>CM052798.1:50778026-50830791 GCA_028533885.1 Nasua narica
TTTTATATCCTGACACTTGACTGAATTCCTGTATGAGTTGTAGCAGTCTTGGAGTGGAGTCTTTTTGGTTTTCCACATAAAGTATCATATCATCTGCAAAGAGTGAGAGTTTGACTTCTTCTTTGCCAATTTGGATGCCTGCCTATTTATTTTCTTAATGATATCTTTCAGTGAGCAGGAATGTTCAGTGATAATAAAGTCTAATTTATTAAATTTTATTTTGTGGCCATTAATTTTTTCTGATTACCTAAGGAACCTCTTCTACCCACCTACTGGTTAAGAATATATTCTCTTTAAAATGTTTTTCCTGTTTGAAATTTTAGTTTTAATGATTAGGTCTATAATACATCTCAAATTAATTTGTGTTTATGATATAAGGTAGGAATTAAAGGTTGTTTTTTATCATATATATCTAGTTAACCATTTGCTGAAAGATTTTCCTTTCTCCACTGGATTTGATACTGTTGTTAAAAGTGCAGATTTGAAAAAAAAAAGTGCAGATTTGTTTGTTAGTTCCTTATTCTATTTCACTGATGTATTCATCAACCCTTATATCAGCACCACACTGATTTGATTTATATTAAGTCTTGAAGTCAGGTACTATAAGATCTCTCTCTTTGTACTTTTTCAATATACCTTGGATAATCTGTCTTTTACATTGCCATATAAAATTACGTATTTCCAATCAATGAATGACATGTATTGTCTGTTAGATTGAGTCTTAAAATTTGCTCCAAAGTTTTTTTTTCTTTTTTAATCAGAGTAGAAGTCTTGTACATCTTTTATTACATTTACTACTTAGTTTCTTGTTGCTATGGTAATGGGAATTGTTTTTTAAATATTATTTTCCAATTGTTTGCTACTGGCATATTAAAGTAAAATTGATTTTTCTGTATTTATCTTATGTCCCTACAACACTGCTAAATTCAATATTCAGTTCTATATTTGTTTTGTAGATTTCATAGGATTTTCCACATAAGTAATCATGTTATGTGTAAGAACACTCTTTTTCTTCCTTGCTGATCTGTGCCTGTTATTTTTCTTTTTTTGTCTTATGGCTAGTTTCTGTAGTACAATGTTAAATAGAAGTCATGAGAATATGAATCTTTGTTCTCAATTTTAGGAACTGTTAAATATTGTATTATTGAATATAATATTTTTCATATAATTTTTCAGAGATATTTTTATAGAGTGAGGACATTCTTTCCTATTTTTAGCTTCCTGAGAGTTATTTTTTAAATTAGTATTGAATTTTGCCAGTGTTTTTTCTACATCATTGAATTACCATATATTTTTCTTTTTTATTAAAATATTAAAATGGCAAATTACAATGGTTTGTTTCAAATTTTAAATCAATCTTGCATTCCTGGGATAAACCTACTTAGTCATGATTTTGATATATTGCTATACTTGATTTGCTAGTAGTTTGATAGTACTTTTACCAATATTAATAAAGATTTGGGGATGAATTTTCTTTTTTGTGTTCTCTTTGTAAGATTTTAATATTATAAGATAAGTTGGTAATTGTTCCCTACTATTTTATTTCCTGAAAAATGTTTAGAGTGATGATATTTCTTTATTAAGTATTTGAGAAAATTTTCCAGTGAGAACCTGTGATTCTGGAATGTCTGTATATTTTGGATAAGAAACTAAACATCTCTGATACCTTTATACCATTATAAAGTATGTAGTATAAAGTATGTAAAGATATGTGTGTGTGTGTGTGTGTGTGTTATTTTGTGTCAATTAGGCTAGTTAAAATTTTCAGATACTCATTTTTTTCATCTAAGTTAACAAATTTATTGCTATAAACTTGGCCATAAAGTTCACTTATTAGACTTTTCATATCTGTAGAATTTATGATGATAATCTTTTTTTTTCCATTTTTGATATTGAGAGTCTGTATACTCTCTTTTGTGCTAAGTCTAATTTGGTTACTTTTCTTTATTGCTACCCTTTTCTTTGTTATTTTCTTCCCTGTTACTTTCTTTGGCTTTAATTTGTTTTTTTCTACCTTCTTAAGTTGCAAACTTAAGTGATTAATTTTAAATATTTTTCTTTTCTAATATTTCTTTTTAAAGCTACACATTTCTCTTTAAGCACTGCTTTAGCTTTATCCTATATTTTCTGATATACCAGATTTTCCTTATCACTTAGTTGGACATATTTTATAATTTCCCTTGGATTTATTCTTTGACCTATGGATTATTTAGCAGTATGTAATTTAATATCCGAGTATTTGAGTTTTTCCTAGATATCTTACTGTTATTTAATACATCTTAGGTTCTAATTTAATTCCATTGTGATCAGACAATATACTCTCTATAATTTTAATTATGCTTTAATTTATTGAGACTTATTTTAACATATAGTCTATATTGAACATACTGTATGCACTTGAAAGTATATTGTGAGAGGGAAGGGAGGGGTGAATTGGGGGAATTCGGAGGAGGAGACAAGCCATGAGAGACTGTGGACTCTGAGGGACAGACAGGGTTTTGAAGGGGAGTGGGTGGGAGGTTGGGCAAGCCTGGTGGTGGGTACTGAGGAGGGCACATATTGCATGGAGCACTAGGTGTGGTACATGAACAATGAATCTTGTAACACTGAAAAAATAAAATAAAAGTAGTTGGGGAAAAAAACAGCCTTCAATAAAAAACACAATGATTTCAAAAGCATAATGTGAGAGACTATACACAATATATTCAAGCAAGTTAATATAGCTAAATGACAATTAGCAAGAATAATGAAAACCCTCTAAGAAAAAACTTTACAATGCTCCTGAGAGACAGAAAAATGTTTAATCAAAAGAAAAACCTACCTATTCTTATATAATATTTATAGCACAGGTTATTAATTTTCCTTCAATTAGTCTACAAATCTGAAGCATCCCAACCAATTAAGAAAAAAACCTTTTTTTTAATGAAACAAGCTAACTCAAAAGTTCATAGGAAGAAATATACAAGCAATAATAGCCACTATCTCATAACATTTATGTTATGGAATGAGCTGTGTCCCACCAAATCATAAAGTTGAAGCCCTAACCTCCAATAACTTAGAAAGTGATTGTACTTGGAGACAGAGCCTTTAAAGAGATAATTAAGTTAAAAGGAGGCCATTAGGATGGACTCTAATCCAATCCAACGGGGTGTTCTTATAAAAAGAAGAGAATAGAGGAATATCCAGAGAGACCAAAGGCTGCTCACACACAAACAAAAGGCCATGTAAGGACACAGAAAGAAGACAAATATCTACAAGCCAAGAAGAGAGGGCTCAGGAGGAACCTCACCTCCCAACACTTTGATATTGGACTTCTAGCTTCCAAAAGTGTTAGAAAATAAAGTTTTTTTAAGCCAAAAAAAAAAGTATATTGTACAATTGCTGGATATAGGGTTTTGTAAATATCAATTAAGTCAAGATGATTGATGGTGTGCTGTTCAGATCATCTATGTCTTAACTGAGTTTTCTTTCTAAATATATTAATTGACAGAAGAAAAAAGTAAAAGTCGTTATGCAGAATTGTCTGTTTCTCCCTTTAATTTTGTCAATTTTTATTTCAAGTATTTTGAGATTTGGTATTAGCTACAGAGACATAGATGATGTTTAGCTCATCCTTTTGACTTGATTCTTATCACTGTGAAGTGTTCTTCCTTACCTCAGGTAACATGCTTTATTGTGAAGTCCATTTTATCTGATATTAACATAGTGAGTCTAGACTTTTTGTGATTACATAATATATCTTTTACATAATATAATTTTACATAATATGTTTTGTACATATTATATTTTTATATAATATATCTTTTCTATTTATTTTCAACTTCTTCCTGTGTATATATTTAAAGTATATCTCTTGTGACAACAAATAGTTTGGTCTTGCTTTTTTAAATCCATTCTGATAATCTCTGACTTTTAATTAGAGTGTTTACTACATTAAACTTTAATGCAATTATTAATATGGTTGAATTTAGGCCTTATGTTTTATTTTTCATTTGCTGTTTGACACTGCTTCCCACTCTGTGTTTTTAGTCTCTGTTACTCCTTTCTTGCCTTTGTTTAGATTATTTGAATATATTTAGAATTCCACTTTAATCTCTCTGTTGGTATTTTAGCTATATTTTTTGTGTTGTTATTTTTGGTTGCTTCTCAAGGTATTTCAATATACATCCATGTTATGTAGTGTTCTTAGAGTTAATATTGTACTATTTCATACAAAAAATATAGAAACACTGTAACCACAATCATTCATCACCCTTCATACTTTATGCTATAGTAATATTTCTAATATATATTATAAACTCCACAGAAAATGTCATAATTTTGTTTTAAATTGTATGTGCTTTTTAAAAGGAATTATAAGATATTTACAATCACCCAGATAGTTAATAAATTGTGATGCTATTTATTTTCTCCTACAAAACCAAATTCCTATCTGGTATAATTTCCCTTCAACTGGAAAGAGTTCTTTTAAAAATTCTTATAATGTAGATCTGTCAGTGATAAACTCTCTTAGTTATCTTTTATTTTGAAATATCTTCATTTTGCCTTTTATGTTGAAGAGTATTTTCATTGCCTGTCAAATTCCTTGGTGAATTTCATTTTTCTTTTAACAGTTTGAAAATGTTATCCTTTATCTTCTTGACTCCATAGATTTTAGTGATGGCAGGGGTCAAGCATTCCGAGGTCATGATTACTACCTCCCCAGACCCCAGTGCCCACTGAAGATGTTTGCAAAGGAGCTGAAGTTGGTGTTCTAGGGTGCCCAGTGCATGAACTGTGGCTAGCATGAGATGGAGGCACTGGTGTAAGCCTAAAAAACCAGCAAGGTCGCCAACATGCTGGTTTTTCATGAACATAGAGACACACCTGTGGGGTTCATTGTCAGCTATTTGCCTTTCAGCCTCACTGCTTATTCCATACTGTGAATGTGATCATGTGTCATGATGTCCCCAATCTGGACACCATCTCAGGCCAAGCCTTATATCATCGTATATGGCTTCTCTGTCCACCTGGGCAAGGGAATGTCTGTCATATTCTGGTACCTGTTTCCTGTGCCCAAAGATAACAAACACCTGGTCATCACCATTTTAAACCAACATAATTACATCTCCTTTCATGCATATGATCCACCTGAGTACAGTGGAGCAAGAGACCACAGAAAACATGGAATGATCTGTTACCCCCATACTAACACCACACACAAAAGCATCTTCGTGAGCACTGAATGAGCCTGCTTACCAGTCAGTACATGGACCTGGACCCAGGAGATGGGGAGGAGTCAGGATAAACTCTGTGTCATACACACACACACACACGCACACATAAACACATGTCAGTGGTATTTCTTTTTCATCATTGAGGATAGCTCTATACTTGCTATAAAATCTTTGAAGGGTAACTCCAACATCTAGGTCTTCTTGCAGATTGATTCCGTTTTGTCTTTTTGGGTCATATTTTCCCGTTTTTCATTTTGTTTTGTGTTTTTGTATCATTATGAACTTTGTGACTGCTGTGTTTGTAACTCTGGTTTCTCTTAAAGGGTTAGGATTTGTTTGTATTGCCTATTCTTTCTCTTGATCTTATTTCTTCATATGTCAAAAAATATATATATTTTAATGTCAAATGTTGAATCTGAAAATTTATGGCATTGGATAATATTATCTCCCTTTAGAGATGGTTTACCCTATTCTCGGATAAGCAACACAAGGCATATCTGCTCCATCTGTTCGTGGACCGAACTGACTTAAAGCTGGTTTTCAGTGTCTGTTAGGCTCAAACTTTCTCTTTTTTGCATATGTTCCTACAGTATATCCCTTCAGGGGTCCCAATTGACAGTCTGGGCTATATTTTAAAGCCCTCATTCTTGGGGGCTTCTAAACTCCATTTCTTTTCTCAACAGCAGAAGACTACCAACATTCTACTCTGCTTCGCAATCACATTTTGCTTGATTTCTTAGCTGCTTGTCATGTGCGCTGAAATGGCAAGTGTTTTGGGCAGTAAAATGTTCCTAGTGTAAAGATGACTTATTTGCACCTTTCTTCTCACTGAAATCTTAAACTTTCAAATTCAGGCTGGTTTGGCTGCCCCAAACTGAACTTTAATCTTTCCAGACTGAAGAGATCATTTGAAATTCTATTGGCTTCTCTGCCAGTATCTACTCTGGCAAGCTTCTTGGTCTTTTGGTCTCTCAACCTATGCAGAATATGAACAAATGTTCATGCAGAAAGTCTGAATAAATCAATAAATTTCCCTTCTCTGTTTCATATGGCCCCTCACACACTGTTAATTAGAAGCTCTGTTGTTGTTTTGTTTTTTTAATTATTCTAAGTGAGAGTATTGATCTGCTACACAATTCCATCATAGCCAGGAGACTTACATAGAATGAATATTTCTAAAAAATTGCTAAATTACAGGCATACTTTTTTTTATTGAGTTTCTCTTTATTGTGTTTCACAGACATTGTATTTTTTACAAACTGAGGGTTTGTGGAAACCCAGTGTCAAGCAAGTCTGTCAGCACAATTTTTTCCATAGCATTTACTCATTTGTATCTCTGTGTCACATTTTAGTAATTCTTGCAATATTTCAAACTTTTTCAATATTATTGTTTTTTTGTTATGGTCGTCTGTGATCAATTACTACTCATTGAAAGCTCATGATGTTTAGCATCTTTTAGCAATAAAGTGTTTTTTAATTAAGGTATGTACTTTGGTTTTAGACATAATGCTTTTGCACCCTTAATACACTACAGCACAGTGAAAATATAACTTTTATATGCACTGGAAAACCAAATAACTCATTTGACTTACATTATTGCAATATTTGCTTTATTGTAGTGGTCTGGAACTGAACCTGCAATATCTCCAAGGTATGCCTTTAATTTTATAACATAAATGTTTATGATCACATCATATTTCATTGAACTGGTGTTCTATAACTTTCTCAATATCCTCCTACAATATTTGTGATGATGTCCTTTAAAATTTTTTGCAGTTGACATTTAAATTTATATAACTTTTTCTATAGAATTATTTTTTCAGAATTAATTCAAAAATATTGTGCCATCTGCAATACCACTTAAAGTGTAATTGTTGCATTTTTATTTCTAGTTCTCCAGCATTAAAGACTTTTATAATAATTAATTTTGTATGACTTAATAATTATAAGTAACATCTTATTTCAATATGAATTCTCTTTTATTGCTGAGGGTGCCTGGCTGGCTCAGTCCTTGAGCCTGAGTCTTTTGATCTCAGGGTCATAAGTTCAACCCCACATCAGGTGTGGAGCCTACTTAAAAAAATAAATAAATTTGAATTATCTTTGATTACTTACAAAGTTAAAAATTGTGTTATATTTGGGTATGAGGAGTAATTTCAAGGACTGCATGTCAATAGAGCTGTTAGGTTAACATCCATATTTATATCAATGGATCAATCCATTTCTCCAGTTGTTAGTGGTATGTTTTCCCTTGTATTCTTCTCAGAATTTTGCACAACATCTAAGCCATAGGGTGTACCCAGTCAACATTTATTAAGCTGAATACCATCTTTTCTTTTTTAATAATTTTATATACTCTTTGAGTAGCATTTCAGAGGCTATAGTTGTACATGGTACAAAATTGTGGCTTATCGGTTTATTTATTTTATTTTATTTTATTTTATTTTATTTTATTTTATTTTTTTTTTTTGGCTTATCGGTTTAAACCATTTACCATATGTCCAATATCTTTCTTTCCTACATGCCTCATTCTGATCTATTTTATCATCATGAGAAATAATATTCATTTGTTATATATCTGTTATCTGGAATATATCTGTTATCTAGAATTATATTGGTAGGTTTTTCTTTTATCTGTAGCAAACTGCAAAGGGGACACAGCTATATTCCTGGACTTGAGCAGGCACATAATAACAGTTTTGAAAAATTAGGACATTATTCATAGCTGCTAGATAAAGCATGTCAGCCTGAGTTTTTGATTGGAAAAACAGTCAGTTCTGCTCAACCATCATTCTCTAAACTCCTATCTCTCTGTAAGCAAAGATAACGTAGCCAACTTGTCATGAGTAATATGGTTTTGAGTTGCCTTTTTGGGAGTAGTAACCAATTTGCAATGATCTTTTCTTATAATGTAAAATTTCTGAACAAGCCGAAATCATGGCAAAGCAGTTTATTGTTATTAATGATATTTTCAGGAAAAAACATTTTTACAAAATACTTTAAAATGTGCAATATACAATACCCTTTAAAAATTCTTGATAGGTTTGATGTTACTTGGAAGCATGAAATACATGCATCTTGATTTTCTCATAAAACCATTATATTTGCTATATTAAATTTAGAAGTATTTAATATTAAGCAAAAACTACAAATGTTCTAATTAAATTTTCTTGCAGTCTTGTTGGCTTTTTAAAAATCTGAAAACATAAGCTACTTATAAGCTACTTAACATTTAAGATTTCAAAATCTCTTGAGGTATTGAGAAACAGGCTAAAATTTGTGAAAAAAAGACAAAATATTTGTTAAATAAAAATAAACATTTTTTAAAAAGAATATGTACTTTGACTATGCCCTTTTTCAGAGAAACATACAGGTAAAAAATAACTTTTTTTTTTAATGAGCCAAAAAAATACAGTAAAAAAGTCCTTTAACTCTTGATATAAGATTGCATTTATTTAGCTTTATTTTTAGACTAGAAAAAAATGTAAATATGTTTTATTCCTCCACTGTTCAATGAATAAATACTCTTTCCATCGTTTCTTTTATGTAGTTATCTATACTTTGGGATTTTAGGGCTGATGAAAGACATACATTTCAAGAGGTATCCAGGGAAGTCAGTGTTACTTTGATACCTTATCATTTTGTCAAATTGAAGACAATAAAAACATCAACCAAGAAAACCTAAGATCTACAAATATAATTTCCCAGTAGAAAGAATGTCATACATCAAAAAAAAAAAAAGAGAGAGATGCAGTCCTAGTAAAAGAAAGGCTTTTCATTGAATATGTTTTACTTTGTAGAAAAGGCATAGCTTTTAGATTTTATTTTTTTCAATTTTAGCTTTTTCATATAATATTTTATTTCTAGAACTGAGTATTGGTTATAGGGTGGGTTCACTTTGCCTCATGATACAAAAATTATCTTTAAAAGAAAAAAAAAACTTCATAGACTAGAGCCAATTCCCAGACTAACATATACCTAATCCAAATACCTCCAGCCACTGAAAACTTATTATTATTGAAGTTAAAAGGTTAGAATTATATTAGTAATTTCCAGATGTCTTTCTGCCACTTTTTATCATTTTCAGGGACTCCTGAACCTCAAAACTTTGATTATTTTGAAAGCGACTTTCTATAATTTAATGGGTTAGTTTATTTTTTGATTTTGTCTAAATTCAAGCAGATAAGTGTGCTTAAGATAATGGCCAATATCTTTGAAGCTAGAGGCAATAATCAGAGACCTTACCCACAGAGTGCCAGAAGGCTTTTCTGGGCAGCATCTGTGACTGCATTCCCAGATCAAATAGCTAACAGTGTACTCTGTTCTCTAACTGCTGAAAATACCTTTCCACCATGAGTTCTCATGTGCCTCCTGGTTTTCTCTCCTGTTGAGTACCATAATAGCATAGCCTTCTCTAATGAGAAGTGTCCCTGGAGACAGACATGAATCTTGCTTGCTTTGAGAGTTCTATTATTTGTCCTTGGTTACAAAAATAGTGATGATCTTTTCCTGTGTAATTTAACATCCTCCTTCTGCAACATTTGTAGGAATCACTCTGGGGGAGTAAAAGCTGAGTAACAGTATTACAGCACTTAACCAAAGGGATTTAGTTCTAATATTGTTTCCATCCTATTTATTTTCCACGCTGCTACAAAACTTTTCTGCAACACGTTCATTGCCTTTTTACTGGCATCTTGTAATTTTCAGGGTAAAATACAAGATCTTTGCGGCCTGGAGAAACTTCCTGACCTGATTCCTCCCTGCCCTATCTTCATGATCTCTGATCTTTTGCCATGACCCCCACCCCTGCAACTGAAAACTGCAACTGCACTGAACCACCAGCTCCCCAACGTTCCCCTCTCATTCTTACCTCTGTGACCTTGTGCTGGCTACTCCCTTAGCCCAAAACGCCCTTTCCTACTACGGTTCTCCTGCATTATGTACATCAGTACTTATCAAATAAACTTCTCCTAACTGCCGCGCCTCTCATGCGCTACCACAGTGCTGTGGCAGCTCCGTGCCAGCACAAACCACACTTGTATCAGAGTTTCAGTTTTGCCCAACCATAGATTATTTGAAAATGAGGGTCTTATTGCATCTACCTGTGTATCCCCAGCATTTTGCACAGTGCCTAGCATATGGTAGTCTCCCTGGAAAATTTATTTTTCTTCTCCTCTGTTTTGATAATTGATAAATGCTCTTTCATATGATCTGTTTTTCAAACAGCTGCATACCTTTGTAGGAAAACTGACAAGAAACTGGAATGGAATTTAGGGGAAAAAAAAAAAAAGAAACTGGAATGGAAATTGAGAGAAACAAACCTACCCGCCCCCAATACCTATCAAAACAACACAGTTAACCTCATTGCTAAAGTTTTATCAATAAAATCACATAGTGACTAAATCTTTTGATACCCCCTAACCTTGCGATATCCCCTGTCTTACCAGGAGTAATGGGCATTTCCCTTTGTGTTAACGCAGCAACGATTGATGTTTTTGTAAAGATACACCGAGCTCTACTGCTAGTGACAAACATAGCACCTATGTGACCACTGTATGTGGAATTGCTGACGACTGTGAAGTCAGGATAACAATGAATTTGTCATGCTCTTTTACAATGACAAGTCAAAACCACCACTTTGTATTTTCAGCTTCTTCGTGAGTACAGTTCATATTTTCTTTAAAACATTACCCAGTCATCATGCTGATGGATGGACAAGTTCAAAATAATTTTCTCACAGGGAAAATTCAGCAAAGCTTCACAAACATGGTTCAAAATCTAACAAAGTTCAGAAAATAAAAAACCACAGATGAAAGAAAATAGTGTCTCCATCAGGGCATACGCCACTTCGATTAATGTGAAAAGTCAAAAGATATATCTCTGCATAGGATCATCCCAACTTTATACCCACAAACACATGAATTATTTTTTTTTTCATGCAGCAAAATAGAAATGCTGCCAATGAGAATTATAAAAACAACACATGGGTTTTTTGTTTGTTTGTTTGTTTTTCTTAGGAATAACCTATTAGTAACAATCTAGAGACCACTCATTTTAATTAAAATAATCCAACTAATTTTTCTTTGTAAGTCTATGCAAATCTGTTACTATAGATATGACTGGTTGGATTAGCTCCACTATTCTTAGTTATACTCAATCGAATGTATTGTATTGTGAATGTAGCTTGTGAAGAGGCAGAGTATGTACAAAAGAAATGCTTACTTAGCACTAACTTTTTGCCAGGCATTGGGTCAGTTTCATTACATAATTATTCAATTGTCACAAGAATCCTATAGGTATCTATATCTGCTTTTTACAAAGGAGAAAAATGTGGCTCAAGTAAACAGCAGACCCAGTATTAAAAGCCAGGTCAAAGTGACATGAAAGCCCTTATTCATTTCATTGTGTCCTATTATCCACAAGACACCTCACTTGTGATTACATCTTCATGTAGTGCATGTCAGCACTGAGCAGGATAACCTCCAGTGGGTTTGTTTAGGGGCAACCATGTGACTTGGTTCTGCCCAGTGACGTGAACAGAAGTGTGCCAGAGGTATCTGGTCATGATCTCATTGCTCTTAAAAAGAGACACATGTGGAAAGGACTATATATGATTCTAACTATCTATCACTGTGGAAAAAAAAAACTGTGAAGACAGTAAAAAGATCAGGGGTTGCCAGGGGATGGGGAATGGAGAGAAGATAATAGGCAGGGCACAGATTTTTAAAACAGTGAAACTCTTCTGTAAATGGTGGATACATGTCATCATTCATTGGTCCAAACACATAGAACATCCAACACTATGAGTGACCCTGAATATAAGCTATGGAATTTAGATGATAATGATCCATCAGTGTAGGTTCAGCAAGTGTAACAAATGTACAAATGAAATGCAGGATGTCAGTAGTGGGAGAGGTTATGCACATGTGCAAAGGGTTATATGGGAACTCTCCATACTTTTCACTCAATTTTCCTGTGATCCTAAAACTATTCTAAAAATAATAAAGTTTTAAAAACTTTAAAAAATAAGCTCAGACCATGTAATGCTATGTCAAATTACCAAAATTATTCTGTAAGTGTGAAAGTAATATGTAGAAATACCCGTAATTTTCAAAATTTGGAGCACATTGATACAGTGACAGTTAATTTGTTTAGATCTGTGTCTTACCTAGATAAAGTGATTTTAAATCAACTTATTATTGTTTGCTTATTTCACTTGATGATAACTGTTGACTAGGGCAGCAATTATAATTTTACTTCCCAAAAAGGACAAGCAATTGGGAAGTATTTTCATAAATCACAATTGCTTTTCTCATTAATTTGGCAGCCCACACTCTCAGTAAATGATCCACTACTTTTACTAGAAGAGATAAAATTGAAGAATATTCTTTTTTTTTTTAAAGATTTATTTATTTATTTATTTAACAGAGAGAGAACACAAGCAGGCAGAGAGGCAAGCAGAGGCAGAGAGAGGAGCAGGCTCCCTGAGGAGCAAGGAGCCCGATGTGGGACTCGATCCCAAGACGCTGGGATCATGACCTGAGCCAAAGGCAGCAGCTTAACCAACTGAGCCACCCAGGCGTCCCGAAGAATATTCTTTATATGCCAGTTTATTTTTCTTTGGTTATGGACAGTTCATTGCTGTTTATCTGATTAGAGAGAATCTCTCAGTAGGTCTTTATAAGTCTTAAAATTATCCATAGAACTGAAGGAGCATATTGTTATTGAAAGTGTGTGTGTGTGTGTGTGTGTGTGTGTGTGTGTGTGTGTGTGTGTGATATTATGGTATTACTCTATGTAGCGGAAAATAATTTCCCAATTCTAATACTTACTGTTGTGTAGGATCTAGCTAGTTAGCCTCTTTGAGCCTCAGTTTATTATTTGTCCAACATCTTTTCCGACAATTAAGCATATCAAAGGAGAATAAAGTATGGACTAACATTCAAACATAATTAGGGGTTGCTATACAACCAAAATCTTATTAGATCATAGTATTAATGTTGAGTGATAGGAGGCAATAGGATTGAGAACTGACAAAACTGGTATGTGGTTTTCCCTTAATGATAGGAATGTTTTGAGAGTTTAAGAGGCGCTGTAGAAGCTCAGGGGTTTGAAGTGAAAAAAGATCTTGTGCAACCAACACCCATATCTGAAAAGTCAAGCTGCTTAAGAGAAATTTTCCATCTCAACAGGAATCCAACTGCCAAAAGGGATGTACTGTTGGGAAAAGGGGCTCCAGGATATAGACAATGGGCTCCAGGACACCTGGATTAAAACTCTCTAATAAAATGGGGCATAAAGGGCCCAAATAGGTAAATATTTCTCTAAAGCTCGGGGAGTTTAATAAACACATCTGAACACATCTTGAGAGTTTGTGTGCTTGGTGGCAAAGGACATTTATTGATAGGACATGAGTGTCACATAAATGTACTTTCGTTTTAGTTTCCTTGAGAGTTGCCCCAAGTACCTAGAGTGAGGTGTTTTAGAAGAAAATGGAGGCTTAAAGTGAGTCTTTCTGAAACTTTAGTAGAATACAAGATGATATGACAAAAGTATTGAATTTGCAAGGTCATCTTTTGAAGAGCCTAATATGGAAGAAAGGGACCACAGGTAGAATTTTGAGAAAATCGCTCTCACAAGACATTAAGCACTTCAGGTCTCCAGTAGAAACTAGAAGAATTAGAAAATTCTAGCTCATTAGGATAGAGTGGATAACAATAGAATGATAAATGTGGCAGAAATGGGGGACAAGGAGACTTTACCAAAGAGACTGCTGAGTGATAAAGAGACTTAAGTCTCATTTTTTCACTCTGTTGAACTTGGAGCCAAATGTGCTTTTTCAAACCATTCCTATTATTCACATACTTCATAAATGGTATCATCCAAAGATGCAAGAGACACAAAATAAATACACCTAAAAACTAATCAATGATTGATATGTTAAGGGTGGGTGGGTAGTGTTTCTTAAAGAAAGAAATCAACAGTCATATTAAGACTAAAAGCAAAAGAAAATGAAAATACATAGATCTCTTCAGTGAAGATTCATGAATTTGTAAACATAGCATTGTTTTACTTCACTCTGTAAATAAAATTTTTAAATAATTAATGCTTAAATTGCTTAATTCAACAAAAGATGAAGAAAGATCAGCAAACTGAGGTATAAGTACTAGATCTAACATGTAGATCTATCTTTGGTCCATATCAGTTCAGTTTCACAGGAATTTTGCCAAGACTATCTTCTTTGGAAAGGACCATAAAGATGCTTCAGTGTTTTCTCCTCAGAAATACATGTCATCATTTGTTATCCTGCAAGTTTTTGTGTAATATTCAATGGGAAGACAAAATATCTGCTTTTGGAGATGGTCTCAGAGAAAAATTCTTTAGACAAAGAGAAAAATGACTCAGAACTGAAGACTCATGAAATGCAGGTTTTAAGCTTAAAATACTTTTTTTTTCAAACATATATCATGTGAATGAAGTAAAATATCAATAGAAAGTGTGTTTGTAAAAAAAAAAAAAAGAAAGTGTGTTTGTATTCTATATTAATCAGGATTCTTCAGAGAAACAAACCGGTAGGATACACACACACACACACACACACATTTATAGAGAGATTTATTTGAAGGATTGGCTCACATGGTATGGAGGCTGGCAAGTCTAATATCTGCAGGCTGGGTAAGCAGGCTTGAGACTCAGGAAGAGCTGATGTTGCAGTTCAAGACAAAAGGGCATCAGACTGGAGAACCAAGAAAGAGCCAATGTCACAATCTTTGGTAGAATTCCATCTTGATTTGAAGATGTTAAGATCTTTAGTTGATTAGATTAAGCCCACCCAAATTAAGGAGGACAGTTTGCTTTACTGTCTACTGATTTAAATATTAATCTTCTCCAAAAACATTCTCACAGAACCATTTGGAATAATGTTTGACCACATATCTGAACACCATGGTCCAGCCAAGTTGACACATAAAATTAGCCATTGCAGTGGCTATACAATCCACTGATTTTTAAAACTCAGGCTTTCTTTCCCAAATCATAAACATGTTGTGAGAAAAGACCTCCTAAATACAAAATATTTCGACTGCCTATAATTATTAAATAAATAATAACTTTGTCACAGCCCCATTCATTAGTTTCAGTACTATATATATATATAGTACTGAAACTATATATATATATAGTTATATATATATATATATATATATATATCTGCAGATATATATATATATCTGAACCTCTGGCATTTTCTCAGTAGTCAGTAAGTTAGGTCAAAAATTTGCTACAGAATTATGTCTCTGCTTAACAAATGTAGAATGGGAGTATGAGAGACTACTATTTCCCCCCAAAATTTGTCTTTCTCTAAATAATTTTACGTTCAAAGTACCTTGAACATTTACTAATAGTTGGCATACATCCTATGCTAGTTTATTGAAAGAACTGCTGCATGAGAAGCCCAACCTGAAGGCCATCAGTGCTTGGTGCATACTATGCATGCAATCAATACGCAAGGAATATATGACCAGAAGTTGGCTATGAATAGCATACATTCTTCCTTGCTTCTTGAAACAGCATAAGCCAAACCTACTGAAAATTTAATGTCACTGGTCTGAATACCTTAAATAAATAAAAAAATCATTCAGTCTGGGTTTTTTGTTTTTGATATATTGAACATTTTTAAAAATGTTTGAAATTCATCCCTTCGTACACACCTGTACCCACCCAATGCTCAACACAACTTTATGCATTTCTATTTTCTTTATAATGTATTCCTTTCTTCTCTCTAACTCATCTTCTTTTTCCTTACTATCTTTTCTTATTTATAGTTCTCATTTCTGTTTTTTAACTTTGCAGTGTTTAAGCTTGACAACAGCCTTCCCTATTTCCTATTGTATTATTTAATTCTCTTACAAGCACTTGAAATTAAGCAGTTCTCCAGCTTTTCAGTGATTTTAAACTCATTTGTCTTGCTAATTGCCTTTGTGTTTGAGACAAACACAAAGTTCTAGAGTTCTAGAACTCTATTTTAGAAAAAAACCTAGATTTTTCTAGATCTTAGGAAAATCTAAAGTTCTAGAGTTCTATCTAAATGTCTATTCGGGAAGTGTAAATGTCTGTTGACCAAGTGCAAAGTTAATCATAGGTATATAAAGATGATGATGATGATGAAGATGAAATCATGAGGATAATAATGGCAAATGACTTTGTGGAGTGAACTACTGGCAGTTAGCACTACCTACCCTATCCTCTCTCATCTTGATATAATAGCTGTCCTTTGAAAAACATGGCCTTTAAAACTTTGCTTTTTATTCTAACAGAGACAAACAAAATGACACCTGATAATGTTGATGAAGCCATGGTTGAATACCTGACTCGAAGAAAACACATATAGACTGGCCAGTGACTTGTGGAATTGTCAGGGAAAAAAAAAAAAAAAAAGACTTGGCTCAATCTGATTCCAGTTTCAGGAATTTGGAACCTGAAAGGCTTTGCTAATAAAATGTGTTATAGCTAGGAGGCCATGACATAAAGTTGAAGTTTGTAGCCATTATCTGAATATATCATGTGTATAAATTGATCAAATCACAGAGTGTGATTGGGGCTGGTGGTGGAAATAATGCAGCCAACTCTGGGGCATAGCTGATTACAAACAGATGATACAGTGCTTGAGATATGCAGAGTAAGCTTCTAATTTTCGAGTTTGAAATTTCTAGTTCCACCTCTAAGACTCATGAGATTCTCAAGTGGCTTTTTGTTCCTTAGTAGGAGAAAAGTCTTATAAGTTTCATAAGTCTCTGGTTCAGAAGAAAGAATATTTAGGGGTTTTGTTGTTGTTGTTATTATACCTTAACATATATTCTACATAACTAGTCAAAATAATATTTATTCAGCATCTATTATAAATAAAAATCTACCCATTAATCACAAATAGAAGTAGTATATACCCATTTTGTATTTCTTCACAGAATTGGATGGCATCCATCATCACTTCTTTCTTTCTATTTAGAAATAGAACTCCCACATCTTGCTATGTCACATGTTCCAGTAAAGTTCTGTATCTCGCAGTCTCCCTTACAACTAGGTGAGGCTAGGATTGTAAATGAAAGTGATCTGTGCAAATTCCAGTCTGATTCTCTAACAGAAGGGAGCATGCTCCCAATTCCTCCTTATCCCTTTTCCACTGCCTAGGAGGTATCCCTCGTATTGGCAATCATCTTGGGCTGCGTAATTGCACTATGATAATAATAGTCTCTGATATTATGGATCTTCCATTTAAGATCTGGATTCTTTATACTTGAGTTCTTGCATGAAATTTCTATGTTATCTAAGCCAATGTTACTTTATCTTTTTTAGAACAACCAAAGAGATGTCTTAACAAACATAGTTTTGATAAGAAGGGGATTCTGTTAAAAAGGAGGAAGGAAGGGGCGCATGGGTGGCTCAGTGGGTTAAAGCCTCTGCCTTCAGCTCAGGTCATGAACTCAGGGTCCTGGGATCAAGCCCCACATCGAGCCCCACATAGAGCCCCACATTGAGCCCTGCATCGGGCTCCCCATCCTCAATGGGGAGGCTTCTTCTCTTTCTCTCTCTGCCTGCCTCTGTGCCTACTTGTGATCTCCCTCTCCATCAAATAAATAAATAAAATCTTTTTTTAAAAAAAAAAGGAGGAAGGAAAACTATTAAAGGTAATTAGGTTAAATAAGATGTTTTAGTTTTGGAATTTAGTACCAAGTGCATACTTCAGCAAAATGCTGAAAGTAATGAAAAAAAATTACACCTCTGGATATATGAGAAATCAACTAAACTGTGTTGAAATTGCAAATGATTACTTCTAAATGTTATATTATGCCCCCATGGCTTGTACTAAAATAATAAAAGTTGTATCTTTTTATTCTGAAAAAAAACACAAATACTACATTTAGATTAATAGTCTATCTAGTTCAATGGATTAAAGTCTGTTTGGGAAAAGAAAAGAAAGGAAGGGGAAATTTCACAGATTTTATGTGCTCTTAATACTACAACAATGAAGTAAATAAACAAGACAGTGGATGTTTCACCAAGTATAGTTAAAATACTGGTTAAAGCTGTGCTGCCTATGTACTCCTCCTTATTGCCCTGAAAGGAGGACTTGTCTATAATAATGCCATTATAGTGAATAATATTATATGAAAATGAAGTAAATTAGAGATAGTACTAGCCACACATTGTCTAATCAGCATCCTGTCAGAGTAGTCAACAAAAACTAAGGTCATGAGTGAAAGAACTTTAACTGTATACAGAATGCTTAATTTGAATCTGTGCTTGAAAATCTTTTGAATGGCATACCTATTTTTCCTTATGACTTCGCTAAAAGTTAGGGTATATAATAAGTATGTAGTTGCATATTCATGTAGTATCATCAATTCTACATATTGGCCTCACTGAGAAATGGTATAATTTCTTTCTCTTGGTAACCTGTGCAAACTGTTATGGGTTCAGAATGATTGTAGAATCTTGCTGCTTATATTGCTTTCCTCAAACTGATCACTATCAACCAAGGGGATTAGAATGGCCCAGGGGGCAGTGGGAATAAGACAAAGAGACAACACTCTGTGGAAATTGTAAGGCTTTGATACAGATTCCAAAGCCAAACAGTCAGAATCCATATCTGTTATTAGCATGAAAGGTTTTGTTTTGGTGATGGTAGGACTGGACTGTCCTCTCTATAAATATGATAATGATTAATTACAGCTAGAATACAAATCATCATTTAATCAAAGATATTAAATGTTTGTTCCTATCAAATATTAGCTTTATTTTTTGTTTATTGTTATTATATGATAATATTATTGTTGTATGACAACAATAATCGCCAATTTTATAGAGTTGTATTCTGTTAAGGTAGTTGTAGTTATTATTTATTGATATTTATAGAAGACCATAAACTTGGATTTCCAAGGACAATGAAGAAGTAAATAATATCCATATGGGTGTGCCACATTTACAAATAACAGAAAAAAGCTTCTTATCTTACAAGACAGACTTGCAAGACTTATTAACCCTGGGAAGCCTTCTCAAAAACCCTACTCTTATGTTTAGGTTAGATCTATGCTCTATGTTCCAGTGGCACAATTTATTACCCCATTATAACACTTTTGTGAATTTTAGGATTAAGTCTATTATGGTAGGAATATATATTACTTCATCTTCATATGTTCCAGTTATTGATTGCTGCACAAATGACTCTAAAACTTAAAACAACAATAATCTTTTTTTGTTCACAAATCTGCTATTTGGACAGAATTCACCAAGTATGGTTTATTTTGTTGCACAAAGTGGCAGTAGAGTGGCTGAACAAAGGCAGGAAAATCAATTTCTAAGATGGCTCCTATGAATGACTGATATATTTGTTATTTATTAGTACATAACAATTTAACTCAAATTTGGGACTTTAGAAAAACAAAAACATTTGTGGGTGTTTTTGTTTCATACAATTTTTGTGGTCAGGTATTTGCGAGAGAATTAGTTGGGTTTTTCTTCTGGTCTCTTAGGATGTTACAGCTAGATATTGATGAGGGCTGCAGTCATTTGAAGGCTTGATTGAAGCTGGAAAATCTTTATTTTTAAGTGGCTTACTCACATTGATTGTGCGTTGGTACTGGATATTGGCAGAAAACCTTAGTTCCTCACTTTGTGGACCTCTCCATAGGCTGCTTGAATGACCTATGACATGGCAGCTGGCTTTGCCCAGTGTGGTATAAGATAGAACAAAACAGAAGTTGCAATGGCTTTTAATGTTTAGCTTAAGAAGTTTCACACTGTTGTTCCTGCAATATTCGATTGGTCAAGCGTAGTTCAACTTTATTCAGTGTGGGAGGATATTACATAAGGCAATGAATACCAGAAAACAGGGATCATTGTGGGTCACTTTAGAGACTGACTACCACAGATGGCATATTGGTACCTGTGGTTTTTTGTGTTTTTTGTTTTTTTAACCTGTGTTTTTTGATAAGCCTGTTGTGGCTTCCACACAGCATGATGATTAAATCTCAAAAGAAATAAGAGGCAAGAAAACCAGGAGACAGGAAGTGGCACAATGATTGGGTCAGTTTTTGGGTGTATACGCACAAGTTGGCATACCAATAAAAGCAGTTATCTATCCCACACAGAATATGCAATAGTAGGAATGTCAAAAGTTTTGTGGTCACCTATAATTTTTTACATAATTGTTTTTGTGTTTAACATGTGTATAATTCCGCACTTAGCACAATGTTCAGTGTACATTGACTAAATATGGGTACAAAGAGCAAATTAACTTTGTGTTTATTTTGTAAAGAAATGATTGGTACAAGTATATGCTACAATCATTTTAGAATTGAGATTTTTGCATATATTAGTACATTCACAAATAAAAGGAATAAAAACTGCTTTTACATTCTAGTTAAAATATACATATTATTTCAGATTACCCATGTAGCATTGCTCTTTCATAAAGAGAAAATCAAATTATAAAAACGGCTTTTTCAAAACAGCTTTATAAAAACAAGTCTTGAGTAGAACCTGCGGCTATAAAAGGCTGTGATGACATAACATCGTTATTACTTAATGTTGAATTAGTAGATAGTGAATATCACAGCCATTAACGAATGGGATTCATAGAATTTCCTTCAAAGAGATAAAACCCTTATAAGGTAGAATCAGAGGAAAACTAAGAGAAAGGTTCATGAAATTTCTAAGTACCTTTTAATGTATGGCTTATTCATAACCAAGTTTAGTAGGAATATGTAATTCCAAATATTCAGTCATGGGGCAGGAGGGGCACTGTAATATAAAGATACATCCAAATTGGTTTAAGCAAAACTCCTTTAGTTAAAGACAGCATTTGAAGCATCACTGTCTATGTTGTTTATACTTTAAACAGAAAGCTTACTGTATTTTTTGAAAAGTAGTAAAATAAAATTATAGTCCTGCTGAGTCCAGCTTTACCTTTAGATAATTCTTTTCAACCAAATTATAAAGGTTTTGTAAAACCAAGGCAGACACTTAATTATTATTACAAGAGCAGCACCGTGCCAAAATAACCTTCAGTAACACATATTATCAATCAAATTGAATTTTTAAGAGTGTTTTGAGAGAATACACACTTGATTCTGTACTCCGAGTCATGAATAGTTTTCTAAGGAATTTAATCCATATTGGTTTTAGCCCTGTTCCCTAGGGTTCTTTCCAGCATTAAATCTGGGTGAGAGTATGGAATGAATAGATAAACAACACAGTACAGTGTCTAATAGTAGTATGCAAACCATAACGCAGACTGAGTTTTGTTGCTATTTCACAGCTAAGCACAAGCTGCAGCAACTTGACTGTGACCTGAATAATCAAAAAATAAATAAACTTGCATTAATTTTCACCTTGAATAACTATGGAGAAGTTTTATTTATAAAAAAAAATGTCCACAAAGTTTTCTTTTCATTAGCATTCTCCTAGTAAATTATTTTGAACACAAAACAAATTCTATAATACTTCCCTTATATTAAATACTATATACCATGAAAGTAATTGGACAGGCTGATGTGCATTAGCAACAACAGCAACCACAAAATCTTCTTTTAATTTTTTTACATAAGTCAATACATAGAAAAAGTAGTAGCTTTCAGAGATATTTAAACTTAAACCTAAATTATGAGAAACCAGATTTCATGGAACCCAAGGAAGATGATTCTAGTTATAGGAAAAGAGGAATGTAGAGCTGGAGATAGGAAGGAGGTTAGCATATACAAGAGACTATTAAAAACTGAATGTGACTGAAGTGCAGAAGTGAAGCAAGAGGAAGAGTGATACAATATGAGTCTGGTGGGTAGGCAAGCAACAGTGCATACCTGTAGGCAGCAACGTATGCCGTGATGAAAGAAAAAAAAGGATTTCTTGCCAAAGACAATGGGAAGATATAGAAGAGTATTAAGTTAGAAAATATGTTGCTCATATGAAGGTTTAGTGAATAGATTGTAAGAGTACAAAGTGAAACTTTGGAAACAAGTTAAGAGATCATTCAGATTGGAGATGATATACACTAGGGGAGAAGCAATGATGATAGAACGGAACAGACATATTTGAAATACATTGTAGAGAACCAGTGGAACAGGGGTGAATTGGTTATGCAACCTACAAGAGATAGAGATATAAGGAAGAACTATCAGGTTTCTGAATTGAGCAACTGGTTCAATTTTAGTGCCTTTAGTGTGATGGGGAAGGCCTAGGTTGGGGGGAGGAATAGGTTTTGGGGAAAATGCAATAGTATTATTTGTGGATATGTTAACTCTAAGGTGCTTGTTAAATATGTAAGTGGCAAAGTCAAATATTTCTTCAGTTAAAGAAGTCAAAATATCAGAAAAAAATGTCAGGACTGTAGATATATATATATGGAAGTTGACAACATAAAGATGATTTTCTAAGTCAAAGGAATGGATGACCTTATAGAGCAAGGAAATGTAAAGGCAAGAACCAAGATCTGAGCTCCATGCAGAATTTCAATTGTTGTATATAGAAAGAGCAACTAAAACCCTTGTAAGAAAACCAATAGAGCATAGTGTTATAAAAAGTGAAAAAGTTCTGTTCAGAAAGAGGGTGGTCCAATTATGTTGAAAGATGCTTCAAGGTGTGATAAGATAAGCATAGGAAATGACAATTTCAGTAGCTTGGTGGGTATAAAATACTGATCAGAAAGGTTAACAAAATAATGGTGTGAAGAAATGAAGACTGTAGATGACTCTTTCAAAATATTTCATTATGAACAGAAACAGAGAAATGTGGAGAAACTAGGGGGCACATGTGAGATCAAGGGCAGGGTTTTTTCTTTTTCTTTTTTCTTTTTGTAAGATGGGAAGTGCCCTGAAAGTTTTATATATACTGATGGGAATGATATACAAAAGAAAAAGAAAAAATGATGATGCAGATAAGTGGGGTTATTGTCAGAGCATCCCTCTACCTGGCTTAGGTAGAGATATAAAGAAGGGACAAAGTGATGACTTAAAAGTTAAGTTAAAGGAAAGAATCAGTGGCTCAAGAAGGAAAGGATGGAATATAGAAAACAAAGAAGAGGGAGATTTTATCTACCATAACTGGGGGAAGCAGGAACAGATGGGACAATGTGTGAAATAATTATTGCAGAGAGTGAGAAATGACTTTATAGGAAAACACAGCAGAACTGATGTGCCGAATCAGGGATCTGTTTGAGGTTTGTGGTTATGAATTTAAGCTGAAACTAGTGCTCTGTAGTTTTCTCTGGCAATATTCATTTCCTTGAGTACAGGCGAAGAGGAGAAAATAATTTGGTTTCTCTAGAGTTGAGGATATATCGTGTGATAACAACAGAGGGAGAGAAGAGCAAGTGAGCCGAGGATGTTTGCCAAGGTGTGATTATAATTATAGACCAGGGAATTTAACCTGAACAAGGAATGTAGTAAAAACAGGAGGGAAGAGGCAAAGAGATAGTGAGAAAATGTGAAGTCCCTGCTTTAGGTTTCATAAAAGATGAATTAGAGAAGTTGTGGTTCTACAGCAAATGTCTTAGAAGTATAGAAAGTTATGATGAAGTATTGGGGTGTCTGAAACCCAGATGTAGGAGAAGACTGGGTTTCTGATGACAGCATCCAGGTGCATCCAGAAGACTAGATGGCTGAAGTGGAGTGGAAGAAATGTCATGGGGAGGTGGAGAGAAAAAACAAAACAAAACTGAGATTCCAGTTTCCATAGAGATCATTGATACATAGGTCACTAAGGATAGAGGAGAGGAAGAAGAAGACTATGAGCCAGGAATGGAAGTTTTCAAATGTGTGCAATAAACCAGATTTCAGTCTCTACGCCTATGAGATGCAGAGCATATTTATTTCATTGGATTGGTCTTTTTAATGTAATCAGATTTATTTTTCTTTGGTTTACATGAACTCATAAAAAATGGAACTTTTTCAATATAGTTTTTCAATTATGTATACTGAAAATTTACACATTGCAAACCAAAACACCTCACCGCTGCAGTTCTGGGAAATGTCGAATCCAGAAATGACTGAGAATAGCTGCTGAGGTAGCAAGACAGCACCAGGGAAGTCACAGAGGAACTAGACGCCTAGGAGTAGAGGAGAGAAAGGCATTTGATAGCAGATGACATGGGCATTGAGGGGGATATGAATCCAGAAAAAAATCAAATGATTATTTAAAAGGCATAAGTTGTGTATTCAAATGTTTTTTAAATTATATATAAGCTGAAGACTAGATCATTAATATAGAAATAATAATAATAATAATAATGCCCATGCCAACTGGTTGTTTTAAAGATCAAATGAGGGGACCAATACATAAAGCCATTTATCATTCACAGTATAGGCTGAGATTTTATAACAAAACTCCTAAAATTATAGTTACTTCCAAAAAAGAAATGTATTTCTCTGCCACCTAAGGGACCAAGATAGGTAGGTGAGGCCTGCTTTGCAAGGTCATTCAGGGACTTCAGTTCTTTCCATGTTGATGTTTTCTCATTTCTGATGACAGCATCCAGGTGCATCCAGATGGCATGGTCGGGCTCCTGGTTGGCATGGTCGGGCTCCTGGTTGAAGCTGGCTGACCTCTGTGTCTGGATTCCTGTTTTGGGGGACGAGAGAATAGAAGTCCAGGACAGAGCGCTTGTCTTCAGGAAGTTAAGACATGTTGTACATGTTCTTTCAACTTCATCCTGCTGACCCAAATTTAGTCACATGGCTATTATAGTCTCTAATAGCAGCCTGGTTTTCAGTCTTATTTTGGAGTTTTGGGGTTTAATGCCAAAAGAAATAAGTGAAAAAATGGACCCCAGGAGAGTTTCAGTCTTCATCACAGCATCTACCACAGTACGTGGTCCATATTAATGCTAATCATCAGTTCCATTAATTACCCTTTTCAGGAATTCCTTTTATTAATCCTTTATGGACTTTATTGACTTAGAAGTACAAACATATTGGGGTTTTATGCATAAATATATAGTAAAATTGGATTCCTTGGTGATTATCGACATATCTATATCAAGGTTTCAGGAACATTTTATAACCACAAATGTTTAACCTGGTTTTTTGCTGAATCTATTGCCACAACAAAATGGTGGCACACTTCATGATTTAATTATGTGTAAAACTTTAATATGGAGTCTACACTCAAACACTTATTATGTCTGGATATGGATAGAAATGAAACTATTATTTGACTAAGTGTGACAAATTTATGTACATGGACCCAGGCCAATTCAGCAAACTACTCATAAGAAACAAGTTAATAAAATGACAATAAATCAAGTTCTATTCACTTAGTTTGGTAAACGGCCTCACAGCAATATATCATCTCTGCCAAAAAAAAATCTGTGAACGTCTAGTTACCTATGTTTTACTTATTTTTTTAAGATTTTATTTATTTATTTGAGACACAGAGAAAGTGAGAGAGAGCATGAGAGGAGAGAAGGTCAGAGGAAGAAGCAGACTCCCCATGGAGCTGGGAGCCTGATGTGGGACTCGATCCCGGAACCCAAGGATCATGACCTGAGCCGAAGGCAGTTGCTCAACCAACTGAGCCACCCAGGCGCCCCCTCTGTTTTACTTATTGAGCATTTTTTGGCTTATGAATACCTCTGGTTGTTCAACATATGCCCAGTGAAGCAAGAGAATATTTGCCTCTGATTCCATCAAAGCATTTCCACTAATGGGCCTATGCTGAATCAAGCAGCCGTAGCAGCTCTAGGGACATGTAAATCAGGATGTTAATGAAGAACTGAACACTCAAATTTAAAGAGTTCACAGGAATATGGCTCATAGAACTCAAATAGGTTATTACAACTCAAAGTCAATTTTATTGGGGAAATAAAGCACTTAACTTCTATTGGCAAATGAAGAATTTAATAACAGAGACTGGAAAATCAATGAAAAAAATGATAAAACTAATTCTGTTTAAAATAATAGCTTTTTACATATGGATCTATGTGGAAGGCAAATTACCTTATCACATCCCTCCTTTTGGTCTATATGTACCATCTTCTTTAAAGTCATCTTCTATTGTATCTTAAGAGACCTTCCTTGATTATTTACTGTAATCTTGTGTTCTACTTCTTATACTTTGAAAATATTCTAAAACTTTTTAGACTTGTTGATACTGGGGTCTGCAAAATTAAAACAATACTATTATGATTTCATTGCTGAGTCACAAATAGTATAAATATAAAATAGAAAGGTAAAGAAATTGACATATAATTAGCACATGTATGTATCAGTTACATTCACACACATATTTTCATCTAATCCAGTGCAGTGTTGTATGATGGTAGACACTTATGTTTCAGATTCAGACAGTCCTAGATTTGAATTGCCTGCTTGCCAATTTTTGTGTAAGTTACTATAGGCAAAATAATACAAAATTTCTCCATGTTCAGAATTACAGAACCTATTCAGCAATGTTAGAGAATGATGAAATGAAGTAAGGTATATAAAGCGTTTAGATTATGCTGATATGAAGGAACAGTAAATAAATATTAGCTATTATTATTAATAATAATAACAGTACATAAATATTAGCTATTAGTATTAGATAATTACTTCTTTTTTATGACTAATTACTTCTAAAGCCATAGGTATTTTAAGTCCATTCATATCAGTAACAAACCAGAGTTCAAGGATTTTAAGTAACTTAAAAAATCTAAGTGGAATTAAAGATTCAGAATTTAAAACCCAGTCTAGAAATCCAAATGTGTCATGCTTTCCTATCACTTTTTCCCTTGTTCTTGTTCTTGTTTTGTTTTGTTTGTCTCTTGCTCTCCCACAACACCTAAGCAAAATTATTGTTTTACAATGATTATGGAAACAGCACCCCAGGGGCGCCTGGGTGGCTCAGTTGGTTAAAGCCTCTGCCTTCAGCTCAGGTCATGATCTCAAGGTCCTGGGATCGAGCCCCGCATCAGGCTCTATGCTCAGTGGGGAGCCTGCTTCCCCCTCTCTCTGCCTGCCTCTGTGCTTACTTGTGATCTCTCTCTCTCTGTCAAATAAATAAATAAGATTTTAAAAAAGAAACAGCACCCCACTTCTAGGAAGGGGGCTGGTTGGGTATTCTGTATCATGGGTAGATTGGGAAAGGAAGGTAATAATTGCTCTCTCATACATTTTTGCTTTGGTTGCTTTTCACATGATATTGTTCGAGAGACCAGTGTTTGTTTGTTTGTGTTTGTTTTTGTTTTTGTTTTTGTTTATAGCGGTCCAGCTTCCTCCCTTCTCCTGTGAGATGTGGGAAAAGGAACCCAATCTGCCAGACCTAAAACTAAATGTGTAGACTGTGGACAGTGAAGGAGTTCTGCACTAAGTTATGAAAAGTTTGGATTACTTTCTGTCTGGCTTATAGCTAAAATTTTTACTTTACCATGCTTTGCTACTTTTCCTTGAAAGAAGTAATATTTACTATTTTCTTAGAAGCTGAGTAAGAACTTAAGAGCTGTAAATACTGAGTCAAGCAGAGTTTAAAGAAGAAATCAAATTCAGACAGCAAAGAGAAAACACAAATACTAGGTTTAAGGGTCAGGATTTTGAGTCACCAAGCTGCAGTGTATTGTCCATCCTGTCCCTTGGGGGTAATTTGCAATGCAGCCACAATTATGATATTCATATGAATAACATATAGATTATCATATATGTGTATTATATACACAAAATCACATATATAAATATATGCTTTGTGATATATAATATGATGTATAATATAGATTGCATATGTAAAATATTGTATATTATAAATCACATATATTATCTAATATATAATTATATATAATTCAAATTTAGTTAGTTCTAAGGCTTGGCACTTTGTTAATTCACAAGAAATTTATTTGTCTTAAAACACATCAGTGTTTTGGCAGGCATGTTCTACTTCTACAAATATTTTTTTGTGAAGCCAGGTGAAAAAAATCCTATATGAATCCAGTGCTCTGGTGAACAGATCCTACTTTCAGAAGCAATTGATGGAAGTTGCTTTGGTAGGAGCAGGATTAGCAGCAAGGAAATGGACAATTGCAAAGTTTTAGCTGACAGGTGATAAGAACTGAATTAAGAGGAGATGTGGTGATAGAGAAAAGATATGTTAAAATACTTGGAAGTATCAGGCTAGATTAGTACTTGGGAGTTAAGAAGGAATACAGAGAAAAAGGAAGATACTTGGAATGAAGCTTGGATTTGGACTGTGATGCCAGGTGAACAGATTTAAAAGAAAGGTAAAAAAAAAAAATCAAGAACAGGGGACGTGGGTGGCTCAGTCAATTGAGTATACGACTATTGGTTTCAGCTCAGGTCATGATCTTGGGGTTGTGGGATCTAGTCCCAAGTCAGGCTCTGTGCTCAGTATGGAGTCTGCTTGGAGTTCTTTCTCTCCCTCTCTCTCTGTTTCTCCCACCCCCCCAAACTCCCTCAGCCCCTAGCTGAAGCATGCACTCTCTCTCAAATAAATAAATAAATCTTAAAAAAAATTAAGAACAAGTAAAGGTTATAAGATCATAAAAGCCATTCAAATGAAAGTTAAGTATACACAGTAACCAAAAGTTTTAAGAAATTTTATAAAGATAATTACTTAATCATTAAAAAATTATAGCAAACAACTACTCTGTGCATCATACTAGCCCAATTTATGCCTCATTTAAAGATTTTATTATTATTATGTTGAAATTTAACCCAGATAAAAATGTAGTATTTTGAAAGCTATTAACTGGAAATATTAAAGCCATAATATTTTATATCTCTTTAAAGCTTTTATCTTTTAAACCTGTTTATAGCTTTTATATCTGTTTAAAGCTTATTCAAAGATTTGTTTGGTTTCAATGTAAGGTTCTCTGACCCAATAGAAAGATATTTTAGTTTGCTTATTGCTGGAACATTTGCAGACCACAAGTTTCATATATTATATAATGGTTTATATTTGTTTTAGTTAAAATGTTGTCTAAAAAGGATTAAAAAAAACCTTCAGCTCATTGCTTTGATTTCATCAAAATCAAGCAGCATTCATTCCACTTAGGCTGTGTCAGCACCCATATTGAGGTCAAACGTTCAGTTAATTTAGATGAGCCAGGGACATTGCAAATACTACCTCAAATCAACAATTCAATGTTAGCATATTTTTCATCAAAGGAAGTGAATTTCTCTATGATTTCTTATATTGCAGGATACCAACTGTTCAGTGGTCCTAGACCATCCAGCTGTTTATCAAAACTCAGATGAGAGATTTCAATTATGAATATAAATGAAATATGTGTTTTACTTTTATCTGTGGCATTTTATTGACACAACTTTCACCAAGGCAGCACAACATAAATCAACATCTCATTATTTTTCTTTCTGTCACAGGAGATTTTCTATTTTAAATATAGTGGATTGGAAATAGAAAATAATTTAGCAATGGTGATTATAACTTTCTTCACCATTGTGCCCATTTTCCATATAGAGACCTTTAACTAGTATGAAGGAAACATTTTAATAATATGAATTTTCTAATTGATTTACATCTCCTTTTTCCTTTCACTTGTTGGAAAAACAAAAATTGTAAAATATCTGTCTTTCTAGTCTCAAAGTAAATATGAACACAAAATGCATCGCCTTAGATTAGAAAAACAGTACATCATTGCAAGCTTTATAACAAATAAGGCACTGAAACTCTCTGAATTTCATTTCCCTTACTTATAAAATCAGAGTAAAACAATTTAATTCTTAGAATTAGTGCAGGAGTGAAATAGTAATTGAAGTAACAAGTAAAATAATAAGTGTAAAAGATTTTATAAAACTGTAAAGCCCCCTTAATTGCATTCAACAAACATTGAACACACGTTATATGCCAGCCATTAAAGAGATGAAGACAATAAGATGGAAGCCCTTCTTTTAAGACTCTCTCAGCCTAAGGGTGCCTGGGTGGCTCAGCTGGTTGGGCAACTGCCTTCGGCTCAGGTCATGATCCCAGGTTCCTGGGATCAAGTCCCACATCGGGCTCCCAGCTCCATGGGGAGTCTGCTTCTCCTTCTGACCTTCTCCCCTCTCATGCTCTCTCTCACTGTCTCTATCTCAAATAAATAAAAAAAAAATTAAAAAAAGACTCAGACTAAATGAAGATATGATAAAGGAAACAAACACTGTCAATACAATATGACAGGAAGCACAATAAGGTGTGCATGTGGCTTTGAGAGTACTTAGGGAATTACATATCTAAATCTGTTAAAAGTTTAAAATAGAATGCTCTAACTATAAGGTGTTTTATGTAAGCATCATGATAACCAAAAAGAAAACATCTAAAGAAGATACCCAAAAGAAAAATAGGAAGGAATCAAACCAAATCAATACAAATCAATCAGCAAATCACAAAGGAAGACAGCAAGAAAGGAAAGGAGGAACAAAATAATTACAAAACAGAAAACAATGAACAAAATGTGACCAGTCCTTATCCATCAATAACTGCTTTAAAAATATATATTTTATTTATTTATTTGAGAAAGAGAGAGAGAGTGCAAGCCACTGGAGGAGAGAGAGGGACAAGCAGACTCCATGCTGAGCCTGGAGTCCATCTCAAAATTCAATCTCAGGACCATAAGATCATGACCTGAACCAAAATCATGAGCTGGACACTTGACTGACTGAGCCACCCAGGTGCTCCAATAACTGCTTTTAGTGTAAATGGATTAAACTTTATAATAAAAAGAAACTGAGTGACTGAATAGATTTAAAAAAAAAAAAGCAAGATGCAACAATATGCTTTCTAGTAAGAGACTCACTTTAATTAAGTATATATATAGTTTAAAAGTGAAAAAAATGGAAAAAGATATTTCATGCAAAAGATAACTAGCAGAAAGCAGGAGTGACTATACTTAAATGAGACAAAATAGAATTTAAGTAAAAAGCAGCATAAGAATGGTGCCTGGGTGGCTCAGTCAGTTGAACATCCAGCTCTTGGATTTAGCTCAAGTTGTGATCTTGTGGGTCATATCAGACCGAGCATTGGGCTCCACACTCAACAGGAAGTCTTCTTGGGGATTCTCTCCCTGTGCTCCTCCCCCTGCTTGCTTAAGAAAAAACAGTCATAAGAAACAAAGATGGTCTCTATATGATAAATGAGTTAATTGAATAGGAAGATATCACAGTTATAAATATGTATATATACCACATCGGAGCAACTAGATATATAAAGCAACACTGACAGATCTAAAGGGAGAAATAGATAACAATAGTTGGAGATTTTCATGTCCCATTTTCTATAATGGATAGAACATCCAGGCAGAAAATCATAAGGAGACAGTAAACTTGAACAACACTATAGACCAGAAGTATCTAAGAGAAACATACAGAACGTTCTATCCAACAGCAGCAGAATACACATGCTTCTCAAGCAAATGAGAATAGGCTCCAGGATAGATCATATACTAGGTTAAAAAACAAATCTTAATAAATTTAAGAATATTAATATTATACCAGGAATCTTTTCTAATCACAATGGAATGAAGCTAGAAATCAATAGAAGAAAAACTGGAAAATTCACAAATAAGTGAATATTAAACAACACATTATTTTTTAATTAACATATAATGTAGTATTTATTTCAGGGATACAGGTCTGTGAATCATCAGCCTTATACAATTCACAGCACTTACCCTTCCACTCCAATGTCCATCACCCAGCCACTCTATCCCTCCCACCTCCCCCTCCTCCAGCAACCCTCAGTTTGTTTCCTGAGATTAAGAGTCTCTTATGGTTTGTCTCGCTCTCTGGTTTCATCTTGTTTCATTTTTCCCTCCCTTCCCTCCATAACCCACCACCCTGCCTCTCAAATTCCTTATATCAGAGAGATTATATGATAATTAAACAACATATTCTTAAACAACCATTGAATCTAAGAAGAAATCAAAATGGTAATTCAAAAATATCAAAACGAAAACAAAAACACAACATACCAAAATATATGTGGTAATAGCAAAACCCATACTAAGAAGCAAGTTCACAGCAATAAACACCTCCATTAAAAAAAGAAGATCTCAAATAAGCAACCTAAACTTACAACACAAGGAACAAGAAAAAGAACCAGCTAAGCCCAAAGTTAGCAGAAGAGAGGCAGTAATGAAGATTAGAGTAGAAATAAATGAAATAGAAAATTGGAAAATAATACAAAAAAATTAATGGAACTTAGTTGATCTTTTTAAAAGATAAATAAAATCAACAAAACCTTAGCAAGAATAAGAAAAAGGAGAGAGACTAGGGACGCCTGGGTGGCTCAGTCAGTTAAGCATCTGCCTTTGGCTCTGGTCATGATCCCAGGGTCCTGGGATTGAATCCTGCATCAGGCTCCTTGCTCAACAGAGAGCCTGCTTCTCCCTCTGCCTGCTGCTCCTCCTGCTAGTGCTCGCTCTCTCTGACAAATAAATAAATAAAACCTGTAAAAGAAATATAAAGGAGAAAGACTCAAATGAAATCAGAAATGAAAGAAGAAACATTATAACTGATGCCACAGAAATTTTTAAAAATCATGAGACCATTATGCCTAATTATATGCCAGCAAGCTGGACAACATAGAAAAAATGGATAGTTCCTAGAAATATATAAGGTACTAAGACTGAATCAAGAGGAAATAAAAAGCTTTAAGAGATCAGGAAGCAATAAAAAGATTATAGTAATCAAAAACCTCTCAACAAAGAAAAGCCCAGGCAGTTTCACAGGTGAAGTCTACCAAACATTTAAATAATTGTTACCAATCCTTCTTAAACTCTTCCAAAAATAGAAGAAAAGGAAACACGTCTAAATTCTAAACTCATTTTATAAAGCCAACATACCCTCATACCTAAGCTAGATAATGAAAATGACAAGCCAATATTCCTGGTAAGCATAGAAGCAAAAAAGTCAACAAAATGCTAGCAAATAAAATTCAAAGACATGTTAAAAGGATCATATACCATGATCAAGGAAGATTAACCTGGGATGCCATCGTCACTCAACGTGGAAAAATTAATCAATGTGATAATACCGTATTAATAGAACAAAGGATAAAATAGCATTGTCACATCAACAGATGCAGAAAAACTATTTGACAAAATTCAACGCCCTTTCGTGATAAAAAGTCTCGAAAAATAAGGCATAGAAGAACATGTCAATACAATAAAGTTCACAGCTAACATCATACTCAGTGGCAGAAAACTTTTTCTTAACATCTCGAACAAGGGGAAGGATGCCCATCGTATTGGAAATCCTAGCCAGAGCAATTAGGCAAGACAAATAAATAAAAGTCATCCAAATCAGAAAGGAAGAAGTAAAATTATCTCTGTTTACAGATGACAGGATCTTTTATGTAGAAAACTCTAAAGACTCCACACACAAAAAAATAAATTTAGAAAAGTTACAGGATACAAAACCAATATATTAAAAAATCGGTTGCATTTATACACATTAACAACAAACAACTGGAAAAGGAAATCAAGACAGCAACCTTATTTACACATAAAAAATAACAAAGTACTTAGGAATAAAGTTAACAAAGGTGGTGAAAGATTTATACATTGAAAATTGTAAAACATTGGTGAAAAAAAATTTTAAAAGGAAAATAATGGAAAAACATGCTGTGTTAATGGATTAGATTAATTATCTGTTAAAATGTCTGCTCTACCCAAAGCAATCTAGAGATGCAATACAATCTCTATCAAAACCACAGTGGCATTTTTTACAGGAAAAAAATTCTAAATTCTAAAATTATTTTGTAACCCAAACTTCTCTCATATCCAAAGTAATTTGAGCAAGAAAAATTAAGCTGAAGGCATGGCACTTTCTAATTTAAAATATACTACAAAGCTATAGTAATCAAAACAGGTACAGGTATAAAAAGAGGTATATAGACCAATTTAACTATATAGAGAGCTCAGAAATAGAGTCACACAGGTATGGTTAATTGATCTTCAATAAGAGTGCTAAGAATACACAATGGGGAAAAGAAATTTCTTCAATAAGTGGTGCTAAGAAAACCTGGATGTCCACATGCAAAAGAATGAAATTGACCTTTATTACACCATACACAAAAATAAACTCAAAATGGATTAAAACTTTAAATGTAAGACCTAAAACCATAAAACTTTCTTGAAGAAAACAGGAGGAAAAATCTTCTCAACACTGGCTTGGCAAAGATTTTTTGTATAGAACACCAAAGGCACAGGTAACAAAAGCAAAATTAGACAAACAGGATTACATGAAATTCGAAAGCTTCCACACAGCAAAGTAAACCATCAACAAAATAAAAGGCAATCTACAGAATAAGAGGAAATATTTGCAAAACATATCCAATAAAGGGTTACTATCCAAAAAATACAAAGAACTCCTATAACTGAATAGCAAAAAAAAAAAAAATCAATTTAAAAGATTTTATTTATTTATTTATTTATTTGACACAGAGAGAGAGAGAGAGAGAGTGTGCACAAGCTGGGGGAGATGCAGAGGGGGAGGGAGAAGCAGGCTCCCTGCAGAGCAGGGGAAGCCCAATATGGGACTAGATCCCAGGACTCTGGGATCATGACCTGAGCCGAAGGCAGTCATTTAACCAACTGAGCCACCCAAGTGCCCCCCAAAAAATCAATTTAAAAACATATGAAGGAACATAATGGACATTTCTCCAAAGATATACAAATGGCCAACAACTGTATAAAAAAATGATCGACATCACTTATCATCAGACAAATGCAAATCAAAACCACGATGAGATAGCACCTCACACATGTTAGAATGGTTTTATATATATATGTGTATATAAAATATGTATGTACATATTTTGTATGCACAATAATACATACAAATACATACATGTACTTGTATATACAAATAATATATGTATATATACACATATATATAACTATATATAGTACATATAAATTTATATATACAACATATATAAATTAAATATTTATAAATTCATACACATGTAGAATATATATATAAAGATAATTGTTAACAAGGATATAGAGGAAAAGGAACCCTTGTATGCTGTTGGCGAAAAATGTAAATTGGTGCCACCACCATGGAAAACAGTATGGAGATTCTTCAAAAAATTAAAAATAGAACTACTATATGATCCAGCAATTTCACTTCTGAGTATATATCCAATAGAACTGAAGTCAGAATCTCAAAGAGATGTCTGCATTCCTATTTCTTTTCAGCATTATTTACAATAACCAAGATATGGAAGCAACCTAAATGTCCATTGGTAGATGATGGATAAAGAAAATGTGGTATATGCATAGTGTTATATTATACATACTTAAAAAAAAGCAAACCCTGCCATTTATGGCAATGTGGAGGAACTTCGAAGATATTCTGCTGAGTGAAATAAGCCAGACACAGAAGGGCAAATATATATGATACCACTATATAAAGAATGTAAAATAGTCAGACTCTTAAAAGTAGAGAGTATAAGGGTGGTTGCCAAAGGTTGGGGTTAGGGGAGAATAGGGAGTAATAGCCAAAGTGTACAGAGTTTCATAGATTGCGGTCATTGTTTCATGGGTGTATACTTATCTCCAAACTAATTAAATTGTATACATGAAATATATACAGCATTTTGTATGTCAATTATACCAAAAAACAAAAACAAAATAATCTGAATGCAACTTTATAGAGAAAATGATGGAAAAAGTAGTGGGGAAAAAGACAAATAGAAATCTAATTTAATAAGACGAAGTTTCCGTTTGTTACCATATTATGTGAATAATATTCATATTAATTCAGTATATTATTTCAATAATATTCACAGAAAAAAATTTGAGGGAAAAAGATTGATACTGTGTTTTGGATTGGAATATTCATATTAAGGATGTCAATTCTCAAAAAAAAAAAAAAAAGGATGTCAATTCTCCCCTAGTTGATCTATAGGTTTGAAGCAGTTTTTAAAGATTTTTATTTATTTATTTGACAAAGAGAGAGAGATCACAAGTAGGCAGAGGCAGGCAGAGAGAGAGGGAAGCAGACTCCCTGCTGAGCAGAGAGCCCGATGCGGGGCTTGATCCCAGGACCCTGAGATCATGACCTGAGCCAAAGGCAGAGGCTTTAACCCACTGAGCCACCCAGGCACCCAGTTTAAAGCAATTTTTATCCAAATCCTTCAAAGTTCTTTTGTAGACATAGACAAGCTTATTCTAAAATGGATATTGAAAGAAACAATCTCTAGAATAGCTGAAATAATAAAGTGGAAAAATCTGATATTAAGACCTATTATATGGCTCCATTAATCAGGACAGTATGATACTGATAAAGGGATAGACTCCAGTATCAATGGAACAGAATAGAAAATCTAGAAAGAAGCCCACACAAGTACAGCAAATTGTACAAATTGTACAGCAAAGGTACAAACACAGTGCAGTGGAGGATGGAGGGGCACTTTGATCGGCATCCAGTGATATCCATTTCTTTTTTCATTATGCACTCTGTTAGTAACAATGTCTGACCACGTACCTCTAAGACTTGTGGACTCATTTAATTATTTGTAAATTAAATGTGCACTACTACATTAACTTTTTATGAAGAACACAAGCCAACTATACAAAATTTTTACGTATAAGATTAAAATATATATAATTAAGGATTTTAAAGAATTATTTCTGTACTGCAGTGGATCATCTTATGGTGCAAGAACCACCATCTGATGATGGCCAACTGTAAACACAAGGTAGCTTTTAAAGGATTCTTTTGTTTTAGTAGTACTTTTGGTTTTATTTTTTTCCCCGAAATCACTGACCTCAAATATTACAAAGGACTACATAATATAAATGATATTCTCACGGTATTAGACCATACCATGACTTTCTAGCAAATATTTTCTGTATTATTAATAGTGGAAAATTTAACCAGTTTTTGGAGGCAAGAGAAATGTGAAGAATCTTGGGTTTGCTCAAAATAAAATATGTGTGACAAGTTTTGTAGTGCTAAGAGCACAGAAAAGCAAAACACTTTCTTTTTTATATCTTCATATCACACTTTCTTCATTATATCTTCCTGCAAAATATATAATGATTGAGAGTTTTAGTTTGTTCACAGTATGCATATATGTATGTGTACTTTAATATTCAGTAAGGCTGAAAGATGATGAGAATTTCTGAACTAAATATATTACTATAAAATGTTTGTCGTCTGGTGTTTTTTCATATATATTTCTTGTAGCATATTGAAGTAGATAGAACAAATAGCTTTTTCTTTATAAAGGGAGGACAATATTGTGCTTTATTTCTTCCTATATGACCAATAGATATATTTTGGTAATTTATATATAACATATACAAGTAACATGTATATAAAATATAAAATAATAACAAATATTCTGAATGTACAAGGAAGAACACTAAAATACAGGACTTTCAACAAACATAAGATTTTTGATACGTGTTAGCAAATAACCCTCCTTAAAAACCAAGGAATTTAACAAAATGTCCAAGTACAGATAAAAATATTACCTATTCTAAAATCAGTAAAGAGCTCAATCTCCTGCCATAATTTTGTTGAAAATCCACCTGATACAAAACAATTGTGAACCAATTTAAGGAGGGATACTGATAACCAATATATAGCTCATTTGTTCATGAGTGTGGGGCAGTGTTATGAAAAATAGGTTAGAAATTTCTACTTTTAGGTTCCAATAGATGAAGGCTAAAAAAAAAAAATGGGCTTTGTGGTAGAATGTAGAAGACCCACACTTCTTTAAGTCATCAAATCAGGCACGACTAGAAGAACATTTATTATCCAATCTGGCCTTTTCATGAAAAAAATGAGAACTAGAGGTACATCTTCTAGACATAACTGTACAGAGATAAATAATATTTGGACTATGATATTAAAATGTTTTACTAATTATGTGATATCTCCCTCACTTAAATTTTGAGCAAAATAACTGGGCCAGTCCCAAAAGAAAGAAGAAACTGAATTTCAAGGTAACTCACCATCAATGGGAAAAATATATTCCTGGTTTAATAAAACAAATCTAATAATTAAAAAACTGAGATAAGCTGGACTGCATTGCTCAGGGTCCCAGCTTCTTGAGCCTTCAATCAGCAACCAAAATACTAAACACTGAATTTACAATTTAGTTTTTAGCATCTTCAGGAAAGCTTTACCTAATATTAGCTAAATGTGAATCAGTCCTTTAGCCGTTCTTTACTACATTTACTACATACATGTCATTTTCTCCACAGTGTTTACTGATGTTAAAAATTACCCTGTTTATTTATCTAATTGCCTGAGCTTTCACACTGGACTATAACCTTCTAGAGAGCTGGTCTGTTGCCTGTCTTGTTAACTTTTATATCTCCAGGGTGAAAAAGAGTTCCTAGAACAGCATAGACACTCAATAAATGTGTGTGCATTGAATGAACACGTGAACAAGGGCACCTGGGTGGCTCAGTGCATTGAGCTTCTGATTTTTTAATTTCCACTGGGATTGTGATCTCAAGTCACCAGATCAAGCTCTTGTTGGGCTCCACTGCTCTGTGGAGAGTCAGCTTGGGATTCTCTCTATCCCTTTCCCTCTGCCCCTCCTCCCCACGTGTGTGTGTGTGTGTGTGTGTGTGTGTGTGTGTGTGTGTGTGCACGCACACACACACAAGCGTTTTCTCACTCTCTGGAATAAATAAATGAATCTCTTAAAAAAAAGGAACAAATTAACATAAAGATAGTCAAGGAGGTTCTACTTTGACTTCATGACATAGGGATTTAAATAGAATTGACCAAAAAATAAAAAAATAAAAAAAATAAATAGAATTTACCCTACTCAAACATAAATGAACAGAAAAAAAATAGGACTTCAGCAAAAACCTGACAACATATATTTAAAAAGATATATTTGTATTGCAATTAAGGACATTGAGGAAAACAGATTTTATGCACTAGAAGTTGTGATAATAAATTAGATGAGATAGATTAAAGCAGAATAAGGAAAAAAATTAAAGGGAATAAGAAAGATAGAACAGCACTTATAAACAAGCCAAAGAACAGTCATGTTTCAGATCAAATCAATGGCATGCAATAGAGATTTCAGAAAATCACACACAATAGACTGGAAAACAATTAACGAAGGGTAATTGGTGGAAAAAGCAGCAGATATCCAACATAAAGATTATTGGTATGCCTAGAAAAAAATGACATAAATCTGTACTGCCAAAGGACTCACTGAAGTCTACTTGTCAGAAAAAAATTTTAAAAATTGGCAGTACAAATTCTATTTGTCATTAATTTTATATTTAGCTTATCTAAGAAATATTCAGCTAAAATAAGTAGGTCTCTTACAAAGAAAAGCAAAGATTTATTCATACTTCTCTTTGGCAACTTTAGATGTTGACAATGGAACAGTATCCAAAGCTGAAGGATAAGAATGCATATCAAGAGCTTTAGCCATTTAGATTGTCATTCACATGTGTTGGCAATAAAAAGACATTTTAAAATACACCACCAAATAAATAAATAAATACACCAACACTCTGAAAGCATCACCTATGTATCTTTTTTTTTAAATTATTGTTTGAAGTGGGGCACCTGGGTGGCTCAATAGGTTAAGCATCTGGCTCCTGGTTTCTGCTCAGGTCATGATCTCAGAGTTGTGGGACAGACCGCCATGTCAGTCTTCATGCTCAGCATGAAGTCTGCTTGGGATTCTCTTTTCCCCCTCTCCCGCTGCCCTTCCCACCACTTGCTCTCTCTCTCAAATAAATAAATAAATCTTTTAAAAAAATGTTTGAAGTAATCCAGTCGAATGAGAGATTAATCAAAATAATAAAGAATTTATGTAGTAAAATTATAAAGTAAAATACTGAAAAAATAAAATATTGATGAAATGTTATTTATTTTACTCCTGAAATATTTATTCATAATTCTATTTAAGAATTAAATTTTAATATCTATGACAATTGTGGCTATAAAACAGAATGTGAATATAATTTAATCTACTTAAACTAGCTACAGGAGTTTCTGTTATACAACTGAAAATTGATACAGAGTCATATATATGTGTCAGGAAAGTGCAATCTGCCATGAATGCCACCGTCTGTCTTTACTGATCTTCACTGCTACACATACGGTCACACATAATCTTGGATCCCACTTTGCACTGGCATCAACTGCTGTTGTCTGGTGTCACTTGAGCTCTTGTCCCATATTCTACAGACTCTACGTCCTCTTCCTTTGCCCTTTCAATATCTTTGTCCTTCTACCACTGCTGATGGTAGAAAGATTGGAAAGCAAGGGGTTTCTGAATTTCTTTGCTACTTGTCTAGTATCTAGTATGTCACATATCCGCCCTCCATTGTTCCTTAATCTTCCTGGGCATCTCTAAGAAGTTTGCATTCTCTCTGCATTTGGAAGTGTGAAAGCAAATCCCTGCTACTCTGTATAAGAACATTTTGGGAGGTCTCAGAGCATCTTTATCAAATACACATGCACCCATATACACACATGCATGCACATTGGAATTTGAACTGCAGGAGGTAGTACAGAGATTGCTACTTAGAAATTTACCAGCTAATAATTGATAGGTTTCTCCCTTCTGAGCTTCCTCTTTCTATGGTTTCGCTCTATGGCAATTTTTTTTCAGTCCTCTACACTTTGTTCCTTATAATTAAAACTCAGCTTATGAAAACAAGGACAATCTTCCCTTTCAACTAAAATCAAATATGTTTGGCTTTAAAACATTGTCCCAGACTTGGAATTTAAATCTCTATCTTAAAACTGAGCAATGAATGCCCTCTTTGTTCCAGTCCGTATCTTTCTGCCTTCTCTCTGATATGCAACATTTCTAGTTTTTTTTTTTAATTCTACATGGTGGGCTCAGAAATAATCTCCATTATATTGTATCTTCACAAATATATTTATGATATAAAATATATAATATATACATTTATTTTTATGTTTTATTAATACTGATGTTGAGTTTGATGTCTGTTTCATGGTGTCAGTTTTCTTGAATTGTCAATGATTCTTGGTTATTTTCTCATATTTGTGCTGAGGTTTTCTTTTTGCCTGCCAGCCTGTGGTGCTTGTGATGGAATACTGGGTTAGATGGACTAGAAACTTGTCTTTGGAGTTTTGGTGCAAAACTCCAGTTTGGGTGCAAAACACACACAAAACTCCAGTAACTACTGTAGGCACTCTCTGTTCCTCAGGTTTCAATGTACACTTTTACTCCCTTAAACTTGTGGGCAAGTAATCTAGCCACCAACAATTCATCCAACCATGAGATAATCCCTTGACTGCTTCAAATGCAGCTTACTCAGAGATCACCCTAACATTCTCTTTTCTCCAGTTCTATCCATGTGCTCTGAGCTCAGTTTCCCAAAATCACCCCATCACACCAGGAATCTTTCCCTGGTATGTCCTCTCTCTAGCTCAGCAGTTCCTCAAAGTTTCTGGTCTAGTGTCCTTGCTGATTGCATAGAAGCCGAGTAAGGGGTTAAAGTGAAAAAGGATAAGGGAAGACATCTGGGAGAGGTGACATTTCAACAGAGACCTAAAATGGGTCATAATATCTTATATGATATTTATAACATATCTGTGGGAATAGTATTCCAGATAGTGAGGATAACAAGTGCAAAGATGTTGGAAGAAAAATATTCTTAGCTTGTTCAAGGAATGCAGTGGAACTGAGTATAGTATGCTAGTTATTTCTTAATGGGATCGAGAGAGGAAAAGCCATGTCATAATGTTAAAGGGTAACAAATACACACATGTGAAAAAGTTGAACCCCAAACAGAATAATATAAAATATAAGAAGGCCCCTAATTACATGATAAGGGACTATAAGAATGGGAGAGATTAATTCTAATATGGTGGACCAAGCAAGACTGTGTGAAAGACCTTAACAGAAGTATTTTATTTCTTGTTTATTCAAAAGTGTGAATTTGTTTGTTGACTCTACTGCATGAATTCATCAAAGGCTCCATGGTTTGAAAAGTGTTGTTCTTGCCTGAGTAGTAGATGTCTCACCATTATGCTGACTTTGCAGCTAGTGAAAAGGGAAAGGGACAGTAATGTGGATCATCTCTTCCTGGGCAAGCCTTGAAAGGTCATAAATAACACTTTTATGTACACTCCATTAGTCAAAAATTTAGTCATGTGGACAACTTAACTGAAATGGAGGTTTGGAAGTATCATCTTTATTGTGTTTCATTCTACCTAGCTAAAGTCTCTATTACTTTGGAAGAGGAGAGGGAAAAAAATACAAGGGGAAATTGGAAGTCTATACTACACCTTTTAAAAAGAAAATGTCTGGGATGCCTGGGTGGCTCAGTTGGTTAAGCATCTTCCTTCAACTCAGGTTGTGATCCCAGGGTCCTGAGATTGAGCCCCAAGGTGGGTTCCCTGCTCCTCAGGGAGCCTGCTTCTCCCTCTCTCCTGCCCCTCCTCCTGATGTGCTCTCTCTCAAATAAATACAATCTTTAAAAATAAATAAATAAAAGAAAATACTCATAATTATAGTCATTAAAATCTATCATTTATAGCACACTCTAAAGCTTCAATGCTATATAAACTTTAGTTCCATTAACCATCTAAAGAATCGCATTAATTTTGGGGCAGTGCTAACCTCACCTCTCATTATATTTAGCTTTAGATATTATATGGAACATTTTTGACTTGTTGGATTCCTTGGCTAATAGATTGTAGCATGAATTAAGTAGACACTCTACATCCAAACAACAAATACTTCATAGGTTACCCGTCAGATTTCAAATTACAATGAATAAAACTTTTATTACTTTGCTCCCCATCACACTCATGGATTTTTATATTACCATTTATAAGGGTCCATTCTATTTCCAATTTGACGGATGTGCATTGTGTACGATGCAATCTATATTTATGTTCATGCAAAGGCCAAAAGTTGACTAAACACATCAAGAAACTGCTGCTGTTGAAATGTAGTTGCTCACATCATGAATACATTACCGCCGCTGCGGCATCAGCAGCGTATTGGCACCGACTGCTGCAGACTTTCACAGACTACAGCAAATGGCAAATACGTGCTGCTCTTTTATCCAAAGGGGAAGTATTTCATGCTTTTTTGGGAAAGGATGGTCCCCGAATCAGCAACAAAACATACAAAAAAGTACAAGTTCAACAGTTGTGATAGTCTATAAATGGAAGATTTCAATAATTCTCCACATATGCTAATCTGCAAGAAAATTCCATTATCCTATGTTATCCATGACGTAAATATAGATTCTGAATGAAACTTAAATGTTAATCTTAATTTGTTAAAATAGTGGTTTTTGTGACCAGAACACCAAAGTTCTCATCCATAACACATACATGCAAAGGGAGGAAATAATTCATGTTAGTAAATGATGTAAGTAAATGTTATCTTGTATTACTTCCATTGTCTGTTTGATAAATAGTCCTATAGTTAGATAAAAATAATAGAATGAAATGAGTAGCCATTTTAACATTCATGTAAGTTTTATTTATTTTTTAAAATGAAAGCCTTCAAATTAAAGCATAGCAATCAAGAAATGATCACTGAAGAAATCATTCCTAATTTACCTCTTATGGCCCATTAAAAAATAAGCAATGAAAAACTGTAATTAATATGAGAAAGATAACACATTGCATTGATAAAAGAGAATTCTATAAAAATAGAGCAGAGAAGAATGAGTTTTTGAAAATGAGAAATATGATGACCAAAATAAAAGTATTCAAAAAAAATAGTTCATAGTGTTGAAAAAGAACATCACTTAGAAGGAAAATAAAAAGATAAAGATATCAAAAACAGGAAGGAAGAGATAGAAAATTAGAGTCAGTTTAGAGGGTTATACATCTAAATAATAGAAATTCTTGAAAGAATAGAGAAAATAGGAGATATTACCAAATAAATAATAAAATAAGATTTGCATAACCAAAAGACTTGAGTCTTTCCATTGATAAGACTCCACAAGGATTTAACACATCAGATAAAAATGATCTGTAACAAAGCAGCATTATAAAATATCAGAACACTGGATACTAAGAAGAGCTTAAAAATCTTCAGATGAGAGAACCAGGTCAGATACAAAAGAATAAGAAGAAAGCATGGAATTAAACTTTTCAACAGCAACTCCAGACACTAGAAACAACCAGCAGTGTTTTCAAACTATATAAGGAAAATTAATCCCAACCTAAAATGATATATCCAACCAAGCTCTCTATTGTGAGGGTAAAAGTTTTATATATGTAAAGAGTAAAAAAAAAAATTACATTTAATACATTTTCTTAGGAGAACAATGATGGTTGCATCTCAGCAGAACAAGGAAATAAAGAGAGATTAAAAAACCCTAAGCGACAAAGAAGTTAAGCAAAGGGCATTTCTAAAAGTAAAGTGAAGGAAGTTTCTGGATGACAGCTGAGAAAGAAATCTATCTAAATAGAGCAGAAAAAAAACAAAAAACAAGACTTACAAGAGGAAAACTGGAGGAGGGGAGAGAGACAGGGAGAAAACAGATGAAAATAAAGCATAGAAAAGATAAACCATCTGATGTTTAGCAGTATTTATGAACATTGCTGTCAGGTATTTGGCAGACCTGTTAGAGAATTTAGAAAAAAATAATTGAAACATGTAACACAGAGCAAATGGATAAAAATAAGACCATAATTGGCTCTAAGTCAACTTAAATGTGTTTTTGCAAAAAGGAAATATATTCAGAGTCTACTACCTGGCTCAGCAATTTGCTTAATTCTAGAATGTAAATACTAACAATTTTACCAAAAATTATGATGTAGTTGTATTGAGAAGATAAGAGAAAGAATGTTAGCTTATCCAAACTCTTAACTGTTATAATGACAAGTTTAATTGCTTCTACCCAAATTAATCAATCAAGAGAAATCAGAGTAGTATTCAGAAGCTATGGATGTAAATGCCAGAAGAAGCAGCTAAGAAGTTTGAAAAACTGGCTGCCTCTGGGAATGGAGGAATATGGACAATAGAGAAGACATTCTGGACACAGATACTTTTGGATATAAGGATGACTATCTGATTTTAGATATACGGGCAGGATTCAATAAAGTGCAAGCAGAAAACAAACTGATGCCTCCGCTCCTATTTCAGATACAATTTGCTGTCTCTTTCTCTATTCCTTCAGGTAAAATTTCTGATAGATACAATAACTATTTTAGGTTATTCTCTAACAATAAAATTTTCTCCAGTCATTTTTAGATCTAAGTGTAGAATTTACATTGTCCAGACTCAAGTGATAATTGCAGAACTCCATCATCTTCTCCGTTTAAAAATCTTTCTCTCATCTTCAGGAATGTTTTAGGCTGGGAAGCCTACAGGGAAGGCTGGGAAATAGTGACAGGAGACAAAGGAAGGCTTCTTCTCTATTTCTTACTTTTCCTTTTTCCTTACCCTCTGATTTTTTTTTTCTTTTGTGGGTGATGGCACTTTTGTGAGTTTCTCAGGGATAGTTTCTCTGGGGCTTGCTCAATAAAAGATCCTTTTTTTTGCTGTGGACAATAATGGTTCTCCACTAGCAACCTGACCTCTTAGGTTGATATCCTCTGTTTAGGAATCCAGTAACACCTTCAGCCTTTAATACATACTGTTTTAACTTGGCTGCAGAGCATATACATCTTACGGGTCCACAGGGCTCATGAGAAAGTCTCACATCACTACCAAGCAGAATGAAAATGCAGCTTCCTGCTAAGGAAAGAAAAATTGGGAAAAACCTCTTCTGTTTGCTCTGCATCCAGGCAGTCAACTCTACATACGACTTTCTATTTCAACCTAGATATGAGTCAGTTCCAGGACATATGTCCCTATAAAATCTAAAAGATATATGCAAGTTGTCAGAGTGATCCCTCTCAAGGCCCCTCTCATTCATCTTGAGCTGAGAAGGAGGTATTCCTCACCCTCCACCTTTGAGAGTAAAAACTACACAGCACAGAAGAGCATTCTCCAGGAATTCTTCCTTCCAACTCTTTAACTGACCTCTCTTGCAGGTTGTGGGTCGGGGGGGATCATCAAAGCCGGGAGAATCAGTTCCACAATTGGCTAGCCTATACAACATAAGTCAATAAGCAGATTCAAAATACAGGGCTATTTGGACATTGAATAAAACTGAAAAAGAAGTTTAATTTCATCATTTATGCATAACTTTTTAGTACCATTTTTTAAATTATGTGCTCTTTTTAAAATTTGGATCAAAAATGAAAGTTAATTTTTGTTTAAAAAGGAAAAATAATGAGACTCCACTGTATAAATTAAACAATAATTTATGGTCCTGAGTCTTTTAAGTCACGTTTCCTGATAAAGAAAGACTTGGAAATGATAAATATCAGGAAGCAGCAAGCCAGGTAAGTTTCAAAGCTCTGATCTGCAAAAGTTGCAAACTCTCCTACCAGACCAGAGAGACAATAGTGGTACATGAAGGAGGGTAACCTAAACAAAAACTGTGGTGCAATTCTAACCCCCACCCCAAAGATAAATCTGTGAGGTAATGGATGTGTAATTAACTAGATAAGGGATATCCTTTTACAATGTATACATATAGCAAATCATTATAGTACCAAGGAAGTTCACTTTAAATGGCTTAAAAATTTCTTTGTCCTTATGCCTCAGCACAGCTGAGACAAACAAAGAAAAAAAACAAAAAACAAAAAAACCTGCAGTGCAAAATGGAGTGATGGTAACCAGTGTCAGAAAAATGGGACTGAGGGGCAAGGATTCTGAGAGCTGGAACAATCTGAAGCAAACAGCTACTATGTTTTAGCTCATTGCCACTCAGTGATTTAAAATCTTCTAATTTCAAAGAGAAACTTATTTTATGTAGATTCTCTCTCTGTAAAAAAAAAAAAAAAGACAATTAATTGAAAAAACGTTGAAACATTTTTAAGACAGACAAAACTTGTCTGCCAGCCTGATCCAGCAGCTAGGCGACGCTGATCTTCTGATTTCTTTGCACAGTGCCTGTTGTATGTATATCAATGCTGTTATATAGGTAAATTATTTCCCATGAAACTACAATATTCTCTAAGACTGTTAGCCCTAGATTACAGAACCACCGAAACCAAGATCACTAAGTCCATTCAATCATCTAACATATTTATTGAGTGCCTAACATGTTTCAGGCACTATTCAAGGTACTAGAGATATAGCAGTGAAAGCAAACAGATAAATAAAATCTCTGTGCTCATGGAACTGAGTCCATTGGCAAACAAGCAAACACACCAGATTATGGTTAATGCATATGTTTAGGACAGAAGTATTATCTTTATAAGCATCATTGCTGGTTATTGACTGAGCATTTGTTTAATCATCATAATAAAAGATAATGAAGATGCCATTGGTTTCCTCATTTTACAGATAAGAAAATTGAAGCCTAAGAGAGATTAAGTACCTTGATTAACTTAACACAGCTCTTAAATGGCACAATAAGGGTTAGAACTCAACTTTGTCTAACTCAAGAGTCCTGCCTACATTTTAGTATCATGTTGGATGAAGACCAACAAAACAACAGGTTTAGAAGGTGAGCTAAAACAGAGAGACTATGTGTGAAAAAATATGACGATCATACACACACACACATCAAATATGTGTGACATCAAGGAATAACTCATAGCCAGAACATTGGAAAATAAACACAGGTGCATAAACTTCATGTTTACATATCAAAGGAAAAGAAACTTTTTAAACAAACATGTAAGTATGTAAAAGATAATTGTCTCAGCTAGGATGATGTAAAAGAGGATATGAATTATAGTAGCTTATACTGGACATGTTGTATTTATTAAAAAAACTAGAAGTCGATGGTTCCAAATTTGTTTCTAGCAGCTCAACAACGTTGTTAAGATCCCAGAGTTTGTTTGTTTGCTTGTTTTCAATATTTTTTTAAGATTATTTATTTATTTATTTGACAGAGAGAGAGATCACAAGTAGGCAGAGAGGCAGGCAGAGAGAGAGGGGGGGAAGCAGGCTCCCTCTGAGCAGAGAGCCCAATGTGGGGCTAGATCCCAGGACCCTAAGATTATGACCTGAGCTGAAGGCAGAGGCTTCAACCCCCTGAGCCACTCAGGCACCCCTGTTTGTTTGTTTGTTTCCAATTCTTCATCTCATGTATATGTGCCTTGCTGGCTTCTTGTCTTTGCTTGTTTTCTCAAGGTCACAAGTGTCTAAATGAGGAAGAAAGGGAAGGCTTCTTCTTTCTCCCTTTTCTGAATTTCTACCAGGGCGAAAAATATTTCCCAGAGGTCCCTCTATAGGTATTTGCATTTCGTTGGTCAAAATAGTACCTAAGAGGAATGGGATTGTTCAAATTATGATTGGCTTGAACAAATGTTGATTCATCTATGTAGCCAGACACACGGATCAAAATTATGGTTTTACTAGCAAGGAGGAAAGGATAAATTGTTGTTGGTTAAGCCACTAATAAAGTCTTCCAAAATAATAGAAAAACAAATATTTCTTGTGCTCATTATACATAAGGCACCTTATAATACAAAGAAAACAGTGCAATTATGGATAACTACAAAACATTTATTTGTATAAATATTAGGGTCAGAATTCTGAGTCAGTTCATGGATTTGATCAAATTTATCAAAAGTAATGACCTGCATGAAATGAAAAGTGTTTTAAAGAAAAGTCACAATTGAAAACTAAAATGAAATCTTAACCTGAGGGCAGTAGGAAAGACAATGGATTCTTGCATAGAGGAGATCACCATACAGTCGATAACAATATCTTTTATTGGTACAATTCTTTAACTTTATTGGATTTGGATGCACATAAAAACAGATTCTCTTTTAGTAAGCAGCAGAATCAAGAGCTTCTTGTTTAACTTTTAGAAACCAATCCCTCTTGGTCTCTCAGTTGCAGGCAGGCAAGAAAATATCTCAAAATGAAACTGCTCTGTACCTGACTACCAACAACATATATACTTTATTAAATCAGAGTACCATCTATTGCATTCCTTTTGCTTACTCTGGTTTCTAGGACTTTGCAGACAAATTAAATGTGACTCCTTTCAATTCACACACACATTCACACCCACATACACGCACACCACATTTATTTTGTTTTGTTTATTTTATTTTGTTTTATTTTATTTTATTTTATTGAGAGAGAGTGCATGCTTACGTGCTTCTGAGGGGGAGGGGCATAGGGAGAGAGAGAATCTTTTTTTTTTTTTTAAAGATTTATTTATTTATTTATTTGAGAGAGCGAGAGATCACAAGTAGGCAGAGAGGCAGGCAGAGAGAGAGAGGGAAGCAAGCTCCCCGCTGAGCAGAGAGCCCGACGTGGGGCTGGATCCCAGGACCCCGAGATCACGACCTGAGCCAAAGGCAGAGGCTTTAACCCACTGAGCCACCCAGGCACCCCGAGAGAGAGAATCTTAAGCAGGCTCTATACCTGGGGTGGAGCCCAATGCAGGACTTGAGCTCAGGACCCTGAGATCATGACCTAAGCAGAAATCAAGAGTTGGTCGCTTAACATACTGAGCCAGCCAGGTGCAAACGCACACACATATCATTTAAAGGACAGTTGTGCCCTTCATATAATTTTCATTGTTATATCTTAATATTTGCTTTTTTATTTGTTTCCATTTTTGTTATTCCATGATTCTCAAATCAAATATTATTTTAAACATCAGAAAGTTATTTATCAACTCAACACACATTTATAATAGTCATTTTCAAGTTTATTACCTCAAATAATGTAAATAAAAATAATCACCTGAACCTACAGAAAAGCAATGTCTGGTTTACTTCTCCCCTTTTCTCCAACTATTCAATGTCCACTGATTGCCTCCTAACTCATTGTGCCAGGTGATTTCAGTGTTTTGCCCATATCCTCAGGCCCTTTATGTTATTTTTATTTAATTTTTATTTAATTATTTATTTGAAAGAGAGAGTGAGCGAGAGAGACAGCATGAGTGGGGTAAGTGGCAGAGGGAAGGGGTGAAGCAGACTCTCCTGTTGAGCTGGAAGCCCAACTCAGGGCTTAATTCCACATCCCTGGGATCAAGCCTTGAGCCGAAAGCAAACGCTTAACTGACTGAGCCACCAAGGTGCCCCATCCTCAGGCCCTTTACCCAAATTTCCACATATAACCTGCTGTTGTTCTTTTCCTTCAAAAGCTAGCAGTTAACATCCATGGATCTTTATTCACAAGCTGGCTGCTAGCTGCTGGAACCAGCTTTTCCTTGAGCACAAGGAAAGCCGGAAGTGCCCCTTCCATTTACGAATCCTTTCAGGTACACCTAATCAATAACAGCTGTGTACAGGAGTTCAAAACTCCTGCTCTCCTGCCTCTGATCAAGATAACTCAGAAGTAGTACTTGCAGTGTTTACAGAGTTCTGTGAGATCCAACCAAAGTCATCCTTTGTGGACCTTTATCTCCTTTCTTGACGTCCTTTCCATCTCAGATCTACTTCCTAAATCCCCCAGCAGCTTATATTTGTTTCCTGGGGCTGCTCTAACAACCACAAACTGGGTGGAGATTTATTGTCTCACGGTTCTGGAAGCTAGAAGTTCAAGGTCAGGGTATTGGTAGGGTTCCTGCCTTCTGAGGACTATGAGTGTATCCGTTTAATGCCTCTGGCCTAGCTTCTGATGGTTTGTTGACAATCTTTGTTGTTCCTTGACTTGTATAGGCATGACCTGATCTCAGCCTTCGTGTTCACAGGACATTCTCCCTGTATTCATATCTATGTCCAAATTTTCCCCTCATATTGGATTAAAAGCCCACCCTATTTCAGTATGACCTCACCTGAACTAATTACGTGAGTAATGACTTATTCCCAAAAAGGTCACATTCACATCACATGTACCAGGGCTTTTAACATCTTTGGCGTGGGGGAGTGGGCCCAACTCAAACCACAACAAAGTCTTTCCTAATAAACCACTTTCACATGAATTCTTATCTATCTCAAGGTTTGCTTCTGGCAGACTCATTCTGTCCATCAAATATTTAATTATTGTCTCAGTTACAATGCTGTCAGTTGCAAAGAAAAGATAGTTCAACCTAAATTTACTTGCATAATGAAAGGAATTTACTGCTTTATGAAATAAAAAATTCAAAGAGAGATCAGACTTTAGGGAAAATTTCATTCAGAGATTCATGAGTCACTCAACAAAAAAGTTTTTATTAAGTGCCACCTCTTTGCCAGGAAATGTACTCTGTTTTGGTAATATAACAGCAAACCAAACAGAAACATTCCTAGAACTTATGTTCAATTAAGAGAAGACAAAAAAGTAAAAGTAATAAGTAAATGAATAGCAATTATGTGATAATGAAGATAATGGAGAAAAAAATAATACTGAAGAGAAATCAAGTATACTTGTGATGAGTATGTATACGTGGCAGGCGGTGGTGCTTGTAATAATAGTTTGATCTTGAAAGTTCTCACTTAAAAAGTAACATCTGAATAAAGAACTGAACCAAACGATGAGGTGATCCATGAGAATATCTAGGAGAATATCTGAGAGTAAGGCATTCCAAGCGTAAGGAAGAAGTAGTGAAAGGCAGAAGTTTGCCTGGGATGCTAAGAAGCAGAAAGAAGGCCATTTTGGTCTGAACAGAATGAGGGAGAGTTAAGGTGGAGAGCATTTGTCATGAAAAGAGTGTTCACAGCACTTAGAACTGTGCTAAGAAGCACTTAGAACTGTGTAAGAAGCTTAAATTTCATTCTGTATGAGGTGGGAAGCTACTAGCGAACACTGAGTAGAGAACTGGCCATATTATACACTTTAACTTGGAACCTGTGCTGAGAATAGACTGAATGGGGACAAGGGTAGGAGCAGGGAGACAAGTTAGAAGGCTATTGCATGCATAACTAGTGGAGGGTATGAGAGTTCCCCTGCCAGCCTCCCAATCTTCCAATCTCATTCTAAATAAGATTTTCTTTTATTAGTTTTAATATTTCACCCTTTTGATCAAGATCTTTTCTTGAAAGTATCACTGATCAATACTCAGTTTCTTTATATTTAGTGGTTTTGTCCCTCAGTACCAGGAAGTACCTTTCCTGGCTGTCATGTCCTACATTGGAGGGAAAGTGCATAGCAGATAGAAATCACTCCTCTGCCCCTCTCCCCTGCTCGTGCTCTCTGTCTCTCTCGCAAATAAATAAAATATTTTCTAATTAAAAAAATAAAAATAAAACAATATCGTTATCTCAAAGAGCTGTTTGGAACCAAATGTGTTATTGATAATACAGTCTGTATTGCAAATTCAGAGGCCATGTATTCGGATAAGAATCCAAAATCAGCTAGAATGGCCAAAATTAACAAGACAGGAAACAACAAGTACTGGAGAGGATGTGGAGAAAGGGGAACCCTCTTCCACTGTTGGTGGGAATGCAAGTTGGTGCAGCCACTTTGGAAAACAATGTGGAGATTCCTCAAGAAATTAAAAATAGAGCTCCCCTAGGACCCTGCAATTGCACTACTGGGTATTTACCCCAAAGATACAGATGCAGTGAAAAGAAGGGCCGTATGTACCCCAATGTTCATAGCAGCAATGGCCACAATTGCCAAACTGTGGAAAGAACCAAGATACCCTTCAACAGATGAATGGATAAAGAAGATATGGT
>CM052798.1:50830891-50935441 GCA_028533885.1 Nasua narica
TACGCCTCCATCAGAAAGGATGAATATCCAACTTTTGTATCATCATGGATGGGACTGGAGGAGATTATGCTAAGTGAAATAAGTCAAGCAGAGAAAGTCAATTATCATATGATTTCACTTAATTGTGGAGCATAAGGAATAACATGGAAGACATTAGGAGAAGGAAAGGAAAAGTGACTTGAGGGAAATCAGAGGGGGAGATGAACCATGAGAGACTGTGGACTCTGAGAAACAAACTGAGGGTTTTAGAAGGGAGGGGTGGGGGGGGGATGGGTAAACCTGGTGGTGGGTAATTATTGCATGGAGCACTGGGTGTGGTGCATAAACAATGAACCTTGAAACACTGAAAAAATAAATAAAATAAGATAAAAAAAAAAAAGAAGGCTATTGCAATAAGCCAAGCAAGAAGAAATGGAAGTGGTCGGACTAAGCCATAGCAATAAATGTACAAGTTGGTCAAATGCTGAGTATATTTTAAAGAAAGAGTCAAAGGGTTTCCTGGGATTTTTTTTTTTTAAAGAGTAAACATTTTTAAATGTATCTACATTTCTTTGCAGCTACATTTCTCTTTAATTCTCTCAACTTAGCTATGATTATGGACTAACTACATCTTCAGATTGCTTTTCTCATGGTAAAAAAAAACAGCAGTTTAATCCTTCCTTGATAACATCCAGGAGAAAAAGTGGGCTTCTTTCAATTATCCATTGCCAATAATGTGCTAAGCTCCCTTCTGAATGAAATAACTTTGGTCACGTTTACTGTGATCAGGAGAATATCTTACACCAGATGGTGTAGGCATGAGTTATGTGCGCATTCCTAAACCATTAACTGCGGCAGGAAACAGAATTTTTCTGATTGCTTCAACCCAATTATTGCTCATGGTGTGGTCAAAATCACTTGACTAGCATGGTGGCCACAAAATGGGTAAAATAGATACTAGCAAGGTAAACACAGTGTCTATTACAAATACAATTCTGTGATCTAAAAATTATTTTCAACCCACAGACCTATGGCTTCCTTAGTAAATATAGTCAGATAATAAGCCAAATTGTCACAATATAGTCCATGAAAATTGCTAATCCTCCAATTGCCAATATATGAATGCTTTTAGTTGGCGCACAAAGTCACATATAGAATGAGAAAAGAAAATCAGAAGAGTCTAATCATATATAAGTCACGTAAAGAGTTTATTATTCATACTTTACAAGTCAATTAGGTAATACTGCAGAGAAGGCTGCCTTAGTAAGTCTCAGTCCATCATGATTATACTATCTTTGAATTAGTAATTTTTGATTATTTGCACTTTGGGCCTCACCAAATACTCAGGTTTGAGAGTGATCTGTAGTATTGATATCATCTTTGATTAAGTTAGCCTCTTATTAAATATAGAAAACAAGGTTAACACAGACCCAGAAATGAAAAAAGCCTTAGATTATCTGGAATCACAATTTTTCAGTTCTGTTCTTGAGCAGGAACTAAATTTCTATTTGAAAACAGCATATTTGATTTGGTTAACTAAATTCTACATTAGTTTAAATTCCTATAAATCCCTATAAACCTTAGTGGTCTAAACAATTCAATATACATTTTCTTCTCCAATTTTTCAGATGGTCTAAGCTATCTCGAAGACTCTTTACTGTCAGAGTTATAATAGTGGTAGTAAAAATAATAGTCAAAATCATAGTTTTCAAGCATAGAATGGTGGCTCCTGGGGGCTGGAGAGAGGAGGAAATGGAGAAGGACATAGAGAATTATTTATCAATGGGCTTAAAGTTTCGCTCAAGCAAGATGAATAAGCTCTAGAGAACTGTTGTACAACATTGTACCTACAGTCAACAATAATGTATTTTCCTCTTAGAAATTTGTTATGGGGGTTGCTCTCATGTAAAGTGTTCTTACCAAAGTCAAATTTATTAATTAAAAATAACACCGTCACCAACAATAACGATAATAGCTGACTCATTCACTATTAACTGCACCAGGTACTCTTCTTCTAAGCACTATACATATTCAACACATGTCATTCTCACAATGGTGTTAGGATCTCCATTCTATTGATGGAACTGAGACACAAAAGTTAAATAACTGACCCAGAATTGAAGCTAGAAAGTCTCACTCCAGAGTCCATAATTCTTACTGCAATGCCAGTGGAAACCTATTTTTTTTATCTCAAAAGAATTATTATGAGAATAGGTCAACATTTGTATTGTTTCTACTTTCAAATCTAGTGACAAGCATTGAAGCAAAAATGCTATGTCTAACATTTTTAAATATTTTAATGTGAGCTTTGTATCATTGACTCCATTGATTTCGCCATGTCAAGCAGCCACATTAAAAATAAGGAATTTTCAAACAATCAATTCTGTTGTCCAAATAGATACAACTTTATCTAATAAATTCAGAATAAATGAACTCAGTGGTAATGGTTATTTTAAATGCCCATGTTTAGAATGAATAAAATAAACATTTTATTTTGTTAAATTATTTTACCCTTTATATTTCAATATATTGAGAAGAATTGTAATATATTTGAAAGGTGCTAAAGCTAACATTTCAGTCTTGGTTGTGTTTTGATATTATTTCATCTTTGAAATAAGAAGGAGAATTAAATTATCTCTAATTTTGCTTCTAGCTCTTACATTCATAAATAGAAAACTGATAAAAATATCTTAAAATGTACAGTTTAGTTTTGTATGACATTAAAATGTGATTATGTTATAAAGCCCAAAGACATCTAAAACATAAATTTATATGTTTATATATAATATATATGTATGCACCTCTGTGTGTATGCACAGATATTCATACTGTTTCTGATAATGTATTGTATTAATTCAACAAATTGCTTTTCTCATAGGCAAAGTTGGAGTAAATGTCTTATAAACAAAGTGTTACTAATATTCAAAAAAATAATATAAGACAGCTATATGATTTTAAATCTCAATTATGTTTCCCTTTTTTGATTCAGGTCAATTTAAAAGAAAAAGTAAATTTAACTTCTTGACTTGGGAGGACAAAACCATCACACATTAAGTTTTAATTTTCTCCTATAGATTTCTTAGGCAAATAGTTGCTTATCATGAACTCACCTTAATCCAAAGGCTTTGACCACATTTTAGATCTCAGAACACGTTAAATAGACACCACACAAAATACTGAGAGAAATCCTGGTTTCATTCTGATATTTTATAATACTCATTGAGGTGATGACTGTTAACTGTCATTACACAGAATAATGGTCATGTTGTCTGAAAAGTTTCAACTAAACTTATAAGCATTTAAGTAGAAAAGAACTCTGTATTTGGAGTTAGTACCTTGAATAATCATCCTGGTTGTATCTGTTGCCTCTGGGTTATTCATTTAATCTCATCTTTGGTTTCCTCATCTATAAAAAGAAGATAAGGATGATCCTTATGATTCATTGGAATCATAACAATCAACAACCATCTTGTCAAAGATGGTTGTTGTTATGAAGCCCCCGATTAGCTAAAAATATATGATCTTCTTACTCACTTCTAGACACTCTAGAAGTGTCACTTTCTAGCTTCAATTCTGGGTCAGTTATTTAACTTTTGTGTCTCAGTTCCATCAATAGAATGGAGGTCCTAACACCATTGTGAGAAAGACATGTGTTGAATATGTATGGTGCTTAGAAGAAGAGTAAAGGAATATAGTAAATGAATACAGACCTCTCTCTCTCTTGTTTTTTTAAAGATTTTACTTATTTATTTGACAGAGAGAGAGAGATCACAAGTAGGCAGAGAAGCAGGCAGAGAGAGAGGGGGAAGCAGGTTCCCCGCTGAGCAGAAAGCCTGATGCGGGGCTTGATCCCAGGACCCTGAGATCATGACCTGAGCTGAAGGCAGAGGCTTTAACCCACTGAGCCACCCAGGCACCCCCAGATCTATCTCTTAAGCACTAGATCTCTACATCCACCAGCTGCTCAATAATAAAACAAAAACTGTTTTTTAATCTTTTTTTTTATCACATATATTATGTCAGATAAAAAACAGATTTCTGACATTATGGCAGACTGAGTTGGCATGGAAAAGACTCCTGTTCAGATATGTAGAAATATTTGATGAAATATAGCAATTTTTAAATATATAAACAAACTCTAATGGAAGAGATAAAAATCCCATGTGACAGAAAAGAAGTAACCAAATGCCATTTCAACGTGAACATTAGTTGACACTGTGGGAATTTAGACAGGTATTAAGCAGATATAATCCCTAGGTGTTAGGGTGTGTGATTTTACAAACAACAGGAAGCAGATGAGGCTTGGATCAGAGTAAGTTTAGGATCCGAAACCTAGATATTTATACAGAGGTGATATCCTATAAGAGTTCATCCTTTGCCAAGAAAAAGAAAGGTTCTACTCCTACTCTGAATCTTACATGGTGTGGGGTTCATATTGACCTTACTTATACAGAATAGGAATTCTAAGATTTTAAGTATAAAAGTTGGACCAATACTAGGAAAATTCTAGGGAGTCCAACAAAAAACAAAGTTTTGCATTATGGAAAGTTTGAAAACCTAGTATTCATGGGATCCTCATAGGGAGGAAAAAAACAAACAATATAACAAAACAACAAACAAAACCTCCACAAGAGATGAGTACAGAAAAAAACTGATAAACCATGAAATTAAACCCTTATCTTATACCACTCACAAAAATGAACTCTAAATGGATCAGAGACTTAGACATAAGATTTGAAATCATAAAACTCTTAGGGAAAAAAGAATAAGTCAGAAGTTCCTTGACATAGTCTTGACAATTTTTTTAACATAACATTAAAAGCACACACAAAAAAAGAAAATAAAAAATCAACAAATGGGACTACATCAAACTCTAAAGCTTCTGCACAGCAAAGGAAAACAACCAACAAAATGAAAAGGGCAACCTACAGAATGGGAGAAAAGTTTTGCAAACCACAAAGAACTCATTACAACTCAATAATAGCAACACAAATCTGATTTAAAAATAGACAAAGGAAGAAAATAGATAGAGGAAACAAGAAGACCTCCAAACGGTGAACAAGTACATGAAAAGGGGCTCGACATCACTAATCATCAGGGAAATGCAAATCAAAACCAAGATGATATGTCATCTCGCATATGTAAGAATGGCAATCATCAAGAAGACAAGAGATAAGTGTTGGTGAGGATATGAAGAAAAAGGAACATGTGCACTGTTGGTTGGATTGTAAAGTGGTTCAGCTACTATGGAGAACAGTATGGAGGTTCCTTATAAAGTTAAAAATAGGGCGCCTGGGTGGCTTAGTCCATTAAGCATCTGACTTTGACTAAGATTATGATCTCAAGGTCCTGGGATCCAGCCCCGCATTGGGCTCTCTGCTCAGCGGGGAGCCTGCTTCTCCCTTTCTCCCTCTTCCTCTGCCTACTGCTCTGCTTACTTGTGCTCTCTCTCTCTCTCTGTCAAATAAATAAATAAGATCTTAAATAAACAAAATAAATAAGTAAATAGATAGATAAATAAGAAATTTAAAAATAAAACTACCATAAGATTCAGCAATCCTTCTTCTGTATATATGCCCAAAGGAGATGAAAAACAGATTATCAAAGAGACTTATGCACTCCCATGTTTATTGCAGCATTATTCACAATTGTCAAAATATGGAAACAGCCTAGGGGTCTATCAATGAATGAAAAGATAAAGAGGTATGTATATATATATATACACACACACACATACACACACACACACACACACAATATACATATACACACACATACACGCTGGAATGTTATTCAGGCATGAGAAAGAAGGAAATCTTGCTATTTGCAACAACATGGGTGGACCCTGAGGACATTATGCTGAGTGAGATAAGTCAGACAGAGAAAGGCAAATACTGTATGATATTTCCTATATGTGGAAAGGCAAATACTGTATGATGCCTCTTATATGTGTAATCTAAAAAAAGTGAAATCATAAAAGCAGAGAGTAAAATGGTGGTTACGGGGGCTGGGGCATGGGGGACAGGGGAAATATTGCTTAAGGGTACATACTTGCAACTCATAGATAAATAAATCCGGGAGAATTAATACACAGTATAGTCACTATAGACAACAAAACTGTATTATAAACGTTGAACTAGTCTATAAAGAGACTAGATTTTAATTGTTCCCAACACTAGAAGGAATGATAAGTATGTGACACGATGGAGGTTTAGCTAAGGCTGTCACACCAATCATATTGCAGTATAAATATATCAAGTCAATATGTTGTACATCCTAAACTTATAAGATATCGTATGTCAAATATAACTCAATAGAAACAAAACAAAACAAAAACCACCCAGTTCTGGAAGTTCCTACTTGGAAACGGCTACAGTCATTTTCTGCAACTCCCCCCAAACAAAACAAAGCAAAACAAAACTGATAAACCACAACCATGTAAGGAAACAATTCATCATAAGGGAGAGTTAGCAGAAAATATAAACAAAAGAATCTGCAACTTAAGAACTTGAGATAAAGAAAACTTCAAGCAATAAAATATGTGTGTTTAAAGTAATGACAGTAGGGGCGCCTGGGTGGCTCAGTGTGTTAAAGCATCTGCCTTCTGCTCAGGTCATGATCTCAGGGTCCTGGGATCAAGCCCACATTGGGCTCCTTGCTCAGCAGGGAGCCTGCCTCCCCCTCTCTCTCTGCCTGCCTCTGCCTACTTGTGATCTCTCTTTCTGTCAAATAAAGAAATAAAATCTTTTGAAAAATAAATAAATAAAGTAATGACAATAGTGATTAAGATTTATTTTGAACTATGTGCCATATTCCGTTCTACTTGTTTTATATGCATTAAGTTCTTTAATTTTTACAATTGCATGCGCAACTTAAAAACAACTTAAAACAAAAGGCAGATTACCTTTAAAGAATGATATTTAGGCAGAAAGCAATAATAGCAATAGTCATAGAGAGAAAAATACTGGAATATCTTCTTCAAAATGCTGCTGAAAAATAACTTTTTTTTTTTAGATTTTTATTTATTTATTTGACAGAGAGATCACAAGTAGGCAGAGAGACAGGCAGAGAGAGAGAGAGATGCAGGCTCCCTGCTAAACAGAGAGCCCGATGTGGGGCTTGATCCCAGGACCCCGAGATCATGACCTGAGCCGAAGGCAGAGGCTTTAACCACTGAGCCACGCAGACGCCCCTGAAAAATAACTTAATTGAAAATTCCACTCCCATATAAAGTGTTAATTAAGAATGAAAACAAGTACATGTCAGACAAAGCCTAAAGACTGCCACTTATAGACCCTGTTTGAAATAGCCACCAAAGTCTACCCTTTACTACGTAGAAATTCAAATTCAGAAAGAAAGAATGTGATATAAGAAATATGATAAACATAGTGATTGGTATTAGCAAATCTGAATAAGCATTGGTTATATAAAACAATAATAATGACTCTGACTAATTTGAGGGTATGAGATCAATTAGAACTAAAATACTAGATATCAGCATGGAATATGAGGAGGAGAGTTTAAATGCTGTAAAGTCTCTGTAGTCTTCTGGAGTAAGCCAGAAATATGGATTAAGAATAAATTTAATTAACTCAAGTATTCACCTAAAAAATAAATGTGTAATGTATAAACCTCAAATCACTAGAGGAGGGGAAAATAAAATAAAAATGGTTATGAACACACCTGGAACAATCTAATACAAAGCAGGAAAAGAGTAAAAAAGCTAAAAGTGTGATAAAAAGAAAACCCAAGTAAGATGTTAAATGTAAGTCAAAGTTTATCAGTAATGACAATAAGTATATGTGTAATAAACTTATTAAAAGACAGTCTCAGGCTGTATTGAAAATATTAAAATCCAATATATGCTTCTTAGTAGGACATCTGCTATTTCAGACATACACTGAATACTTAGAGGTTGACGAAAATTGGAAATAAAGTATGCTGGAAAATACTGATAGAAAGATGGTATGGTACTGTTAATATCAAACCAGACTGAAATAATGGCAAAAATATTATTTGGGAAAAAGAAGCCTCTAAAAAATGATAACATTTACCATGAAGATACTATAATTCTAAGTGTAAATAAATCAAATAACATAGTTCAAAATACATAAAACAATATTAGAAAATTGCAAAAAAGTAATGATTAATCTATAATCATAATAAATTTTAATAGACTTATTTAGTAACTGATGCACTGAGCATAGAAAAAATTAGCAAAAAAATAGATAACTTAAGTTACATAATTATCAAATTGAACATAGAATTCATCAATTAGAGAATTTCTATTATCAAGCACATATAAAATTTCCTCAAAATGTGGTCACCTGCTAGAAAGAAAATCTCCAAAAAATCAGATGAAAATGATAAATGCAATGATTTCTGACCATGAAACATTCTTACAGTCAATAAGAAAACACACCCTAACATTCACATGATTTAAATCAAAAACATATTTTCGAATATCTTATCAAAATGTCTCAAAGAAGAAATCACAATGTAAGTTGCCTAAAGTTAAGAATTTGACAATAAAGACACTAAAAATCAAGACTTAAGAGATACCTTGGGATATCAATGGCATTCAAAAAGCAAAAAGAGGGGCGCCTGAGTGGCTCAGTGGGTTAAGCCTCTGCCTTCAGCTGAGGTCATGATCTCAGGGTCCTGGAATCGAGCCCTGTGTCTGGCTCTCTGCTCAGCCGGGAGCCTGCTCCACCACCCCCCCCACCCGCCTGCCTCTCTGCCTATTTGTGCTCTCTCTCTCTCTGTCAAATAAATAAAATCTTTTTAAAAAAAGCAAAAAGATTGAAAATTAATGAGGTAAGAAGTTAACTCAAGAAATTATAAAAAACAAATCAAATGGAAAAAGATAAAGGTGATAATGAAAATATATAGAGAAATTATTGAATAGGGAACATAAAATTAATGAAAGCAAAAACTAGATCTTTTAAACAACACGAAAACGAGAAAGTTGACAAAGAGCTAGGGTTAGGAAGAGAGAAAGAAGAGAGAGAGAATATTAATATTTAGAAAGAAAATGGACTATAAAAATAATAATCTGTAAAACAAAGCCCACTTTTCTAGAATGTTCCTCCCCCAAATACCTACACCACTTGCTTCCTAACTATATTTATTCTCTACCCAAATGTTCCTCCCAACTGACTGATGTAGGTATTTGGGTGGAAAAAAATAATTTCATATTATTCTGCTTTGGTATGACTGAATATAAAACTAGTAGATTCTATGAACTATGAGAATTAGTAACTAAAGCCTAATGGCTTCTATTTATTACTAAGCTTCTGAATATAAGATCTATATAAAAATCAATAATAATTCCCATTCAATATAAGCATCAGTTGGAGAATAAGTTTAAAAGAAATAGTTGTATTCACAATATGAAAATAATCTGTAAAAAAAACAAGAATAAATCCTAGTGATGAGCAAGGTCATGAAAAACATGAAAAAATATAAATCTTGCAAAATATTCATGAATGGATAGATTCACTTTTGCTATAAGATAAATTCTCCCAACTTAATCTGTACATTCAATGATATTCCAATAAAAATTTTCACTGATTTTGAAAAGCTTAACTAAAAAATTATATTAATGATTAGAACAGAAGAGCCAAGAATATTTTGAAGTATTTTGGAGGGTATCTTATCCTATCAGATATTGAAACCCGCTATTTTGTTTTATTATAGACCATTTGACACAGAGTCACTCTCACATGTGTAGGGGAACTTGATTTATAACAATTTTTGGAAATCAGTAGGATAAAGATCAAGTGGTCAATGCATAGCATTGGGAAAACCAGCTATACCTTTGGGACAATAATGAACTACTGTTATTTCTTCTAATTGCCAGGAAAGCTCACCTAGAACACACGTCATTTGTTTTCACTCTACCTTTTTTTTTTTATCACTCAGTGTTCCTTTAACTTGGAATTTTTTTAGTTTTTATTTTGTTATTGTTATTTCCCTACAATTTATCTCTTTCTGAATATAATGAGATACTGGTCCTTCCATGTTCCTTCCATTTATGGTATCCATTTTATTTGTCCCTTTCTGACCTCAATTTCTTCCTTGGATTTCTCAGTTGATTCCATGAACTATTCTCTTGCCAACATGTTCAGATTTTTCAAATTCATGTTCTTTTGCATCATCCATATAGGAAAATCCCAACTCTGAATTATTTCCACAGTTGACCTTCTCTGACCCAATCTAGTGAGAGCTACTTGATAAAAATTTTACATCTATGCACATTGGTGCCACTAAATTCATGGGTTCCAGTCTCAACACCTAATCACTTTTTATATTCAACTAGTACTTTAGTCACTTCCTTTACAGAACTTTTCAGACCGTCACTATTTTCCTCCAAGTTTTCCTCAAACCCTCTATGATAGTTACTCTCAGCAAATATCTTTGTTTCCTACTTTCACAAAACTCAAGGCAGTCTGACCTAAACCACCATCATCCCTTCTCCCTGTGTAGAAACATTTGAATATTTACACACATTCACAATTCCATCCTTCCTGCTTCATGGGCAGAGGTGGCCCTCATCTTGTTTCCACAGTAACTCTTATCTGATCCATCTTTATGGCTTTTTGGGCCTTGTTCCATTCTCCTTTCTCCTAAATCTTCAATAATTTCTTTTGAGTAGTTCATTGACCTTAGTGTAGACAAGCTCATGCTTCAGACACCAAAAATAAGTTCTATGAAGCTTCTTTCCCCTAGCCAATGCCTTAATTCACTCACTTCTCAACCCACCTTCTTGGAAAATATAGTGTCACTCACTGCCATTTTCTTATCTCCTGCCTATTCCTCAGCCTTCTACAATCTCCTTTAAAAAAGTAAACAAAAACTTCTTAACATCTCCAGGAAACTCCCCATTGATCAGTGAGTGATGCATTCCAAGTCTTCATCTTTCTGAACTTTTCTCTTGGATCTGACCTTGTGGCTCATTTATTCCCTTTTGAAAGTCTACAATGTTTCCCCAATATTTCAAGAAGATTTATCATCTCTTGAAATACTCTTTTCATTAAAGGTTTGTGGCCAAGTTTAAGAAAGAAAGAAAAAAAAATTCCACATGACTGATTTCTTTCTTGGGTTTTTCTCCTACATTATCATATTAAAATGTAAGAAGATATATTTTTACTCTTTTGTCATATAAATTGTGCTCATTGCAGTATTTCCACTAGGATAGCCTTGGGAAGGGAGTAGAGGTTAAATGGCTTTTCTGGAAGTATACAACGACTTAAAGGAAATCCTGGTGAGATCTGGAGTAAGTGGAAATTTTGCCTCTTCTGACCTCAGCTAAATGTTGGGAAAGTGAAATCCTGAAGTAAGGAATTATGCAGTAGGACCTGTGTGTCCTGATCTTTCATCTCCAGCCTAAGGAAGGGCTGTTTGCTGCATGGATGAGGGTCAATTCTGGGGCTGAAAGGCTATTCCTTCACTAGTATTGGTGAGGTGAACCTTCCACAGAATGATTCTTCACAACCAGAAGCAACCCTATTAAACAAAATAAAGGCAACATTAGGTATGTTTGGACAGATGCTAACTGGTTATTTGCCCAGAATGTCAGTGTCCAGAAATGCCCTGTGGTTTCACAGGCTTCTAGACATTCCGAAGGGCCCTGCAGGAGCACAGAAAGTAGCTTGCTTATGAGTTTACTACAAAAATTCCTGTGATGGAATAAAGTAACTCAAAAGCTATAGATTAAGGTTTAATTAGGTTGTATCCAAAGTTCAAGTGCCACTAAGGATGAAGGTGGGGCCAAGTTATCCAGGAGGATGAGAGGCCTTTAACCAGGCTCAGGAAAAACATAATTTCAGCGTGGTCACTGAATGTCAGCAACAAAAGCAATGACCAGATGAACAAGGAAATAGTCAGTGCAGAGTTCAAAAAGACACCCCATTGCCCTATGGATACAAAACACCTTTTCTATCACTGTTAGCATCAGAAGGACACAGTAATTTCCCCAAAATTCCAAATACCATTTTGGGGAAGAGCAGAGCAAGGATGCAAAACCTTAGAAAACAGCTTCTATGAGTAAGGGACTAACTTAAACTGAAAATTGCTACAACTAGGTAATCTTTAAAAATCTAAAGTAGAGTTTGTTGTTGTTGTTGTTCTTGTTTTGTTTTGTTTTTAATAAAAAGCAACCCCTTCACTACCCAGAAGAGTGAAGATGAATGAGAAAGATCAGAATACTTATAACACCGAGAGGTAGTTATGTGTTTACAATTCAACTCCCCCGTCTAGAATCATTCTTGAATATCCCTGCTTCAAGAGCAGGAGAGCAGGAACATTGTACTACATCTTTTTTGCCCTAATACCTACCACATGCCAAGAGGGGAACAAGGTTGCAATTTTTTTTTTTAAACTAAGCTTAATTTGTAAGTTAAATTGGCCGACTTTACAAGGTTTCTATAGAGCAGTACTTTTTTTTTTTTTTTAAGATGTCATTTATTTATTTGTCAGGGAGTGAGAAAGAGAGCACAAGCAGGAGCACAATCAGGGGTATAGCAGGCAAAGGGAGATGCAGGGAGCCTGATGTGGCACTTGATCCCAAGACTCTGGGATCATGATGTGAGCTGAGAGCAGATGCTTAACTGACTGAGCCACCCAGGCATCCCTAGAATAGTAGTTCTTAGACTTGTTTGTAGAGTCCTGGATGGCCTTAAAGCTTTTATAAGGAATCCATAAGAACAAAAATATTTTTGTAATAATACAAAGACATTATTTGCTTTATTCGCCACGTTGAATTTTACACTGAATTGTGGGTAAAATTGCCGTCTTTGTAGCAAGAATCCGGGCAGTGGAACCAAACTGTACTGTCAGTTGTATTTCACTACACTTTCATTAAATAATAGTTAAAAATAGAACTCACACTCTTAAAAATAATAAAAAAAAGAATTCCCAGGGCACCTGAGTGAACAATCAGTTAAGCATCCAACTCTTGGTTTCAGCTCCAATTGTGATCTTAGGGTTGTGAGATCTAGAGCCTCACATTGGTCTCTGTGCTCAGCGGGGAGTCTGCTTAAGTTTCTCTCTCCCTCTCTTTCTGTCCCTCAGCCCTACTCTAGCTCTCTAAAATAAATAAATAAATCTTTAAAAATAAAACACGAAAAGAATTCTAATTTTAATTAAGACTGTTCTTGATGCAGAAATAAAAATTATTAAATTAAATCTCAACCTTTCAATATACTTTTTAAAATATATTCTGTGTAACCAAAACATGAAGTGTGCCAAAAACACTTCTGCATAACAACAAAGTGTATATTTTTTTAAAGATTTTATTTATTGATTTGACAGAGAGAGAATAGTAAGAGAGAGAATACAAGCAGGGGGAGTGGGGAAGGAAGAAGCAGGCTTACTGCAGAGCAGGAATTCCAATGTGGGGCTCAATCCCAGGACCCTGAGATCATGACCTGAGCCGAAGGCAGCTGCTTAACAACTGAGCCACCCAGGCACCCCAACAAAATGTATTTTATCAAGAAAAGGACTTATGTAATTTTTTAAGTTGCCAGTTAAAAAAAAAAAACCTTTTCCCCCAAAGAATACCATTTTTAATTGTAGATAATGTGCTGATTAAATAGTTTACTAAATAAAAATTCCTACTAGCATATCTGAATATAGTAGGCTCTTAATGAATAAAAAGCAATTGGTTTCCTTTTTGGCTTATTCTAACTCATCTGTCTCTTGTTTTTTCCTCTCAGAACCTCACCTTTATTCAGGTATAATAATCTTTTCCATGCAGCTCACACAGCTCAGGAAAAAATGTCCCTATTTCTTAGTTCTGTGATAATCCTGATTATTTTAAAAGTCCTCTTTTAAAATAGAAATAGACTCTTTTCTTACCTGGAATTAATCATAGAATAGACAGGTGATTTTATTCAAGCTGGTAAGAACCAGAGAGAAGTTTGGTAGAACTTTCTAGAAAAATTATTCCTTTAAAAATAACATTTAAAACAGAGTCATGAAAAGCCCTTCTTCCTCTCATGCCATGTCTGCATATGAAGAAAAAAGAATACAGCTTCAGTAACCATTAGAAACCACCCAATCATCTAGGGTGCCTGCGAGTAAGGATACAGAAAGAATCTGGTTTTTTGATAACACTGTTGACATATTAGGCCAACCACCCCTGAGAATTTCTCTCCATCTGGAGCTCATATTTGAACAAATGACTTTCCTTATCAATTAAACTAATCTGAGTCATATTTTCTGATCCCTGTAGCCAAAAGCATCCTAAGTGCAACAAGATAGCTCTTTTTATTCTCAAACTTCCCATTAAGTAGAATGCTATAGATTTTTGACCTTCGTCTGTTGCTTTCTTGCCAAAGGGAATAATTTGCAGGGCAACTCATGTTCATATTCTTCCATTTGTCTAGAACATCCTCCCCACCCATTTGGCTGATTGATTCAGGCCTCAGGTAAGGTCTTTCAAAACTTTGACTTTATATTTTTCATAGCAATAAAAATTTATGATGCTGCACCAACAGATGTGCTGTTTAACTACAATTGCTAGTGCTTTAACAAATACCTTATCTTTTCAGCACTTTGAGAACTTTGAGATTAATATTTTACCAAACCAAGTATTACATTGACGACTATCCAAGGATGTTACTATTTTTTTAAATGTATACTGTCCATGTTTTCTATATCATATTCACTGTGTGATCAGAATATTGTATCAATAGACTAAAATATAAACTAACGGCATAATTTGTTTTACACCAGATCCACACAAACTCCCCATTAATCAGAATGATTTTGATTTCAGGTTAGAGAATGTACTACCAAAAGTGACTTAAAATCATTGGGTTAATAAGTAGAAGAGGATAATAGCTGAGCATAAGGCAATCAACGTATCTATCCCTTTTCATCTCCTGTATGAGATGTAATTTAACCCTGTTTCTTCTGAACAGCTCTACTCCCCCAAAACCTATCACTTAACTTGAGAAAATCAAAGTTGTTTTCATTTACTTCAGAAGACAAGCAGGTTGTTAGCACAAAGCAAGGGAGGGGAAAGGAGTTGTATGAAAATCAGTGTCTGGAGGCAACTGGGTGGATTGGGCGTCTGCCTTCAGCTCAGGTCATGATCCTGGAGTCCCGACATCAAGCCCTGCCTTGGGCTCCCTGCTCAATGGATAACCTGCTTTTCCCCCTGCCCCTCACCCTTCTTGTGCTCTCTCACTCTCCCTCTCAAATAAATTAATAAAATCTTAAAAAAGAAAGAAAGAAAGAAAGAAAGAAAGAAAGAAAGAAAGAAAGAAAGAAAGAAAAAGAAAACCAGTGTCTCTACAAATCAATCACCTGTGATAGAAAAGGTGACCTAATCCAGTGTAGTCAGCACTTTGTGATTTAATAAAATAACGCATATTTCTTCAAAAAATTATATATTCACTTAAGATTTACAAACAGCATAATCTCAAAATGAAGAGTAGTGCAGTTGTAATCTACATTGATAATAGGTAGACAGAAACCCTTTCTTTAAAAAAAAGTATCCTTCTGGACCAGCACTGGTCCTTGGCACAAAAGCGTAAGTAATCTATGGAACATTAGAAGTAATATCTGAACAAACTGAGGCACTGATGAGCAAGATTTAAAAGCAATACAAATCCCTTTGTCCAAGTCATTGCCATATCATTTTTTTCTAAATTCACTCCTAGTTCCTAATTAAAATAATCCAACTTTGGTAGTCTCCTCTAAGTATCTTTTAACCCATCATCTTGTTTTACTCTTATAAATTAATTTATTTATTCTCTTAAGAGACTTTTTGAGCATATATTGCATGTAAAACATAGCAACAGGTGCTTTAGGAATGTAATGTTTAGAATCAGTCCATTTAATTACCTTCCCCATTACCTCATTCCCCAATTCTTCAGGTCCCTTCAGGTTTGTTTTTTTTTTAAAGATTTTATTTATTTATTTGACAGAGAGAGATCACAAGTAGGCAGAGAGGCAGGCAGAGAGAGAGCGGGAAGCAGGCTTCCCACCGAGCGGAGAACCCGATGTGGGGCTTGATCCCAGGACCCTGAGATTATGACCTGAGCCAAAGGCAGAGGCTTTAAACCACTGAGCCACACAGGCACCCCCAGGTCCCTTAAGATTTAAAACAGGTTTCTTCGGGTATTAAAATCTTGCCTAGGGTTACCTGGGTGGCTCAGTTGGTTTAACATCTACCTTCAGCTCAGGCCATGATCTCAGATCTTCAGCTCAGGTCCCAGGAATGAGCCCTGCATTGGGCTCCCTGCTTGGCAGGTTCTTGCTTCTACCTCTCCATCTGCGCCTCACCCCCTCTACTCCTATTCTCTCTCTCAAATTAAAAAAAAAAAAAAAAAAAAGAAATATTAAAAACAAAAAAAAAATCTTGCCTAAAACTTATCAGAGAAAAGGAGGAACTTTTCATCTTATTTTTTCCTATTTCATTTTTTTGTGAGTTACTTACTCTGAATCTGCTCTCAGTTCTAACAATAAGCATGTTCTTTGCTATATTTAGAAGAACATTTTAAAAAATTTAACTTTAATGTCAGCATTACAATCAGAAATAGACTCTTGTCATTTGCTCTGGGTGCTTTCTCCTTCATAGCACTTGCCACAAGAAGAGTTAAAGTATGGATTGATGTCTGCTTTTCCAGCTAGCCTAGAATGTCCTTGAGGGCACAATCGGAACCCGCTCTTCATTATCATATCTTCAGTATCAGGAACAGTTCTTTAAAAATTGTTAGAACTGAACTAGTTTTTGTTGTTGTTGTTTAAGAATTCATTCATTTATTTATTTATTTATTTATTTATTTATTTATTTATGAGAGAGAGAGAACACATGTGTGCACGTGATGTGGGGGAGGGACAGAGAAAGAGAACCTCAAGCAGACTCTGCATTCAGCATGGCCTGCCATCTCATGCTCCATGAGATCCCGTCCTGAACCAAACCAAGATTCAGTCGCTTAACAAACTGAGCCACCCAGGTGTCCCAGAACTGAACTAGTTTTTGTTGAAGGAATAGTGAATGAATTTTAACCTTATTCAAAATTAACTTCTCCATTCTCCACTAATCAGTGATTAATGTTCATTAACACTATAAATATTCATTAAACAAAGATTGAATGAGCATGTGCTACATGCCAGGCGATGGAAAGATAAAGCTTGTGATCTTAAGGTTCTCACAGTACAATGAAACTTATTTTATCACATTTAAAAACTTGATTCTGATTTTTAAGACAAGCCACACTGGTGCTTAACATGACTTATGTCTCATACATATCACTCCCTGGATATTATTTTTCTTTGATTATTTTAAATACAATTTGAACATAATGAAACTGATTTATTTTAAAATCCAAGCTGGGGCGCATGGGTAGCTCAGTCATTAAGCGTCTGCCTTTGGTTCAGGTCATGATCCCAGGGTCCTGAGATCGAGCCCAGCATCAAACCCAGCATCGAGCCCAGCATTGGGCTCCTTGCTCAGTGGGAGGAAGGAAGCCTGCTTCTCCCTCTCCCACTCCCACTGCTTACATTCTCTCTCTTGCTGTCTCTCTGTCAAATAAATAAAGAAAATATTTTTAAAAATAAAATAAAGACTATATAATACTTTACTCTTAAAAAGTCATTCAGGGAATAGAGAAGCTAGAGGAAACGTTTGGAAGAGGAAAAAGTCATGCAGAGTGCAATCAGGACCATTTGGGATGTCACATGTTCATGGAGCAGAATTTGAAGAATTTCAAGCACAAATGAATGAAAAATATACCTGAACTATCAAAATAATAATCATAATCACATTGTTAACATTTCTATTTAATTAAATGGTGGAATTCTTAAATAGTATTTTTAATTTTGAAAGGTAGTCTTTTCTATATTATTCCCCAGCTAACCTTCTCATGCCTCAAAATCTTTTTCATGGGCTAGCTCTCATAAGTTTTCAGTGATTTTTCTATCTCAAAATAATTCTATCTACTACACAGAATTGTCAGGAAGGGTAGTAAGTAGAGAATAAAATCAAGAGATCAAGGGAGAACAGATGTATAGATTATATAAGGATTTATTTACCAAATGTGTTAATCAGTTATTGCTAATTACTTTTTATAATTAATAAGTATTTCCATACTTGAGCACTCACAGTACATTTTGATGGTACTACTTTAATAGTACTTTTTTAATGGTTTTTATCATTCTTTCCCTGCATAGTGCTTTTCTTCTCTATTAGATCATAAGATTAAATCTTATTTATTGGGACCTCAGGGTGGCTCAGTTTGTTAAGCAGCTGACTTTGGCTCAGGTTGACTTTGGATCAAGGGGCAGTTTCCTATATACTTCTGTCCTGGGATTGAGCCCTGGCTCCTAGAATTAAGCCCTGGGTCCTGGGATCGAGCCCTGTATCAGGCTCCCTGCTCAGAGGGGAGTCTTCTTCTCCCTCCCCCACCCCCCACCTGTTGCTTCCTCTCTCAAATAAATAAGCAAATTCTTTAAAAAAATAAATCTTATTTATTATTTTGTAACTTACAATATTACATTGCACAAGTGGCTGCTCATAAATATATGAGAATAAATCCAAATCACTGAATTGACTTTTGCTAGTATTTTTATCATAGACAGATGGCCACAAACCTGGCTCCACCTTCACATGAGCCAAAGCAGGATTTGGTGAAATGTGACAAAATGTATTCAGTCATAGTCTGAATACCTGATTGACTCTCTGCAGATAAAGAGTTTTCCAAATTTGGTTTGGGACCATTAATGTACCATAAAAGTTCCCCAGATTTTATATATATATATATATGTGTGTGTGTGTGTGTGTGTGTGTGTGTGTGTGTACCATAAAAGTCCCCCAGATTTTATATATATATATATGTCCAGTAAGTCAACATGTCAACATGTGCAATTCAATGACATCCATGTACTAAGGCTTATGGGGATAGAATGGCAAATCTGATAAATATCCCTTCCTGCATAACACTTCTACTCTAGTGGGAAAGGCACTCATTATTTGTAGTTATAATGCTTCTTGTGCAAAAGTGATTATTTTTGATCCTAAGCTGAATTACATTGAAATATGCCAGTTAATGATAAATAATAACTATCATTTATGAATCCCTATGTGCCAAGTAGTTGTTAAGCACTTTTTAGGTGTTATCTTATTCAATATTCACACAACATAGATAATTAGAAATTATTTCTATTTTATAGAAGAAGACACTGAAGCACCGACAGATTTTTTAAAAATGCCAAAATTTGGCCAATATTTAGTAGAACCAGGATCAGAACCAAGATCTACCTGACTTCAGTGTCTTGTTCTTAACCTCATAACCAGGGTACTTCCAACTGGTAACCTCTTTAGTGTATCCTCTGGAAATTTTTATTTATTAATTAATTTTATATGGCAGGGAAAAGTTTGGGATTCATCATATTTCAATTTATCCATAATTTCTAGGACTATAAATGTCCTTGCAACATCGAAGTTACCAAGATATTGAAAATGTGTATGTGAATGATTACAGTTCAAGAAGGCAGAAAAGAGTATAAGAAGGACCTAGGACAATGGAAAGATAGTCCAAGGATATTAAGTTTTGGTGAGGATAATACCTAATACCTTAGATGATACTTTAGTGAGGATAATACCTATAAATTTAGCTGTTGTTTCGAGGCTCTTTTCATATTCCTTTATAAACATTTTGTGGTTACTTGGATCAGTTTTAGGGATGTAGTTTAAGAGACCATGTCTTAAGTTGATAACGTATGTTTCTGAGAACTCCAAAAGAAAAAACAACTCAGTTTGCCTCTCTGTCCCATGATGTAGACAAGTAACTGCCAAAAACTTTAGAGGAAATACTTTGATGTCAGAGTTTAAGAGGCTAATGATTTCTCTGATAAACACTTGTGTCACATACAACAATCATAATTAGTCTCTGATGCCTAGTCTATGAACAAGGCTAGAACATATTCTCATATTCTCTAGAATATAAATTCTGTTATGCATATTTTCTATAGGTGTACACAAGCATGCTCTCCTAAGGAGCTTTAAGATCTCCTGAGCTTTATAAAGTATATAGGAAACTGCCGCTTGAATTACTATTTAGCAGTGGGAGATTTTCAATATAAATCGGCAAGGACTTAGAAATCTTCCCTTCTGTTTGAAAAATTTCCTGACCATCCTTGTTATGAACTCATAAAATACTTCCTGTTGATGTATTCTTTCAGAAGTGCTGTGTGCCTTCATAAATTATTACTTTACATGTTCACAGATAAGTGGGTCATGCTCACAGGCTAATTTTGTCTCCTCCCTCCAGAAGTTGGTATGTGGTCATTGGTCCCTTCATTGTTTGCTATGAGAAATCTAAATCCAATCAGCATTTCCTAAGTTCAGCTTCTTTTGTGAAGATTTGATGGAGTCATGTAGCTGAATCATGTTTTGGTGTTTGACTCCCATAATTTCACCATCTGATTTTCTTCCCCAAACTATCTCATTCCCTGGGATCTCTTCTATAATTCCATTCAAAATAGTGGCTGATATCCTAGCTTCTTCTACTTTCTTCTTTGATTTCTTGTTTATATCAGTTGTCACCACTGCCAACACCTGCTTTACTTCACAGAATAGTATATCTCATATGAGCTTCTACCCTCAGCTCTTATACCCATGCCCATTCCAGTCCTCAGAAGAATAACAATAATGATAAACTTATTTAGCTATTATGAATCATCACATCCTAGAAAACAATGAGAATTATAATTTTCAAATATCAAATATATATATGTGTATACACACACATATATGTATATATATATATATAGAGAGAGAGAGAGAGAGAGAAAGAAGATAAAAGAGAGACTGAATATACTTCAAGATTTTTTACTCTACTTTTCTATCTTATCCATAGTTCCTTGCACTGGGTAAACACTGTATTATATATTATTTAGTTTGCTTAAATAGAATAGACCATAAGATAAGGCAAATTAGTAAAAGAAAGATTTCCTTATCTCCAACACTTCTGGAAAGGGGTGTATTATTGAATTTTATGTACTGAAAGGAAGAGAATCCAGTAGTCCATTTTTGTTAGGAATTTTTCAAACAGTATCTATGTGAACTTACCGGACTTTAAGCTCCTGGAAATCAGAGACTTGGTCTATTTCATCTTCACTGTGAAAGGTCATGGGAATTTGGAGGCAAGAATTGATAGACACATCCATAATGGATGTGGTTTATGAAAGATAAAACTTGCATGACTGCTGTGCTGTGTCATGAGGAAAGTAAAACCAAGATGGGAAACAAGAAGAGCAAGGGTACATGCACATGGTCTGCCCATATTTAAAAGCTTATCCATGTTGTACTTTGATTTACCTCGACTGCGAGAGAAGTTACATAATTTAAGGCAAAAAATCTTCAAGCTCTTGTGGTGCCATCATCAGAGAACAGGTGTCTGGAGGTGGTGCATCCAAGAGCAGCTGGCTGGAGGTGGAAATAATAGACTCCTTGGAAAACAATAAATTTAAAATGGAGTCTACCTTCTAGTTGCAAATTATCAGCATCATAATGGGGCAAGGTAACAGATACTGGTATCAACTATACAGATTGTTGAATAAACCTCATCAATTGAACGGAGTTTTTTACCTTCTTCCTATTCTTTAGGAGATTCAAATGCCCACTATAGTCATTGCCAGTCAGGGAGACTTGATATTGTGATTTATATTCTCCATTGCACTTAAAGTGTTTTGCATATAGTAGCTATTCATTAAATGTGTTGAATATCATTTTACATAATTCACTGTATATTCAGTATGAAGTAGAATTTGAAAACCTGAAAGGTTTAATTTTGTAGTCATTTTTATGAAAATCAACTAACAGAATATAACTTCTAAAAAATAGGCATATTAGAAGGCATAGAAAAAACAATGGTGAAAGTATAGAAAGGAATTTTTTTTTTTGGTTAAATAATTTTGGTGCAAATTACGCTTACAAAGATATTTGAACACACATTGTGGTAATATAAGCTGGCAAGTTCAATTTTAAATTAAGGAGTTTTTAATGTAATAACTCTGCTACCTGTATAAAATGTTGAGTTATTTCCAGGGAAGTAAAATGAGCTCTTTAAATCTAATGTTAGCATAAGCATAAAAATCTTAAATTATCCAGGTATGTACTTTAGAGAAACAGGAATATTATCTTGACACATTTAAAGGTATACAATACAGAAAGGTTAAATGGTAAAATCTTCCTGGTCATTTTAGATATGGGTTTAACATTAAAAAATCTTGTTAGGTTTTAAGATAGTATCTGCATACCGATCCAGTGTCTATTTATATAACGAAAGTAAACAAAACAAAACATATCTTCACTGGTTTAATACTATAAACAAATTACATTCATAATGATTTTCATATTATCTATTTATTCGCAACCTTCCCAGCCTCTTACTTATTTTTAAATCCCTTATATTACTTAAAGAAACTGCATAAATATTCTTTTTTATTTGAAACAATCAAGTTTAAGATAAAATGCCTGACAGTGAACTGTATTTCATTTTCTTTTCCTATGCAGGAACAAATACACTAAGTAACACACGCTTAGAAATATTGGTCTATGGCATTTGCAGACAATGAAACTAGGGAAATGCTATTGAGTTTGAAGATTACACAATGTGAAGTGTCAGTGTCTTGCAAGAAGAATAAGGTTATCAAAAACCTTTTGGCTACATCTATATAATGTCCAAATATCTGTCCGAACCCTAAAACATTCCTTTCAGTCAACTAGGTGAAGGTTAGTTTATTGATGTAGTTTAAATCCGGGAGGATATCAGACATTCTCAGATCCGTGACCTTTTTCTTGGTAGAGAAATGAGAAGGAACTGGGGATTGGGATTGTGGGGATATGTAATGAATTGAGAGAACTTCAACATTTTTTCCTTTTACCACTAAAGTCTCATGGGACTTAACTAAAAACTGATTTTCTGTAGGGAAGACTTTGATTTCTATTCTGTTACCTCATTTCTGGTTATTTTCTTGCCACAGGTAGAAGATATGATGAAACAAGACCGTCTTATCCATTTACAAGTAATAAGGTAAACCTTCTGCATTTCAAAGTTTATAAAAAGACATGCTTAACCTCAACTTTATAATTATTGCAGATATGCAAGTAAAGGAATGAAACATGCTTTTCTATTAGATTGGGAAGGTTTAAAAGATGGCTAGTACCCAAGGTCAGTAGTTGTGTGGAAAAACAAAAATTTTGATACACGATTTACAACAACATAAAATAGTTTAACATTTTTGGGAGGGATTTTGGTACTGTCTATCAATTTTTGCATATTATAGTTTTCAGTAACAGTATAATAATCATGACATAATTGTATTTTTATATTATTATATTTATATTATTATATAAAATATTTAGTTAATTCACTGCTATATCTTTATCAGAGTCCATCTATTCCAAAAGGAGGTAAATTTGCTTGTTTTTTTCCTTATGTCTCATATTTAAATTTTCAGTTGGTAGATGAATACCATTCATAATTTGAGTTGTTTGTGTTACTGCTATTAGGAGAGTTGATTTTAATCAAATAATAACCATGAATGCTACCTCATAGTGGGTCTTATAATAATAACAATAACAATAATTCATTTAGATGAATGTATTCATTATCTAACTGATGATAACTGATATTGAGATTTTTGCCTACACTGACCCTGAAAATATATTAGGAACATCAAAAAATAATAACCAAATGTGTTTTTGTTTGTTTTATGTAAAAGCTACCAATCAGTAAAGTCACCACAGTCATTTGTAACGACTTAATGATGGCAAGGTTCATTCTCACAGTCACCACTTATAAGAATAGCATGCTCCACAAAAAGGAAATACACAAATGCTATTTCAGCTAACTTCAACATTTTGACAATGAAAAATATCACCTCAAAAATTGTGATGTAAACAGATAAATTAGTTCCACTTCCAAACTATGGCAGCCTAAATATCATGGAAAGACATTTAGAAAAAATACCTAGACATGCTGGATAAAAATAACAAACTGCTTTTATTTGTTATTTTATGGACAGTGAAATTCCAAAATGAAGATTCTTGGAGGCCAAAAAATTAAGAGAAAACAGAAAATCACAGTGATAAGCATTAAATTAAAAAGGGGTGGCTGCCTGGCTGGCTCAGTTGGTAGAACATGTGACTCTCGATTTGTGGTTTTCAGTTCAAGCCCCATGTTGGATGTAGAGATTACTAAAAAAATTAAAAAAAAAAAAGCATTAAATATGTAATTCCTCAGAAGGCATTATGGCACTGAGTATTCTAGAATATGCTTATTAACAGGCAGATGAATAGAATATTAAACCTTTCATCCAAGAGACCTCTACTTAAAGGTGGGACCCATGAAGGCCTACATTTTCACTAAAAGGCTAATTTAAAATTATCTACCCCTAGTAAATACCCAGGGATAGAGATTACAAGGTACATTATCAGCTTCACCCTTGGCTACGGGTGGAGAAGAAAGTTTTTCTCTGAGAATTTATAATCACAGGCATGTCCTTTTTATCACTTGGGTGGCCTGGGAAACCCAATGCTAAAAATTGAAGTTATTTGGGAAGCTCATTCTCCAGGGCACCGGAAAAACTGCAAATACAGATCCTTTTGAAGGAAAACATCTTCAACCTAGGATTCACATTATTTCCACATAGAACATCCAACTGAAAAATGAGCTCAGAATCCAAGGTTATATACCACTATTAGCAAGGGTCAGGAGAAAAGAAGTCAGCACCCCAAATTAGACGCCTTGAACTTTAGATATTAAAATTATTAGACACAGCATGTAATATAAAGAGGGAATCAAAAGCATTAGTGAGAAACATGACATTTTCAGAAAAGATCAGAAAATTTTGATACATAAAATAGAATTTGAAATATAAATATAGTTAATGAGACTAAAAATCCAATGGTGGGCTAAACATTACATTAGATAATTGGAGAATTAGTCAACTGGGAGATAAAGCACACAAGTTTACATAAAATGTAGCACAGAGACACGAAAGGAGAAAAATGTTAAAAAGTGGTTAAGAGACATGGAAGGTAAAATAAGGAGACAATTCAGGGAATGAGGGAGAGATAATATATAAAGAGATAAAGGCTTAATTACTTTTCCCCGAAATGAATTTTTAATTCCTAGCAGCATAAAAATAAATAAATAAAATCAGATAAAAATTAGGAAATAATAGGAAACAAATCATTCCTAAAAACATCAGTACTCACAGATAAGAAATATCTAACAATAGCAACAATGAAAGAGATGATTGGCTACAAAGAAATGGCAATTAGACTGAGGGCAAATATTTCAACAGCAACAATGAATGCCAAAACCCATGGAATAGTATCTTCAAAATACTGAGAAATAATAACATCAACTATAAATTGTATACTAGCTAACTTATTATCAAAGAGTAAGGTATAAAAAAGATTTTCATTTAACATAAAATATTGGAATTTGAATTTTTCATAGTTAAAGATTGTAAGATATCAGGTGAAAACTGTTGGACAGAAAAATTCACTGAAATAAAATGTTATCCTGAATCTCAATAAGTCTCTACTTGTTTCACATCCAACAAACACTATTCTTTTCTGATGATAAAGTAGAGATATTTTAAAGAAATAAAATTAGGGGCACCTGGGAGGCTCAATCAGTTATGCATCTGCCTTTGGCTCGAATCATCATCCCAGAAACCTGGGACGAGCCTGGCATAGGCTTCAGGCTCCTTGCTCAGTGGGGAACCTGCTTCTCCCTCTCCCTCTGCTGCTCCCCCGCCTGTGCTTTCTTGCTCTCTCTGTCAAATAAATAAATGAAATGTTAAAAACAAAAAAAAAAAGAAAAAATCTATAGTATCGAGTCTCTATCTTGAACTTTGATTAGCTTCCGTGCTAAATATCACCATTCTTATGCATACCATGTTCCAGTATGATTTATATATCGAAAGGCATTTTTTGGCTTTGAAGTAAGCAAGATAGTGAAATCTAACCAGCAAGTCCTGGGCTCCTGACTACATAAGATGTCTAAACCAGTCCATGCTGCTTTTACTAAAAATAAGTGATTCAATAAACTCATCAAATTGTTTGGCATCATCATTTGACTATTCTCTCAGGCAAATAGACTGACAAGATTGTGCAGACTGAAAAAGGAAAAAAACTTGTTAAACAAAACTATCAGAGTTATCACAGCTTGGTATATCTTGCCATAATTAAATTGGGATTTAATCCTATTTATATTTACCTTCATCATTTCCATCTATATTTAAGGGTTATCTTAAATATCAAAAATGTACTCACAATATTTTTCAGGCTATTTCTATTCTCTCATCATTGAATGGAAAGATATTCTTTCCTAGGAATTATTTTTCTGGACCAAAGCAAATCCACGATACTATAGTTGAAGTCCAAGATTTGTGTTAAAGAAGAAAACAATTATAGATGGACCGATATGACTCCATAATATCAACCATAACAAGGCACTATTCTAGCAGTTATTTGAAAAAGTAAAACTTGGAAGACTTTAATGGTAGCTAATTTTTCAGTTATCCATCTGAAGCTAGGACAAAGAATAAAGAAGAAAAAGTGATAAATATTATTTTGCCCTAACTTCCAAAGAAAGATAATTAATGTTTCTATACTGATTGATTTAGCATAGAAGAAAAAATTAATGTTAACAATAAACAGATTGTTAGATTAAAGGACTATGTTATCGAAGAGAAGTTGAGTGTTGTATATGCTCTGGATTGTGTGTATATGTAATCTTCTGAACTCGAGTTACTTACGCAGTTTGAATTCATATATTTGTAAATCATTGGAAGTTCTTTGGTAGTTTATAGTTGCATTGAAAAAAACCCCAAAACAACTTTGTGGCGTACCTGGATAGCTCAGTTGGATAAGCATCTGCCTTCAGTTCAGGTCATAATCCCAGGGTCTTGGGATCCAGCATCCCACTGGACTCCCTGCTTGGTAGGGAATCTGCTTCTCCTTCTCCCTCTGCTGCTCCCCATGCTTGTACTCTCTCTCTCTCTCTCTCTGTCAAATAAGTAAGTAAGTAAGTAAGTAAGTAAGTAAATAAATAAATAAATAAATAAATAAATAAATAAAATCTTTTAAAAATTAAAAACCTTACTAGGAAAAAAATCAATTTCTTACCTGTTCTTCTTTATAATTCTTATCTCTTCAAATTAATAATAATGTACTATGTTAATATTTAAGAACATAGGATACTGCAATTTTAGAATCAGGAAGATCTGTAGGATACTTTAACAGTACATATTAATGTTAGAATAAAAAATGTATTTTAAATTTTGTATATAGTATGAACCTACTTAGAGATAGCAAAGAAACAAAGATGTTCTCAGGAAATTTTTACACTATAATGTGTTAGTGAACTCATATGCATTGCTTTTTAAAAAACATATTTCATTCCTGTTAGCTGGTCTTTTTACTCATTTTATCTAAGATAACCTTCCTGTTAGAGTACTGGCATGATAAATTTAGTCTGAACTGCTTATGAGAGAGAATTGCCAATTTGATATAGTACTAGACAGAGCAAGGTCTTATGCTTTCACAATCTGTTTTCAAGAGATCTGTGGTGTGAAAAAAATTAAAGAAGCTATCGTGGATCTACACCATGCTTACAAATCAATAGCCCAAAAAGAAGGGATGAAGAAAACTCAAAGACATTTTGAAGAACAATAGGAAATGCCATGTTCTTCGTATATATCAGCATTGAAGTGATTTAGAACAGTTTCCAGTTGAGACAGTATAGCAAGACAGATGAAACCAAATGCACAGACCAAAAATTGACCAACGAGCTGGCATATGACAGAGAAGACATCAGTTTCTTATGAGGAAAAAAAATGGAAACAAACAAAAAATTATCCCTTACCTCACACCATATACAGAATTTCAGAATCTTTGAAGTGGGAAAGGTAAATAAATTAAAATTATAAAGCTTTTCGAATAAACACAGGAAAATATTTTTTTAATGTTGGGATAGCAAAGGCTTTGTTTTTTTTTAATAAATGCAAAGCACATATCATAAAAGAAAGTACTGATAAGGTTGATTATATTAAATTAAAACTTCTTTTCATAAAACACCATATTAATAGTGAAAACTAAAGATAAAAAATAATTGACAAAGGATTAGAATATAGGACACACACACCAAGAAAACCCAAACTGAAAAATGAGTGAAATATATATAAACCAAGAAATTCATATTGGAAATGTGGATTATTAATAAACCAATGAAAAGATACTCAATCTCATAAGTAACCAGGAAATTATGCATTTAAACCATAATGAAATACCATTTCATATTTCTAAGACTGGACAACATGAAAATGTCTGATAATACCAAGAAGTGCCCAGACGTGGTTCAAGGGAAAGTCTCATAAATGATAATAGAAATGTAAATTGAAAATAATTTAGTATTGAATATACTCTTCAAGCCAAGAAATCTACTCCCAAGTGATATATCAACTAGAAAAACTCTTATACATAAAAAGATATAAACAAACACTTTCACAACAGCATTATTATTAAAGCAAAACTTGTCATTAGAAAATGAGTGTGATAAACTCATAAAATCTACTATCACGTGGCAGTAAAAATTAGTGAACCAGAGTGACACACATGAATATCAATTATTTTTAGATACATAATGTGTTTATAAAAATCATAAGCAAGTTGCAAAAGAATACATGTTGCATTATATCATTTGTGTAAGGGTTAAATTTCCAAAGCAATGCAAAAATATCATTGGCAGTAAAAGTGCATGAAATTAATTAATTAATAATATTATTAATATTAATAATATTATTAATATTATTCGTATTCCTAAATACGAAATTTAGGAATAAGGTTACCTTTGTGGGATGAGGGGAGCAGAAATAGAAGAGTGGGAGAGGAAACTTCAATCTTTCCTTCTTAAGGTGTGAGGTGAATACTTCAGTGTTCATTGTATTTTGTATATCTTAAGTATGCAAATTAAGGTTTAAAAATAAAAAAATATTATCCAGATAAATTAAAAACACAATAGAGAATCATTCTCTTTAGCTAGACAGGTTGTTAATCTGAGAAATTACTTTCACAGAAAAGGCCATCTGACAAATTAATTTGAGAAAGAATCCTAATGATTCCTACTTCCTATTCAGAACTTCTCCCCAGCTTTTCAACAATGCAGCACTCCCTCCCCTTCTAATACCCCACTGATAAAGATCCTGCCCTACCAAACTCTACCAGTTCTGAGCTTCTCAGATCTGTATTTCCATACATCAAATTTTGACAATGTTTTTCTATTTTCCCAAGGACCAATATCTAACCAGTATCTAAGATATTAGCAGTTGGTAAAGCAAAAAAGTGGTGTGCGTTCCATAAGTAGTTTTACTTTAATCAGGAATTGCCAGGGAGGAAATATTTTTAAGACAGGGTGACATTTCAGGCCTCCAACGAGAAATATTAGGAAGATAGATGGCACCTGATCACTTAATATCATCATGTATCTTTTATTTTCAAATAGTTTAGTCTTGAGAATAGATTATTGTTTCAAAAATTGTAGTAGTGTGGGTCAAAGGGATTCATGAACAATTTACAAAATTTTACAGAGGGTAATGTCTAGCCATTCATAGATATAATCTGAACAGCTCATCTGTTAAAACTTCTTTGATCTAACTTTTGAAGTTGTTGCTATTTTTGGTTTTAGACCTCTACTTGAATGACAGCCTGAGGATATTCATTCTTCTTTCTCCATTTTCAGACAGTCATCTGCATTTCCAGAGGGTTGATGACAGGGCAACTTGGAGTTTAAAGACAGCATCTGTATTTGCATTTCAATAGTTCCATAATTCTATGAAAGCATTGAAATCTCTTTAGTATGTCTCATTGTTTAAATAGTGAAGGTAGCCACATTTTGTTCCAGATTCATAAATCTTAGGGGAAAAATGGGGCCATTGTATCCAAAGCCTATTCTACAGAAAATATTCTTCCTTCTTTTTCTTTTTTTTTAATGCTAAAATCGTGTTAAAAATCATAGGCACTACCTCACATCTGTACCTAGTTTAAATCTTTTATCCATTTGGGTTTTTATGGCCTGAAATCAAGGTTCTAAGATAAAATAAAGGGAAAAGGAGGACATATAGTTTGAAATATATTATAAGGACATCATCGGTTTTCAATTTGGAGTTGCAAAAATTCTCTCCCCATTGGAAAGGAGCAAATTTGTTGTGAGTTAGGAAAATAGCTCCATTTAACACATGGGAGGTAACTTCATTGGTAGTTATGTTGCCTGTTTGTAAGGATCTGCAGTTTCTTATAATCAATTATGATTTTAAGTAGAAGACTTTCTCTCAAATATTTCGGTACGAAGAAATGAATCCTGGAGTTAAAATAAGAAATTCTGAGTTCAAATACAAGGCTGCTGGGTACCTTTCTGTGTTAAGCCTTTGTGCCCACTGTGTAGATAACATTATCCACCAGGTAGTTTTAGAAAAGTGAAAATTCTGTGTAAACACTATCTAAAAGAACTGGAAGTTTATAAAAGATTGCTACAATTGTATAATTGTTGTGTGAGGTTAGTTTTTTATATTTCAATCAGTACCTAAAATTTTTCTTCTCACTCCATCCAGCTGAGACGCTGAGATGTGGTAATATGTTTGCAAGGACAAAACTATGAGTAAAAAAATAGAGCTCCACAGAGGTCACTTCAAAAATCTATCACTTTAACAATTTTTTTTAATCTCCTTGCCATTTCAGAACCATTTTCCCCCCTGTGGTGTTTTATAATACATTGTAAAAATGATATGACTTTTAAAAATATATTCTCCTTTCCACATGCAAATGATATGAAATACTGGGAAGTTGTCCTTAAGAGTCAGCCCACCTTTATGGGCCAGGTAATGTGGGAAATAATCCTCATGCTTGGTGCTCTGCAGATTAGATCTGCAATCTGCAAAATCTCTTCCTAGATAATCCTTAGCAACCAGAAAGGTTTCTGACCTTGAAGATTTTATCATTGTAAATGTAAGAATATAAGCAAGTGCATTTTCTTTTTAGCAAACTGTGAGCTTACATCCACCCCTGAGTGGCAATTTAATGCCATGCGGTCTATTAGGAAAGGGAGATGCTTTCTCTTCCATAAAGAGGAAACAAACAAACAAACAAACAAACAAACAAACTCTATAGCCTATATTGCACAAAAGAATGATTCCAACACAATAAATCCAGTTTCAAAGAAAGAATTCATCAGATGGGTGTAGAGAATAAAAGTCTAAATGTAGTACTAGCTTGATCTATATGTTTCTTAACATATTGCTGCTTATAAGAGTTTAAAGAGAAGTGTGTGAGAATAAAGTGTCTGTGTGTGTCTTTATGTAAAGAAGCATATGAGTGTGTGTGAGTGAGAGTGTGTGTTCACAGCAGGAGGAGTGGCGGTGAAACCATGAAGGGTAGTTGGGAAACCCCTTCTCTTTTTGCGCACTCTCATCTCAGGCTAGCATCCCTGGCCCCAGAAGGAGAAGGGAATGTCAGAGCAGGCACAAAGGTCATGCCTTGACTGATATGAAGTGACCGACCCGCAGCAGAGACTTTTCTCCTTGGCAGCCAACAACCTGCAGCAGGAAAGGCGGGCGGGGGAGGAAACCCCGAGGAGGCGCTCCTGGCCGCCTCTTTGCTGAGATAGCAGGAGCAGCAGCCTGCGGAGCCACGAGCGCAGCATTACTGAGCTGGTGCGGGTGCAGGGGCGCTCAGGGAGGCGCAGAGGCCCGGAGCAGCTACTGCCGCGGAGTCGCCCGCGCTGCAGGACGCCGCGCCGCGCCACTCCAGCGCCGCGGGGCGGTCCGGCAGCAGGAGGAGCCGGTAGCGGAGCGCTGCCGGGCACAGTGCCTCGAGCACCTGCCTGGAGCACCGCAGGCGACGAAAGGAACCCAGAGAGCTCGGCCTTTTGTCCCGTTCTCTAAAAGCTGCTTGTGACCAAGCCCGGAGAAGGCGAGCATTTCAGTTCTCCGCCGGACTGGGATTTTTCTTCTCACAATTTAGGGGAGCCCGAGTAGAGGTCAGAGGGGCAGGGGAGGATCTCGAAAAGGGGCCGAGGGCTGTGAAAGTGGGCACCCCCTTTTATCGCTGGAAAATCTCCTTGACATTTTTCACACTTTGAAGCAGCTGCAGCTGGTGTCGTCGGAAAAGGGGGTGGGGAAAAAGAGAGGGGGCGGGGAGAGCAGGGAGACACAGCCAAGAGCCACGAGCAGCGCCTCCTCGCCTGCCAAGCCTGGCACCTGTGCGCCGAGCCACTGCACGGAGGAAGACCCCCACTCCGGGCGAATCCCTGGCTTGAAGCCACCGACAGCCAGCCCCTGGGCAGCGGGTTCTCGCGGAAGGGACCAGCAGCCGCCTACGAAGACCGCCGTCGTCGCCTGCAGACCCGGGAGCGCTTGACTCCTCAGAGCGGCGGCTGCTCCGGGTCCCCGGGGATTCTCGCCCAGCAGCAGGCAGGGTGTGCTAGAGTTGGGTGCACGATTCGCCTTTTCTGCTCGTCTCCTCTCCGCCCGGGATTTATTGTCTGTGGAGCCTTCTGGGGGTGGGGAGGGAGCTGCGCCTCCGCCACCGCCACCGCCGCCGCCGCTGCGGTCGCTAGCGCGGCGCGCAGGGCAGGCGGAGGCAGGGGAGTGAATGCGCTCCAGTCTTCCCGGGCAGCGCTTTGGGCTTCCCCTCCGCGGCTTCCCGCCGGAACCTCTCCAGCGGTCCACCTGAAGGGCACCGGCATCATGGTCTAACGCGGCACCTGCCTGGAATCCCCTTTCTCCTGGTCTTCTTCCTCCTATTCCACCCCTCCTCTCTTCCCGCGAGGACCCTCGTGCCCACTCCACTGCGGACCCCCGAACACTTTAAGGAATAAGCGTTGGCAGCTGCACGATTCACTCTCTCCGAAACCTCATGGGCAGTTTCTCCTGGCGATGTGAGTAGCACACTCTTGTTTCGTGTCGGGGGTGGGGGGGTTCCGGGGGGGGGTCTCGCCGTTTGTGGCCTCGGTGACAGTGAGCGCCTGAGGTGTGGGACACAAGCGCCCGCGGGGGGGCGGGGGTGGGAGGACACGAGCCTTCAGCGCTCTCAGGGGAGCTGCTCGCGAGGTGGCCCGCGGAGGCGGCGGGGATGTGGTAGGTTGCGGAGCATTTGGAAATGGGTTCTAGCTGTGTGGGTGCATGGGAGCACCGAGTGGCCTGGGCTGGCGGAGACCCTAAAGGGTTACATACTGCGAAAAGGAAAGGTAAAGAGCGAGTGTTGGGCGCCGGTACTGGGACAATTGGTCTAGCTGAGGTAGTCTCAGCTCCTCTTTATTATCTGGGGTATCTTCAGTAAGCTTTTTCTCGGAGGTTTCTGGAGGATGAAGCGCCTATTTGATCGTCTCTCTCTCTCTCTTTCTCTCTCTCTCACACACACACACACACACACACACACTTGTGGCAGGTCGCATTTGTTCCTTTATCTTGGAAGGTGTAGCATTACTGTTTGATATCCGTTTGTTTGGAAAATGCAATTAGAAGATCTTTATGTCTTTGGGGTTGAAGGGAAAGGGTGGGGTTTGGGGGGATGGAGGGGAAGAGGAGTATGACAGATTGGAGGACAGAAAGAAGTGGGGGATCAGTGGAATGAAAGCTTTTCCAGAGAGTCAGGGAGAATGATACCTCTCTCCTGCTAAGCCAGACAACTCCTGCCCACACATCTCCTTTGTGTTGCAAGGCGAAGCTGGTCAACCTGCACTATTCCCAGTCCCAGAGCTGGGCCCCCTTCAGCATCTTGCATCCTCCTCTTAGAGTCATTAGGGTTGCAGGACTAGTTTCGGATCCCACGATGAAAGAGGGAGGGAAGCACATTAACATTACGGTAATCATGGCATCCTGGCTCACGGACAATTAGATTGGTTCCCGAAGGTCTCTAGTCTTACTGTTTGCAGAGTCAAGAATGCGGGTGAGGGGATAGGGGTTGAACAAAATGCCTTTAAAAATAGTGTGACTTCATAACGGTGATGGCTGCAAAACTGCTTCATTATACTACTTCTTGGCCATCAGGGCTGAATAAAGGACCCGCCTCCGCCCTCTCCCTCACTGTCTCCTCCCCACCAAGTCACAAAGCGAGCGGGCTGGGCGAGAGGGCGCAGTGCCAGGCAGAAAAGGGAAGGGGTCACTTTCACAACTCCCGGGAATCGGCTTCAGAATGGAACCATCTGCGTGCGACTCCCACATTCCTTTCGAAGTTCTTCTTCAAAGGGGATTAGAAATGATGCGGGGGGCGGGGGGGGGAGGTCAGGAAGGCATAAAGGTGCTCCACCTGCTCTTTTTGATTACTTTCCCACCACACTTTCAACACACTGAATTTACCTGCAGTGGCAACTGGGTCATCACGTAAATATGTGTACCTGTATACGATGAAATGTGGCTGTCTTGATAAATGAAAAACAATTCGTATGTGATCATATTTTAACCTTGGCAAAATTTCTAAGCACAATAGAGATTTTTATAGCGTGGGCGAGAAGAGTGCATTCCAGAGAAAGCAGGACACGTGATCTCTCCGACAGGAGAGATACAGTATTAGGAACTCGATTTTCTTTGTTCCAAGCTGAGCCTGTGTGATGCTCAGCATCCGGTTGCTTAAGCCCTCCAATTAGAGGGAAAAATAATAAGGTTGACCAGGGACGAGAATATAAGGTAGAAAAGCACGGGTAGACAGATACCTGTAAAGGGTTTGAACCTTCTCTGCCTCCCACTTCTCGGTTTTTACCGCCCACTTCCCGCCCCACCCCTCGCCCTAGCTAGTCCCCTGTTTAAAAGTGAGGCTTTCCTTCTGGGAGACGTGGCAGAAAAGTTCTTCAGCCCCTGCACACGTGGGTTTTCCAGCGCCTCAGAACCTGCTGCTATTCGCAACAGATTCTGCCACCTCCCCAGTCCGTGTCACGCCTCCATCCAGGCGTCGTTGAGCTGACTTCACCGACTCCAAGAGAATCACCCCAAGATCTTTTTGCAAAAGACAGTAGAGGAGGGTCAAATCCCTGCTTCCTGAAAATCATTAATCACACCGGGGCAAGAATGAGAAAGTAGGGATATTGGAATGTTTTTATTTTCCCTTGAAAATAACAGTCGTAGGACTAAAGTATATTGAAATGAGTGGTCGGCAGTATTTGCATTTGGACTCCCGGGGAGGTATCTGAAGGCCTGTGGAATATCTGAGAGGTGTGATTATTTATTAATTTAATGGAAGTAGAACTTGTTCTAGACCCACCATTTAAATAGAGTTACCTGACCTGGAGATTCTTTATTTCATTTTTCGCTCCGTGTTTTATAAGCCATCTTAATGGGATGAAGTTTTTAAAATGTGGGCTATTTCTGTCTTATACTGCATTGCATCATATAATATGTGGTGGTAGGGAAAGCAGAGTCAATTTCCATGACATATTATGAAGTGAGAGTTCTTTATACATTTTTTTTATACTTCACTGTCCAAGAAAAGATGTGTACTTACCATGGCAACCCTTCCATTCTCCATCACGTGTGCCTGCACATATGCAGCTTCAGAATTAGAAACAACTTCTTAAAGAAATAAACCTGGTCCAGTTACAGTAGCCATGTTTTATTCAGAATTTTAGCACTGTTTTAGGCTGGCATTGAAATTTTCTTAATTATAATCTTATAATACTTTCTTTTGTAGGCTTTTAATTTTTCTGCTTCCTCTGTAAAATACAGAGCATAGCTTAAAGTTGTTGTGTGTCTATATTTTTGTTTGCTTTGGATATTTTTTAAAAATGTGAAGATACACATAAATATACTATGATTTTTTATCATTTATGAACATCACTAAATAACTACCTTACCCACATGGTGTTAATTCCCAGGGGTATTTCTTAGTTTTCTCTTATTTGCAGTTCATAGTGCATGGTAACATTGATATAAAAACTTGGTCTCTTTAATCATGACTTAAAATGTCCACCCTTTAGAACATTTAAAAATTTGAAGATAAGTTACATTTTAACTTGATTAATTGATAATTTGATAATCGATTATCAAAAATACATCTTTTTGACTGTGGCCTTAATAAAAGAATGGATCACATATTCCATGATATTATAACTTCTTTCCATGTCCAAATTAATAGAATACACAAAGACTAACCAACTATTGCTGAATTACCACTTGAATTACTTCTGAATTCTTCTTACATTTTCTTCTTTCACATAAATTATTTCATAATTTTCAGAAAAATTTTCATTTAAAAAATATATGCTGTTCATTGAGTGTAACAATTGTAGCAACCACACCATCAATAAAAGACATTATTTGGAGCATTTGTTCTCTCCAGTAAAAATGACTGCTTGTAGAGTACTACCGATACTCTTTTTTGGGCCACTCTAGTCAGTCATGTGAATTTGCAAATGACTCCAGGAAGATCATTAATTAAAATCTGTGACACAGGACAGACCTTTAGTTTGTGCGAAGCCAAATATCCATTAAGTAGTTCATATTTCTAAGGACATGACTTGGAGATGACTCTAGGATCTTCTGAGAACCCTGAAATCTTTTTTTTTTTTCATGTTCCATCTCTTAAATCTAGGGGCCACATCATTATTCAATGGAGAGTTTTTGGTACCTCAGGATTTAAAAAAATTGAATTTTAATATTAAAATGACAATTTGACCAAATAGTATAGCAATTAAATTGTATCCTGAGGACACACAAAAGCAGATAGGAGACGCAAAGATGGTAGATTTTGCATGTTTGTTAAAATACTGAATTGTGAATTGGAAAACACAAGGAAGGAAATCAAGGAAAACACAAAATTAAAAGTGACACTGTAAATCAAGTGTTTGGAAGATGATGACCCCAAATCAATAATATTTTTCCTTTATGAAGTTTTTAGCTATGTTTGGTTAATCAGGTTTGAATCGTTACAAGTAGTCATGTTTTATAGAAAATACTCTAGTGAATTATCCTGGAGTAGTGAAAGAGGAGTCAGAAAACCTTAGAAAACTAGTTTTCTTACTTCCAGAATTAACATGTGATCCTTGGTAATATAATTAGTCTCTTTTAATGCTATATAATTGAGGTAGTAATAATTGCTAATTTGTAATTCTAGTGCATAGCAAATAATAAGACAAAGTGGTGCATGAAGAGTGATTTGGAAATACTTTAGAGGAGTGGAACATAAACTTTTTGATGCAAATCAGTTTTTCTATAGTAATGTTTCTGGTGGGGGCATTGTATATTGTGATGGCATAGTATATTTTTAAGGTATCCCAATAAAATAGTTAAACATATCTATTTCCTATCTTGGAATTAAGTGATTATGCTCAGAAATCCATGAGCTTTTGTGATCGGAAACCATCCTTTGTCATCTTGCTTCCCTTAACGTAGTGCATGAACTGTAATCATAATTATAATAGTAGCTACCAATTATTAAACACCTATCATGATTCAGATGCTTTACTTCAAAATAGTCGTGAGAAGCATTATTCTCACCATTTGAAAGATTAGAAAATTAAGGTTCAATGACAGAAATGACAAGTCCACATCACTCAGCTAGAAAATGATAGAGCTTTAAATCTAGATTTGGCTTCTTTACTTTTTTCTTCATACGGTGCTCTCTCCCTCATAAACATAAATTAACACTTGTTAATTGATTGAAATCTGTAGGTCATAGAATTATTTCCTAGTGAATAAAGAAAAAATATTTTGAACCAGCTTTTCAAAGGTATTTACATTTTTGGTGATAATGCACCATATTACTTTTGTGACCACAATTTAATATGGTACAGAAGATACTGCTGCTTATCTTCCTGGTAATTAATTCATAACAGAAACACTTAATAAGCTATTAGAATCTGTCATATAAATGTACATTAAGGAGGTTTTCAATAAAGCAAGTTTTAAGTCAAGAGCTGTCATCTCTACCTTGAAACTGTGATGATATATTTGATATATAAGCCCCTGGAGAGGTATCATATGTGCTATTTAAATTATTAACCATAATAGAAAATTCCCATTTGTTATCCAATGACACATGGAAAAAATATTAAATAAATTTAATAACTCAAAGGATTTCCTGCAAATACTCATTTTCATTACATTGTTCACTGCTTGATAAATTACTTAAAATCTATACAAAATTATTATTTTACTTTAATACACATGAAGGCAATTGCAGTTACAACAGATGAAGTATTAAAATTTATATTAACATTGACATGATCTGTTTAAATATTTTAACAATGGAGTAAATGCTTACAGTGTTAAAAGGAACTCATTTACTGGCTTCTTAAAGATGTGGTTTCTTCAGTTGTGCCAGGGTATTTTTGCCCTATCTGAAGTTCAGTAATATGGAGAGTGTATTTAAACATCAGAAGATAGTGATACCATGCCCAAAGTAGTAGCATAACAAATTTGTTAAGAACAAGGGAATTGTAGAATGTGTGTGTGTGTGTGTGAGTTCAGTTGGAGATAATTGAATTTTGTGTTATCCGAGAGGTAAACACATGAGACGTTATAGATTTCAATTCAATTACGGAAAAGAGGTAGCTGACCTGAAAAGAAAAAACACTGGTCGTGTAAGTACTATCAGTATCATTGGGAAATTTTCACAGGGCAAGAGGAAGGTGGTACCATGAAACACAGTCCTCACAGAGGAAACGGTGAGAAAAACAGTTGAAAATGAGCTGTTTGGCTTAACTCACCAAAAAGAAAAATTACAGTTTTTTATACTATTATCATATTGAAAGAGATAAAGATACTTTTGTGTAGTGGCAAAATGTCTTATAGATGTCTGGCTGCATTATCAAATTTTTTGATAATAGAAGGAAAGGCAAGAAATGAACTTTCCTGAGAGTGCCTGTTATGAAGACCATTGTTACACCAAAAAGGTGAGTAATGGACACAAACCTAAAATGTGTCAGCTGAATTTAAAGAATTAAGGTGACATAAATAGTGCAACTAAAATTAGTTAAAAGTGCAAATAATTAGATTTCTTGAGTAGTAGCTGCTTGAGTATTCTGCAGCTAATGTATTCGACATTGTAGCTCTTACCACAAACGGGCATCTTACAGAGTCATGTGGGATGAAGATGCCCCTCGGAATATTTTGAGCACCGACACGACATTGGATATTTACTCTGGTGTTATTCTGCATCAATGTAATTCAAGACATGAAAAAGTTTTCTTCCTTACTTCAAGTGTGATTAATTTCTTAAGACAATTATAAAAGCTATTGTAATTAAATCAAATACCTATTTAAACTTTGAGTGATTGTTAAATATTAGCAATGTCCTTAGGGTAATACCATATTGAACGTTGGGCATACCACACACATACACATACAGCTATAATTGCTCCATTTTGCAACATGCACAGACACATGCACATGCACAGACACACACACAGAGCTATAATCTTCTTATTTCATGAGTTCATAACACTTTAGAGATAGCAAGGTTGCTAGGGGGTCTTATTTTACATAGTAGGAGACTGAGCCCTGCTAAGTTTGTTTTCTTGCTCAAGGGCACATAGCTGTTAGTGAGAGAAATAGAACCAGATCTCTTGGCTCCCAACCTCAGCCAGTAAAACCATACTCTTGGAACTATTGGAGTCCTTTACATTTGAGAAAAGGGAAATAGGGAAAAGAAGCTTAATCCAAGTAAGCCCAGTTAATGAAACCAGCCAATATGATGACCTCATCCAAAATACAACTCTTTTTCATGTCATTTTTGGCCTGAATTTTGGGCTAGGTTTTTTGGATGATCATCTTATCTTACCATTTTGATTTGACTGTCTAGGCAGTTTAATACTATAAACTTAACATCTATTAGCCATTTTATTTTTTAAAGATAACTTTATTTTGGTCTCAGGGTCCTGGGATCGAGCCCCTTGTTGGGCTCTCTGCTCAGTGGGGAACCTGCTTCCCCTTCTCTCTCTGTCTGCCTCTGCCTATTTGTGATCTCTCTCTCTCTGTCAAATAAATAAATAAAATCTTTTAAAAAAAAGATACCTTTATTTAAGAAATATGGAGTTAATTTCACTCAGATTAAAGCTATGTCCTTTTTAATGAAAATTAAAGTGTTCTTTTAAATTATTGATCTTATTAATATAATACCCACTAAATTAGTGTTGGATGATGGAGAAAAGTTTAATTCATTTTACATAAATGAATTATTTTCTAAATTTGCTAATTTCATTAAGGATCAATCACTGAGGTTTCTTACCAAAAAATAAGAATGATTTAAATTAAGGTTAGGGCTTTCTATACAATATTGCCTTAGATTTTGATTAGGAAAACATTTTAGTCAAGAAAAAATGTGATACAGTTGGAATTTGTGAAGCATATTCATTTCTGTGAATTTTTTTGCATTACAAAATTACATTTTGAAGGGTCCTTTGAAATACCAAGTTCCCTCTTACTGTTAAATAGCTGTTTATATAATTGTTATGGCTTAATTCTCTCTTTCATGAAACAAATTTGAAATAAATGTTTCTCAAAGAGAAACATTTGAATAAATGTTAAAATGTTAAAATGTTAAAAACTTATTTTTTCTAATGCTAAAATTCCGAGTCTACTTTGTCAAGAAGTTTGGTTACTGGGAAAGTTAGGGCAGGAATTTTTTTTTAACTTACTGCCAAAACATACTTGCAACAGTAATAAAGCACTTTTGAAATTAGAATGTATATCTTTTAAACTATGCCTTTGGTTCATAAGCAATGACAAATAGAGATATTTACCAAAAAAAGTATTGATTTAACAAGACATACCTACATAGTTACATCTAAGAACCCTCTTTAAAAAGCGAATTAGAACTTTTAGTGCCGCAACGATGTTTAAAATTGAAGAAAAACCATGATGACTAAATTAGTGCATTACATATCAGCACATTAGCTATGCTTTTCATTTGTAGAATGGTTCTTATTCATGCCAGCTTTCAGTGTACTGTTCTGGGACTCGTGGGTGTGATAGAACGGAACATATTTCTGTATCTGTGAATATAATCCCACACACCATTTTACATGACAAAATCTGACTGTCCTAAAACTCGGTGTTAAAGATAAGACAAGATGTCAACCTTCACCAGTCGAGGATTTGAATTACCTCCATAATAGTACTGTTTTATCTTTCCAAGTATCTACCTTTATTTAAAGAGATGTTATTTAGACATGTAATGTAAGGGGTATGGGTGTTTGTGTTTGCTTCCTTGCTTTCTTACTTAACCTGCTTTCTTGCTTTTCCTACCTCAACATAGCTAAGATTTGCTTGATGCAGACAATAAGCAAGCTGCTGAAACTAAAACACAGTAGACATTAAAGTAGGATATGAACAAAGGAGGAGAGGTGCAAAGGTGATGTATTTTTGTACTTTGGAACAGGAAGAAACTACCAGAACTGCGACGTACATCCATTTTCTATGTAAAAATCATAAAGAAAACAAGCTTTATTAATAGTTAAAAAATGTGTGGGAGTAACAGGATCACATTCTATACTGACATAGGGTACATGCTCATTTATGAAAGTATGTTGGAAAAACTAGGAAGACAATGGGTAATTGAGAATTATTTCTCTTGAAGTCCAAAATGTGCTGGTGAGTAAAAAAGTTACAACAAGCTTTGTATAACCAGTGTTTAATGTCTGTTTTTCCTAAATATAATTGTATATATGTCAAGCTCTTGGTTCTGGGTACACTCTTTGTATATTCCACCCTAATATACTTTCGGAGTGGGCCAAGGGCCCTTGTCTTCTGTAGCAGTTATTAGGTATATACTTTCTCTAATATTTAAAAATTAACATAAATTCAGCCCTGAAGAAATAGTGGAACAGTGGCTGCTAACAGAATAAGTGTCTGTGATCAGTCTTGAGGATGCCCTTGTCACTCTTTTTGGCTCTGCATGTGGCCAGGACAGCCTCAAACTTTGAGGGTGCATGTCTTCTTTGCATGTATAAAATTATCCATAATTTTAAGAATGTAATGTGTTCTTAATCTTCTTCCCCTTTTTCCTGATAGAATTTCTTTTTATATGATCATGTGTGAAAAATAGATAGGAATGCAGAAAAGAGACAGTTGAACTTGGATTCAGGGAATGTGGATGAATATTTAGTCTTAAATGGCACTTAATATTTTTAATATTATTGCTTAACAATGGGCAGAATACTGTAAAGTGGGTATAGAAGATAGAATATTTTATTGGAAGTCAAAAATTACAGTCTGATGGTCACATTATAAAAACCAATATGATAGCTTCTGGTATTTGCACTGAAAAGGAAGATAACGAAAAACTCTATGATGCTACTTGAAAGACTACTTGAAGCATTTTGCGGTCTCTTCTGGATCTGAATCGAGTTAGAAATTTACCCTTTAGCTGAGTAAAGATCACTGTAAAGTTGATTAGTTCTTTTTAGAGTGCTTGTCTGAATGAAAAATATGTAGGATATTAATGTAGTTTAATGAAACTTTAGAGTTCCTTGATTAAGCTTTCTAAAATGGTCCCCTTTTTAAAAAAATTGTATGATTTGTATGTAGTTGGTCTTTCCAAGATAATTCAATATGTGAATATGTGTCATTCTTAGCATTGTTAAGTAATTGCTTTCTTGAATGACTATCTCCAAAACCAGCACCTATATAGTGGTTTACTTGATTTTTTTTTTTTTATCCCTAGCAAACTAGCTCACAGCATAGTGCAGAAAAAATGCATGTTGTGCAAATGAATGGTTTCACTTATATAAGCTTCTGAATGCTTCTAAATGACTCTTGTAGCCATTAGTATTCCCTTAGATTTCTTCTTCTCTTTCCTTTCTAAGAACATCATGGGATTTAAAAAAAAAATTCTTCTTTATTTATTTGTCAGAGAGAGCACGCAAGTAGAGGGAGCAGCAGGCGGAGGAAGAAGCGACTCCCCACTGAGCAAGCCCCACTTGGGGGTTGATCCCAGGACCCTGGGGTCATGACCTGAGCCAAAGGAGACACTTAACCAACTGAGCCACCAAGTCACCCCAATATCATAGGATTATACTTCTCAGTTAATCTTTGATGTGAGGCATGGTAAATGACTTAATTTGGCCAGTGCAATATGAGCAAAAAGTGAGGAGTATCTCTTGAATAGAAGTATTTATGACCTAGTATACTCTTTGTTTTCCCCCTGATGTAGCAATTATAGAGGCATGTGTCATGATGGACCCTCTATCAGCACAGTTCCTGAACAACAACACTAAACAAAGTCTTCCCTGCACATACATATTCAATATGTAGCTTGAGCAAGAAATAAAGTACTGTGTTAAAATTTGGGGAGTGGGGGTATTGTATTGTTAACCTTTCACTCATTCACTGAATAAAGTTCTAGTAAAAGTGAAATCCCGATGTCCAATTTATGGGATTACAATTACAGGACATTATTTGAACATGCCTCTATTTTGAATTTAATACTAAAATGCATTCTATTTAATGATTGAGTAAAATTAAACAATTAAGAAAGTTATTTTTGAAAAACACAAAGATCATTCTACTTGAGAAAATTTTAAGGTTTCAAGTACTTTGACTTTCTCAATTTGTAATTTAGTATACACATATTTTGACACACCAGAAGTCCAAGAACTTTGCTACTATTCTTGTACAGTGCAGTAACCCTTCCTCTGATTTGTAAACAAATGAATGTTTTTCATATTTGATAAAGATTTTCCCATTCTGCAGGTGGTTGGGACAATATTTATAATAAAACTATACCATATCTGTTGGAATCTGTAAAATTTTCTCCATTTGATAAATTTTATTTAAGTTTATGTATTAATTAATTCATTTATTCTAAATATTTATTGTGCTCTTATTTTGTGCTAGAGCCTGTTCTAGGCAAGACTGATTATAAATGTGAACTCTGTTTCCATGGCACTAATAGAGTATGAAGACATTAAATAATCATTCCAGGGATATAATGATATCAAGTTATGCTAAGAGCTAAGAAGGAATAGACCAAGGTACTGTGAATGAATGTAATAAAGTCTGAGCAGGAGAAGTAGCATCTCTGAGGAGCTGATATTTTAATAAGACCTCTAAGATGATAGAAATTAGCCAGGCAAAGAGAGGAATCAGGAGAATTTTAGACCAAGCAAATGACATGTGCAAAGACTTTAAGTCAGGAGGATATGGTATACTGGAGGGCAGAGGGATTGGAAAGAGGCTGGTGTGGCTGGATATTAGGAATCAGATGAAGATTGGTATAGAATGAGAGACAGGTGTGAGCCAGATGATCTCAGGATTTATTGACCTGGTTAAAAATGTAAGATTTTTATTATATATCCTATGTAAAGTCATTAAGCATTTTTAAGTGGAAGAGTGGTATGAACTGATTGATATTTTTAAGTGACCATTCAGGCTGCTATGTGTACAATCTATTAGAAGGCCAGAGTAGAAGTAGGGCTTTATAAATTAGGAGATGTTTACAGTAGGTTGGGCAAGACTTTAAGGTGTCTCAGACTAGGATTATGGTAGTGGAAAGGAAAAAGGCAGATAGAGCTGAGATGTGCTTTGTTCAACCTATTGGATTCATTGCTGAGTTGATTTTGGGAGATGGCTAGTAAGTAAAAGTGTAGTATCAAGACTTTGTGCAAGATTTCTGACAGGAACAACTGGATACATGCAGGAACAATTTCTTGTCTGGGGAAATGTGGAGAGCGAGCTAATCTATTCACGTATAACTAGAATGTTGACACTGATATGATATGAAGGAAACTGAATAACTGGCTGATATATTGAAGAAATATGAATCAGTGCATCAATTTATAAAACGAAAAATCCCTATATAAAAATTACTGGAAACATGGTGAATACTTTTGTGGGGAAAACAATTAAAGCTTCTTTTTAAGAAATCAAATATTTTCAAATAAATGATTATTGAGTATGCATTAGAGTGACTCACCTTATATTGCTATCATAGTTTTCTTCTAATTATTCTTCGGCATGAAAAGAAAACATCAATGCACATCTTTTCCTTCTGAATTCTAGTTTCTTTCGTCTTTCTCCATTATGCTTTAAAGTTTGAAAAGAACCATCTACTCCTGATTTTTCTATATTTGGTTTCCTGAAATGAGCAGAAGGGTGTTACCCATTGGTAGCATTTGTTTAAACAACTCATCTCAAGTACTTTGTAGCACCTTGTAGCTCTGTAACTACCCAGGCATCCATACTGTGGACTTCCTCTGGGTAAGGCCACACATATTTGCAAGTTATCCTCTGTGTGTGGTCCCTTTCCTAGAGGACTTTACCTTTATAATTTCCTGGCACTAAGTTTTGTCAGTTAAAAGACTGTAAATTGCTGCCCAGAGAGTGCATATGTAAGTGATAATCATTCCTTCATGTGCATATTATGGATACATTCTTTAGGAATGTGTTCAGCTGCAAGTAACCAAAACTTAGTTGGTTAATTGAATGAGATAGTGATTTTACTCCTTCTTCCAGTTAGCATTTGCAGCGGTAACTAACAATCCAAAACATCTTAGTGGCTTACAACAAGAGATTTATTTCTCACTTGCAGATGTGTGGGGTAGCCACAGTTCTGCTTGGCTGTGTTCACCCAGTCTTCTAACTTCCAGCATCCAGCCTGAAGAAGTAGCCCTTATCTGGGATGTGTTGTTCCCCTGGAAGAGGGCAAGAACAGGAGGCCATACCAACCCATCAAGTTCTATGAAATCTTCTCCTCACATATAGCATTTTTGTGTCCATTCACATTCCATTGGCCATAGTAAGTGACACAACCAAGAGTGGCACAACAAGAGAATAGATGGCTAAACATCCGCTCTAGTATTAAGGCTCAGTAATGCCGTTAGGAGTCGGAGTCTTTTCAAATTATTGCCTACCTTTGCAGCGTTCTTAGCACTTACACTCTGAGTTTTCCTACCTTAACATAATTGTCTTCAGGTGGACTGGCACCAAAGATAATAGCAGCAATGGATATCAACTGTGAGTTTTCTAGTCTCTCTCTGTTTTTTGTTTTTTGTTTTTTGTTTTTGTTTTGTTTGTTGTTGTTGTTGTTGTTGTTTTTCCTGGCCAGCATGCAGATCTATTTAATGCAGTAGTGCTTGTAAATATGTTTTGGGTTTTTACTTCTTTGATTGAGTCGAAATGTATTTTATAAATTTCTGAGATAAATTACTTTTGTTCTGCCCTGCTATTTCCCTAGCACAGCTATTTTCCTAGCATGTAGCCCCTGGAAAAAAATAGCATTCATCTTGAAATTTAGATTACTAGCAATTCGGTTTTAGCTTGGGGAAACAGAATTTCTTTCAAAGTACTGAAGCTTAGTTATGAAATAAAATCTTATTTTTTAATGAAAACCTGGAGGATCTGTGATTTAGATTTTAAGAGTGCATATACTTTGGAGTTTTCAAGATAACTATCAGTTGATAAAGCTACAATATGAAATTCCCTTTAATGTTCAAACCTTATATATTTTATTTTTGTTCATGTCCACTTTAACTAGCACTTTGAATTATCACCCTTATTTCATGAACCATCTTTTCACAAAGAAAATTTTAGTTTTTGTTTTGTTGTGTTGACAGGCAGAATCATTAAAATTGAGAGTATTTCTAATTAAAATTGTTCAAAAGTAAACAGATTAAATCATTCACGTTTAACTTCCTTTGGTGTTCTTTTGAAACCACTTGGACTCCTACTTTGGATGGTAACACAATCTTCACTAGATGAGTGGTTTTCAAACACTTTTGTAATTGTGGAACTCTTTTAGCAAATGAAATAGCACAAACAACCCCAATGCTTAAAAGACAAGTAAGACTGCTGTGCTTGAAAATTATGTTTTATATTCAAGAATTATCATGCCAAAGTATAATCATTTTATAATTTCTCACTTCCTTTTTTAACAGAAAAGAATACTTTACCCCCAATTGAGGAAATTACAAGAAAATGTAGGCATTATTTAATTTCAGCTACAGATTACCAACAAATTTAGAGTCAAGCAAAGTCATTTGAATTGTTCAATGAGTATAAGTAGGGTTGCATTGCATTAGTTCTTCATTTTTTCTTTTCTACGATTGTCAAAGGGTGATATTATCCACACAAAAACTCTCAAGAGGGTTTCACTTTATCACACCAATTATCAGTGTGTATTTGGGGCTTCAAGACAGAAAGGTATTGGGGACTGCCAGTTCTGCCTCTTAATGAATATCTTCTGTGCCCAGCTAAATAAGCAAAATCGTAGAGAAAACGCAACTCCAGGATAATCTGAAGCAGATGAAAAGACTCATTTTGCTGAATACAGCTCATTAGGATGGTTTTGGTTTTTGTACTTGTCAGGCCTTGAGATGACTTCTCTCATCCTAAATATCCTATTGAGGCAGTTTTCAGTTTTTGTGAAAGTGGACTCCAGGCTGATCAGCAAAAAAAGAGCTTCAGAGGCAAAGGTAAACAGAATGATTATTTCCTTGAATTTCCTTTCTCTACTATCACATACGACAAAAATATTTAATGGTCTTTTGGGGGTCTTCTATTTTAGAAGACATGTAATTCTTACTACCTTTGTTTGCTAGCCTATAATATTCTCTTACCTTCTGCCACCCTTGACTTGAAATTTTTATTTTATCAAATTGCTCTCAAAATTTAATTTTGCTGGCATCTGTGGCTTAGTGATTTGCATAGCTGAATTGCAGGCAGAACAAATATACGGCTTTAAAGTTTCTTCTGTTACTTCCTTGCTAGACAACCTTAGGAAAATTATTTTTAACCCGCTACATCATAATTCACTAATCCTGAAAATGAATGTAATAATGCCCATTGTAGTTTTAGTTGTAGTGATTAAATAATTTATGTAAAAAAAAAAGTATCACACACTACTGTTTTAGTGATATTTTGGACATGCAAGTCACATTTCCTTATCTCCTCCCCATTGAAAATAATTTATTGATTTGCCATTTCTTTTGGGATAAAAATAAAAAAGTTCTTTTGTTTCTTGTTGAAAATCTAGAGTTACAGGGAAGTTTTATTACAAAAGAAAACTTCATATTGTAGAATATTTTAATCCTTCTTTTTCCAGGGGTACGTTTACCAATTGTGTAGTTCAGACTAGATGAAATATAAAGCTTTTGAAAAGATGATAGTCTGTATCTTGTGCATAATATATATATTTATAAGTAACTATTATAAAAATAATTCCCATCCCATATGGAAGTATCTATGATACAGATACTCATTTGCACCATAAAGATAAAAAGAGAAGCTTTGAAAGAAGCTACAGAGGTCAGAAATGAGTTGTGGGCCTATATCACAGTAATAAACATTTCTTAGAAGTACAATACATGATAAAGCACTTGCAGCCTGTTAAATGAGGGCCACTGACCTTGTCAGAATGACATAGCCAGCCACCGGGGAATTCAGAAAGAACTATGTGAACTATTACCAGAAAATACATCCCTCTAAAATTTTTAGTTAGCAAACTGTTCCATTGTTTATCTTATGTATTTTATGAGATAATGCCTTTGGTTCCTCTATACCACAAATATGATTAATGTCAACTCGATGAAAATCTTTGCTTACAAAAATGATTCTTAAATGGAAGGACTGTGGATTCTTATATGAATTGTAGAGAATGGAGGGTGATTGTGGACTTAAATCTACTATTGTTTAGTGGAGGTACTAAGAACTGATCTGATATTCAGCCAGGCTTACTGTCTCCCCTTATATTAGATGGTAAACCAAAATTCCAAAATAAATGTAAGTTTTCGTCAATTTAAAATATTGCCCCACTCAGAAGTTGTTGTTGTTGTTGTTCTGTCTGCCTACTTCCTTATGTGTAAGAATTTAGTGTATTATTGTAATTGGTCTTTCTGACTTTAGCCTCCCTCACCCATCCGCCAAATTAATCTTTGTGAGCGTCTCCTTTGCAAAATTAATTTTCCTTCTGGGGTAGCTCCAGTAGTTACTCACTGTTTATAAAAAGTCTTAGCGTCTTAAGTTGAAGTTCACAGACCTTCAGATTCCACTTACAAGTTTCTCAAACTTATTCTCTGCTCTTTCTTTATCCAAATATTGCACTCTGTTTAAACTAAGCTGAGTTCTCCCAAGAGACCTTGCATATGTTCCCCCAAGGAGACATCATGAGGAGTAGGTGGGACAATGGCTGTGCAGTTGTGTTTGGGTCTCCATTCTACTCTACCAGTTAAGTTGTGAGCTTTGTAGGTCCGAAGCTTTCTCCATTCCCCTCTGATTTTGTTTCCCCCTCCTTCAAATGGGAACAACTGCAATAATAAGATCCTTCACGGGAGTGTTTTAAAGTTACATAGGGTAATACAGAGCAACAAGTGAAGAGCCCTGCACTGCTAGTCGAGGCTTAATCAATGCTAGTTCTCATACCTCTTGCTTTATTGAGTACATACTTTCCCTAAAAGTACCAGTGAATTGCTCAAGGTCATAGTGAGATGCACATTCTATTGATTATGAAGACAAAATGAGAGGAGAGATTGTGTAGATTTTGTGGTCAGGAGCAAGGCTTTCAGCTTCAGCTGCTCTGCAACAGGCTCTCGTGTTGCTTCTCCCCAGCTGTGAGACAATGGACACATTAGTCTCTTGGACACACCATTTCTGATCTGTAAAATATGCAAAGTACTCCTGTTCTGATAGTGTATCAGGGGAGGATTAGATGACATAATGCATGCCATTTATTTAAAATAATTCCAATAAATCTTGGTAAATGCTATATGTTTTTTATTATAATTGAAAAACAAGCCTTTTCAGTTTATTAGATGCCAATTTGGATATTTTTTTAATCAAACCATTAGTGTAAGAAAGACATTTTTACCTAATGTTATTCTTGGCATTTCAAGGGTTACTTGAGGCTTTAATATATATTACATATTTCTCTAAAATACAGTCCATTGTCCATCACTAAGCAATAAAATCTAAGATCCTAAAAAATCCCATTCATTGTTAAACATTGGATTTACCGTTTTCTGAATTCTGAGCAACAAGATGGAAAGAGAGTAATTCTAGTAATTCCTAACATATTTGTGCCTTCTTCACAATTGTATCTAAATAGTGTCATTTGGAGAAGGTATTATTTTCTTGCCTTTAGTCTGTTTACCTGAAGGAATGCATTGTACATGTTTGTACACCTAGATGTCTATTGTCGGGGATATTTTTAAGTTTGCATGTGTTAAAATATGGTATAATATCCTGGAGTACCTTACTGATAGATAGAAAATGTCTTCTTTCTTAAATCACTTCTCTTTAATTATTGTTTCTGTTGCTTCCTCAGTCACCCAAACCTGACAGCCCCTACTTCTTCCCTCCCTTATCAACATACGCTTTATCTTTCCATTTTATGATTTCTAATCCCTAAATAGTTTTCACGTTTCTTCCCCTCATTGCTTTGCTCTCCTACTTCAGTTCCTCTTTAGGTCTCCCCTGCTCTACTGCAGTGGCCCCTGACTTCTGTCTGTATTGTTCTTCCACCGTTCCAACCTCAGCAGGGCTCCCTGGCCTTGAGACTTTGTGAAATACCCAGGTAGACTTAGGAGAGTTCTGGTTAAAAACCGTCCCTGACTCCCTGTGCTCAGACTCTTTGACATGGATTGCATATACACACAGTGACTTCTCCTCTAACTCTCCTCCCATATGCCTTTAATGTTCTGGCCACTTTGAGCTACTAGAAGCTGCAAAAAATGTATCCTGCTTGGCCCCAAGCCATGGTATCTGCCAGAAATACCAGGAAACTTCTACCTATTTTTTACATTCAAGTTCCAAATGTCACTTTCTCTGTGAAGGCTTTCTATAACCTTTCTCCTTCTGTCATTCCAGAGAAAATTAGTGGCTTTTACTCTGTGTTGTGAAAGTAATTTGCACATATCTCCTATCAAAAGGTTATTTTTGTTGTATTTTAATTGTTTATGTGTCTTTTCCAGTAGGAAGGATGTTACATCAGAACTAGCATCTTATTCTTTTTTGTACACTCAGGTCTTAGCACACAGTACCTATTCAATAAATATTTGAAGAATAAATGGATAGTAAAAAAATAAATGAACTTGATAAAAAAATTGACAACTTACCTGTCTATACATATTACTAATTACTTCAGGTGTAATGTGATCAGTTCTATATTCTAAATTGCCTTTTTCTTCTTGTTATTAGATACAGATAAAGAATGTACTACACATTTAGTTTTCTACATTGAATATATCAACATTAAGTAGAATAAAACCAATATAGAATAGTGGAGCAGGTATGAGCTTTATCATTGTAAAACCTGGATTTGGGTTCTAGCTTTACCAAGTTATAATTAGGAATTACTAGTCTGCAACAGGCTGCATAATTTTTCCAAGTGTTGGTCTTTTCATCTGTCTAAAGAAAAAATATTAATATCTACCTCATTGTTTGGCCATAAAAGTCAAATAAGATAAATATATTAAAATGTTTTATAAACTATTAAAAACTAGATGTTTTTAATTTAATATTTTGGTAAGTTTAAATTTGTAATTATAGTCACAAACTCTGATGTTCCAAAATATAACTCTTAAAATCTACTCACACCTTATGGCAAAGCATCTCACAAGGTCTCATTTTGTGTTTGTTAAATTTATATTTCCTTGACAAATTTATCAAGTCAGTTTTTGTCTAAAATAGTATATTCTTCTGTTCTTTTTCTGCCTGCTGCTGCTGGGGTGTGTGCATGTGAGTGTGTAAGTGTGTTTGTGTCTCTCTGGTCTCTGCTGGGCTGAGATATCCAACCACGAGGTTAACTTCCATCATTACGGTTGCCTTTAACATTTCTGTATCTCGCTCCTGAACTACTAAAGGCTCAGGTATCTGGATTTTATGCTTTCCTCATCTCCTCTCTCCATCTCTACAGACATACCCATCCTTTCAGTGCTTCATGCTCACCTCAGAGACTTTTAGTTCAGAAACTCTCATAAAGAACTGTGGGCTATGAAGAACTCAATGAGGGGGTCCTTGGCCCCATGTCTGTAGAGATCCCTTCAGTTTTTTCCTCAGGTACCAATTGTAGATTTGGGGTGTTTTAAGAAGCATGTAGACTTTTAGGGTTATATTTTTAGGAAGAGAACCACAAACCCTGAAAAGATGCCATTGAAACTATTTGGATATTTCTGTCATATCCACCTGAAATTTTAAACCTAATAATGGGATGGTCATTAGCCACCTATGGTATCCATACACTGGCTTTGTTCACTTTGAGTCATTCTCTCTTCTTCTATGGTAAAGTGCCTGTTTTTTGTGGGGTAGGGACATATTAAGTAGTCAAATACTAGTTTGTATTCTGTGGCTGACAGTTACAATCTTTGCCATTTCTCCTATCTTATCCTTGATGCTTAACGTCCAGCTTTTTAAATTTCAAAAAGAACCTTTTGTGCTCGCTTCGGCAGCACGTATCCTCAAAAGGAACCTTTATCTCAACAAGTATTTGGCTTTCAGACTACTGTGCCAGATAAGGGCTTTAAACACTCTATTTTGAAATGTAAGGGTGGGTGAGCAATCACTTCTTTGTTTTCAGGTGTATTCATCTTCTCCCCCTACAATGAAGGCCAATGGCTCCACAGTTTCAAAGGACACAGGAACTATAGAAGGAAAATGTAAGAGTATTATTCTTAAATATCTCCAAATATATACATATATATCCATAAAATATCTCCAAATATAAATATTATATTATTAGTCTGTGCAATTTAGACTTTCTACTGTTTCTTTAAAATAAACTACCAGTTATATCCTAAAATTTCCCCCCCAAATAAGATAATAAATTTGTTTGTTCTATTTCTTCTGTAGCCTCAACTAGAGTAGAAATTAAAGATAAAAGGTATACTTAATTTCTTTATCAATAAGCTGGGGCTAATAATATCTATCTTAGCAAGTTACTCTGAGTATTAAATGTGATAATATACAAAGAACACCCACTTAATTCCTAGCATGTGGTCAGTGTTCAATGACTTTAGTTCTCTAATCTTTCTTTCATCTTGTTTTCTTCCATAACTCTTAACAGAGCTAACCATTGATCAGAATTAACAAAGTCTAATAATATTAACAATGATGCACCAGTTAACGATCAGAGCTTTATCAGCCGGCTGTGGCGAACTTTTGCAACCTTTACAGAAGCTTAAGAAAAATATGACATTTTGCACAAAAGAAGCTTACTTTACCCTCCAAATTGTCAGCAACAATGGGAATTGGAAAGCTTTTTCTAGAAGTCACTACCACGACAAGTGATAAACTAATATAAAATTGACTGCAATGTCATGTCATGACATGAAGATATGTCTTTGGAGTATTTAGGAAGTAGTAGATATCATACTCCAGGTTTCTAACTTGATGGTGTGTCCAGTTAATCCTGACAATGCCAACCATGGCCTGGTGCTGCTCATGTGAACCGATGTGCTGTTCATCTCTGAGCGTGTGTAGTTCTAGACAACTATTAGTCCAGGCTTAATATCAAATATGAGCTACAGATAAAAAAATACATAAAAGATGATTTTTTTGTAGAAATTTAATGTCTTTAAAAAAATCCTAGAGAGATGCAAAGATTGAGAGAAAATAAATATGAAAACATTTTAAAATATAAGATACAACAAAATATCATAGATAATCATTTATAACTATTATGTTAAGAAGTGGTGGTTGGAAACCATAGGTATTTTGCTTAAATGTAGAAAACCTTAGTCATACATAAATTGAAATTTAACTTTCATTAGATGAGGATGATAATGATCATCCTCATTGATAGGATGAAAATCCTGTGAAAAATCCTATGAAAACAGCAAGATATAATCTTTAATTCTGGATAGCATACCAGAGGGAGATGCTATGCTCAACCATTATAGATCTTCCTTTACTTTATTCCTTGCAGTTTTCCAAGGATTTCTTCAAAATAGGCAAAACCAAAAACAGTGATAAGCAATGACAAAGAAAAAAAAAGGTAGGGTGTTCAATTAATATGGGAGATCACTTTACATATGTTTTAGTTCTGTCACCGATATCTAATGTTGAGAACATTTTATATTGCTGCCACATAAAAAGGTTGGGGGTAAGAACTATTTGGCGGAACAGTGGTTTTCTCATAGATGTCAAGAGGAAAAATCTCTCTACCTGGCAAACATAAATCATACATGCTTTGAAGTAAAGCCATATGATCCTCAAATAATCTCCCTATAGAAAAGTATAATAAAAACAATAGCTTCCATGATGGATTTACTCTATGGACGTTTATAAATCTGATCTTTAGTATTTTGACAACTCCCTCTGATTTCACAGTTTTTCATAACCCAGCATCACAAAGGTAAATATTCTTTATTTTTCTATATTATCTGGAAATTCACCAGAAATCTGTGATTCAAGATTGATGATCCTAACTACCCATTTCTTCATCCAATTAGAAAAAACAAAAACTAGATAAAGCAAGGAATGGACATTTTTATTTTCATTAAAAAGGCATTAGTAAATTTATCCTGTCTATTTATACAGTATCTCTTTAAGGTTGATCTACAATCTTATCTCAATGATATATAAACTTTCCTCATATCTTTGTGTTGTCAGTTCTCCTTTTATTTTCTCTTTTATTTTTTTCTCTTTCTTGTCCAGTAAACACTTATTTAAAAATACAATGATCTAACCATGTTCCCTGTGTATAAGTCACTATGTCAAGTGCTGGAGATGGACTTAATATCTTATCTTAAACACCCTATTGTCTACAGGAATAAAGGCAATTGCTTTACTTTGTGCCACATGCTACAATAAGGTGGTATTTATCTTTCTTTGTATTCTCTTCTCTTTCCTCCCTCCCTGAAACCTTTTGTTTCCCTCCCCCCTCCCTCACACACACACAATACACACACAAACCAACATACACACACACACACACCTCAAAGCACATATACCATAGCTCTTCAGTCTTTAAAATGGAGCAGATGTTTCAATTTAATGAAAGTTTTAAATTAAATTAAATCATTATATAAAATCTGCTGATTCAAAAGATCATAAGAGCATCACTTGAAAGGGATCAAGAATAAAAATTTAGAGGGATTATATTTATTTCTAACAAAATAATTAAAAGGAAGAAGACAGAACAAGCAATATTTTTTCTCGAAAAAGCTGACTTTTTGGCAACATTTTTTCATTTTCATAACTTTTGAGTTTTAAGTCATTCCACTGTAAGCACTGAATGCTAGCCAAGCACCACTGTAAATTTCCTATGTACAGGGCAAAGATTGCCTGATTTGAGTTCAGGACAATTTATGGCAGTGAGCATTTAGGGAGCACTGTAGAAATTTAAGAACTTATATTGGGAATAGAAATGCCAAGCATACTAGATTTAAAAATAATACCTAATATATTCATTTATCAGGCATACTTTAATAACCAACATGTATTTAAGTTTTATAACATCTCTAGGAGAAAAGGAATTTTATCTTTGTAGTTTTACAAATGAGGAAAGTGTAGATATGTGATTGGAGAGGATGACTGATTTTCTCGGGGTCTTATAAGGCAAAGCTATGATCAAGCCTAGGAATCCTGACATTTAAATGTTACCTTTTTATGACTCATAAAGGCTTTAGTTTCTTTTTTTAAAAAAATTTTATGTAATGTTTTTTTTTTTTAAGATTTTATTTATTTGACAGAGAGAGAGAGATCACAAGTAGGCAGAGAGGCAGGCAGAGGGAGAGGGGGAAGCAGGCTCCCTGCTGAGCAGAGAGCCTGATGTGGGACTTGATCCCAGGACCCTGAGATCATGACCCGAGCTGAAGGCCGAGGCTTTAACCCACTGAGCCACTCAGGCACCCCTTATGTAATATTTCTAATTAATATCTTGTTTTATTCTATATACTGGTTTTTCAAAGAATCAGCTTTTTCAGAGATTTAAGTTTATTTAGGTGTGTAGTGTGTACCATGGAAGAAAGGCTGAGTAATGGAGCATAGAAAATGAGAATTTTATAATTTGGATCATTTAGAAACTTGATTCTTGGAATTTTAAGTTAATTGAGAAATAAAGCATATTCTATTATAAGCAAATTAGGGAAAAATAATGTAAGTTCATGAAAATCCCACAATAGAATCCAAGTGGTTTTAATAATAATAAAGCTATATTTGGACATCTAACACATGCTTTATATTGTTCTGCTTTTAGAACCAATTCACAGTTATTTAAAAGAATATTTCTTACTTATCCTTAAGCAAATAGTAGATATTGAATAACTATTTTTTTTATTTTTTTGATTTTTAAATTTTTAAAGAAGATTTTATTTATTTATTAGAGAGAAAGAGAGATCACGAGTAGGCAGAGAGGCAGGCAGAGGGAGAGGGAGAAGCAGGCTCCCCCCTGAGCAGAGAGCCTGATGTAGGGCTCGATCCCAGCATCCCGGGATTTTAACCTGAGCCAAAGGCTTAACCTACTGAACCACTCAGGGGCCTCTATTCTTTGATTTTTTTAAAAAAATGTGCTTACAATTTGAGATGTCATCAAGAGACTTGGGTGTATAAAATAGAATATAAAAGATTTTTTTCCTAACTCTAATATCCACTTATTTTTAATGTCCTTTCTTTGTAAAACCAAATTGTTAAAACTGAAAAAACACAGTAGTTCTCTTCTCTTGTATCCTCCTTCTATCTACCTTTTGGGCATGCACATTTTACAATTGAAACCATAGACTGTGCATGATGTTTCTCTCTTCTTATTTAAACACGATTTGGTAGGCGTGGTGTTCAGAGCACAGACTCTGTAGTCAGATGAAACTAATCTGACCTTAAATCCTTGTTCTTCTATTTTTCATGGGTGGAAACAGAGACTGGGAACTTCTTACAGCCAGGAACACCACAACTGGTCCTATCCCTTAACGCAACTATCCACAGGCAAGGTCTCCAGTCCCTTTGCCACTCATTAGCTGGGTGACTTTGGGAAATTTTCCTACTTTCTCTGAAGCCTAATATTTTTATTTGTAAAATGAGGTTAATAGTACTTACTGTTGCGAATTATCATAGTTAAATGAGATAATCTATAAAGTGTACTATGTATAAAGAACAACAAACTCAGAAAGTAGTAGGAGTTATTACAATCTGTAATTCTTATTGTCTGGGGCACCTGGGTGGCTCAGTTGGTTAAGCGACTGCCTTCAGCTCAGGTCGTGATCCCGGAGTCCTGGGATCAAGTCCCACATCAGGCTCCCAGCTCCATGGGGAGTCTGCTTCTCCCTCTGACCTTCTCCCCTCTCATGCTCTCTCTCACTCTCTCTCTCTCAAATAAGTAAAGAAAATCTTAAAAAAAATTCTTATTGTCTTTAAAGATTCTATGAGGTTGATATGCAATATGACTCGTCTCCTGAAGGTCATTCAGGCTATACAGACATTTTCCCTAGTATGAATTGTGTTCAAAGTACATCTTTGTATACACGGTTTTCATCCCCTTATTGACTAAACTCATTGAAATAGATTATTGGAAGTAAAAGTCTTATATGATTGATTATGAACAGTTTTATGCTTCTTTATGCATACCATCAAATTATTTTCCAAATGGATTATACTAATGTTGGGCGCTTACTGTGACCAGTTTCATTTGGCAAGCACTCCAGAATACAAACACTAACAATAAATGCAATTGTACTCTCTTTTTGAAAGGAACCCCTAGGAAGACTCTATTCTGATGCAAACAATTCTGTTAGGGCTCCTAAAGGTCCTGAAATGCCTTTGGAATTACTCTTGCTACCTGCTTCTCAGGACTTGATATTGAATTTTCCCTCTCCTTAGCATCCTATATCTTATTCATTGCTATGTCCTGTCCATACTCTCCTTGCAAATTTTCATGCTCACCAGTGTTTTTCTCTTTTTGTTGCCAGTGCCCTAGTATAGATCCTCATAATTTCTGGCCTGACATATTCTACTAGCATTTTACATGGGCTCTCTGCCACCCATATTTGCCCCCCGCCCCACCAAGTCATAGTCTCTGGTGCTAACAGGTATCTTTCCAAAACCTAGATCTGGTCAAATCCTGCATTTGCTTTTCATTCATTAAGTTACATCTCTTCTCAGTGACTTTGCTACCAGCTTGCCTGGCTAACTCCTACTCAACTTGGAGGAGGTGTTACTTAAACTATCTTAAAAGATGAGAAGGAGTCTTATATCATTCCCTTTTAATATAAACATACATAGAAGATGATGTCACTGAACCTAAAGAAAATTTTATAAAAAATGATCATTGTCATTTTTTTATTATCCATCATGTATTAGATACTATGTTCAACATTTCACGTAGATTTATTCATTTAAACTTCACAACCGCTTCATGAGGTGGGTACTATCATTATGTCCATTTTCAAATGAAGAAAGTAAGGTATAAAAAGGTTTAGTAACTTGCTTAAGGTCTACAGCTAGTAATGGATAAGGCTGAGCTTCGAACCCAGGAAGTTTTGCTTTTAATCACTATAGGGCTAACAGCTGCCTGGCAACTCATATTTTTTTCAATAATAATTATTGAAGCTGATAACTTTACAACATTATTTTCCTTAACTAGGATTCCTTGCTTTAATGGTGCAATAGACACTATTACACTTAGTAAAGTTCAACCTATTCTGGCTTTACTGCATGTCAGATGTGATGAAACTGTGTATCACATTACTCATTCCAGTAACAATCAACTCTGCTAGGTGGCACTTTAATAATATATGATGGTATATTATGAAATCTCTATAGGTATTCTATCATTTACCTCTTCTGAAAATATTTAGCTACCATATACTATTTAAGTTTTCAGAGCCTCTTGAGTGGCTCAGTTGGTTAAGCGTCTGCCTTTAGCTCAGGTCATGATCCCAGGACCCTGGGATCTAGCCCAAGTCCAGCTCCCTGCTCAGCTGGGAGTCTGTTTCTCTTTCTTTCCCTGCTCCTGCTGTCTCTCTCTGATGCACATGCCATCTCTCTCTAGTAAATAAATAAAATCTTTTTAAAAAAGTTTTCAGCAAATTGTCTTTAACTTGCTTAGCTTTTCTAATAAAACAAATATTGTTATTCTAAAAATGTATTTAGTAATAATATTCAGTAAGTGATTGCTTACCCTTAGGCTACTAAACTGTCTCAAATAGAGTAGCTTGTGTTATTTGACAATTGGCTTTATTTATCTTTTACTTGATTTTGTTAAGTAAGAATTTATCCTCAATCACACACACGGACAATCAATTATACGTGTGGGTTTACATTTGTAGGTGAAGGACTCTCCAGGTACTTTAAAGCAAAGACTTTTTTTTTGTTTTCTGTTCTAAGTCTAATCTTTTTTCATAATGAGAGCATACTGTTATTGTGATAAGTATAAAAAATATATAAGTAATTTATAGAGTATATTGGGAATAAGTGTTTCAATATCAATAACTAATGACTTAATTCATATCCAGACATGCTTTCATAAGCAGAACATGTTGAGTATTTAATTCTAATTTTAATATACAGACTTGAAGCTTAGTACATAATTGCTGAATGACAGGAAAGAATGAATGAGGCAGAGACATGAAGATCATTAGATTTAGGGAAAGCATCTGTAATTTCTATATTGATTGTGGCTTAACTGATCCATTCATTTATTTATCTGACAAATAATTATTGAGTACTTACTGTGTGCCCTGGAGATAAACATCAATCAAGAAGTACATGGCCCGTTAAAAAAAAAAAAAAAGAAGTACATGGCCCCTGCTGTCAGAATGTTAACAGTTTTGAGGGAAAGACAAATAAAACCAAAGCAAGCATTATCATTTTATGATAAGGGAAGTACATGGTGATTTGAGAGAGGAACATAGTCAAGTAACAAAGACTCAAAAAGAGAGGAGATTGTCTGAGAGGAAGTGACATTTACATTTTGGGAAGAGAAGAGGAGGAAGCTGGAGAGACAGTCATAGATTAAGGAAAAAAATTGGATACAAATGTTCAGAGACTGCGAAGATTGTATTTGATTTTCTGAACTATTAGAATCCATTACCTTTTAAATGGTTTGGGTTCCTAGGACCTTTATAAGGTAGGAAAACTTACAGCCTTTCTCACATTTTCTGGGCTCTGTCCCTTCTACCATATAGTATAAATAAAATTTCCATTAAATGAGACTGGTCCCCCTAGCTAAAATTTAAGTAATAAATCTTCCAGATTTAATTCAAACTCCAGCATCAAGCACAGTGTCTCTAGCACCTAAGAAAATGCCAGATCTGTAATAAATGTTCAATAAATTATTGTATACTGAAAAGAAGTTATTGACTTGAAACCCCAAAGTAAGTGAAGGTGGAAAAGATACTAAGAAGAAATTTGTGAGAAGCAATCCATTGGACTGAATTAACTATTTCAGGTGATGTCCATTTGCTTTTTGCTTCAAAAAGGTGATGTCCATTTTTGCTTTTTGCTAGCCTACTAGCGTATCAAATCAAACAATATCATATAAAAACATGTAGCAATGTGATCACTCTCATATTTCCACTTTTGCAAATAGTTTTGTGACTCAGTGAACTCATTTCAATCATAATCATCGAAAATTGGGAGAAAGGAAGCAAGGAATACTTGACAGAAAAAATGATTAATAGAGAATGTTCTATGAGGGACTGTTTCCAGCCATCAAATGGAATTTCATGTTCATTGATATTTATAGTTATCTTGTAAGGTAGATGTGATTACCACTATGCACTAAATATAGAAAATTGAAGCTCAGGAGAGTAAAGCAACCAAGAAGCAATCGAAGAAACTTACCAAGAATTAGGAAATGGCAGAGCCCCAACTGAAACCAAGTCTTCTGTTCCTGTTATACGTGCCTTTCCACCATATCAAGACATGTTTAAGACAGGCTCAGGATACATACACTATTAGGGTTCTTCAGAGAAAGCAAAAAAGCAAACAAATGGCATGTATGTATGTATGTATATATGTATGTATGTACAGATAGTTGTATATATATGTATATAGGTATAGGTACATATAAGTGTATAGAGAGAGAGGGAGAGACAGAGAGAGAGGGAGAGAGAGAGAGAGAGAGAAAGGATTGATTTTAAGGAATTACTCACATGAATATTGTGGAGGTTTAGTGAGTCCAAAATTGCATGGTGTAGGCCAGCAGTCTTGAGACTCAGAGAAGAGTTTCAGTTTGAGCCCAAAGGCAGTTTCTGACAGAATTTCCGCGTGCTTGGAGAGGAGTTCAATCTTTTTCTATTAAGGTCTTCAACTGATTAGATGAGGTCTGCCCGCATTATGGAGGGTAATCTATTTACTCAAAAGTATACCAATTTAAATGAATGTTAACCTCATCCAAAAAATGCTTTCACAGAACCATCTAGAATAATGTTTGACCAAATACCTGGGCACTGTAGCTCAGCCAAGTTCACATATAAAATTGACCATCCCAAATACCATGGAGTTTTCAGTCAAAATGCACAAAAGGATATTGGATGCAAGTGGGTAAGTCAAGGATGCCATTATCAAAGTCCATGATCCAATATCCTACAAATTTCACATTCTTCAGTATTTCTACTGAACATTTTTTTTAAGGATCTACTGAACATTATTAACTTTGGTCCCATTGAGAAGTGCTTTCTCTTTCCCTCCCTCCCTCCTTCTCCCTCATAGTCACATATTTCCGACAATTTCAGAGTCACCATGGATTTCATATACTTTGTTCACACACTTTTTTTTACGTGAACTGGCATGGCAAATGAAGCATAATAATTGCCACCAATGTGCCTGAAACTCTAGGAAGAGTCTCTATAGTGAAAGTAGAAACAAAGAAAAAGTATGTCTTGCTCATTTCCTACATTTAGTTAATGTGAACCTCACAAGTGTGAGGTAGAAATGATCTTAGTTTTACAAATGAAAAATTAAGGGACCATAGAGGATCACACAAATAGATGGAGTGTAGATGTGGTTCATACCAATTTCTTTTTGGTATACATGTCCTATTAATTTTGCTACAATTACCAAGAATCCTTGTACACACCTGAGAAGTACATGGGCAGATTTCTTGATCATTAATCTTGTTGCAGTGCTTCTTTAATCTGTGAGCATATACACAGGCTAAATTTTCACTGAGAGTTTCACTGCATTGCTTTGGACCTTCTATTTTCATGAAATAATTTATGCAAATTACAGTAAGAGACTAGGCCGAATATAGAATGAACTCCAGTCTGCATCCTAAGCCATGTTGTAAATTATTTGTCATTTTTTAAAAATTTAGTATAGTAAAACTATGATAAGACTTTTGATTATTTAAGCTTTAGAAAGTAATATTTCATTCATCAAGGAGTCACATATGATAAACTGAAGCAAAAAGCTATAAGTGAAAAGTAATGATAATTGGAGCCTGGGTTTTTTTAGCCTTGGTTTTTCCGTTTACATGATATTGGAATGTAAGCACACATGACTATTTATGTACTTGACATCTAGTCCCTTTTTCTTTCTTGCTGGCAGAGCCCTGATTTTATTTGAGTATTTTATTTGGGTATCTGCCCTCCCACACAAATCTTAGGAAAGATATATCTGTTTCCAGCTCCAGGTTTAGTCATGGTTGGTCTAGCCCAATTATATGGCCATTTCAATCTCATTTTCAGTGATTATTATCAGTGGCCCAGTTGTAGCCAGTAAGACATTGAAAGGAAGTCTACAAAAAAAAAAAAAGTTCCTCACTCCTAAGAAGATATACAAAAAATAAAATGCCCCTTTTATTGTTATGCATATTTTCTTATTTAGATATTATATGAAATTGATGCATCCATATCTAACCAGGAAATGAGCCAGTCTTAGAATAAATTTGATTTAGGATTTGACAGAATAGGGAGATGGAAGCTCCCCCGTTCTTTGCTGACACTTCCAAGACATTGCTCAGACCAAGTCTAGTAGATTTACCTTATATGTCAACTTAAAACAGTATTCTTTATTGTTGGAGCCAAAGAAGCCAAATTTTCTATTACTTTCAGCCAAATCCATTCTAAATGATACAATTGACTTTAATGATGAAGAAACAGCCCCTTCTTTGGAGTGATTATATGATACTTGCATCATTTTTATTTCTCTCTCTTTTTGTTGTTGTTGTTTATCCAGATATATTAGGAAAATTAAAATTTAGCAAAAAATAAAACAAAATGAACTAAAATAAAATAAAATAAAATAAAATAAAATAAAATAAAATAAAATGCTACTTCAAATTGAAAAAATTATGCCCCCCAAGTTCCAGTACCAAAGCTCATATGGGCAAGACATTTAACTTTTCGAGGGTAGAATTTCCTTAGCTGTCAAAGGAAATGGTAATAAATCTACTAGGTAAGGATTTAATATAATAATGGATATAAAGCACTTTAATATAGTGCTGGATATCTTATGCTCTAAGCTCATTTTGTGCATCCTAAGGTCTACATAAAGGCTAATTCTCAAATATTTATTGGCTGTCTGTACTGCTAATTTCTACTGTATTTTTTGCTTCAAAAAAGTTTTCTTACAAAGCTTATCTTTCATTTCCTGTAGAAAACAAAATAACTATATACAGACTTCAGCATGTATCTCATTGTATCTTTATACAATCCTTAGAAGCTCAAAAAGGTTTGTTTCAAATTGTGAAAAAGTGGCAGAACCCAAGACCTCTAACTGTTGCTTGTGCTCTCTTTATACAATATAGCAGACTTCCCGAAGTAACAGGATTGAGGAAGGGAACTGACTGCTAAAGGGTGGCATAGTATATGGCAAAATTAAAACTAGAAATGTGGTCATGGAGGAAGAGAGAGATGATCGACACAAAGTGATTGCAAGAATCAGGTTTAGAACTGCAAGAAAACACACACACACAAACTCTCCTTGAGGAATCATTGAGTTAGAGAAAAGCCACATATATGATGTTTAGAAAAGATAGTATTTAATGTATTCTGTTAACTAAAAAAGTAAAATGTACAATATATTTTCTAAGTGCTATTTAGTATTTTCCAGTTAAATCTAGTAACAAATCACTGTGAACTCCATTGAAATGATGCCATATAAAGTTATTGAATTATGTAGATAGTCTATGAAATGGGATCACCAAGTAATAGAAAACTAAACCCATAAATTTTATATTTGTCTTCAGAAATAAATTGATATTGTAGTATAGAGGACAATATATTGAACTAAGTATAAGTTCTCAGTTTATTTCATTTAGTGATTTTTGTGACCACGAGCCAATATATGCCTTAGTTTCCCACATAAGGAGAGGTCTTTGGAATGGGGGATTTATTGAGTAGGCCTCTTTCTCTAGAATGCCATAAATATATATATTTTTATACTTTTAAAAGTAAGTATATTTAGATTTATAGAAAAATTGCAAAGATATTACAGAGGGCTCCCATATATCCCCTTGCCCATTTCCCCTTTCCTTATGTTACATTAGTACATGTGTTATCATTAGCTAATCAATATTGACATATTATTATTGATTAAATCCCATACTTTATTCTTATTTCCTTAGTTTTGACTTCATGTTCTCTTCTCTTCCAGAGTCTCATTCTGGATACCACAATGTATTCAGTCATCATATCTCCCTAGGTTCCTGTTGGCTGTGATATTTTTTCAGATTTTCCTTACTTTTGATGATCTTGACAGTTTTGAGGTATACTGGTCAAGTATTTTCTAGAAATTCCTCCACTGAGTCTTGTGTTATGTTTTTCTTATGATTAGCCCAGGTCTATAGGATTTGGGGAGGAAGAACACAGTTATAAAGTACCAGTATGAACTCATAACTCTTTATTTTATACTTTGGGTATTAATCCAATATAACTTCATTTATTTTATTGTTCAAATTGTTTCAGCTTTAACCATTAGGTACTCCCATTGGACTCCTATGTTCCTTTGACATGCGTTTAATCACTTCTTTACTTTGTATCCCTATGAGATGCTCGAGGCTCATCTTTTATATTTTCTGTCCCAGTTCTAGAAACAGCAGTTTTTCTGAGGAGCTCTAGTACATTTTATAAAGAATGGTATCAGAAAGGCACCTAGGTGTCTCAGCAGGTTAAACTTATCTGCCTTCATCTCAGGTCATGGTCTCAGGGTTCTGGAATTGAGCCCTGCATCGGAGTCGTGGGTCTCCCTGCCTCCCTGCTCAGCAGGGAGATTGCTTCTCCCTCTCCCACTGCCTCTGCCTCTCCCCATGCTTGCGCTATCTCTCAAATAAATAATTCAAATCTTAAAAAAAAAAAAAGAATCGTATCAGGAAGCAAAATCAGATCACTAGTTGCAGTATTGCTGCTGGGATATTATTGCCTTTGGGCCCTCTCAGCTGACAGAGCAAGGAAATGTATGTGTCCATGCTAACTTGTATATATCCCAGAAATATATCTCTGTGTTACTATCTGTATCTATATTAAGTTAAACATGAATTCATGCTATCTCCCAACTCTAACCCATTACCACATGGATTATTCTAACCTCCTCCTTTTGTTTCTCTGAGATCTCACATTGCAGTAGTAAGAAACCTGGTTTCCACGGTTCACTATCCATTTACTTAATTGTTCAGTCCCACTATAGATACATGTATGCACATACACACAGTGGCTTCAGAATTACTAAAGCTTTTCTATACGGGAAACAGTTTTTTCAACTAGAGGACAGTATTTCCATGCAACTGCTTTTGTCTTTAGTGTTATAGACTCCTTTTATTTAAAAAGTTACTTAGGTCAGCATCTTTTCCCTGCCCATGTAGTCATTTTTAACATAATAATGCAATCTTCAAATTGTTCGTGATTAATATTTTAAAACATATATCTATATATCAAACTTTTCCCAGATCAGCATGAGAAAATAAAGATATTAGGTTATGTTTCTAATATCAAGGTTAATTTCTTTCATGTTATCTTCTTTTTCATTTATTTATAAGAATGACGTGAGTATGCAGGTCTTGAGGCCTAAATGATTTTCAACTTAAAATTTGTTGGTCCAAAATATTACTTTTGTGCCATTAGAAGAGGATGCTGGTTTTAACAGCTAGATTGAGTTTTGTAAAATTACTTCCACTGGTTCACACTCATAGTTTCTTTGGAGTTTTATGATCAGAAACATGACCTAAATAAGAAAACATTGAAGTGTACAATCCCAATAATATGTAAAACATGTTCATATACATTTGTTTATTTCAAAGAGAATCTTAAGGAGTTAGGCAAGTTTTCTCAGTTTTACTTTATAAAGAAAGAAACTGAGATTTAGTTAACTCCATGTTTATATTACCTTAAAACTTTAAAATGCCAAAGCCAGAAACAAAACTGAGATCTTTTATCTCCCTGTTCAACTATAATTTTGAGAGCATCTTCCTGTCATCTCCAAATAGATTCATTCTAATACATACATTTATTATTTTTTTTTTACATTTTCACAATTAATTGATGGTACTAGAAGACATATGCAAGGATGTCTGGCTGGCTCAGTCTGTAGAGCATGTGACTCTTGATCTTGAAGTTATAAGTTCGAGCCCCAGCTTGGGTGTAGAGATTACTTAAAAGAATAAAATCTTTAAAAAAAATCTTGCTTTTAAAAAATTTTTAAAAAAGTAAATGACATAGGCAGTATTCCTAATCAACAGTGCAAGACTGACCATATGCTTAATAATTAGAATATTGTAGACAAAATAAAATACAAGAGTAAATATACTTTGAAATAAACCAATTATTCTTACAAATGTTATATACCTAGATATTATGATGTATATTGTGACTTTTAAAAAGGCTTAAAATAGAAAATTTCAAATAAGAAAGATTTTGGTAAACTTAAATTGATTTAAAAATTATTGATTTCATTATTATTTTTACACCATTGTCCTATGTATTATATTAGTTTCCTACCACTACCATAAAAAAATTACCACAAACTGGGTGGCTTAAAACAACAGAAATTTATTCTCTCATAGTTGGAGATTATAACGTCTGAAACCAAGGTGTTAACAGGATTGGCTCCTTCTTGGAGGCTATGAGGGAAAATCAGTCTGTTTCGTACCTCTCTTCTACATTCTGGTGGTTGAGACTCAGGTAGCCTTTAGCAATCTTTGGTTTATACATGTATTACTCTAATATCTAACTCCATCTTCACATGGCTTTTTCATTGTCTCTTTTCTCTTTTTCTGTCTCTCTTCTATGGATGCTCATGGTTGGTTGCAAAGCTTACCCAAAATTTGCATCATGTTGAAAGCCAAAGACCCTATTATCACATAAGACCACAGTCAAGATTATCAGAGTTTAGGACTTAGACATATCTTTTTGAAGCTAGTATTCAGTCTACTGTAGTTACATAGCTTAGATAGTAGAATTCAGATAACTAGTAATAACATCAGTAAAACTTTGTAAATTATGTGAGCCTGGTGAAATTTGGTAATGCTGGTGATAGACGTGATAAATGGAAAAGCTCTCTTGCTTGTTAGGAAAAGAGCTTAAGTATGTTGAAAATAATTTGATATGTAGTAGTAATTATATTTTATAATTTTTTTCATTTCATAAAAATGTAACTCCTACATTTACTGTAATTCATATTAATTATGTTTCGTTGCTGAAATGCCATTCTACCAGATAGTCTCTACACATTATAACTTCTGTTGAACTACTATCTTAATCCAAAAGACTAATGGAAGCAAGTTAAAAACGAAAATAAATAAAATTAAACAAAAAATAAGCAGAAATTTTTGTTTCCTTTGTTGCTTTTTATATCCTAGGGGCTAGATGTTTGTTATTAGAACTCTATTTTTTATGATTATGTAATATCTCTTTAACAATATTTAACCGATTTGTTTTTAAATTTAAATTTGTTTTTAAACTTAAATTTACTATATCTTCTTTGGAATATCAGATTGTAGATGACAAGTTAGGAAGTACAGTAACAACTCTCCTTTATAGTTGCTTTGCATATGCCTTTTTTTATTCCCCAAAATTTGGTTAAAAAATAAATGCATTATTTTTCAAATATATTAGCAGTGTAAAAAAATTCAATTTATATAAGTCTTCTAATTTTTTTTAACCACATCAAGTCCTTCAATATTTTAAGATCTTTTTTCTTTGAACCTGGAGAGGTCAATTTTATCTGGGACTTTTTGGAAGGAAAATTGTGACTTTTCAATTGTTCTTTCTAGGACATTACATAGGTGGGTATGCTGCTTTCAATTCAAGATCTAAAACCCCAAGCCTCTAAAAAATTATACAGTTTCTGATTTTGTTTTATTTGACTGAGTCATTCTAGATTTGATCCTAGCCCACAGAGCTAAATAAGATAATTTTTTTGTGGTCTTCAAAACAAAATCATTCTTTATTTTAATTAGGTGTCAATAAAAATAATGTTTTATATTAAAATAGTTTTAAAAATTACTTTTTTAAAATTTAAAATTTTAAATATAACTTTAAAATAATTTAAAACTTGTTTTAAAATTTAAAATCCCCCAGTAATCCTCTTGATTAGTGAGAGGCAGATGAGTTACAGAAGTTTTCTGTTAAGATTCAGATGTTATGTGGAAATAGAAAAAAATTAAGTTAATAACACCTTAACTTGATTTAGTGGTTTGGTTTGTTGGACTAGCTCTAGTAGAAAACAGAACCCCTAGAGAATTATATGCATGATAGATTAGGTTTTGATGAAGGACTATGATGTCTTTGGCATAATTTTTTGTTGTTTCATGAGTTTGCTATAATTAGTTTTAAATCTGCCAACATTTTTATCACAGTCAGGGTAGCTCTAAGAAACTTCCTGCCACTTCAGGATTTGAGAGATAATACAAATTAGTAAGTGTGTACTCTGTAAAGGAAAGCAAAACAATTTACTACTGGGGTGCCTGGGTGTCTCAACTTGGTTGAGCCTCCAACTCTTGATTTTGGCTCTGGTCATGATCTCGGGGGGTCCTGAGAACAAGCCCAGCATGGGTCTTCCTGCTCAGCAGGGAGTCTGCTTATATCCCTCTTCCTCTATCCCCAAACCCTCTGCTTGTGCTCTGTGTCTGTCTCTCTCTCTCTGAAATAAATCTTAAACAAAACAAACAAAAAAACCCCTTTATACTACTAGTGGTATTACACAGAGAAGGTGGAAAAGACACCTAGTGTATATGATAACAAAATATCTTAATAAAAAAATATTAAAAATCCATTATTCAGGAAATCTGTGGAAACAAATAGGTTTTAACATATGGCACTCATTAGGTATCTGAATGATTAGCTATCTAGTCAGGTGTGTTCTCACCTTAGTGAGGATGATTGTCCTAATAGAACTGGACTATTTTATTAAATATATATATTGCATTCAACAAAGCTACTGACAACTTGCTTTGTGCAAGGTGTTTGTTATATGCTATAGAGGATGCCAAAATTAATAGACAAAATGTCTTCTTTAAAAGCGGTTAGGTCTATTAGGGACGTGCAATTTGTATCCTGATAATCTCAACTGAGGTACATAGATAAGTCTTATGTGACTGTAATTCCAATTAGATAGAGACAACCATCGTCTCAGGTACTCAAGGATAGTCCCTGGAAAAGGGAATTTTGATATAGGTCCTGAAAAATGGAAAGTTTTTCAATAGTTTAAGATGAGATAAAGATATGGCATGAAAACACACACAAGTAGGAGGGCAAGGATTTTTATTATTTATTTATTTGTTTAGTTAGAAAGAATATCTATTTTGTTCAGAATGTAGGGCTTACTGAGAATTACAGCTGAAAAAGTAAGTGTGCCATGTGTAGGAAACGATCTTAATGCTAGGCAAAGATCTACAGTTATATTATCTAAAAATTAAATTTAAATCAAACTCAAAATTATTTTTTATCTTCTAAAAATTTTATTTTAAAGGGACAAACAATAGTTGCTTTAAAACTTAAAGGTGTGTATATATATGCGTGTGTGTGTGTGTGTGTGTATGTGTATGTAGGTCTCAAACTTTCTGAACTGAACTAATTCCCTCTCATTGGTTGATGAAAAAAATGCCAAGTACAAAATATCCTTGGCATTCACACATTTGATATTTTAGATATTTTTTAAAGATTTTATTTATTTATTTGAGAGACAGAGACAGTAAGAGAGAGCATGATTGGAGAGAAGGTTAGAGGAAGAAGCAGACTCCCCATGGAGCTGGGAGCCCGATGTGGGACTTGATCCCGGAACTCAAGGATCATGACCTGAGCCAAAGGCAGTTGCTCAACTGACTGAGCCACCCAGGCGCCCAGATATTTTAGATTTTTGACTTGATAAATGGTATCTTGAAAGTCTGTAGCACTAATAAATTGTGGTTTTGCTGAGGCATACTTTAAGTAAACATATATTTGGAGCTAATTCAAAGGTAGTCACTTGCCTAGTTCCTGAGCCTAAGAAATCATCAGTCCTCTAACCATGATCTCAAATACATATTATTTGAGAAATTAAGTACAACAGTGGCATAAGGGATTTATGTGAAACTAACAGTATACACTGAACATCCAGTAGTTACTTTATTCAAATATTAAAGTAAGGAATTTCAAAAGTTTCTCCATCTGTCTTGAGAAATCATTTACTCTCATATTTCTCACTTAAGGAAAAAATGAAGATGTCAAAGCATAATAATTAAAACATGTATAGATAACAGAGTACAAACTGATGATGGGCAAAATGTATGAAGGGGAATGGGAGATACAGGCTTCTATTTATGGAATAAATAAGTCATAGAAATAAAAGGCACAGAATAAAGAATATACTCAATGATGTTGTAACAACATTGTACGGTAACAGATGGTGGTTACACTTGTGGTGAACATAATATAATGTATAAACTTGTCTGTTTTATATACCTGAAACTAATGTAACATTGCTTGTCAACTATACTTAAATTAAAAAGGAAATAATAAATAAATAAAACACTGATTTCCAATGAAGTGTGATACACATTTTGACTATAATTGGGTTTTCGGGACTACAAGAAATCTATTTATAGTACTACAACAGTGCTCAAGTCCAGCTATGTATATTTAAAAAATAAACCTAACTTTATTGAAGGCTTAAGATAAAACATCATATTTTCAGTGCTGTTTTGAGGAGCTTTTCATAATCTATAGAGTCCATGGCATTTTGACTCACTTATGTACCATCTTACAGATTATCTCTTGAGCAAAGGAAGGGGAGAGGTATAAGACATATTTCAACAACAATCATCCAACAAAAGTGTCATTGTATTTGATTTACATTTTTTTAAGCGTTGTGGGTTTTTCGTATTGTTGGAAAATAGATTTCAAGAAACACACACCTAAATAAGTTACCTTTCTTTTTTATTTCAAAGAGAAGTAGAGCCTTATAGTTCATGCTGGATATGTACCTACACTTAGGCAAGGTCAATATTGGGCTTCTTTATTCTTTGTTCTTTTTTGGAAAAAGATTTAATTTTCTGATTTTTACTAAAGGAGACAAATAGACATTGGTGATATCTTTCAGAATAAGACTAGGTGACTGACGAATTTCAGGTGGTATGCTGCTAAGAGTTTGTGTTGCTTTGAAATCTTTATTTTTCTTTGGTATGTTTTATTCACTTTTGATGGAGACCTGGTGACCAAGCTGCTATATAATTTATTGGCAAGATTTTAAAGTATTAGCAAGCATTTTGGAAGGCAAATTGAAGTTGTCATAATTATCTCCTGGACTTAATTCACTAGTGCTTATTTCAGACTCATTGTTATTGCCTTTCTTTAGAATCATTTCTTATTTTTTTTTTTGTCAGGAAGGAGTAAAACCAAATTAAAATTGTAAGCATTACTGGAACTGAAAGAGCCATCCAAATATTCTTTAGAAATAGTTCTTTTTTTTTAAATTTTCATTTTGGCTCCCTCTATACCTTGATATATGCATTGATTTTCTACTTCTATTAGCTTTTCTTTTCTATTTTTCTTCCTTGTGAATTTCTAAGTTTCGTTTTAGTTTGCTCAAATGTAGTTTTAAAGATAAATTCTTTTGTGTTGGTAATTCTTTCTAGGTGAATAAGCCTTGGTGATTAGTTAATTTTATCCTTGTTACATTAACAAACATTTTGTTCTACACGTATGTGTCTGTTTACTAGAGGGTCTGCAAATATAATTCTTTTTAATTCAAAAGATTTTCCTGACAAGTAACTCATTTCAAAGTTATCCAAGTTATGAAAATTATTAAGATCATTTACAACTTTTCTTCCAACTGATGAATGGACAGATCTAGTTCTGTGAAACTGAACACTACTGAACACTGTCAGTAGATTATGTTCAGTTGAACTGGAATATTAAAAATCAAAATGCCTGTTTTGAGCAATAGCTGGTATTGGCTCTTCCATTTGTGATGGTTCTCCTTGTTCTGGAAGGTCAGTTTCCTTAGGACAGGTGATGCAAACATGTTCATAAATAAGTTCTTAGAATCATCATTTCTGTTGGAGCCCATTCCAAAAGGACATATTTACTGATCCTATGCAGGTTCTCTTTGTTCTGAAATGTTTTTCTTTCAAAGCAAATAGTTGACACTCAAGGTGTAACATTCTTTTCTCAGTTGTAAGATGCTATCTTGGGGTTCTCTCATTTCAGATTATTCAAATCTTAAACATTCTATTGTGGTTCAGATCACTTTTTAAAAAGTTTTATTTATTTGAGAGAGAGAGACAGAGACAGAGATAGAGAGTGAGAATGCGAGCATGAGCAAGGGAGAGGGGAGAGGGACAAGCAGCCGCAGACTCTGCAGAGAGCCCAATGCATAGTGGGGCTGGATGCTGGGCTGGATGCTGGGCTCAGTGGCAGCCTGGATCCCAGGATCCTGAGACCATGACCTGAGTCGAAGGTAGACACTTAAATGACTGAGGAACCTAGGCACCCCTGTAATTCAGATCATTTTTAAACAGTATAGAAATGTTGGTGATTTTTGGTATAGCACATCTACAAATGAGTTGGAGTTTCCTGATCTCTGCTAAATTATTATTCCTTTCTCTTTACTTTATTTATGTCTTCAAGACTAACCTGAAAAGACTTTTTAAAGCACCTTTCTTAACCAATTTGTATTTGGCCACCATGTCTGCTGTAGCCACCCTCCTCATATTCCAAGGCTCTGTGAGGCTGCTGGCATGGCCCTCACCCCCAATGACTGTGACATCATTTCCTGTCTCCTGTGACTCCTGCAACCACATTTGATATTCTGTTTCACTCACCCATTGGCTGGCTGGATGTCATGTCACGTCACATGATGTGAAGGTGCTGCCAGTCACTTGGGGAGAGTCCTTCTCCGCTAGGTGGCGTCCCATCACACCTGAAAATAATTTAACACAAAATATCACATACCAGTTACCTTGCCATTTGTAGTGCCTAACTTAGTTTCTTTTCAGCTTCTTTGACAAATTTAGTAAGTACTTGTTTGATGTTTTCAATGTACTAGACATTTTGCTGGGTAATGGAGTACAGAAGTGAACAAGACACTTAAGAATCCTGTCCTCAGAGATGTATATTCTACCAAATGTTTTCCCTAAATAGCTTTAAAATAAAAACTGGGATTTTCTCTAAGCTGCCGTGTATATCTTCAACTTTACATATTGGGAAAAAAATAGAGTTTATCAGAAAATATGTTCATATAATCTAATATAACATGATATTTATGGAATTGATATTTTTCCATAGAAAAAATTTCCAGATAAATGGGATATCTAATAAGCAGAGGCTGCATGAAAACATTAGGCTTTTTAGTTGTGATGAGAAATAACCAGGCTGCAAAAGAAGACAAAGGAGAATGGAAGGAGACTGTGGACTTCACAGTTTGACCTTGGACCAACCTTGCTTTATTACCATTTAGAATATTGCTTCTATTCTGTAATTCAGCTAGGTAGTATATTTTACCCTCTCATTATTCAAATCTAACCCACTTTTACATATTCATAAAAATGATTAGCTATACAGGACAATAATAGAAAATTATTAAATATATTAATCTTTACATTATTCTAATTTTAGCTGAAAAACTTTTACTATGTAAAATCAAAAGATTAACTTATAAGCTATCTTAATTTTTTATGCATATACATAGATAATAGAAAAAACTAAAACTGAAGGAAAAAGAAAAAATCAACACTGATCCCATCACCCAGAAATAAACACTAATAATAATTAATACTAAAAATATCTCACTAATCTTAGTACTATTATAATTTCCATTTTATGGATGAAGAAATTGAGGCTGAGATGTGTTAAGTGACTTACACAGTGGGGCTGAGATAGTAAGTGGCATAGATGTGATTTGAACCTACTTCTCCTGTTTCAAGCCAATGTGAATAATCATTCTTACGTTATGGTTTCTTATGGGTTATGTGTGTGTGTGCGCGCACATGTGTGTGTGTATTTGTGTATGTATATTTTATTTAACCAATACACCATTTTTGGATATTTAGGTTGTTATATTATTTTTCTTAAACAATGGAACAGTAAACACTGGACATTTTGCCACAGTTTTATACAGAAAAATTCCTAAAAATGAGAGAATTTGTACAACTGACATTTTGCAAACTACTTTCAACAATTATTTCCCACAATCTGTTTATACATACAGAAAAAAATAAAAAGAATATTATGAACCGCAGTGATCCCATCAGCTAGTTTTCAACAGTGATTATTGTTTTTACTACTCTTGTTTCATTTATATTGTTGTTTATTTTGTTTACATAATTTTTAAAGAAAATTCAGATAATGTATCACTTTAGCCATGAGGATTTCAGTGTGTATCTCCAACAGATAAGAATAGAACTTTGTTAAAAAAAAAGGAATTGAACTTCAAAATGATTTTCTGTTTCTTTCTTGCAATTCATGTGTTGAAGAAATAGAGTCATTTTTCTTCAAGAAGATTCTATGACCTAGATTTTACTAATCTATTATAATATTATTTAACCTGTTCATTTTCCCATCTTTATTTTTTATTTTCCCACCTTATTTCCCCTGTGAACTGGTGGTTAGATTTAAAGGCTTGAGGAAATTTAGTTTTTTTTTTTTTTAACAAGAATACTTTATCAGTGGTACTGTGTACCATATTAGGAAGTATACAATTTCAGGTTGCCTCATTTTTAGCAATGACAAGATTGGTCACTGGTTTTAGGCACATTCTTGTAGGTAGTCTCCCTTCTTTCCATCCTTTCTTTCCCTTCCCTTTCTTATTTTTTAGTGTTCTCCAATCTGATAGCCCGAGATTAGTAACTTGTTTTCCATTTCCAGAATTACTAATTATAGTGATTTTTTTTTCATGTTTATTGATTGGCCTTTTGAACTGCCTGAGTAAAGTGCTTCTGTGTCTTTTGTTCATTGCACTATTTGCGATTGTGGAAGAATGAGCAAGTTTTTTGTTAAATTTTAATGTAACTAGACTAGAGACATATTTAATTTTTTCACATAGAACATTTTTAAGAGTGCTTTAAAACTGCTTCTAATCTAACAAGAAACCTTTCTTATATGGTTAAGAAAGCTTAACACATAGTGGTTAAGCTATTACAACACTGGTGAATTTATTCAATCTTTAAGACAAAAATATTTCACAAATTCACAAAAATATTTCACAAATTTCTATACAGAAATATATTTTTAAAGATTTTATTTATTTATTTGACAGAGAGCACAAGTAGGGGAAGCAGCAGGCAGAGGGAGAGGGAAAAGCAGGCTCCCCACTGAGCAGGGAGCTTGGTGTGGGTCTTGATCCCAGGACCCTGGGATTATGACCTAAGCTGAAGACAGCCACTTAACCACTGAGCCACCCAGATGCTCCTATACAGAAATATTTTTAAAATATAGTTTTCTATAACAAGTATCTTCAGACTCACAGTTACATGTCAGCAGTTCTTGAATTTTTAAATCTGATTATAGAAAGGATCTTTACTCTTAGTTAATATACTTAGGCAAGAAATTCAACTTATGATGGAAATATGTAAAAAAACATAAATTTAGTTAAAATATTATGGAAAATGTACATAAGTATTTGCTATTTTTTTTCTCAACAGAAGCTAACGAATAACCTGGTGTTTTTATTCTCAAACACTGTGTCAACAGGTTTTGTTTTTTATTACTTCATATTTCTCGAATTTGTCAAAATTTGTGACCAATGATATTATACAATTTTAACAAAACTGAGATTATAATCATTTAGATCTTAATATATTTTATTTTCATATTTTTCTACTTTTTTTATACATTATTGATAATAAGCCTTTCCTGCCTTAAGTACTGTGAATATTTTCCTAGGTTATCATTTGCCTTTCACCTTATTTACCGTCCTTTAGATTTGTAATAATTTTTGAAATCTATGAAGTAAGATATATCAGAACAGTTGATTTTCATTATTTCATAGTAGATATGTTCTTATTAAGTTGCTTACAAACACAGAATAAATGAATATTAATTCATTGCTCCTAGTGGAAATACAAGTTTAGGTTCCTGTGAACTGCTGGTCACAGTTTATTCACCAGTCACTATATAACCTTACTTAATATATATTGTTGATTCATTACATTGAATTCATGGCCAGTAGCACTCGAACTCGTGCTTGAACAAAACTTATCCAATGTATTCCCTTTCTAAGATTCATGACAGCCTTCTGCTTAGGAAGACTGACAGCAATTCAGCACTATGCTGATAGAACATTTTAAAGATAAAAATTACCAACACAAGGTACAAAAATGCAAAACTATTCCACTGAAGACCACAGAAAGGACATTTGTTTGAAATATGAAAAGGGAAACAAGAAAGCAAAGCATTGCCTTGTTCCACCTCAGCTGAAAATATCGACAGTGAGCAACTTAAAATTTTTGTTACTCTGTATCCACATGATGACAAATGATCAAAAATAAAGGTTTAGGTATTACAAAAAATTTTTTGTGGAAAGGCAACTTCATAAAATCACAATCTCCAAATAGTGAGGAGGATGGATTGTATTTTCCTCTTTGATTCTTCCTTTGCTTTTCTGAGTCACTCACATTCTAATGATGTCTTTGAATAATCTTATTATGGTCTAATGTTATTGACTTATATTGCATTAAAAGTAAATAATTGTATTTCAGTGAACTGCAATTTAAATAATATACCAAACCAGTGTTTTCTGTAATAAAGTAGTATACTGTAGATTCTTAAGAATTTAAAAATTTAAGTGACTACGTCAAATCTTAATCTGATGTGAGATTTAAAAAATCTCATGCTTTTTTCTAATCAAAACCACTTATGTTTTATATAACTTTCTGTAGTCTTTTGTTGGAATTAATATTCCAATACCTTAACATTTGAATACATGTAAGATAAACTTATGAGAATTTTAAGAATTTGATTATTGGATGTTCTGCTATATGTTTTAAATACAAAGTTTAATTACTAGAAAAGGCCACATCCTGGCTTGAAAATAAGCCTTTGTGAAAAATTTTTAATGAGAAATTTAGGTTTATTCTGAAACTCTTATTACTTACGTAGGAGCTTCTTCTTGCCTTAAGCGCATACCCATAACGGTGAAGGAACATGCCAGGAATTTTAGAATGTTTTTATGAGGAACTCTTTTCTTAAATTGATTGGTGTATTTTACAAATGCTTTATCTAAAGCATTTCTGATATTTTTAACTTAATTATGTAAAATAAATACATGTATACATACACATAATCATTTTTACAACATCTCTGTATTGAAGATACCATTATTTCTACCATATAAATGGGGAAACTAAGGCTCAGGGGCTTAAAGAACTTACCCAAGTCAATTAAGTTGCCCAAGATCACATAGCAAGTGCTAAAACCAAGACTTATTTTTCACCCTTCATATTATCAGCTCTAGTCATATTAAACAGTTTTATGTTCTATAGTATGGCATATTCTTTCTCACTTTTTGGCCTTTCCATGTGCTAGTTCCTCTTCTCAAACAATCTTACCTTCCCCCATCATCTTCACTTAATGAATTTCTACTCATCCTTCAGTTTTCTTTCCTTCATCCTTCAGTTTTCAGCCCAAGCATCATCTTCCAGTCTTTGTGAGATGTCTCTCAAGCATAGGCAAGTGTTTAACTCAGCACATTCATGTTGATATTGACCACATTGTATTAAGTTTGCTTCTTTTCTTGCTTGTATGTACAATTAGTGATACCAGGGAATAGGTTTTGTTCATTGCTATTTTCTCAGTCCCTTACACACTGACTAGCATATATTGAGCCGATTTGATTTGAAATATTTGCTGCTTAAATAAACATATATTTCTAGATATTGAGCAAAGCAACATGTTTCTAGATTCAGCAAATGTAAGCATTTCTGTAGGTTTTGAAATGGTGGATTTCCCAAAACCATTATAATTGATTTATGAAAAAAGCTAAAGAAGAGGAATAATTCTGGAAAGATGTCTTCCTAGTGTCATTAAGTTATATTTACAATTAAATGACAAAACATTGTATATATGTATTATATATAATATATATAGTCCAATAGGAAAAAATAATAAAAAATACGGCTTTTCATTAAAAGCCTGGAAAACAATAAAAACTAATCTGCAAAAATATTTATCTGACATGATTGTGAGAACATAATACTATCATTCATAAAACTTTAGCAATTAGAAAAAAATTCATCTCATCAATGAGACACCTAGTAGCTCTTTTCTTGACAAACCAGTTTTCTTTTTATTTCATATTAATTAAGATAGATCCATGAATATATCATATATACACACACACACAGCTCTTTATTGTAAAATTTTACTGGTTTACTTACACTTTTACGAGTCTTTATTAATCACTTTTGTGCTTGAAATGGCACATGGGAGGGACACCAACATGAAATAAGTGTGATAGAGGCAGATCCTCTTCTAAGAGAACTTTATTGTTAAGACAAACACCAGGAGCACGATAAGAAGCTGTTCATTATAACAAACAATTTCCAAACCCAATTCCGTTGTCAACATATTTCAAGCAATATTAAATACAATTGGAATATAACACTGGAGTATGTGGTAACTGTGTAACACTCTTTTCTCTGCCCCCAAACTGAAGGCAAACCAGCTAGGGAATGTGTTTATTTTTACCTATCAATGCAGTAGGCAGAAAAAAATCGTTTGTCCCGGCCTCTGTGGCATGTTGAGATCACTGGCCAAACACCAATTTGGGCTCTATTCTTTTGTGCAGGACGGAACAGGAGCAATTTAAATCACCCTACGGCAACTTTCATTGTCTTCATTCATGTTCCCTTTCTTGGCACTGATTACTTATCTTGGGTCTCCTATTAACTTCTGTGTGACTTGAGGGATACAGAAATTTAACAACTTGCTTGATCTTTCTCATTTGTAAAACGCAACTAATTTACTTACTGTGGAATGAGCAGAATTCCTAATAATACCAGGCAATTCTAATTACTTGAATTACTGGAAACAATTTGCCACAAATTTGGAGACTAGACACAGGTCATATAAAATTTCTCTGTATGTAACATATAGATATTTCCACAGTGTACCTCACCGCATAAGAACTAGCTCAGATATACTGTATTTGTCTTTTGGCAAGAGCCTGGGGTAGTTTTCTCTACTTTTACTTAGTAGCCAAGTACTTTGTTTTAAGCTAAGCACATTCTTTTAGACAAATATTTGGCATCAAATATTCAGATTAAATATAAATATGCTGGACTATAGATCCATGTAATTACCCTTCTTGCTTTAGAATCCTCTGTTAGGTTTTACCAACAATGTGATCCCTTTTGTAAAGAATTTATAAACACTTATGTAGCAAAAAGTCTCATTTCCCTCTCTCTTGCCACTTTTATCTATTAAGGTTAAAAATGTAATTTCTCATTTCCCCAGCCTCCTTTGCAGGTAGGGAGGCTTGTAAGAATAGTTCTGGTGAATTAAACAGCAGATTACTAGGGGTGGTTCTTGAAATGATTTGGAGTTTCCTACTAAAAGAAGCAGAGGCTACTGATAGCCTTTTATCATGCTGAAAGAAATCTCCATTAACCTTCTTGAGGAAAAGACCAAAATAATAATAGAGAACAAGGAGCTGACTTTGCTGAGTTTTAAATCAATATCATGAGCTACTCACTTTCAGAATTCTAACAACTTGAAGAAAAACAAACCGTTATTTATTTAAACCATTGTAAGTGGATTTATTTTAAACTATACACATTCTTGAAACAAGGAAAGAGTATAAATGTACATGCAATATTATATATATGACTATACATACATTAAGCAAAAAATTTGAGGAGGGTGCAAAAAATTTAATTGTATGAAATGCAGGTTACTATGAAGTTAATGAAAATCACTATTTTAGCAAAAATAGCATAAAGATTTTTAAAACTTATACTGTTGTAACTATATACTGCATTGACAAAATTCCCACTGATCAAGTAGCTATCACCTCCTAACATCTCATGGCACCCCTCCTTCATACCCTCACCACCAAAAAGGTAGGTATTTTTACTCCTTTGGGGCTGATCAGAGATGGGACTTAATCACTGATGGTGTATTACCAAGATTCCTATTAATGAAACTATTAATGTACTATATTTAAAAGACAAAGCAAAATTTAAATGTGCTCATCAAAGCAATTCAATAAATGTTTCTCAGGTGCCATCTATGAAAGCAGTGCTCTGCTCACATGGCAGTGTTTACCAAAGAAGTATAATTCTTAATATTTGCCTTGAAGAAGCTTACAGTAAACATCAAATCTATTTAAAATAACCTTTAGTGTAATTATGGTGTAGTAAATAAAATTTAATGTCCATTTTCAGCTACTTAGAAAGTCATTTTTATTAGTAAAAAGATTAAATTAGTAAAAGAATTTTTTATTAGTTAAAAAAGATCCTTTTTGTTTTGCCAAAAAAAAAAGTATGCCTATCTTTTATACTTACATTCTTAATTAATTTATAGAGGCGTCCCTGGGTGGCTCAGTCAGTTAAGCTTCTGACTCTTGATTTCAGCTCAGGTCATGATCTCAAGTGCCTGAGATCTAGCCCCACATCAGGTTCTGTGCTCAGCATGGAATCTGCTCTCCTTCTCCCTCTACCCCTATCCCCGCTCCTATGCTCTCCCTCTCTTTCTCTTTCTCTCTCTAAAATAAAGTCTTATAAATAAATGAATAAAATTAAATAATAGATCAATTATTCTTTATTAAAATAAAAAAAATCTAGTAATACCATAGCACATTTAAATCCAGAGTACCCTCATAAGCAAATTTTTAATAAAATAAAAATACTCTATACTATACTAAAGCATTCAAGTCCTTTATGTTTGCTTCCTCAATTAATTTGGCAATCTTTTATTTAGAGTTATCATTATTATAATATAGAAAATTCAGTGGGAAAGAATTTTTCCAACGACTTGATGACTTTATACATTCATGGACTTTATGATAAGGGGAAATAATCTAATCTAAAGCCTGGAACGACCATCTGAAAAGAAATTTCACTGAAAATACTCCACATTGCTAATGAATAACCAAGGATAGTCTGAGTTCAACCTTAAAGATACGTTGTAAAAAATGTGAGCCTTGCTAAGGTTTCAGAGAAACCTATATTTCAAAGTGGAAGGGACACTTTTAGAATGGGAAGAGATAAGCCAGAGTAGGGGCAATGAGAGTAATTGAAGCATTGTTCCTTAATGAACTACTTCATACTCAATGAAACTTCCGTATTCATAACATACTGCAGGAAATTGAGAGGAACATGTGTTCCTGAAGAAATTCTGTCAGAACTTGTGCTTAACTTTAAAACACTTGATATTTAAGTGTTGGAGGTCAAAGTTATTCATTGTTCTTTGAGAAGAATTTAATTTCCATATTGTATTTGCATTTTTAATCCTCCATCTATTTCCAGCTACATGACAAAGAAGTTCAATTTCTAATCAGTAACACAACCAGCAATTGTCTGGTGTCCAGTTTCATTGTTAGTGCCCCTTTTTAAAATACATTTTACTCACAGCTGTGGCAATTGAATGGATGTCCCAGTTACATTGGAATATGGGTGGCAGCAGCTAGGGATTAGAGTTCAGCTCCAGGAAGGACTAGGATGACATCTAACATAAATCAAGAAACTATAAGTCAAATGCAACTAAATCAGCAAAAGCAAGCATACCATTTATTATGACAGAATGGATCACATCTGACTTGCTTATCCTTGTATCACAGCACCTACTACAATGCCTGGCACATAGTAGGTTCCCAACCAATAGCTATCGAATCTCCAGTTTAAACACAAAACAAAATAAAACAAAAACAATGTCAGAAATATCGTGGGAGTGTTATTTATTAGAAGAACACATTAGCAACAAGGATAGAATGTGGTGCAAAAATCTTTGTAAGTGAAAAGATGTGTTATATACTTAGAGTCAAAAATCAGAAATACTCTGAGAGCTGGTAGGGCTTAAGTTTACAAATGAAGAAAATTATTTTGTCTGCAGTACTCAGCACTTCGGCCCTTATGGTCAGGGTAGCTGATTGCTATAACAAAAAACTTCCCAAATCTCAGCAGACAATTGTAATAAAGGTTTATTTCATACTCTTTTGAATATCCCATGTAAGTCCATAGGGTGCACTCAATGCAAGCAGTCATCCAGAGATTTAGGTCCTTCTATTGTTTTGCTTCTATTTCCTCTAAATGTTTAGATATTTCTCCATGTCGCAACAGGTGAAGAAAGAGAATGAGGTATTTATGTACTAAGAAATTGGTACACATCACTTCCATTCACATTCCATTGTTTAAAAATAAGTAAAACGGGGCCACATTTAAAGGGTATGGAAAATGTACTCTCACTTGGCTCAGGAACAAGAGTAGAACATGCAAATTGGTCAGCAATAGCAGCATCTGTTATATAGTCTACTCTTCTGAACATCACATATCTGTTCATTTGTTTTCCCGTGTATAGAATATAGTCATTTCTCTTCAAGAAGGGCAACCTCAAATCTCATTTCATCACTGGATCTAGGTCAAAGCCCAAGGGCAGTACTTGGGTGGTAGGCAATCCTCTCCATAGGATCTGGATGTGATTCCGTGTGGGCCAGCAACCTAAAAACTAAAAGGAAAAGTAATCCACACTTTCATACATAATAATATGCAGTGATTGAACATAATCAGGAAAAGAGAGCAGAAACTTGTTTCTAGTGGGAGAATGAATAGAAGACACTCGTCCGTAACAATCGTGAAGTATGACTAGGCAGGAGGTGAAGACCCCTACTGTGGTGTGGGTGGGAGGGATGTTCCTTAATTAGACTCCAGTTCTATTAAGAAGAACATGCTCATGCATTTTTTTCCTGACTCCTGGCTGCAGGCTTTGGGAAGTTCTTCCTCTTGCATTAGCTTCCATTGCCAGATCAGAGTAAGCCTGTCTTGATAGCTGCCCCATGTTCACAGCTTATTTGGCAAATATAAGTATGGGGGCCAAACTGTCATTTTAAATATCAAATAAATGTAGGCTCCTGGTTTCTTTAGCCATAAAATTTTCTTGAAAACTTACTAGGCTTTGGTTTACTTCATTCTAGTCAATTCTATGTCAGTAACTACACCCAAAGTTCTTTGTTTTACATGTTGGTCTCTCTCCACTGGATGGTAGCTACATAGGCCATCAGACAAGGCTAGTAAGCTTACATCCTGAATCTGACCTTTGCCATAAGGACTAAGACTTAGTAGGCCTTTGACTCCCAGAGATAAATTATTTCCTATTGTATGGAACCTAGAAGTAGTTGTATTTAGCATTACTACAAGGCCTCAAATCTGGGGACTTTCTCCCAAAAAACCTGTCCATTTTTAAGCTCATCTCCTTCTCTCAAGATTCTGCTGAAAAAAGCAGTAGCATCTGACACATGGTCATATCGATTCTTTCTCATTACTTTCCTTAGAGCTCTGGGCTGTGTGAACATGAGCCTGTTTTCCAAGTTATCAGTGGAGATAGATTTACCAAATGCTTGAAAAGCAGAGTAAGGCTTTCAAGCCTTGTAGCTTCTGACTCCTTCCTGTTTGTGGCCCACACACCTAACATTAGCTTAATGCCCCATATTTTAGTTTTTGTCATGGTAGCACCCAACTATCAATCTATATTCAGAGGCTTACTACTGCAATAACCAACCTCAACACTGAGTGATTTAAGCAATAAAAATTTATTTCTCACTCCTGTCACAATCCAGTGTAGCTTTCTGTTTGGTGGAGGGGTTGGCATGTGTGCAAACTCTGCTTTAGTGCCTTGGAGATTCCTATCCCACTTATTTGTTACGCCTAGACCAGCAGTTCTCAAATTATGGTCCATGGAGCTTTGTAGGGAGGTGGTGGCCCAGAAGACCAAACTTTTTTTTTTTTCTTTTAAGTAATCAGTGGACATTATATGTCTTTTTCAGTATGTTGACATTTGTGCTGATGTAAAAGTGTAATGGTGAAAGGACTGCTGGTGACTTCACATGAATCAAAGCAGCAGCATCAAAATTGAATTGTAGTCACTGTCTTCTTCACCACCACTCATTTACAGTCAAAACATCATCATTTCTTAAGAACATCCTTGATGAAGGAAGAATAATTATTTTAATAAATCTTGACTTTTGAGTGCAAATCTTTTTCATATTCTTCTGAAGAAGTGGGTGTGTGCATAAAACAACTTTTGCTGTGCACTAAAGCACAATGGTAGTCTCAAGGAAAAGCCCTTTTTCTATTGTTTGAGCTTCAAGATAAACTTGTCTTTTTTACTAAAATATGATTTTTGCTCGAAAGTACAGTCAATTAAAACTTTAGTATTTGGTGAAAATTTCCTCAGAAATGAACAAAGTGAGCCAGTTATTTCAAAGACAACAATTATCAGTATTTATACTAAATGGTAAAATTCAAAGTATCAAGTAAAAATTAGAATTTTAGAAATTCAGATTTTAGAGATTTGTGCCACTATGAGCTTGAAGGCTTCCCAATGTTTAAAGACTTTTCTGATGAGATTGGTGGTAATATTCATGTTGTATAATGAGATGTGTCAACATTTTGAAGATAATGTACACAACTCAATAATCCATTGTTTTCCAAAGGACTAATGCTTGATATTGCAAAATCATATAGCAGTAAACTGTCCATTCAGAGTGCAAGATAGAGGCATGGGTTTTAATGTAATGAATATTAAAAGTCTGTTGATATAGTTTCAGATTCTGTATTGCAGTGAGGCTTTAAGAAACTAGGAACTTTGTGAAGTATCAGAGAAGAATATCCAAAGTCATTTTAAAATACTTCATTTTTCCAACCACTTATCTACACGAGGTTAATTTTTTTCATATGCAGAATCAGATATGAAAATATAGTTCTATTAGGCCAACATTAAAGAAATTCACAAAATTGCAAGTAATGACACTCTTCTCAACATTTTTTTGTGTGTGTGTTTGAAATTATGGTTATTTTTAATGTGGCTGCAATTAGAAAGTTCTTGACAATATTCCTCCCATTACAAGGACTATTCTCATCTTTTTTAATGTGGCTACAATTAGAAAGTTCTTGACAATATTCCTCCCATTACAAGGATTGTTCTCATCTTTTTCTATTCATTCCTACTAGTTATTTGCTTGTTTTATAAATATGTGTCCTCTTTTTCTGTAATTACCATTTATTGAGTCCTCACTGTAAATTGGCCTTGACATAGTGCTTTACTTTTATATTTAAATACTCAAAAAAAAATTCCCTATGGGGAAGGATTATCTCCATTTTACAGGAGAGAAAATCTAGGTGAAAGATGGTGAGGTAACTTACCCAACATCCACTGGAACCAGAATTCAAACCTAGATTTATTCCAATTCCATTGTCTTTGTTCTTTCTACTTTTTTATATTCCATTATAGAAAAACGACTGTCCCAAATCAAAGCCTGGACATTTGATTTTCTATTAAATTTATTAGTCTTAATAGATTTTCAACTCTAATGCACATTGTCTGGAAACTTAGGATTTTAAGAAATCTTTAGAACTTAATTAAGAACATGTTCATGTCTCAGATACATACAAGAGATTTTTCTATCACTAGAAAATATCTTGGCTGAAATATAGTCGTTTAATAATTATACTCAATCTTTTATGATTTTATTTATTTGTCAGAGAGAGAGAGAGAGAGAGAGAGCACAAGCAGACAGAGTGGCAAGCAAAGAGGCAGAGAGAGAAGCAGGCTCCCCGCCAAGCAGGGGCCCCCATGCGGGGCTCAATCCCAGGACCCTGGGATCATGACCTGAGCCAAAGGCAGCGGCTCAACCGACTGAGCCACCCAGGCGCCCCTACACTCAATCTTTTTAGTAGAACATGGCATTTATTTTTCTACTCTCAAAGTTTGAAGTTGCAAATTGCCTTGTCAGTTTCTATCATTTTTATTTGTAAAGATATTTGTACCAGACTTTCTAACTTGTCTAAAAGAAGCCACTCTGGCAAGTTCAGTCCCTGGAAGAAGTAAATTTACCACCACCCTCCTTATTAGTTGCCATCTTGCCTGTTAAGAATCTCATCACCCTCCTCTAGAACTGTTGGAATAAGTATGCTACATAATTCATCTTCTTTTCCTCAGTTTTTTTCTATTTTTGCCAGTCCAACTCTTCTTACTCATTAGTGACTGATGGAACCACTCTCATAGTTCAAACATTCAGTGCCCCTCAAATATCTACTGAATTAAGTATAAATTGCAACTTGGGATGTATTTGAAGCCTCATCCCATGCCTTGGCACTTCTTTCCTTACTGCCATGGACTTTCTCTAAGCCCTTACTGGACCAGAGCACTCTTTTTCTAACTTGTCTTGTTTTCTCTCAGCCCTTTAACTGCCTATGTCTTTTCTTTCAGAGAAGGAATAGGATGTCCTCTCCATCTTTTCAGACCTAATTAAATTCTTTTGATTCTTCAATGTCTCTCTGAATCCTGACCTTTACCCAAAGATTTACCAGACTGTTATATATAATATTTTCCTTCTCTGAACTCCCAGTTTTCTATTTGTATCTTTCTTAGAGCCTCTATTATGCTTTATTTTACTTTCTCTGTTTGTGTACTTGGCTTACTCTGAAATTAGACTCATAAGTTCCTTGAACAAAGAAATCCTGCTTTACACACCTTCTATCTTAATATGCCTTATGTATAATAGGTCCTCATTCTGTGTAGCTATAGGTAAATATGATTTCTACTCTTCTAAGTTTACTAACTATCTAATATAGGTGGAAAATTCTATGAGAATGAACATCATATAGAAAGTAGATCGTTTTAAAAATTATTTTTAAATTTAATTTTTTATTTTTTATTTTATTTTAAAAATTATTTTTAAATTTTAAAATTATTTTCTTGGCACTAGTTTTGGGACAGAAACTGTTGTCCACATGTGGACCACACTTTTACCATAGTTATTCTATAAATGACTTTTTTCTGCATATGGCTTTTCATTAGTTCAGGCTTTTCATACATGCTAGTCTATTCAAAAAGGTCATAAAAAGACAAAATCTGTCTTTCATCTTATAACTTGATGATAATGTATAATTCTGTTTGGACTTAGCATCTCTGATATGAACTTCAGGACAACCCATGATCATTCTGGAACTGGGAGAAGGTATGATGGACTTTATACATCAATAACAACAGGTGTGGAACCCGTAGGAAATACTGGCTCTCACTGAAACCCAAGACCCGTTGTAATGTTCACAATGAAGAAATTCTGGAGAACTGTACAAAATTCCACCTTGAAGTGGTGATAAAATGGGCCATAATGGATTTTGAAGAGGCTCAATGTCTCAGGGAAAAGAACAATATTTTAATCATATGCATTGCTTTTCTGGGTATAGGAAAGATCTTTTCAAAATTCCCCATAACATATCAGAGACCATACCATTATTCAATTTAGCAAGTGAAAACTCAAGACTATATCTTAAGTTCTTGGTTCCTGGTCTGCCTGCTCAGGGCAGACACCAATTTGTCTGCCATCCCTGAGAGTGTTCAGACAATCTCTTTAAGTCAGAGTCCAAGTTTGCTGCCCTTTGGACCTTTGAGAAGAAAGAGTGGGACATGTGCACACAATTCTTTTGAGTATAGACACCTTGTAGTTCAATCGCTTGATAATAAGATGTATGTATATTCAACTTCAGTGCATAATGCCAAATTGTTTCTCAAAATTACTGAACTATTTACAGTCGCTCCAGTGGAGAATTCCTGTTGTTATTTATTGGCCCCTATGCCTGGTACTATCAGTCATTTTTAATTTTAGCCATTCCAGTGGAGATGTGATAGAATCTCATTGTGATTTAAATTAACATTTTCCTGATGACTAATGATGTTGAGCACCTTTTTATATGCTTATTAGCCATTTGGATATGTTTATTTATGAATCCCTGCTCAAGACTCATGTATTTTTTTATAGGTCACCCTTTTCTTATTTAATTAGTAAGATTTCTTTAAATATTCTGTATAAATATTTTATATTGATTATATATGATTTAAATATCTTCTCCTAGTCTATGGTTTGTTTTTCCACTAATCTTTAAATAAGCAGAATGTTTTTACAATTTTAAAATCTAATTTCCATCAGTCTTTTTTGGGTATAATATGCTTTTTGTGTTCTCTTTAAGAAATATCTGGCTACCAGAGTCATGAAGATATTCTCTTAAATTATAATCTAGAAGTTTTATTTCTTTGCTTTTTATATTATAATCTATACTCATCTAGATTTTATTTTTATATGTAATATAAAGTAGATATCAAGGTTTATTTAATTATTTCTAATATGACTATCTAGTTCATCCAGCAGTTTTTACTAGTCAAGTATCCACATAGGCATCATTTGTTCCTAGACTCTATTCTTTTCCATTGATCTATTTCTATATCCTTAAGCCATTACTACATATTTTAATACTGTGGCTTTATAATTACACTATTTGTGAGGATAACCCTCCCTTCTTGTTCTTCTTCTATATTGGCTTGTCTATATACTTTATATAGTGGACTATAATTGCCTATACTTGTGTAGGCCCCTATCTCTATTACATGAAAGTAAACTATACTAGATCCATTTTCATATACATTTTAAAAACAATTTGCCAAATTCTTTAAAAAAAGCAAACCTACTTTGATTTTAAGATTTATGAAGTCTGTGAATAAATCTAGGGAGAATTGACACCTATAATAATATTGTATCTTCCAATCCATATATCCTCTAGCTCTATAGATCTTCATTACCTTTCCCCAATAATGTTTTACAGTATTTTTTTTTAAGATATTACATGCATAATTCATTCCACTCTTATGTATTTTTATGCTATTGTGAATGGTACTTTAGAAAAAATTTTGAGGAATAATTGACAAAACATTTATGTATTTAAGATATACAATGTGATGATTTGATTGCTATTTGTAGGAATAGCAAAGAATTTCCTTAATCTGATCAAGGGTATCTACAAAAGATATTTCAGATTTTATACTTAATGGTGAAATATTGAAATTTTATTCTGATTCTGAAAAGCCACACAAAGCTATTCACTATCACTATATTTTAGTTGTATTTATACTGTCACAAAGTAAGAAAAAATTTTTTTTCTGGTATTTGGAAATAAAATTGAGTTTTGAATATTAATCTTTTATCCAGCAACCTCAGTAAGCTCTCTTATTAATTAAGATAATTTATTTCTAGATTTTGAGGGAGTTATATCATCTACATTTATACCATCTCTTACAATTATTTTTTTCTAATTTTAAATATATGAGCATAATATATTATGTTTATAATAGCTTTCAGTTTTTAATGTTGTAGAACCTTTAGTAATCCCTCATTTTCATTCTTGGATTTATATATGTCTTCTCTATTTTTTCTGAATCAGTCTTAGTCAGGAGCTTTATCAATTTTGTCAATCTTTTCAAAGCACCACATTTAAGCATTGCTAATTTTCTCAGCTGTGTGTTTTTGTGTGTGGTGTGAAGAAATGGTCCAGTTTCATTATTCTGCATGTGGCTGTCCAGTTTTCCCAACACCATTTGTTGAAGAAACTGTCTTTTTTCCATGGGATATTCTTTCCTGCCTTGTCAAAGATTAGTTGACCATAGAGTTGAGGTTCCATTTCTGGGCTCTCTATTCTGTTCCATTGATCTATGTGTCTATTTTTGTGCCAGTACCACACTATCTTGATGATTACAGCATTGTAATAGAGCTTGAAGTCTGGAATTGTGATGCCGCCAACTTTGGTTTTCTTTTTCAACATCCCTCTGGCTATCCGTTGTCTTTTCTGGTTCCATATAAATTTTAGGATTATTTGTTCCATTTCTTTGAAATAAATTGAGGGTATTTTGATAGGGATTGCATTAAATACTTAGATTGCTTTAGGTAGCATAGACATTTTCACAATATTGGGTCTTCCAATCCATGAGCATGGAATGTTTTTCCATTTCTTTGTGTCCTCCTCAATTTCTTTTATGAGCACTTTGTAGTTTTCTGAGTACAGATTCTTTGCCTCTTTGGTTAGGTTGATTCCTAGGTATCTTACGGTTTTGGGTGCAGTTGTAAATGGAATTGACTCCTTAATTTCTCTTTCTTCTGTCTTGCTGTTGGTGTATAGAAATGCAACTGATTTCTGTGCATTAATTTTATATCCTGACACTTTACTGAATTCCTGTATGAGTTCTAGCAGTCTTGGAGTGGAATCTTTTGGGTTCTCCACATAAAGTATCATATCATCTGCAAAGAGTGAGAGTTTGACTTCTTCTTGCCAATTTGGATGACTTTTATTTCTTTTTGTTGTCTGATTGCTGAGGCTAGGACTTCTAGTACTATATTGAACAGCAGTGGAGATAGCAGGCATCCCTGCCGTGTTCCTGATCTCAGGGGAAAAGCTCTCAGCTTTTCCCCATTAGAATGATATTCGCTGTGGGTTTTTCATAGATCGCTTTGATGATGTTGAGGAATGTACCCTCTATGCCTACACTGTGAAGTTTTGATCAAGAAAGGATGTTGTACTTTGTTAAATGCTTTTTCAGCATCAATTGAGTGTATCATATGGTTCTTGTTCTTTCTTTTATTAATGTATTGTATGCCATTGATTATTTTCCCATTGGCCCTGGGCTCTTGTTTATTGGGAGATTTTTGATGACTGCTTCAATCTCCTTACTGGTTATGGGTCTGTTCAGGTTTTCTATTTCTTCCTGGTTCCGTTTTGGTAGTTTGTGTGTCTCTAGGAATGTATCCATTTCTTCCAGATTGTCTAATTTGCTGGCATATAGTTGCTCATAATATGTTCTTATAATTGTTTGTATTTCTTTGGTGTTGGTTGTGATTTCTCCACTTTCATTCATCATGAATTTATTAATTTCTTTTTGATCAGTCTGGCCAGGGGTTTATCAATTATATTAACTCTTTCAAAGAACCAGCTCCTAATTTCATTAATTTATTCTACTGTTCTTTTGGTTTCTATTTCATTGATTTTGTCTCTGATCTTTATTATTTCTCTTCTTCTGTTGGGTGTAGGCTTTCTTTGCTGTTATTTCTCCAGCTCCTTTATGTGTAGGGTTAGTTTGTGTATTTGAGATCTTTCTTGTTTCTTGAAAACGTATTGTATTGCTTGTATTGCTATATACTTTCCTCTCAGTACCACCTTTGCTGTGTCCCAAAGATTTTGAACAGTTGTGTTTTCATTTTCATTTCATTTGTTTCCATGAATTTTTTAAATTCTTCTTTAATTTCCTGGTTAACCCATTCATTCTTTAGTAGGATACTCTTTAGCCTCCATGTATTTGAGTTCTTTCCAAATTTCCTCTTGTGATTGAGCTCTAGTTTCATGGCATTGTGGTCTGAAAATATGCAGGGAATGATCCCAGTCTTTTGGTACAAGTTGAGACCTGATTTGTGTCCCAGGATGTGATCTATTCTGGAGAATTTTCCATGTGCACTAGAGAAGAATGTGTATTCTGTTGCTTTGGGATGGAATGTTCTGAATATATCTGTGATGTCCATCTGGTCCAGTGTGTAATTTAGAACCTTTATTTCCTTGTTGATTTTTTGCTTAGATGATCTGTCCATTTCGATGAGGGGTGTATTATTGTTGATGTGTTTCTTTGACTTTGTTATTAATTGGTTTATATAATTGGTTGATCCCATGTTAGGGGCATAGATATTTAGTTAGATTAGTTGTTAGATCTTTTTGTTGGACAGATCCTTTAAGTATGATATAGTGTCCTTCTTCATCTCTTATTATAGTCTTGGCTTAAAATCTAATTTATCTGATATAAGGATTGCCACCCCAGCTTTCTTTTGAAGTCCATTAGCATTGTAAATTGTTTTCCACCCCCTCTCTTTAAATCTGGAGGTGTCTTTGGGTCTAAGATGAGTTTCTTGTAGACAGCATATTGATGGGTCTTTTTTTTTTTTTTTATCCATTCTGATACTGTGTGTCTTTTGATTGGGGCATTTAGCCTATTTACATTCAGCGTAACTATTGACAAATATGAATTTAGTGCCATTGTATTGCCTGTAAAGTTACTGTTAACTTTATATGATCTCTCTTCCTTTCTGGTCTATGTTCCTTTTACACTTCCTCTTTGCTTAGGGGACCCCTTTTAATATTTCCTGTAGGGCTGTTTTGGTGTTTGCAAATTCTTGTAGTTTTTGTTTGTCCTGGAAGCTTTTTATCTCTCCATCTATTTTCAGTGACAGCCTAGCTGGGTATAGTATTGTTGGCTGCATATTTTTCTCATTTAGTGTTCTGAATATATCATGCCAGTCCTTTCTGGCCTGCCAGGTCTCTGTGGATAAGTCTGCTGCCAATCTAATATTTCTGCCTTTGTATGTTACGTACTTTTTGTCACTCTTTGTCACTAAAACTTGTAACTTTTACTATTAGATAATGGGTTGTAGACCTATTTTTATTGATTTTGAGAGGGATTCACTATGCCTCCTGGATTTTGATGCCTATTCCCTTTGCCATATTAGGAAAATTGTCTACAATAATTTGCTCCAATATTCCTTCCGCCCCTTTCTCTCTTTCTTCTTCTTCTGGGATCCCAATTATTCTTATATTGTTGTGTCTTATAGTATCACTTATCTCTCAAGATCTCCCCTTGTGGTCCAGGAGTCGTTTGTCTCTTTTTCTCAGCTTCTTTATTCTCCATCAGTTGGTCTTCTATATCACTAATTCTTCGTTCTGCCTCATTTATCCTGGCAGTAAGAGCCTCCATTTTTGATTGTACCTCATTAATAACCTTTTTGATTTCAACTTGGTTAGATTTTAGTTCTTTTATATCTGCAGAAAGTGATTTTATTTCTTTAGTAAGGGATTTTCTAATATCTTTCATGCTTTTTTCGAGCCCAGCTAGTACCTTGATAACTGTCATTTTGAATTCTATTTCTGACATATTACTAATGTCCGTATTGACTAGGTCTCTAGCTGTTGTTACTGCCTCTTGTTCTTGTTTTTGTGGTGAGTTGTTCCACCTTGTCATTTTATTGAGATAAGAATAGATGAGTGAGAGAGAAAAATACTCTGGAGTTCCACAGTTTTCACTAATGATCTTGGTATTGGCTGGATATTCTCGCTGATCTTCTGGGGGAGGGGCCTATTGTGGTGATTCTCAAATGTCTTTGCCCAAGGTTGAATTGCCCCTCCCTTGCCAGGGGATGGGCCAAGTAATTTGCTCAGGTTCACTCTCAGTAGTCTTTGTTCCCTGAGCGCTTTCCATACCACCCTGGAACCTGGGAATGCAAATGGCAGCTCCCAGTCTCCAGCCGGAGGAGCTGAGCACTTGGGGCCTGCTCCTCTGTGTGCCCTCAGAGGAAGGCAATCAATCACTCCCATCTCTCTGGTCCCCATCACTCTGAGCTCCGAGCTCAGCCTCCCATGGAGGAGTGCCTCTATCTCTGGCATGGCCCTGTCTGGCGTCTCCAAACCCAGCAGATTCCTGCTGTGCGCTCCTGTGCTGATCCTCCTGGAGGAAGAAGGAGGGAGTCTCTCCGGAGCTGCCCCTTGTGGGGTCCCTGATTAAAGAGCCACGGCCAGACTCTGCTTCGGATCACGGTCTAAGGTAAGCCTGAGCTGATAGTGCACTTCGCGGCTCCTTCTTTGCCGCCAGCTTCTCTGCCCTGATACCTGTGAGCTCTGCCGCTTTTAGACACCCCTGGTCTTTCTGTGACCCCATGGGTACTGAAACCACACTGTTCCCATGGGGGTTAATCCCCCCCCCCCCCTTAGCCTCTGGAGCGATGTCCCTCAGTGGAGCAGACTCTAAAAGTTCCGATTTTGTGCTCTGGGAGCTGGCCCCTCCCCCTGCAGTCTCTCTTCCCGTCGCTTTGGATTCACTTTTTCCACAGGCCCTACCTTTTGGAAAGTGGTTGATTTTCTGCTTCTGGAATTGCTGTTCTTCCTATCTTCTCTCTCCTGTTGAGTTTGCGGGCTTTTAGCATGTTTGGATAACTATGTATCTAAAGTTCTAGGACCCGATGCTATCTCAGCCTACTTCTCTGCCTCTTGCTTCTTCTCCTCTCTTTTTTTTAAAATATGATTTCACTTATGTGGAATTTAAAAAACAAAACAACACAAACAAATAGATTCTTAAATAGAGAATGAACTGTTGGTTGCCAGAGGGAAGGTGGATGGGAGGGATAGGTAAAATAGATAAAGGGATTAAAAGGTACAAACTTCCAGTTATAAACAAGTGGCAGAGATGAAAAATACAGCATAGAGAATATAGTCAATAATATTGTATTAATGTTGTATGGTGACAAATGGTAGCTATACTTACTGTGGTGAGCATTGCAAAAGTATAGAATTGTTGAACCGATATGTTAAAAAATTAGTGATACGCCATTTACACCTATCACAGGCACTAAAATGTAAAAGTGTGTAGATAAGGTATTTTTCAAAGAAAGAGAAAGTGGAGATGGTGCAGCACTAGTTTTTTATTCCAGTAATTTATTTCAGTTTTTATTCCTGTTGATGATTTGCCAAATTCTGCTGGAACAGTAGATTTCAATCCTTTGGAATGTGAAGAAATCTGTGAATATTCCATGTATATTTGAAAATAATGTATATTTTACAATTATTGATACAGTGGTCTATAAATGTAAATAAGATCATTTTAAAAATCATACTGTTCTAAATTTCTATATACTTACTGATTTTTTATTTTTTGTGTGTATTTCAATTTTTTTAAATTTCATTATGATTTTTAATTTCAGTGTAGTTAACATACAATGTTATATTAGTTTCAGTTGTACAATATAGTGATTCAACAAATTCAGTTGTTGATAAGTGCATTCTTTAATTCTCATTATGTATTTCACCCATCCAACCACCCACCTACCCTTTGGTGACCATCAGCTTGTTCTCTATGGTTAAGAGTGATTTTTTATTTCTTATTCAATCAATTTCTGAGAGTTGAATGAAAAAGTCTCACTGTGATTGCAGATGAACTCTTTTTGCTTCTAGAACTTCCAACTTTTCCATAACTTATTTGAGGCTTTGTTAGTTCCATAAAGTATGAGGTGATTTGAGGATGGGTTTCAGTCTCTCTTGAGGTCTTTCTAGATCTGATTTGCACTTATTTCCAGAATGTAACCCCCAAGAACATATCACTTGAGGATCTTGATCTTATTTTTCCCTTAGCCTCAAGGGACTACCAAAAATACTCTACTCAATTTTCTGCCCCCTTTTTATTTTTATTTTTATTTTATTTTATTTTGTTGCCCCCTTTTTAGAGTTGCCCCTAACAAAAAGTTGTTCCAAAGGCTAGGCTCATTGTCTGCATCTTTATTATTCTAGACCTTGACCCCCTATTTCTTTACTGCCTTGTTAGCACTATTTCAATTAGATGTTTAAAATATTTTGGGCAAATTTTTTTGGCTGTTTTCAGTTAGAAGGGTTGGTGTGGATTATTTCTATTAAAATTGAAAGATTGTTTTTATATTACTTATGATATTACCTCCTTTTTCTCCAGAATTTTCATTTTTGTGTTGTCATGTCCATAGTCCTGCCTTACCTTTTTTAAAGTTTTTTATTTAAATTCCAGTTAGTTAACATACAGTGTAATATTAGTTTTAGGTGTATAGTATTGTGATTCCACATTTCCATCAACACTCGCTCAGTGCTCATCATAACAAGTGCACTGCTCAATCCCCATCACCTTTATTATTCAAAGTTTTTTTTTTCTTCAAAATTTTCTTTAAATTCTGTTAGTTAAGATAGAGTGCAATATTGGTTTCATGAGTAGAATTCAGTGGTTCATCACTTACTTATAACACCTAGTGCTCATCATAAGAATACCCTTCTTAATACCCATTTCCCATCTAGTCCATCCCCCATCCACCTCCCTCCATCGACTCTCAGTTTATTTTCTATCATTAAGAGTGTTTTAATATGGAGGACATTGGGAGAAGGAAAGGAAGGGTGATTTGGGAGAAATCAGAGGGGGAGATGAAATGTGAGAGACTGTGGGCTCTCAGAAACAAACTGAGGGTTTTGGAGGGGAGGAGATGGGGGGTTGGGTGAGCCTAGTAGTGGGTATTGAGGAGGGTACGTATTGCATGGAGCACTGGGTGTGGTGCATGAACAATGAATCTTGGAACACTGAAAAAATAAAATTAAATTAAAAAAAAAAAAAGAGTGTCTTACAACTTGTTTCCCTCTCTCTTTCCTCCCATATGGTCGTCTGTTTTGTTTCTTAAATTCCACATATGAGAGAAATCACATGATATTTGTTTCTTTTTGACTGATTTATTTTGCCTAGTGTAATACACTCTAGCTCCATTCATGTCATTGCAAATAGCAAGATTTCATTCTTTTTTTTTGATGGCTGAGTAATATTCTATTGTATATGTATACACCACATCTTTATACATTCATCAAAGAACATTTGGGCTCTCTCCACAGTTTAGCTATTGTTGAAGCTGCTGCTATAAACATTGGGGTGCATGTACCCCTTTGAATCTGTATTTTTGTATCCTTTGGGTAAATACCTAGTAATGCACTTGTTGGATCCTAAGGTTGTTCTATTTTTAACTTTTTTGAGAACCTCCATACTATTTTCCAAAATGGCTGCATAGTTTGCATTCCAACCAACAGTACAAGAGAGTTCCCCCTTCTCTGCATCCTTAGCAATACCTGTTGTTTCCTGATATGTTAATTTTAGCCATTCTGACAGGTGTGAGGTGGTATCTCATCGTAGTTTTGATTTGCATTTCCCTGATGATGACTGATCAGCACGTTTTCATGTGTCTGTTGCCATCTGAATATCTTTGGAGAAATATTTATTCATGTCTTCTGCCAATTTTTTTAACTGAAGTATATGTTTTTGGGGTGTTGATTTTTAAGTTCTTTATAGATTTTGGATATTAATCCTTTACCAAATATCTCATTTGCAAATATCTTCTCCCATTCTGTAGGCTGCCTTTTAGTTTTGTTGATCGTTTCCTTTGTTGTGCAGAATCTTTTTATCTTGATGAAGTCCTGATAGTTCATTTTTACTTTTGTTTCTCTTGCTTCTGGCAATGTGTCTAGTAAAAAGTTGCTGCAGCCAAGGTCAAAGGGGTTGCTGCTTGTGTTCTTCTCTAGGACTTCTGTGGTTTCCTGTCTCAAATTTAGGTCTTTCATCCATTTTGAATTTGTGTGTGTGTGTGTGTGTATGGTGTAAGGAAGTAGTCCAGTTTCATTCTTCTGCATGTTACTGTACACTTTTTCCAACACCATTTGTTGAAAAGACTGTCTTTTTTCCATTGGATATTCTTTCCTCTTTGTCAAAGTTTAGTTGCATTAAAGTTTTATTTTTATAAAAGTTGTCTCAGCAGGAGGATAGCTATTTACAAGCATATTCTTCTCATACTTTCTGTTTTATAGTTGTTTTGGGTTAGATTTGTTTTCCATTTAAAATTTTAATTTACCTGAAATATAATTGGAAAGTAAATATCTAATTTTTTTCTCTAAGGAAATTAATTTTGCCAATATCTTTATTAAATGATATTTTGCTTTCTCATTGATTTGAAACCCTTATTATTTAGTATATACTAAATTATTTTCAGATTATTTCTGGTTTTATATATTGGTTTATTATTATATTTTTGTACAAATACCACAGCTTATTATGTTAGCTTTGTGATATAGTTAATATATTTGGTGTTTGACTTTTCTTATTGGGATTTTTTCTTTTCAAAAACTATGGGGGGCACCTGGCTTGGTCAGTCACTAGAGTATATGACTCTTGATCTCAGTGCCATGAATGGAGCCCGCTTTAAAAAACAAAAACAAAGGAACAAAAACTATTGACTCTCTAACATCATACTCAATGGTGAGAAACTGCTAAAACTGTGAACAGGGGAAAGTTTTTCCCTCTTACCACTCATTTTCAATGTTATCCTAGCTAATGGAATAAGGTAAGAAAATTAAATTAAGGTATACAGAATGAAAAGGAAGAATTAACCTTTTTCACAGATGTCATAATTATTTATATATAAAATGTAAATGAATCAGAAAAAACATTTTTGGAACTAGGAAACGATAATAGAAAGGTTGTGGGATACACGATAATACACATAGGTCAATTGTTTTCCTATATAACAACAATGAAGAATTGTAATCTGAAATTAAAAGCACAATGTACAATTTACATTAGCACTCAAAATATGAAATACTTGGATATAATTATAATAAAGTATATATAAGTTCTATACAAGGAAAACTACAAAATTCTGATGAAATCAAAGAACTAAATAAATGGAAATATATTCCATGTTTATTGATAGGAAAACTCAATATTTTCAAGATGTCAGCTCTTCTCAAATTAATTTGTAGATTCAACACAATCTCAATAAAAATCTCACCAAGTTATTTTGTGGATATTGACAAACTGATTCTAAAGTTCATTAAATAGGCAATGCCATTTTGAAGAACAAAATGAGAGGAGTGGCACCACAAACTTCTAATTTAATATTAAGCTACAGTAATCAAAACAATGTGATTTTGGTGAAAGAATACACAAATATTCTTGTTCAATAATTCTGGAACAACTGGAAGTCCATATGCAAAAAAAAAAAAAAAAGAGGAGAAAATGTAGACATGGATGTTATTACACCCTTCATGAAAATTAACTCAAAATGGGTCATACACCTACATATAAACTGCAAAACTATAAAACTCCTAGTAGATAATACAGATTAAAATCTACACAATTTTGGATTTAATGATGACTTTTTAGGCATGATCACCGAAGGCATGATCCATGAAAGAAATAATTATAGGTTGGAGTTCATTAAAATTAAAATCTTCTATTGGCTATGCAAAGGACACTGTCAAGAGAATGAGAAGATAGGCCATAGAATGGAAGAAAATATTTGCAAAAGACATATCTGATAAAATACTTTCATCCGAATATATGAAAAACTCTTAAAATTCAACAATAAGAAAATGAATGACTAGATTGCAAATCAGGCAAAACACCTGAAAAAATATCTTACTGGAAAAGATATACAGTTATCAAGTAAGCATATAAAAGATGATTAACCCAATATACCATTAGGAAATTGAAAAATAAAACAACAGTAAGATACCACTATACATCAACTAGAAAGGCAAAATTCCAGAACACTGACAACTGAAGTTGTGGAGCAACAGGAACTATCATTTATTGCTAGTGGGGATGCAAAATGTTATAGCCACTTTGGAAAATATTATATCTGTACAAACCAGCACATGGATGTTTATGACAGATTTATTCATAATTGCCACAATTTCAAAGCAACCAAGATGTGCCTTGGGAGGTGAATAGGTAAGCCATGGTGCACCCAGATGATGAAATATTATTCAGTGCTAAAAAGAAATGAGCTATCAAGTCATGAATAGATATGGAGAAGATGTAAATGATTATTACTGATTAAAAGAAACAAGTCTGAAAAGGCTACATACTGTATGAGTACAGCTTTATGATGTTCTGAAAAGGCAAAACTGTGGTTACAGTGAAAAGATCAGTGATTTCCAGGCTATTGGGGGTGCAGGAACTGATGGATAGGCAGAGCACAGAGGATTTTTAGAACAGTGAAACTATTCAGTGTGATACTATAATGGTAGGTACATACATGTGTTATACATTCGTGTTTTACACTTATAAAACATACTAAATGTCGGGGCACCTGGGCGGCTCAGTGGGTTAAAGCCTCTGCCTTTGGCTCAGGTCATGATCTCAGGGTCCTGGGATCAAGCCCCGCGTTGGGCTCTCTGCTCAGCAGGGAGCCTGTTTCCCCCTCTCCCTCTGCCTGCTTCTCTGACTACTTGTGATCTCTTTCTCTCTGTCAAATAAATAAATAAAATATAAAAAAACCATACTAAATGCCTACATAATAATATATTATCTGTTGGTCAAAACCTATACATTGTCCAGTAAGAAGAGTGGACCCTAATGTGTATCACAGACTTTGGGTGATAATGATCACAATGAATCAACATAGGTTCATCAGTTGTAACAAATGTACCGTTCTGGTGTGACATGCGGACCGTAGGGAAGACTGTGGTTACATCAGGGCAAAAAGTGTATGGAAACTCTCTACTTTCTGCTCGTTTTGCTATAAACCTAAAACCTCTCAAAAATAAATTCTATTTAAATAAAAATCTATTGGTTCTCAAAAAGCCATTACAATAACCACTTTGAAAACATTTTTAGTTGCATAAGAATTTTGTTTAAACTTTCAGTAAAACTACATTAAGATTTATTGACTTTTTATGTATTTAGTAAAGTAATTTCTTTTAAGGATTATGTTATTCATGCCTTTGATATTATCAGCTAGAAATGCCATCTCTTTGTAACCTTACTTAGACATCTTGCTGTCTGCAGCTTGCCCTCTCTAAATTCAGTCCATCATCCTATCACCTATTCTTCAAACACATTGAGACTCCATTCCCATGACAACTCTACACTCACTATTGAGTCTGTTTCATCTCAATTTTGACCTAGTTTTGACCCTTGGTTATATCACTTCAACCACTGTCTCTCCAATATATCTTCAGTTTCTTTTTCTTTGTTCTTCTTAGTCAATGACAAGTTCTCTGTCTGCCTTTAACTACTGGCAAAGGTAAATAACCCCTGGTGCCATTAGAATGAATATTTCTATATTTTACTATTATGCTCTTGTTCTCATTATATATATATATATATATATATATATATATATATATATATATATACTGGTTCTTTATTATCTTTTTTACTTCCCCCAAATGTAACTCGACTATATCTCTTCTAACTCTCAGCAACTTAAACTACTTTTCTTCTTAAATCAGAGAGAATATAGTTATCATCATATGTGAAGCTTTTCAATCCCTGGTACTAAACCTATAATCACACTGGCATGTGTACTCATTCTCTTCTCTTCCTTCCTACATCACAATTCTTATAAAATGATCTTCTGCTCATGTCTGGGATTACATTATCTTCTACCTCCATCATCCATTACCTGTGGTCTTTGCATTTTAACACCTCTCTCTTGTTCATTGCCTTCCTCATTTAAACTTCCACAAGTATTTTTCATTAAAGACAAATTGTCCTTCAGTACTTTGGTTTCCGTCCCCACTATTTACCATCTATTTCTCTCCTGTTTACAGCAAAACTTTTTTTTTTTTTTAACATTTACTGATTTATTTTTGAGAGAGAGAGCGAGAGAGAGAGAGCGAGCAGGGTATAGGGGCAGAGGGAAAAGGGGAGAACCTCAAGCAGACTCTCCCTACTTAGTGGAGAGCTTGATGTGGGACTTGATTTCATGACTCTGAGATCATGATGTGAGCCAAAAATCAAGAGTCAGACACTTAATTGACTGGGCCACCCAAGCACTCCTATAGCAAACCATAACCTCCTCCTCCTCCTCTTCTTCCACCTCCCTCCTCCCCCTCCTCCTCCTCCTCCTTATTGAATATTTTATTTATTTATTTAAAAGAGAGTGAGAGAGAGAGAGAGGGGAAGAGAAAGAGAGAGAGAGAGCTGAAGGGAGAGGGCAAGAGAATCTGAAGCAGGCTCTGTGCTGAGTGGAGAGCCCAATGCTGGGCTGATCCCATGACTGTGAGATGCTGACCTGAGCCAAAACCAAGAATCAGCCACTCACCGACTAAGACATCCCTACGACAAACCTTAAAAGGGTAATCTAGTTTCACACTGAGGACCATTTTCAATATTGTGCAATCCAGGCAATAGTGAAATTAGCACATATGTGTGTAGGGTAGTTGTACAGGATTGCTACTGATAGGCCATGGGATTTTAGTGTTTAAAGGTTTTATAGCTGCTACCAAATTGACTTACAAAAATAAATGTAACAATTACCAACCCATAAACAGTTCTGTTTACCTATACTTGCCACCCTGACCTTGTTTTTAATAACTAATTTTGGTTAAACTGAAAGCTGAATGTTGTACTTCATTGCCTTTTTTTCAGTAATGATATTGGTACTTTCTCAAATATTCATTGGCTATTTCTTTTTTCTATTTTTTGTGTATATCCTTTAGCCTTTTATCTTTATGTTTCTAGGATATATTAGTAAATGTATGAATAGGTACTATAAATACTTTCCCATTTGGCTTATAATATGCTTAATAGTTATGTAGCCAAATCTGTAATTGTTTTTCTTTTGGCTCCTGGGTGACATGTTTCAAAAATCACTCTCTTTGAGAGAATTGTCTATATTGATTGCCTGTACTTTTTGAAACCTCATTACACCTTAACCTGTAGCGGTCTGGGTTTCCATCTTACTCTTCTGAACTTGCTCTTGCCAAGTGACTAATGGCCACAGTGACTACAACTTTCATGAAATCCTATTTTCTGCTGTTCCACATGATACCATACTGTACTTATTTTTCTCTTTGCTTTCTGACTACCTCTTTGTCTATATACTCATTTAACTCAAAATTCTAAATTGTTGATACTCCTTAGAGTTGTGCCATAGGACCTCATCTGTCCTCATTTCATACACACTGTCTTATGACAATAATAATCATCTTTGAGTTTGATGTTATTTTGATGATTTGCAATCAAGGTGATGTCCTAATTCTGTTTGATATCATTGTGGCCAGAGATTCAGGAATGCCAAGGTCCTACCCTGCCAGTTTCCCTTCTTTCCTTTCTCCATAGTGCCCCGAGAGAGCCTTTGACAAAGAACAATAGCCAAAAAAGGGGAGAGAAGATGCCATTTTGTAATCAGAGATGTCAGATACTCCTCAGTAAAGAGTTCTGTTAAGTTAGGTAATAGTGTATTATTTAGGTTTCTGCCACCACCTTTCCCAAAACCCTTAATCCCTACTTTGGTATCTTATGATGGTCTGGCTCGCTCCTTGACAAAGAAACAACCTGATGATGTGTTCACAACCTAACAGGTTCAAAACCTGTTTTCAACTCCATAGCTAGCCACCATGTTCATCTTAATCTTAAATCTGATCATGTCTGTCTCCTACTCAAGTCACTCCAAGGCTTCCTGTTGACCTAGGGTTAAAATCTAAAACCTTTATCATGCCTTACAAGACTTTCTGAGTGACCTCTGTTACCTTTTTTCTTTCTTAATATTTTTCTTCTCTGTGCAACAGGCAGTCTGAATCTTGTTTAAATTTTCTAATAAAAATGTGGTCTCTCTAACCTTAGGACTTTTCACAAGCTGCTCCTTCCAGCCGGGACCCCATGCATTTCTTTCTGTAACACTTTCTTGGATCTCAAAGATAGGGTGAGTGGCCACCCGTAGGTGTGTCCATAACATCTCTTGCTTCTTTCCATCCTCTAGCACTTAGCACATTTTATTTTTCTTCCTTGAATACATTTTGTAGCCCCCACACTAGACTTTGAGCTATATGAGAAAATAAAACAATTCCGTTCACCATTTTATCCCCAACACCAAGCATAGTACCTGGAGTCTATTATGTGGTCCATAAATATCTGTAGAATTAATAAATAACTGAGTGCCAAGTATCCCCTTACAGTATTTAAAACTTTCAATATCATTTATTCTTAATTTTGCATGCTTTTGATTAATCTTTTACATAATTATTTGTAAAATCCCATTTTACTGATTTTTCTTTTTTTAAGATTTTATTTATTTATTTGAAAGAGAGAGAGACAGAGAGCATGAGAGAGAAAGCATGAGTGGGGGATGGAGAGGGAGAAGCACACTCCTTGCTGAGCAGGAAGCCCAATGTGGGGCTCGATTCCAGGACCCTGGGATCAGAACCTGAGCTGAAGGCAGACACTTAACTGACTGCGCCACCCAGGTGCCCCTGATTTTTATTTTTTGAGAAGCTGCTTTATATTTATTTTTCACTTTTACATCTTTTGGTACTCCAAATCACTGTTTTATTAGTCACTGTATTTTGGTATTGCTTTTCTCAAGGTTTTTTTTCTTTCTTTGACATAAGAACTGTGTTTGTCTTGTTCATCACTGGAACCTGAGAGACTAGAATTGTGAATGTATATGGGATTAATGAATAAATACATAATTTTAAGGCTATAATTCTACTAACTGGTTTGAATTTTCTATTTTAATTTTCTCTTTACCTTAAGAGTTAAACAAAGTATGCTTTGAAAGATTTTATTTATTTTTTGAGAGAGAGAGAGCATGCATGAGCAGGGGGGAGGAGCAGAAGGAAAGGGAGAAAGAATCTCAAACAGACTCTCCACTGAGCACAGAGCCCAAATGGGTGCTAGATCCCAAGATCAGGAGTCAGATGCTTAACTGAGCCACCCA
>CM052798.1:50935941-50985018 GCA_028533885.1 Nasua narica
CATCAACAGTGCACAAGGATTACCTTTTCTCCACATCCTCACCAATACTTCTTGTCTTTTCATGATAGCCATTCTAGCAGGTTACTTACAGCAGCCAACATAAGGAAACAACCTAAGGATCCATCAATGGATGCTGTTCATAAGGAAGATGTGTGTGTACACACAAACACACGCACATGTGCACACCCACACATTAGCAATGAAATAGTACTCAATCATGAAAATAAAGAAATTCTGTCATTTGCAACAACATAGGTGGACCTTGAAGGCGTTATGCTAAGTAAGATAAGTCAGACAAAGAAAGACAAATACTGCATGATATCACATATATGTGTAATCTAATAAAGGCAAACTTGTAGAAACAGAAAGTAGAATGGTAGTTACCAGTGACTGGGAGATGGAGGAACTGGGGAGATGTCGATCAAAGAGTACAAACTTGCAATTGGAAGAAGAATAAATTCTGGAGATCTAATATATGAATAGCGATTATAGTCAATAATACTATATTGCAGGCATAGTTAATTTTATTGCACTTGGCTTTACAGATAATGCATTCTTTTTTTAGAAATTGAAGGTTTGTGGCAATCCTGTGTTGAGCAGGTCTATCAGAACCATTTTTTCAATGGAATTTGCTTACTTCATGTCTCTGTGTTACATTTGGTAATTCGTGCAATATTTCATTATTATTTTATTTGTTATGGTAATCTGTGATTAGTTGTGTTTGATGTTACTATTGTAATTGTTTGGGGGCACCACATAGTGACCTTAATTAATAAATATCTGTGTATTCTGACTGCCCCACTGACCATTTCCCGATCTTGCTCCCTTTCCTCAGACCTCCTTCTTCTCTGAGACATAGTATTGAAATTACATCAGTTAATAACCCTACAATGGACTCTAAGTTTTCAAGTGAAAGGAAGTGTCAAATATCTTTCACGTTAAATCAAAAGCTAGAAATGATTAAGTGAAGAAGGCACGTCAAAAGTCAAGTGGCCAAAATCTAGGCCTCCTGCACCAAACAGTCAACCTGGTTATGAATGCAAAGTAAAAGTTCTTGAAGGAAATTAAAAGTGCTACTCCAGTGAAATATGAATGATAAGAAAGCAAAACAGCCTTATTGCTGATATAGAAAAGGTTTAGTGGTCTAGATGGATCAAAGCAGCCCCAATATTCCCTTTAGCTAAAGCCTCATCCAGAGCAGAGCCTTAACTTTCTTCAATTCTTTTCTTTTTTAAAAGATTTTATTTATTTATTTGAAAGAGAGAGAGAGAGAGCGAGAGAAAGAGGAGTGTGTGTGTGTGTGTGTGTGTGTACACGGCGGGGGGCGGGGGGGCTAAGCAGGGAGCCTGACATGGGGCTCAATCCCAGGACCCTTGGATCATGACCTGAGCCAAAGGCAGATGCTTAACCAACTGAGCCACCCAGGTGCCCCTAATGCTCTTCAATTCTATGAAGTCTGAGAGGTAGGGAAGCTGTAGAAGGAACGTTTGAAGTTAACAGAAGTTGGTAACATGAGGTTTAAGGAAAGAAGCCATCTTCATTACATAAAAGTGCAAGGTGAAAAAGCAAATGTTCATATAAAAGCTGAAGCAAGTTACCTGGAAGATTTACCTAAGATAATTATTGAAAGCAGCTATACCAAACAACAGATTTTCAACGTAGATGAAACAGCCTTCTATTGGAAGAAGATGCCACCTAAGACCTGCATAGCTAGAGAGAAGTCAATGCCTGGCTTTAAAGCTTGAAAGGACAGTCTGACTCTCTTGTTAAGAACAATTGCAGCTGGTGACTTTTAAGTTGAAGCCATCATTCATTAACTGTTCTGAAAATCTTATGGCCCTTAGGAATTATGCTAAATCTCTTCTGCCTATGCTTTATAAGTGAAACAGCAAAGCCTGGATGACAGCATGTCTGTTTACATCATGGTTTACCGGATATTTTAAGCCCACTGTCAAGAACTACTGATGGGAAAAACAAAGGCAGATTCCTTTCAAGATATTACTGCTCATTGCATCTGATCACTGAAGAGCTCCAATGGAGACATACAAGATTCATTTTGTTTTCATGCCCCCTAACACAACATCCATTCTGCAGCCCACAGATCAAGGAGTAATTTCAACTTTCAAGTCTCATTATTTAGGAAATACATTTCATGAGATTGTAGCTGCTATAGATAGTGATATCTATGATGGATCTGGGCAAAGTCAATTGAAAATCTTCTGAGAAGGGTTCACCATTCCAGATGTCATTAAGAACATGCATGATCCAACAGGAGTTTGGAAGAAGTTGATTCCAACCTCATGGGTGACTTTGAGGGATTCAAGACTTCAGTGGAGGAATTAACTGCGAATGTGGTGGAAATAACAAGAGAACTAGAAGTGGAGCCTGAAGATGTGACTGAATTGCTGCAATTTCATGATAAAACCTTAATGGATAAGAAGTTGCTTCTTATGGATGAGCAAAGAGAGTGGTTTCTTGAGATGGAATCTACTCCTGGTGAAGATACTATGATGACTTTTGAAATGACAATAAAGAATTTAGAATATTACATAATTTTAGTTAGTAAAGCAGTGGCAGGGTTTGAGAGGATTGACTCTAATTTAAAAGAAGTTCTACTGTGGGGAAAATGCTATCAAAACAGCATTGCATGTTATAGAGAAATGGTTCATGAAAGGAAGTAAAATGACGCAGCAAACTTCATTGTTGTCTTATTTTAAGAAGTTGTGACCACTCCAACCTTCAGCAATAGCCACCTTAATCAGTCATCAGCCATCAACGTTGAGGCAAGACCTTCCACCAGCAAAAAGATTACAACTCACTGAAAACAGATGATGTTTTCCATTTTTTAGCAATAAACTATTTTTTTTACCAAGGGATGTGCATGTTTTTTTCAGACACAGTGCTACTGCACACTTAACAGACTGCAGCATAAATTTATGTAAACATAAATTTTATACACACTAGAAAACCAAAACGTTCATTTGATTCACTTTATTGTGATATTCTCTGTATTTCCTTTGTCTGGACCCAAACCCACAATATCCTTGATGTATACCTGTATATCTGTCAACAATGCTAAGAAACTAGATATTAAGTGTTCTCACTATCAAAAAGAAATATGAATTATGTGACATGATAAAGGTGTTAGCTAATGCTGTAGGTGATAATCATATTTCCATGTATGCATGATCAAACCAATACATTGTTTAAATTTATACAATGTTATAGGTCAGTAATATATCAATTACAAATCAGTATCAACAACAAGGATCATATGAAAGAATCCAATGAGAGTATTATCAAAATGAGCACAATGCATATCAGTTTTTAACTAAAAATCATGCAGATATTAGAACTGGATTAATGCAAGTTCCCTTAATATGCAGGATTAATTTCTCATTTCAGTGGTTGGCTTTTTTGGGGGAATCCACCATGCACCAATTTAGTGCTACCTAGGAAAGGTGTAGAGTTATGCATTTCTTGAAAAAAGAATGGCCAGATTCATGCAACCATATATATGATTTTATTCAATTCTGTTCTACTCCAAATCTACTGAATACTTTTTCTGTTCCTGGCATATGGTAGTTTCTTCTGTTAGGAAGTTTGCATTCTTCTTAGGCAAAAAAAAGAATGTAAATCTATGTTAAACTTTAGAATATCTTCTCAACTAAGTAAATAAAATTTAACATTACTATAGATCTAATGGATTTCTCTCTCTATCTCTCTCACACACACACATACTTAGTTTTTTCAGAAATAATTTTTTTAGGAGGAATAAAGCTGTGGTTATCTAAAGAACTTCTGGAATCTCTTAATCATTTGTTTTCTTATAATAGGGTATTGAGGATCTCTAGTACATTGTTAAATATAAATATTAATAGTGGATATATATTGTTTTGTTTCTAAGTATAAAGGAAATATTTCTGATGTTTACCATTAAGCATGATGTTTGCTGAAGGTATTAGATATGTACCTGTTTCATGTTGAAGAAATTTTGGCATTCCTAGTTTGTTGACATATGAAAAACTCAAAGTTGAAATTTATCTAGAATTTTTTGCACCTATTGAAGTAGTCATATGGTTTTCTCCTCTGATATGTTCGTTGGGGGGAATTGCAATAATAGACTGTATAAAGTTAAATCAGCAAACCATTCCTGGAATAAACTCATAGTAATCATAAAAGTTGCAACTATCTGTATTTTAATGGATTTGCTTTGCTAATTTTATTTATATTTTGACTATGCTTATGAATTAAATTAGACTCTAATTTTCTTCTTTCATATTGTCTTTGTCTTGTTCTTTGACATAAAGTTTATGGTGACTTCATATTAATTGGGGAATATTTTCTCTTCCTTTCCCTCCTCACTGTTCTTTCCCTTCTTTTTCTCTCTCTCTTTTCTCTTACTTTCTCTTCCTCTCTTTTTTTCCCTAGAATATTTTGGGTAAAGTAGATCATTCGAACCAGCTAGGCTTAGTGGGAGTTTTGTCCTGGTGCCTGTTTAATCTTGTGTTTGATTTTAAACCACTAGATGGATGTTTTTAATAGTTCTAAATAAACTTAGATTTTCTAATTCTTCTTAGAATATTTTGCATTTTCCATAAAAATGGCCATTTCTTTTACATTTTCAAATTTATAAGAACAATATTGTTTACAGTCTTGGGGTTATTTCTAAATAAATAATTCAGTATTGCAGAATTACGTAGGAAAATACTAACATGGGACTGGTAGTTATATGACCTGATTTCTAATCATAGCTCTGTCACTAACTATACATGGTGCCTTGGGCAAGATATTTAATTTCATCAATTCTATTTCCTTATCTAAAATTTTGGAAAATTGATCAAGTTGTTCTGAAAATTAAATAAGATAATTCATTTAAAGTATCAGACTCTAAGAGAGTGGTCAACAATCATGTTAGTTTTCTTTTTCTCTCTTTTTCTTCCCTTTTATGGCTATTTGCAGATATTTATTCTGTGAATTACCCTTATTGATTTCTTTACATTCTATAATCCCACTCCCTATAGCCACCATATTTCTTGATTTATATATTTATACTTGATTACATAGAATACTTTTAATATGTGAGTGGTTGATTTTCTTTTCCTTTTTTTTTTTTTAAAGATTTTATTTATTTCTTAGAGAGAGAGAGAGAGCACAAGCAGGGGGAGTGGCAGGCAGAGGGAGAGGGAGAAGCAGGCTCCCCACTGAGCAAGAAGCCCTGTGCAGGGGTCTGTCTCAGGACCCTGGGATCATGACTGAAGCCAAAGGCAGACTCTTAACCGAGCCACCCAGTTGCCCCCAGTGGTTGATTTTCTAAAAGACATTCTTAAAAGATAAGCAAAGGTATGCCTGGATCAAACAAAGTTAACTTTCTTAAGCCTAGTTGAGTAAGTAATAAAATACCACTTTGAGAGAATCTTAGTAGGTCAGGGTGGGATCTTTTAGGTTTTGAGAGACTAGTCTGATATTTTCAGGGAGGTTCTGCAAGGAGAGGAAAATGTTGGGATTGGAGGGCAAAATGAAGAGAGTGTTGGTAAACAATATAATAATCTTGAAAAGCAAAATTTTTGGTTAATCTACAGAATTATCTTTTAGGACTAAGTATTTCCTAGAACTACAACCAAGGTTTTTATTGCTTGTTCTTAATATTATCACAGGGACAGGAAATTATAGTGTCTCAGTGTTGCTTAATTTAGATACATGAAGGTACTCCTACTCCTATTATTAACACAATATCAAGAAGTTACATTTACTGCAGTTTTTAGTCACATTCTTTTGGTCATTTCTAATCCTACACTGCAATATAAACCATCGAACAAAAATACAGGTCTGGATTAATCATTAGTAGACCATATATTTTGGAGTGAATTACAAGGTGGAGAATTGATTAGAGTTTGTCAGTTTATGACAATAGCTTTGAATTACTGGGCACAATTAACAAATGTTTTGGATCAGTCTTGATGAGTATGCTGATAGGCTTGATGTATAAGCTACTTTCATTTACTATTTCATTTTTTAAAGATTTATTTATTTATTTGAGAGAGAGAGTGTATGTACACAAGCATGGGGAAGGGCAGAGGGAGAGAACCTTCAAGTAGTGTTGAAGTGTTCTACCCCAGAACCCATAAGATCATGACCTGAGCCAAAATCAAGAGTCAGTCACTTAACCTACTGTGCCACCCAGGCACCCTGTCATTTACTATTTAATTTTGGTAAACTATTTTAGTTACATTAGTTTACAGTCTCATTTTCAATGGCAACTATTTCCTGTAACAAGTTATTGTTTGTTGTTGTTTAACATAAGGACAGGTAGATATGTCTGCACCCAGAATTGTTAAACACAGAGATAGAAAATTATGTTGCTTTCCATTCTGAACATTAGTGTATCTACGTTAGAAGACCAATCTGTTAAAAAATAATTTAATGTAATCTTAATTTAAATCTCAATGACTTTTGAATTGTCTGTAATTTTTCTTCTATTAACAAGAAAAATTATTCACTGTCACATGAATTACATACTTTTACAGAAAAATATATTAAGTTTAACATAATGTAAAAGTAATACTGAAAATGTTTTTTAATTATTTAAAATACAGATTTTACATTGTATATCAACCTATAAACCAAAGCCCTGATATACTGGAATATAAACAGTATGGTGCTTCTTATAGTAGATCACATTGGGTTTATTTTGTTGATAGTTGTAATAACTCACTGGAGAGTTTGACATGCTTCTTGGTTTAGAAATCTTCCACTAATTGATATGCTGTACCAACAATTCCACCACTTACCCTAAGTTAGTCATATGCTTCTTTTTTTTTTTTTAAAGATTTTTATTAATTTATTATAGAGCGAGAGACTGAGAATGAGAGGGGAGAAGGTCAGAGGGAGAAGCAGACTTCCCGCAGAGCCGGGAGTCCGACATGGGACTCGATCCCAGGACTCTGGGATCATGACCTGAGCGGAAGGCAGTTGCTCAACCAACTGAGCCACCCAGGCGCCCCAGTCCTATGCTTCTTAATACCACTCCAGAATGAGTGGTAGGAGAAACTTCATTTTAAACTGATGTTTGAACGGTAGTTCTAGGATGTTCCTTAAATGGTAAGGTTCCAATTCAGTTAGTGGACTGAGAGTGACATAATGTTAAATCAACCATGAAGGTGGAGAGTGATATGTATAATCCCTGTAAGAAGTAAAAAATTAAATCTTCTATATAAGGGATACAAGATCTAACTTTGCTTATTATATGTACTAAAAATATCCACAAACTAAATAACTAACAGAGTGGTTAATGATATATTAAACAATTTGGAACCTGTCTTTCCAAATTACATATAGAAATAATATGCAGTATCAAGGGGCACAGATTAAAATCTGTCACATGAACATTCAAATCCAGTCCTGCCATTTCCATTTTAAGGCTTAATTACTTCATTACTTAAGTTTTCTGAAGCTTTATTTCATTATGTATTAAATGATAAAACAAGATTACTGAACGTTTCATGGGATAGCATTTACAAAATTCTACTGAAATCCCTTGTAAAAGCAAGGATGATTTAGCTCTTTCTTCTTCTAATTGGTGATGTGATTACATGTTTATAATCTATATGCACTACTTTCCTCTGTATTAGAGTAAAATTGATCTTTTCTTACACCATTTTCTTATATCTTTTTATGGCTTATATTAAACTTTAATTTATACTTAATTCTACTTATGAACTATCATAATTCGCTGGGATTCAAACATCAGTTTTGGGTTCCCCCGCATTAATGACTATCTTCAACACTGTCTTTCTTGCCCTATAAAAACATTTTTGGCAGACGCCTTAATATCTTGATCAATTTCTGATATTTCAATTTCCAATCCAGTTTAAAACTTCAATCACAAGCCAATATCCTTTTTCCCTTCACCTAGACTGAGCCAGGACAGTCTTCAATTCAATATATAAGAGGAATGATCTGTTCTTTCCCTCCTCCTTCTCCTCTTTTAAAACAGTTTCTCCTCAGATGTGTTGAGTGATGGAAGACAGAGATCAAGGGCAAGTGCTTCTTGGTGATCTGGCCACATGTCATATTACATCAATGCCCTTGCTAACTTTCTTTTGGGGGATAGGTGTATGATTTCTACAAAGGACCCCATAGAGGTGGGTTCTTCACACCTCCGTTTTTGTATTAGAGAAATCCCTGTCTAGCTCATTCTCCAATTTACCACATCTGTTTTCTTAAAGATACAGTCCACATTCTTTTGCAGTTCAAGTCCTCTTTTCTAATGATGAGCAATTTGTCTTATGTTTGGTTAGCCGTAGGGAACTCTTGCTCCTTGGTAGACAAAGTTGTGGGTATATCCAAACTACCCCAAACTGTATATGTTCTATCATTACTCTTAAATTGTTTGCTCTCTTTATTTGGTAGGCTGAAGAATTAATGTCCAGAATAACAAACAGTAGACAGAAATCTCAAAATTGTATAATTGTGGTGCAATCTACCCTCCCCATATACTTACTTTGTTTGGGAAGAAGGCACATAACCCTTTTTTTGGTCTATGGGGTATGTTCTCTGAATTATAGAATTAATTTAGAAATAAATTTATTAAAACCAGAAAATCCCCCAAACATTTTAAATGATAAAAAAATTACAAACAAAAATTTGAAAATATTTCAGTATTTTGTGGATGAAAATAAAGAGCTATCCAATTTTGTGAGATGCAGCTAAAGCAGTGCTTAGAGCAAAACTTTTAGCTTTGAAAGATCTTATTATTTCATTGCCCTGTATTTGGTTGATCTTGAAATATCTCCCATGTCCACTTGAAAAGAATATGTATTCTGAAGTTTTGGGGTATAATATTCCATAAATGTAAATAAGATTAAGTTGATTAGGAGTAATCATCAGATATTTTATATTCTTTTTTTTTACATTTTAAAACGAATTCAGTACATTTTGAAAAATATTTATTTATGACCTGTAAGATCATGACCTGAGTGGAAGCCAAGATTCAGACAGTTAACCAGATGAGCCACCCAGGCACCCTTGGATCTTCTATTCTTAATAATTTTCTTTCTACTTATTCAGTTCCTGAAATAGAGGTATTGGAAATGTCAAATATGATTATGGATTTCTCTATTTTTCTCTTTTATTCTGTCAGTTTTTGCTTCATGCTTTTGAAGGTCTCTTACTTGGTGCATGCACATTTAGGATTTGTATGTTTTCTTGATAAATCATCCCCTTGTCATTATCAAAAACCTGTCTTTGTCTCTGGTTGTATTTCTTGTCTCATATTTTACATTTTTTGATGTAACTCTAGTCTCACAAGCTTTCTTATTTTTACAGTTTGCATGATTATCATTTTCTATCCTTTTACTTTCAATGTACTTTGTTTTTATCTTTCAAAGGTGTGTTGTATTGAGATAAAATTGGGTGTTGCTTTTTTAACCAGATGGTTTCACTGGCAAATTCTATGAAGCATTAAATGAAGAAATAATGTCAGTATTAAGAGGACTCTCAAAAAGTGCTGGAGGAGGAAATACTTCTCAAACTAATCCTGATGCCAAAATCTGATATTATAAGAAAAGTAGAGACTGATATCTCACTAGGGGATAGACCACAAAAAATCCTTAACAAGGTATTAGCAAACTGAATCTAGCAATATATAAAAATTAGAATATATCATGAATGAGTGAGGCTTATCTGAGACTTAACATTAAAAAATCAATGAAACATACTACATTATAGAATAGAGGAGCAAAATCATATAGCCATAATAACAGGTGCATAAAAAATGTTTGACAATATTCAATACCCTTTAATCATAAAAATCCTTGGGAATTCTGGAATAGAAAAGAAAAGAAATAGAAAAAAATAGAAAGAAAAATTTCCTCCATTAAATAAGGGCACCTACAAAACTTTACAGCAAACATTATACTTAATAAACTTAATGTATTCCCCTAAAATAGGGAACAGGGCAAGAATATCCTCTCCATAACTTCTATTCAACATTGTACTGAATGTTCTAGCCACTGTGGTAAAAGCAGACAAAAAGTTTGGAAAAGAAGTGAAACCCACACCCCCTTTTTTTTAATTCACAGATGACATGATTGATTTTATAAAAAAACTAAAAGAATATAAAAACAACTAGTAGATTAAGAAAAGTTAGCAAGTTCAAAATTTATAAGTTCAACGTATGAAACTCAATTACATTTCTATATACTAGCCACAAAGCTTTTTAAAATGTAAAGCTTTAAAATTGAATTTACTATAGCACCAAACATCATAAAATACTTAGTCATATGGCAGGCCTTCACAACACAGAAGCTCAAGTCTTCAGTTCTGCCTTGTCTCACCCTAAATGTTCTCTATTTTGTGTGTTCTGTATGGAATTTTAGTAAATCAGGATACCTGTCCCTCAAAATTGATATATCTGATTTTCTTTTTTGTACTTGCTCAACTTTAAGGACACTTTCTTCATGATTTTCATTATTCTTTAGTGTTTATAAATCAAGAAACTGAGGCACAGAAACACATGTAATTGTTCAGATCATTCAGCTAATTAATGTTTGAACTGCTCTCTGAAAGCTGGCTATGTGACTCCGGAGCACACAATCTTAACTAAATACATTCTATTGTCTTTTAGAGTAAATATTTTATAATACATAACTTGATGTTTAATGAAGAAATATGTCTTATCAAGAAGAGAAACCACAAAGAGATATTACTATGCATTCATAATGGTATATTAATGATAAAATTTTATAGAAATCACATATATATATATTTTAAAGATTTTATTTATTTATTTGACACACAGAGAGAGATCACAAGTAGGCAGAGAGACAGGCAGAGAGAGAGGGGAAAGCAGGCTCCCTGCTGAGCAGAGACCCTGATGCGGGGCTTGATCCCAGGACCCCGAGATCATGACCTGAGCTGAAGGCAGAGGCTTTAACCCACTGAGCCACCCAGGAACCCCTAGAAATCATATATTAAAGGTCCTAGCTTGTTTTGATTTAGAACTATGATAAATCTTGGTGCCCAAAAGATTTTTCTAGTGAATATTTTTTTTGTGAATATTTTTTAAAAAAGATTTATTTACTTACTTGAGACCGAGAAAGAGAGTGGGAGCGGGAGGAGGGGGAGAGGGAGAGGGAGAGAGAATCTCAAACAGGCCTCTACCTGAGTGTGGAGCCTGATGTGGGGCTTGATTCCACAGCCCTGAGATCATGACCCAAATGGAAACCAAAAGTTGAGTGCTCAACTGAGTGAGCCAGCCAGGTGCCCCTCTAGTAAACATTTAAAATAAAATATAGTGGGAAATTTTTTCATAATCCAGATTGCAAAATCTTCAAGCTCAGAGGCTATGTTACATAATGTTTCAGGACTCGTAGTGGATATCTTGTTATCATTCCATATGAATGTTGCATTATTGACATTCTGAGATTTTGGAAATTATATTACTTATGTTAATGATTACAAACTCATACACAGTAGGCAATTAGCATATTTGGCATTATGCTGATAACTCCCTTTTTTAAAAACAGACAATTATGGATAATACATGCCATATGATTTTATTTTGTAGCTATAACAATAACTTAGAATTTATGTTTAAGTACTAGAGCCTATATATTTGTTTGATTTTATTCTTTTTTCCATTCTTTAAAGAGCGTTTTTAAAAAGATCTGAAAGTCTGATGAGTATTTTTTATAAATTTCCACCTAAGCCATTATTTTCTATTTTTCTTCATCTTTTTGGATTAAAGCAATAAAATAGTGTAAGCAAATAAATCTATTATATTTCAAACAGTTGTAATAACAAGTGTTACATATATAACATTTAGAATAGCAGTGATATAGTAACAAGATAATTGGCTTTGTAGTTTCTTGGCATAATGAAAGGTAAATGTTGACTTCCAATTTGAATGTCAATGTTTTCTAATCTAGCTAATAGTTCTTCATGCGGTCTCCTTAAGCATACCACAAATTAGCTATGAAGACAAGGAAAAATTGGAATATGAGATAAAAATTAATGCATACATTCTATAAAGAGAGGGGTTCTCATTGGCTGCTATGCTATGCTGCTACAAGAGCAACCGTTCTATTGAAAAGGAGGAATGTTAATCTTTGTGGTTTTCTGCACAGTACTCCCTGATGTAGTACACATTCACTGCTCCCCATGTTATCTTTGGTTCTGAAAAATCTATATCAATCTAAAAGCAGTACAGCTGAACCTCTAAAGTAGGTTTTCAATCCTTGATACACCAATATATTTGTGAATGCTCCTGAAGGGATTTGATGCCACCAGAGTCTTTTTTGGTGAGTTTGAAATGGGGCTTAAGTATTTCTGTTCTTCAGAAGTCCTGCTGGTCATTCACATTGAGAACTACATACTGTGAGTGCTACTTTTTGAGTCAGTCAGGAGTCGGGTCCACGAGTCACATATCTGAGCCTCTTCACTTTAAATGACCTCAATTCCTAGAGAAAAATCTGGGAATAAAAAAGAACAGTCATAGTACGGAGCAGAATCCTAGAATATATGTCTTTTCATATAAGGTATTGGAGGCAGAGAAAAAACATCCCTGTTATTAATGCTAAGATGTAATATAGAAACTTTTCAGGTCCTTCACTTATTCCACTAATTGGAGGAACAGAAGCTGAGGGTAAGAGAAAATATTACATCATTGTGGCAGAGGTCTTTGGTGGGGAATGAGTTTGTATCCAAGTGAGCAGAAAATGGGCCAAAAGTTATCTACACACTTTATTTATTGACCAGCACTAGGTCTGGATGAAACCCATGGGATGGGAATGGGAAAGATAAATTAGAAAATATCATCTTGAATATTCAGTGGAGGAAAAGAACTCAGAAAACGATTTGTTGTGAAAACATTTAAAAAAATTCATTGTCAAAAATTCATTGTCAAATATAGTTAGAGCCTATAAGAATAGAAGAAGAGGGGTGCCTGGGAGTCTCAGTGGGTTAAGCATCTGCCTTCTGCTCAGGTCATGATCCCAGAGTCTTGGTTTCAAGCCCTGCATCTGGCTCCCTGTTCAGCGGGGAGCTTGCTTCTCCCTCTTCCTCTGCTACTCCCTCTGCTTGTGTTCTCACTCTTTCTGAAAGAAGAAAGAAAGAAAGAAAGAAAGAAAGAAAGAAAGAAAGAAAGAAAGAAAGAAAAGAAAGAAAGAGAAAGAGAAAGAGAAAGAGAAAGAGAAAGAGAAAGAGAAAAAGAAAAAGAAAAAGAAAAAGAAAAAGAAAAAGAAAAAGAAAAAGAAAAAGAAAAAGAAAAAGAAAAAGAAAAAGAAAAAGAAAAGGAAGGAAGGAAGGATGGAAGGGTGGAAGGATGGAAAGGTGGGAGGAAGAGTGGAAGGATGGAAGGTGGGAGGAAGGAAGAAAGAAAGGCAGAAAGAGTAGAAGAAGAAAATTTTAGGGTAAGATTTGGTTGAAATAAAAAAAAAACCCTTTAGAATAATTGTTACTTAATTTCATATGTTAATATTGCCCCAGCACTTTACTTCCATTATTAGTCCGAAAGGCTACCAATTTTGTCTTGCTTAATTTTTAAGGTCAACACATTTTAGATTTACCAATATATTTTACCTTTTTTTTTTTCTGACTGAAATTTCTTTACATCTGACTTCCCTTACTAAATTTAGTTTTTCTCTTGCAGTTTTCTTTAGATTTTTTGAAGAAGAATCACAACTTTTTCATGAGAATGGCTATTTTTCTCTCAGGCTTCAATGTTATAACTGGTTGTAAAATGAAATTCTAAGTTTTTACATTAATTTTTTGGACATTGAAACTATTTTAATTCTGATTATCATTTTTGCTTATGAGAAGTCTGCTACCATCCTAATTACTGATTTTCTGATTGGTATCTGATTTCTCCTTGCTATCTTTTAGGAACTTATCTTTTTGTTTAGTGTTTTATATTCATACTACAATTTATTTAGGTATAGATTTTTTTTAAATTTATTTTACTTAGAGACTGTGGACTCCTTTAACATAAAGCTTATTGCATGTATTTACTTTTGGAAAACTCTCTGTCTATTCTTCAAATACTGTTTCTCTCTCATTCTCTTCTTTTTAAAATCCCATTGTATGTCTATTAACTATATCCAAGCGGTCATCCATGCTTCTTAATATTTCTCTAATATTTCTCATGTACCTTAGTCTGCATACTGCACATAGGGTGATTTTTCATAACAATGTACTTATAATATACTAGTTTTTCTCTTCTACTGGTTTTCTTTTGCTGTTTAACTTTCCATTGGTATTTTGTGTATTTCAGTATATTTTGTATATTTAATTTCTATTTGCTTTTCCAAATCATCCAAGATGGCTAAATAGTTGGCTAGATATAGTTTAGATACACACAAACATTCTTGCTTTCTGAAATAATATTTTTCCTTTATATCTTTGTATCTTTGAATACTAAAATATTCTTACTTTAAGGCTTGTATTATCTATAATTCTTGTGGGGTAAATTGTGCCATTTGTTGGTTTGTAGACTTAATCATATGGTAGTTTGTTTCTTCTCAAAATGAGGAATTTTAGACTTGAGTTTATTTTCAGTTGGAGTAACTGTCCAGAAGAATCTCACTTGTTTCACTTATTCTGGATGACAGACCACTCTATATGGTCTAGTTCTGCATTTATCTCAGCCAGGAGTCATTATTTTCATATTTCATATTTCATAAAGGTATTGGCCTAGGTTTAAAATAAAACAGAGTGATCACAACTCCTCTTGATTCAAGGCTTAGGCTATTAATTTTTCACTGTTCTTTTTTTTCTACTACTACCCTGGATAGAGAGCTTGTCACATCCCCAGGCCAAAACAAAAAGCTACCCTAGACTATTCCATGTCTCGTGAATAGAAAGCTCTTAATAGTTTCCAACTACATGCATGGTGCTGAATTCTACCCTCTAGTCATTAGATGCTTAATTCCACCTTTCCTAAAATTAGCTCAAGAGAATAGGAATATTGTCTGCTGTGTTTACCTCTAGTCTCAGCATGTAGAACTGTGCCTGATATATTATCAATAAATATTTTTGAAATAATGAAAGAATGCAAAGTAATAATCACTGTAATTCACATATTTTTAAAGATTTTATTTATTTATTTGACAGAGAGAGAGAGAGAGAGGGATCACAAGTAGGCAAAGAGGCAGGCAGAGAGAGAGCGGGGGAGGCAGGCCCCCGGCTGAGCAGAGAGTCCGATGCAGGGCTTGATCCCAGGACCCTAACTAAGATCACGACCTGAGCCGAAGGCAGAGGCTTTAACCCACTGAGCCACCCAGGCACCTCTGTAACTCACATATTTTTGTTGATCAAGCAGAATTTATTAGTTTGCAGTATTTTTACGATAAAAATGTAACAAACATGATTTCTGTTTGAATTTACATTGAATAGTTATATCTACTCCCGCATTTATTCTCTGTATATCATATATTTAGTGCCTTTATTTTTTCCGTACAAAGAAAGTACATTTCTGGTTAAAGATTATTCTGATCTTAGTTAGTATGATATATGTAACTTTTCATTTATTTTTACTTAGCCAAAAGACACCAAACAAGGGCTTAAACTAACTTAGCAGGAGGTCTGAAGGTGGGAGAATCTACAGTTCATCAGTTTTAGGGGCTTAGTGATGTTCAAAACTCTATGATTCTCTTTGCCTTTCTGAATCTAAGTCTCATACAGTTTCCTTAGTCCAAGCATCACTACATGGAAAAATATTTTTTGTTTCTTTGAGTTGGGATATCATTCCCAGCAACCTCTCAATAGTTTTACCACCCATAAGCCATAATCAGTCCACATACAAATACCTAAGCAGGCTTGGAAAATGTATACCTGGGAAAGAATTAGATTTCCATATTTGCTTTAAAAAAACATTGTTCATATCCTGAGACTAAGCATGTCACTTTCCCAAACCAATTTGGAATTTCATTTTTAAAGAAGTGAGAACAGCTGCTAAATTGGCAAGTGATAGGGTTTCCCGTACTTACTGGCTCACAGTGCTTTGGTTTCTGGATTATCAAAAGAGCTGTGGCTTTCTTTTAATATGTTAGATAAAAATCTACTGAAGAAAAACTGTTAGAAAGCTTTCTTCATGAAATTATTTTGCTATCCTTTACATACTTTGAGGTATAAATAATAAAAATGAGTTAAGCATTTGAAGGAATTCCATCAATTTTAAAGAGGAATAAAAACCACGAGTCACAAACTTCATGCAAAAATTTGCTTCAGAAAGGCTCTGAAACAGTCATTACATTCATCAATATACACATTTTGACAATTTTTTCCTCAAATGTTAATACATAGCTTTATCATCTGCAATTGAATTAAGTCTCCCACATACTAATTTGTTACAGGTTATGTTATAAAATTCAGCAATTCTTTGAGTAAGTTTGTCTGAATAAAAATGAAAATATTTTTTGCTAATATGAAAAATATTTTAAGTTTAACTTATAACCCTTTTTTTCCAGATTTATTTCAAGGAACTTTAATGATTCAATAAAAACTTGTGGGTTTCCTACTGCATATTAGAATCTATACTAAATGCTCAGCTAGTAATAGAAAACAAGGTGGACATGCACCTTGCCCTCATGGAACTTACCCGCTAGAAGAAAATACAGATTTGGGCCGCCTGGGTGGCTCAGTGGGTTAAAGCCTCTGCCTTTGGCTCAGATCGTGACCTTAGGGTCCTGGGATCAAGCCCTGCATCGGGCTCTCTGCTCAGCAGGGAGCCTGCTTTCCCATCTTCCTATGCCTGCCTCTCTGCCTACTTGTGCTCTCTTTCTCTCAAATAAATAAATAAAATTAAATAAAATAAAGAAAATACATGTCATGATTGTTGGTAGGTTTAGATGAGAATGTGTATAGGATTTAGTGTCTGTCCTATCCTATGTCCATTACTCACAAATTGTTAACAATTACGAATTTAAAAAATAACACTCAAAGTGTTATGAGAAATGAATTGTATGGTTTTGTAGGAGAATATAAGAGGAACAGAGAGATCTTTCTAAGGAAAGCCCAAGAATGAGGCATTCATTGAATGTTCAGGGCCTGGGCTTATGTGCCCTTAGGGTCAGTCCTTGCTCTTCCTCTGCATTGTTCCGTGCTCCATGGGTTGATCTGTTGGCTGGTTTCTGAAAGGAGTTAACCAGTGGGAGATTCTGGCTGGAGAAGGGAGAAAAAGGAAAGGGAGAAGCCAGTGTAGTTCTCTTCTACTCCTCTGCCAAAAGGGCTTACCTAGTAGCAGCTGCATTTCCTCCATCTGGTTGTGCTGAATAGTCTTACTGTAGTTCCAGCTTCTGCCAGGTGAATTGATACCATGGGCTTCAGAAACATGCCTTCTCCCTCTTTTACTACACACTAGTGTTGACAGTGGCTAACTGCTATTGCTAATCTCCCTCCCCTCTAGGGCTTCTCAGCTTCTCCGCCTTCTGTTCAACCAATTTCTCTTTTTTCAGTTCTCTTCATTATAAACATTCAAAGTGGATTTTGTTTGGTTTGGATGTTTGTTTGTTTACCATGAGACACCAGGTAAAAAGTAGGTGATGAGACATGTTCTAGATAGCACAAAGAGACACGTTCTAGGTAGGATAGGGTATGTCCTACCGTTTCTATGTATTATAGAAAGCCACCAGAAAATGTTGCACATATACTATTATTATTTTGAGAAAATGATAGTGTGCTGACACAGATGTAAATATTTGTTAATAATCTTAAGCAGTTTTTCAAAATTTTCAGTTTTTTAAGAGGTTAGTATTACTGGAATGTGAGCATATAGATAGTCTTGGATTCTCTGTCTCACCCTCTGTGCTCTTCAAATCCTGGTTCCACTATTTACTGGTTACCTGATGTGTTAAGTTACTTTACCTCTCTGTACCTTAATTTACTCAATTGCAAAATGGAAATAATAATAGTAACTATTTATTTTACCTCATAAAGAGCTTAAAATGGTGTGCCTGGCATACACTGAGTACACTAAAATCGTGAGTAGTTATTATTATTGTTGTTATTTGCCAATTTTAAAGGCAGGGAAACTACTTTTTGGTCTGGTGAGGAATGATTTTTTTGCTTTGCCTCACCTAGACCTTGAGGAGACTTTTAGGACTGTGGAAAAATGAATGGAAGTGAATGCTGCAAAGGTTTTGAAGGATCTTGTATGACATATAAAATTTCATTAAATATCTGGAGGTTAAGAACTGTCAACAGTTAAGGGAAATAATTGCATTCATCTTTTTATAATTACTTTTTTTTTTAGAAAATAATCTCTGAAACCTTTGGGTAATGGAATTGGAAGGAGATGAAGGTAGAGACTGAGAGGAATATAAGAAAGTTCTAGAAACACTTCAGGACAGATGTCAAGAAAGACACTGTTAACCCATATGGTGTCTTTGTGCTAATCAAAAGGAGACTCCCCTTCCTCCATGCAGATGGAGTGTCATGCAGGAGCATATGGTTTGGTGAACAGACTTTCCAAGCCAGGAGTCTTTATGCGGTTAACAAACTGTCCCAGTTTACACTGCAAGTACCCCAGACTTTACCCAGCACCTGTCAGAGGCGGTTAAGAATGAGTAAAGAATAAGTTGGATTTCATTTTTTTAAAACATTTCTTCTTTTTTTTCCCAAAGATTTTATTTATTTATGAGAGAGGGAGAGAGAGACAGAGTGTGCGCATGAGTAGGGGGAGGGGCAGAAGGAGAAGTAGACTCCCTGCTTACTGAGCATGGAGTCTAACGCCAGACTCAGTCCCAGGCCCCTGGAATGACGACCTGAGCTGAAGGCAGACGCTTACCCGACTGAGCCACCCAAGTGCCCCATAAGTTGGATTTCAAAATGACTCCCTTGTAGGCTAATTCTTGGCCTTCAGTGATAGTCACATGGGAATGGGGCTCATTCCTCAAGGAAGTTTAATCTTAGGACAGAAATGAATCCTTTTTGAATGATGACAGGCAAACACACAATAAGAGATTTTATATATATACATACATATATATATATATATATATATATATATACACACACACACATATATATATATAGAGAGAGAGAGAGAGAGAAAGAGAGAGAGAATCTGTCAGTATTTCCCAAACTAAATGTTAAAGTCAATGTGACTCACTGCTAATGAAATTCAGGGACATAGCACAACAGTAAAAATACTACTTTATTATTTATTTTGTGTTTTTCTTCTTCAAGGCAGATTCTTTCCTTGTCACCTTACCGTTAATTCTGTTTCTTCCTCATGAAAAAAGAGCAAATTTGCTCCTAAAAAATGCTTTGGAGCACTGTCAAAAAACTTTCTGATAAAAAGCCAAGCATATATCTCGTTTGTTATATAGGAATACATTGTTTCATATACAAAGCGAATATTTATTAACCACTTTTTGTGGGTTGTCTATGAAGTCTTTGACTGATTTACACATGCATGCCTGTAAGGTTTGTATTCAATTAGTGTTTCTAACAATTCCCTATGAATAAGATGTAATGTTGTAGTTTCTTGTAATCAGAAAATTTTTATTCTTTCTTTTTAAATGCACTCTGGATGCTTCAAATTTGCAAGAATACTTTGGCAGAATTTGGGAGCAGATTGCAAGCATCATTACTTTGGCACTGTCAATAGCTTACCTAATTTAATGGGTATATTTTAGCACGTTTTTCATTCGATTATAGCTGCCACAGATAGGAATGCTATCCTTATGTGAAAGTTACAGCAGTGATGACAAGTATAGATGTCAATGCCAGAATTATGGACTGAGGCCTCCAGCTAAATCATCCCCAAGACAGTTTGGCACTTCTAGATTCATAAAAATAAGTGATGAATGTCAACTCTTTCTAATTAGGTGACAAGCCAGAGGTACCCCCTGAATATAACTAAGTTCTGGAATAAACTTAAGAGAACATAAATAATGATAACTTTTTAAATATTTTATTCATATTGTTGTATATAGTTTTAAATGTGTAAGTCTATTTAAAGAAATAAATATACTTATAAAAGTTGTTTGCTGAGGCAAGTTTAACCTAGTTTATATATTAGTTATGATACTGATTTAAAAAAATTAAAATTTGCAAGAAAAGTAACTAACATTCTTTGTAGTTGAGACCAAAATTATGAATCCTTTTTGGTCATAATGAAAATTTGAAAATCCAATAGCATCTGCCAATTCAAAGATTATTTAGTTTCACGACATCTATTAGAGTTATTTTAAAAGGCAGTAGCAGTTGAAATTAACTGGGTCATGTACTTAAAAGTCAGAAGCACAGTAGGAAAAGCATAAATATGATACTAAGAACCTCCTGTTTATCTTAGAAACAGGATAAATTATCAAAACATAGTAGCATAAGAAGCTTCAGAAAGATTCCCAGAATGTGGAAGTTTTAAATTTATGTTACTGGTTTAGTTAGGTTGTTACTTTCTTTTTTTAGTATATCTCCTTCATCTTGCTAAAGAGAACTGTACGCAGGAGTGCCTGGGTGGCTCAGTCAGTTAAGTGACTGCCTTCAGCTCAGGTCATGGTCCTAGGATCCTGGGATCAAGCCCCTCCCGCATCAGACGCCCTGCTCAGCGGGGAGCTTGCTTCCCCCTCTCCCTCTTCTTCTACCCCATGCTTGTGCCCTCTCTCTCTCTCTCTTAAATAAATAATCTTAAAAAAACCTATATGTATACGATTCAAAGAATATTTTTAAATGAAATATGAAAATTTAAACATCTAATATCTTTACCTTTTATTCAAAAAAAAAAATCCACATGAGAAAAGATATATTTTAATGGTGGTTATTCCAATTTAAATTCCTAATAGATACTTGCTTCCCAAATAAGAGTTGTAATAAGAAGAAACAAGAAACTTTCTTGAAGTAGTCAGTCTTATTACACAGAGTATGTGCCAAATAGATCCTCAAGATGCCTCCCTGATAGTGCACTTGTATAGTGAAGCCCGGTGAAAAAACAAGCTATGATTCTTAAGATACAACATCTAATTTTTTTAAATTTAATGTCATTTCTGAACCCTTGCCAAATGTACTTATTTTATGCACTGCAGGTTCATTTTTAAAAAGATGATAGCTGCCATTAGCCTACAAGAAAAGCTATACATATTATCCTTCTGCAAACAAGTGAGAGAAAGGTTAAGGCAAGTTAATAGTGAATATGGCAATTTGCCTGCCATTTTATTCACCATTAATAAGTGATGAATTGTTTTAGTAACATAAATGGGTTGCACTTCTCATAAATTAAATTAATAAAAAGTATACATTTTGATGAAAAATGGTCAGAATTACCATATTCAGTATGTTGGCCAGTATTTCAAACAGATTCGTTTCAATTTGTGTACCCTGTTGCCATTCATCATGATCAAGGTTTTTTTCTTAGATGATATAATATTCCATATCTCACAACTGATTTGTCTCCTCAAGCCAGTAAGCAAATGATTCCCTAGAGCAATTAGGCAGGTTGAGAAAGCTATGAACTTGCTCAGATTTCTATAATAAAATTCTACTTGATAAATAATGAAGTTAAATAAAAGGATTCACAGAAATATATACTTGCTCGAATACATGTATTACTAAAATATGTTTGTGTAAGTTATGGATTGCACTCAATTTTTAGTAATACAAGTCCCCAAGAACTGACTTTGACTTAAATGAGTAGGTGTTTTATTTTCCTATATTTATCTCCACTGTAAGTAGTATTATCAGGCTGGTGAAATAGCTCAGAGATGTCACCAGAAACACCAGCTTCTTCCAACTGTCTACTCAGCCATATAGATTTTGTCCTGCTTATTGCCAGCATGTTGCATGTGCCATCTCTAACATCATATTAATATTACAAGCAGAAAGAATAGAAAGGGCAAAAGGACAAGACATAGAGAAGAGGGCATCAGTACCTGTCTCTTTTAAATAACTTCTTAAGAAGCCCCTAGTGATGTTGACTAACAGAACTTTAGCCTGGATTGGGTCACATTACCAGCCTTATATTCAAAGGATTTTGGGAGATGGAGGATTTTAATGTTTACTGAACTACTACCTTGAACAAATTTGGGACTCTATTAATAAAGAAGGGGGGAAATGGGTACTACAATGCTTCTGAGAATTTGAAGCATCCACCTATATCCACCTAAAGACATGCAGATTAAAAGCAAAGAGATGGAAAAGCATTCATCCTGCAAATGGAAGTGAAAAGAAAGCTGGGGGCAACAATACTTATACTGGACAAAATATACCTTAAAACAAAGAAGATACAAGAGACAAAGAATGACACCATATAATCATAAAGGTAATAATAAAAAATACATAACAATTATAAATTTTTATGCACCAACATGGAAGCTCCCAAATATATAAAAGAGCTAATAACAAACATAAAGGAAGTAATCAGTAGTAATACCATTATAACAGATATATAATTATAATTTAACACCTCGTTTACATCAATGGACAGGTCATGCACACAGAAATATAATAAGGAAACAGTGGCTTTGAAGGACACTTTGGACCAGATGGATTTAACAGATATATTTAGACCATTCCATGCTAAAACAGCAGAATACACATTCTTTTCAAGTGCACATGAAATATTTTCCAGAACAGATCATGTTAGGCCATAAAACAAGTCTCAACAAGATCAAGATCAAAAAGAGAATAGTTCCTGGGCACTTGGGTGGCTCAGTGGGTTAAAGCCTCTGCCTTCGGCTCAGGTGGGCTCAGGTCATGATCTCAGGGTTCTGGGATCAAGCCCCGCATCAGGCTCTCTGCTCAGCAGCGAGCCTGCTTCCCCCTCTCTCTGCCTGCCTCTCTGACTACTTGTGATCTCTCTCCTTTCTGTCAAATAAATAAATAAGATCTTTAAAAAAAAAGAGAGACTAGTTCCATACCGTTTTTTTTTTCAATCACAACACTTTCAAACTAGAAATCAACCACAAGAAAAAAATCTGGAAAGAACACATGGAGGTTAAATAACATGTAACTGAACAGTCAGTGGGACAACCAAGAGATCAAAGAGGGAATAAAAAAAATACATGGACACAAATGAAAATGAAAATACATGGTCCAAAATCTTTGGGATGAAGTAAAAATTGTTCTAAGAGGGAAGTTTATAGAAATACAAGTTTATCTCAAAGCAAGAAAAATATCAAATAATCTAACCTTACACCTAAATGAGCTAGAAAAAGAACGACAAACAAAACCCGAAATCAACAGAAGAAAAGAAATAATAAAAATTAGAGAAGAAATAAATAAAATAGAAACTAAAACAATAGAACAGATGAATGAAACCAAGAGCTGTTTGAAAAGATCAAAGAAATTGATAAGCTGTTAACCAGATTCATCAAACAAACAAAAAAAAAGAGAGGACTCAAACAAAATCAGAAACAAAAGAGGAGAAATAATAGCCAACTCCACAGATACGCAAAGGATTATGAGAATATTATGAAAAATTATATGCCAACAAGATGGACAACCTAGAAGAAATGAATAAATTCCTAGAAACATATAACTTCTTAAAACTGAAACAGGAAGAAATAGAAAACTTAAACAGAAGGATTACCAGCAATGATATTGAATCAATAATAACAAAACTCCCAGCAAACAAAGTCCAGGATTAGATGGCTTCACAGATGAATTCTACCAGATATTAAAAGAAAAGTTAATAACTGTTCTTCTCTAACTATTCCAAAAAATAGGAAGGAAACTTCCAAATTCATTCTATGAGGTCGGATTTACCCTGATGCTAAAACCAGGTGAAAGATTCTAAACAAAAGAGAACTACAGGACAATATCTCTGATAAACACAGATGCAAAAATTCTCAATAAAGTATTAACAAACCTAATCCAACAATATATTAAAAAATTATTCACCACAATTAAGTGTAATTTATTCCTGGGATGCAAGGGTGTTTCAATATTTGCAAATTAATTAAAATGATACATCATACTAACAAAAAATAGGATATCAACAACATCTTATTCAAAAGTAGGATCATTTCAATAGAGACAGAAAACAAATTTGACAAAAGTACAACATCCATTCTTAATAAAAACCCTCAACAAAGTAGGTTTAGAGGGAACATACCTCAACATGATAAAGAGTGTATATTCTTAATGGGGAGTAACTAAAAACTTTTCCCCTAAGATCAGGAACAAGGCAAAGATGCCCACTCTCACCACACTTATTTAACATAGCACTGGAATTTCTTGTTATGGCAATCAGACAGGAAAAAAGAAATAAAAGGCATCCTAATTGGCAAGGAAGAAGTAAAACTTTCACTATTTGCAGACAACATGATACAATATATAGGAAGCCCTAAAGATACACCAAAAAACTACTAGAACTGAAAACTGAATTCAGTATGGTCACAGGATACAAAATCAATATATAGAAATCCTTTGCATTTCTATAGACTAATAATGAAGCAATAGGAAGAGAAGTTAAGAAAAACAGTTTAACTTAAAATTGCATCACAAACATTAAAATGCCTAGGAATAAATTTAGCCAAGGAGGTAAAAGACTTCTACACTGAAAACCATAAAACACTGATGAAAGGAATTAAAGATGACAGAACAAATGGAAAGATATTCCATGCTCATGGATAGGGAGAATAAATAGTGTTAAAATGTCCGTATTACCCAAAGTAGTCTACAGATTTAATGCAATCTCTATCAAAAAACCAACAGCATTCTTCACAGAATCAGAACAAACAATCCTAAAATTTGTATGGGATCACAAAAGACCCTGAATAACTAAAACAATCTTAAAAAAGAAGAACAAAACTGGAGGTATCATAATCTCAGAGTTCAAGACACACTACAAACATATACTAATAAAGGCAGTATAGTACTGACGCAAATATAGACACCTAGGTCAATGGAAAAGAATAGAAAACTCAGAGATAAACTCACAACTATATGGTCAATTAATCTTCAACAAAGGAAGCAAGAATATGCAATAGGAAAAAGACAGTCTCTTCAACAACTGATGTTGGAAAAATTGGACAGCTACATACAAAACAATGAAACTGGGCTACTTTCTTATACTATACACAAAAATAAATTCAAAATGGATTAAAGACCTAAATGTGAGACCTGAAAACATAAAAATCTTAGAAGAGAGCACAGGCAGTAATTTCTCTGACATTGGCCGTGAGGACATTTTTCTAGTTATGTCTTCTAAGGCAAGAGAAACAAATGCAAAAGTAAACTGTTGGGACTACATCAAAAAAAAACAAACCAAAACAAAACAAAACCTTCTGCACAGAGAAGGGAACAATCAACATAACTAAAAAACAGTCTGCGGATTGGGAGAAATTTGCAAATGACATATCTAATAAAGGGTTTATATTAAAAAAAACATAAAGAACTTATACAATTCAACACTGAAAAAAATTCAGTTGAAAAATGGCAGAAAACATAAACACATATTTCTCCAAAGAAGACATACAAATGGCCAACAGACACATGAAAAGATGCTCAAATCACTCATCGGCAGGGAAATGAAAATTAAAACCACAATGAGAGGGGCATCTGAGTGTCTCAGTTGGTTGAGCCTCTGCCTTCAGTTCAGGTCATGATCCTGGGGTACTGGGATTGATCCCTGCATCATGCTCCCTGCTCAGCAGAGAGTCTGCTTCTCCCTCTCGCTCTGCTGCTCCTCCTGCTTGTATTCTCTCTTCTTTGTCTGTGTCAAATAAATAAATAAAAATTAAAAAAAGAAATACAATGAGATATCACCTCATACCTGCCAGAATGGCTAAAATTAAAAACAGAAGAAACAGCAAGTGTTGGCAAGGATGTGGAGAGAAAGAAATCCTCATACACTGATGGTGGGAATGTAAATTGGTGCAGCCACTGTGGAAAACAGTATAGAAGTTACTCAGAAAATTAAAAGTGGAATTACCATATGACCTAGTAATTCTACTACTGGATATTTACCCAAAGAATATGAAAACATGAATTTAAAAAGACATATGCACCCCTATATTTATTGCAGCTTTATTTTCAAAAGTCAAATTTTGGAATCAACCTAAGTGTCCATCAATATATGAATGGATAAAGAAGATATGGTGTATGCATAGGTATATAAAGAAAATGTGGCATGTATGAGATATATGTGTATATATTATTCAGCGATAAAAAATGAAATCTTGCCATTTGCAACAACATGGATGAAGTAGAGAATACAATGCTGACTGAAATAAGTCAGTCAGAGAAAGACAAATACCATATAATTTCACTCATATGGGGAATTTAAGAAACAAACAAACTAGCAGAAAGAAAAAGACAAGAGACAGAGAGACAAATAAAGAAACAGACTCTTAACTATAGAGAACAAATGATGGTTACGGGGTAGGGGGCGAAATGGGTGAAATAAGTGAAGGGGATTAAGAGTACACTTATCATGATGAGCATTGACTAATGTGCAAAATTGTGGAATTACTATATTGTACACCTGAAACTAATATAACACTGTATGTTGATTATATTAGAATTATTTTTTTAAATAATAAATTTTCTTAAAAGAAGTATTTGAACCATTCCAAATACAGTAACCACCAAAATGGAAACATTCTTATTTGTCAAATTTTGAAATTTTACCTGCAAATATTACTCTAAGAATTGTTACAAATTTGAGTTCTCATACTAATGAGATAGTATATAAGATATAAATTGTCCTACTGTCTTTTGTAATAATAATATACCATATAATAACTTGAACAAAACTACAAGTGTTTCAATGTTAACAAAGCCTGATGAGTTGTCCTGAAAATAAAAAGTGTTATGTAACATTTGTTATATGAGCTTATATAACACTAGGGCTAACTAATGCTTTTTTGCAACAATATGGTAGTTGGTTTAATTCCCATTATGTGGAATAATATCTTTCTTGTGCAATGACTCATATATTTTTAGGTAACCACTCCCTTTGGAATAATGCTTTGTAATTAAAAAAAATGCAGGTCTTATGTTATCAAAAACTTATACCAGCACTTGTTTATTTAATATTCATTAAATTGAATGCGATTTATCCCAACCACTTTGATTGTTATTGAGTCCACAGTAGTGAACATAGCTTACTTTCTGCTCTCAGGAGTTGATATTCTGATCTAGTGAATGCCAGTGCTAACTCACGGTTGCCAGGATCCACAATTCCATAGGCCACCATTCATTGTGCTCTAAGTGAAAGATGCCTCCCCCAGGTTGTTATAAAGAGAAAGCTCCAGGTTAACCACATGCATATTACAATAACTTCTCAGTTTTCTACCATAATTGGGAAATGGGATTTTTCTTAAGGGGAAAATGCCATAATGTTGTTTGAGGAATAAATAAGATAATATATAGGGATTATATAGGCACAATAAATTTTAGTTTTGAAAGAAATGTTCAGTTCTTTTCATTAACAATGTGGACTCAGGAGCCACATGACCTGAATTCCAATCCTAGCTCTATCATTTTCTAGCTGTGAATGACCTTGAGAAATGTCCTCTATGAATTGCTGACCTTACAGCGTTCCTGTGAGGATAAATGAGATATGTAATTCCTGTAATCATACATTTTCAATATTTTTGGTTATTAATTTATTAATTGAAGCTGAATTATTATTAAGACTCAGCATCCATTTAATTCAGAAGTATTTGATAGTCATTTTCCTAGCTGCTTTATGTATTTTGCTTTTGTTAATAAAATAAATATCTTTTAAATTTTTCCTCATATTTAAATACCATTACTACAAATATCAATATACCACAATAAAATTAGCTCACATTTATTCATTGCTTACTTTTTAAAAAAATATTTTATTTATTTATTTGAGAGAGAGAGAGAGAGCACAGAGGGAGAGTGAGAAGGAGAAGCAGACTCCTCGCTCAGGAGAGTCTGATGCAAGGCTCCATCCCAGGACCCTTAGATCATGACCTGAGCCGAAAGTTGACACTTAACTGACTGAGTCACCCAGGCGCACCTATTGATTGCTTACTGAGCACAAAGGACTCATGTAAGCATCTCACATGTATAATATCACTTGAGTCTTAGAACAAAGTTTGTTATTATGAATTTAGAGGTTTTATTTTATTTTTGTTTTGTTATTGACTTCTTTGCATAGTATCAGCTATAATTCATGTAGTTGAGGCTTCTTAATAAGTGAAAACAAGATAAGTAAAAATGAATATTTTAAGTACTTTACAATGAACTCTTATTACTAAGTTCACAAAAACATTCTAGCATAATGTTTCTTTGTGTTTCTTCCAGGATAGACATCTCCCCATAGAAAGAGAAGCTATGATTCTGATCTAGAAAGTTACCTCTACCCACACCCACTACAACTATAGCTATTTAATTTGCTTCCTAATGAAAATTACTACTCATGGTGTTTGGAAAAATTATGATCTACCAATGCAGTACTTCATTAAAAAAATCCCCATTCACAGAAAATTATTTAATGTCAATATAAAACTCCAAAATTATGGAGGAGATTATTTAAGAGTTAAGCTTTTGCATTAACACAAGATTCTAATTTTTAAAAATCCTGTTCAACACCCACACCATAAAGTCATTCTGTCTTGATCTCAATCCAAAGTGACAGAGGCAAGTACAGTAAACAGTTCCTTATTTGTCAGTAATCAAGCCACAAAATCTGAGTTAATAAAATAATCAATAAACCTTTAACACAAAAGACTAATAGAGATGGAATTTGTGTTATTTTGCTGAAGATGTCATGACAAAATATTCCAGATTAGATGCCTTAGACAACAGAAAATTGTTTTCTCACAGTTCTGGAAGCTGTAAGCCCAACATCAAATTGACAGTAGGTTTGATATCTTCTGAGACATCTCCATGACTTGCAGATTTTTTTACCATGTTCTTTAAAAAAGTTACCATTGACCTTTTTACCATGTTCTTAAATGGTCTTTCCTCATGTGCATGCTCCTGATATGTCTTTGTTTGTACAGACTTCCTCTTATAAGGACACAATTCATATTGGATTAAGGCCCGTCTTAATGGCTGATTTTAACTTAAGCAACTCTTTAAAGACCTTATTTCCAAATACGGTGACATTTTGGCATACTTGGGATTACTGTTTTAACATATGAATTTTATTTTTTAAAAATATTTATTTGAGAAGGGACTGAAAGGGGTGAGAGGCAGAGGAACAGAGAAAATCTCAAGCAGACTCTGTACTGAGTGGAGCCCAAAGTGGGTCTCAATCTTATAACCCTGAGATCATGACCTGAGTGGAAATCGAGAGTTAGACACTTAACCAATGGAACCACCAGGCGCCCCTAACATGAATTTTAAAGACAAGGGGCATAATTCAGACCATAACACAGTCTATTTAGACATTTTTCTTCCATACCTCCATATTTATTGGACATTAGACTTCAGCTAAGATGTGCGAAACAAGTAATAACATGAAATAATAAATTTTTTCATATTATAGTAATATACCATGTTTTTCTGGTCAAGAATATGCCATTATTTTAACAACACAGAGGGAACTTATTTAAATACAAGGTCTAATAAAATCTTAGTTTTTGTGATAAAATATATTTTAGACGAGATCGCTGTATTGACATGTAATGTGTTATTAATGCATCTATTAATCTAACTATGTTTTTACAAATGCCTATTTAATAATGCTATCCAGTGTAGAAAAAAATGCCATTCTAGGTAAAATATTTAGGACTTGTACCATTCACTGCTAGCAAACATAACTTTTATTCTATATTAGCAAAATAGTTCTGATTCATTATTTTAAAAGACTCCTCTGTAAAATATTACTGCTTAAAAATGAGAAAATATTTTTGTATGTAGGATAGTACATTCAAGAAAGATTGTTTTGGGGTGCCTGGGTAGCTTGGTCAGTGAAGCAGCCTACTCTTGATTTCAGCTCAGGTCATAATCTCAGTGTGGGGAGATCCAGCTTAGGATTCTCCCTCTCTCCCTCTTTCTCTGCTCCTCCCCCCCCCAAATAATAAATAAATAAACCTTTAAAAAAAGAAGAAAGATTATTTTATTTGTTGTGATTTTTACCCTCTAAATTTTGTACTGAAATTGATCTGGATTTACAAAAGAAGGTACTATTTTCTTTCTGTCCTACATCTTCAGGTAAATTTTGGTTAAGAGTATTTATGCTGTCTATTGATTATTGGTATTTGTTTGCTTCAAGATCCACTTGTGCATATTATGTGCTTATCATTATAGTGCTGCCAGGCACATAGTCCTCAAAATCAATTCAGTTTGCAAAACTTCTGACTGGGTAACACATATTCAAGTATATCCACCTATAATTACAATTGTACTTTCATTCATTGGACATGCAGTCAGGTGCTATTTTTGGAATGCTCATGTGCCAAGCAGAGTGCTAAGTTCTTCCTCTTGCTTTTTTGTATTATTTCCCTAAGTGAGAGTATTACCAATCTCCCACTTATCATGTTGGATAAGAGTACCATGCTTTTCCAAAAGATCCTTTTTAAGATAATGTAATTCAGTGATCTCCAGACACTGGAATTTCACAGACCAGTGGTATTTTTTTTAAAGTTGGAACATTTTATTAGAATAATGATAAATTTACCATTTATTATCACTGCCCTTTTATGAGAAAGAACATTTCAACACCAAAAAGATTGCTCAATGCAAACCTCAAAATTTTGTTGTTTATTCTTATTTCCCCAGTGAAACCTTTGTCATATATAGTCCAAAATTTGGGAAAACAGAATGGAAAGAAAGAGAGGCAGTAAATACCAAGAGATCTAATTGAAGAACTATGTATAGAATAGTGCATCCCTTCTCAACATGTTAGTGATTTTTGAGTTAAAACATCAAAAAAATAGTTACTGTGTAACATTTGAAAGAATGTCATTTAGCTTATTTGGTATATAGTGATAGGTAAATAGGAAAAAATATTTTTAAAATGTTGTGAGGTCATCCACTTGTGACTTTAGTTTCCTAAAAAGATCTTTCAGGTTATTGAAGATATTTTATAATACAAACATTTCTGTCATTTAAAAAATGAGATATTTTGGGGCGCCTGGGTGGCTTAGTGGGTTAAGGCCTCTGCCTTCAACTCAGGTCATGATCTCAGGGTCCTGGGATCTAGCCCCACATCAGGCTCTCTGCTCAGCAGGGAGCCTGCTTATCCCCCTCTCTACCTGCCTCTCTGCCTACTTGTGATCTCTCTCTGTCAAATAAATAAATAAAATCTTAAAAAAAATAAAATTAATAAAAATTAAAATTAAAAAATGAGATTTTCAAAAGAACTCTTTAAACAGAACTTTTAGATCCTAAAGATTGATTAAATACTGATAAATGTCTATGATGTTAATGAAAGTAGAAATAAAGTAACAATATAATGGAAAACATCAAGAAATAACTACTGTAATCCTTTCCTACATCATAATTATGAAAAAATAGAAGGAAAAAAAGGAAAATAGAAGACATAAATATTCAATTAGAAACAAAATCAGTTATTTGTAAAGGTATAAAAATCTACAGTCAGTTATAGAACCAAAATTAGATACTTGTATTGTGAGTCTGTGTGTGTGTGAGAGATACTGGTTACTGACCCAAATTCATATGACCTAATTTCTCACTAGCACTTGTATGTTTCCTAATGATAAATATTCCTGAAATATTATTACTATATGATTAATCTGGAAGACCAAAACTTAATATTTTTAAAGTAAAACGACTAGTCAAAAACACTATAATTAAAAAAAAACATCATAATTATTTGTTAAAACAATAATTTCTTGGATTCTTAATGGCACTGTCTTTTGCACAGATGATTTTATGTAAAGAATTATCAATGTGGGGCGCCTGGGTGACTCAGTTGGCTAAGCGTCTGCCTTTGGCTCAGGTCATGATCTCAGGGTCCTGGGATCCAGTCCTGCATCAGACTCTGCTCAGCAGGGAATTTACTTCTCCCTCTGCTTTCCTACCTGTCTTGTGCTCTCTAAGTCACTCTCTTTCTCTCAAATAAATAAAATCTTAAAAAAAGAATTATCAATGTTTCGAGAAAATTCTTATAGGTAGAATTACTTCAAAATGCACGTAGAACTACATGTGGAACCAGATTAGAAGGATATCTATGTTGTCCAATTTAAAAAGTACTGTAAAGATTCCCAAGGATCCCTTTCATCCAGGTGCTGTTTCTGAGCCACCATAAGTAAAATGCATACAAAATATCTTTTCCCTGATAGGTTTTTCCTCTATGAAATATTATAAGGAGTAATATTAAATGAATTCACCATAAGGCGAGTCACCATTAGATCTGCAGAGAATCTAGATAGAATAAAGGCAGAGAAAGCATAGGAAATAAGGAAAATAAAAAGATATTTGAGGGTTCATGCATATAGATTTTTTTCTATTTCGAATTTTTGTCTAGGAATAGTCTTGGATTTTTATCACGTTACCTTGCAGGTTGTTCATTTATTTTATGTTTTCACCAAGTACAAAGATTTATTTAAACTCCATGCTTGTTTATAGAACATTTTTATCAAGGGAAATAAATTCCTTTGATTTATTAATATTGAAAATTATAGAAATTCATTGCTTAAAAAATTCTGTATACTGTTTTACTATACTAATAGTATACTATACTAATACTATACTAATATTCTCTGGTGTACTTTTTAGTAACTTTTTAATTCATCACTTTTATACTACTAGCATTTAATGGCTCTTTCTTGATCTTACTTGATTCTAAGGTAAATATATATATATATATATTTAGCAATATTATTCTGATATAATGCAAAGAAGTCATGGTCAATAGAAGTTTTATAGCATAGAGATCTTGGAATTAGAGAAATGTGAATTTGAATACTATCTTTCCTTTTTCCTATCTGTGTCATCTCCTGCAGCTTACATACTTAGCATTTCTAAGACTCAATTTCCTAACATTTCAAGTACAATGGTAATATTTTAAGTAATTTCTATTGGTTTGTTTTTACCTTTCTAAAATATATCATGACAAATGAATTTTTTAAAAAAGTGACTTCTATTATTGTCAGTGTGAAGTACTGCATACCCTGAAAGTACCTTCCCATGAAAACAACTAACAAATCTGGCTGAAATATAAATTTCATCTCTTTAAATGAATTGCTGAGCTAGCTAGATAGTAAGGAAGTAGCCAAAAGCTAAACGAAGGAGAAAACCAAGGAAGATAGATAAGATTTGAAGCTAGATTTATCCTAGGACCATCTGCTAAACTATAGGAAACTTGAGCTCTTGTTTTCATGGCTGGAAATGGCCAGGCAGTCAGGAAGTAAAGCTTAGATATTCTGTGGGCTAAGTGCGCTCTAATCAGGACCTCAAAGATAAAATTTCTAAGAAAAAAGAGTTTATCTTATAAAGTCACAGCATGCATAAAGAAACAAAAAAACATAAAAAAACATGGCACTATGAATCAGAATAAGCAGAAAGAAGAACCAAAAGAATCAGATCACAAAATCAGGTATTAGAATTACCTTATATTTATGCATTTTAAGAAATAAAAAATGAAAATGTGACAAAAGAACAGCAGTCTATAAAAATAATCAGGTGGATTAATGTGTTTGTTTCATTTGGCAGAATTAAAGAAATGAATAACGTATGATGAAGCATCCTGGGGCTAACAACAGCAAAGAGCCATTTGCACCTCTGTGTCTAACGTAGCATGGAAAAGGACAGGTTTTGAGACTTAAGAGAACTGTCGTTGTAGCTATAGCAATGTATCATCTGAGAGCAGCTGCAAACTTTGGTAGAAGAATGCAGCGGGGAAAATAAATACCTCTACCTCTGTCCTCTCCCACTCTTTTTTTCCTGCTAGCACCTTTCACTGGTCAAACATACCTGGATTCAAAAACAAGGGAAATTTGTTGATATAGAACATAGAGATTGGTGTGCCAGGACACAGAACAGAGTGGAGGAAGAAGCTTTAGCAGGGCAAAGAGAGAATTCCCAACACAAGAAGTTAAGAGACATTGAGGATAAAGTGCAAAGGACTAACTTACATTTAAACAGTTATAAAAAGAGAAAAACAAGAAAAAGCAATAATCAAAGGTATGATGAATAGGTTTTAGAATTGCTTTAAAGACAATACATCTCAAATCAAAAAGCAAACCCAATATAAAAAGAAATTTACAAATAGACAATATCATAGTAAAACTGAAAAACAAGATAGACAATAAAAACAAGTTAAAATCAGCTAGATAGGAAAGAAAGATTACCTCCCAAAGACAAGCAATTAAAGTCATAACGGATTTCCCAACAACAATGGGGCTATAAGTTGGAAATTACACCTCTAATGAGCTATAAGTCATCTTTCCACATTTAATTCTTCTTCTTGTAGAGCTGTCTCTGAAGAAGAGGTACAAAAGGCACATGAACAACTGAGAAGTTTAAGATGTCCTGATTTACTTCACAGACAATTTTAAAGGATGAACTTTAGAAGGATACTTATCAAAGGCAGAATGTTTGAGATGGAATGAAGAATAGTAAACCAAATATTAAATATGTGGATGTATCTAACAAAGAAATCATAATTTCCAAAATAGAAGCCAAAAATAAAATGAAAACAGGAAAAAAAAATCTTAATTTGAAAGAAGAAAAATAGAAACTCTGTATAAGTAGAAAGCACAAAATAAAATTGCATAAACAAATCCAAATTATTATCTGTAAAATCAGATAAATGCAAATACAATGTTCTGGCTTAAAAATGAATTTGTAAAAAGCTGAATTTAAAACATACAATAATATTTTCTTTCTAAGAAACATAACTTACGTATAAGGACACAAAAATTTTAATCCAAATTATGGAAAATGGTATTCTAGATGATTGCTATCCATGAGAAGAACTCTTGCAACTATATTATTATCAGATAAATAGAGTTTGAGGCAAACAGCTTTATTAGATCTTAAGATTACTACAAAATGATAGAAGGTTCTATTCATCAGGATGTTATAGTTTCTATATACTCAGTAATATAGACTCAAATTATATGAAACAAAAAAATGACTGAAGTACAAGGGAAAATAGACAAATTCACAGCATGTTAGGAAAGTATTCATACATTTCTCACCAATTAATATATAAGCAAAAAAAATCAGCAACAATTGGATAATATACATTCTTTTCAAAGCACATATGGACTTTATAGTCAATAAACAGTGAATTCTATAAATAAGTAGATTTAGAGATTATTTTAGAAGTTGATAAGCACTAGGGCAAAGGAAAAGTACAACAGGCCAAGAAGTATTGGTACAGGAATGAAATATTAGGAGAGCTACTCTAAGTATGATTTTAAATGTGGTTGCTGTGCTAGATGACATTGAAATAGTAACCTCTAAGTAAAGACTTGACCAAGGTGAAGAGTTTTCAGAGAATGCTGCCAGAGTAAAGGCCCACGGAAGGAGCATATTGTATATAGTTAAGTGGATTGACTAAGTTTCCCCTAAGAGGGGAAGAAAAGGTTATGAGGAGACGTTGAGGCAGCATAATGCAAAGGGCCCCATGGGCCGCTGTAAAGACTTTGGCTTTTGCTTTGAGTGAAACAGAAGTCCTCAGAGTACTGAGAGCAGTGCAGTGTAAGATCTGACTCCTGATTTAAAAAGACTGCCTGGCTACTGAATTGGAATAGACCATAGGGAAGCAAGGGTTGTACCACAGAGGCTGTGAATGTATGCTGTCCTATTCTTTTAATGGATAATATAGTTGCATACCCACAAATGAAGCCAATAGAAGATAAGCAAAAAGGAACCAAGAAAAGCAAACCCCTCTGGCCTTGTAGGGGAAAGACACTGAATGAAATGCCCAGTGAGGAGTTCTGAGGTGAAATAGTAAAATAGCCATACACCATGTGATGTGATCCTTTCCTGTGATCCCATAAATTTTTAGAAAAAGCAGAAAGATTTTTTAAATGCTCCTAGAATTAGCACATAATTATGTGATGTCCATCTGAGTAGTTCAGGCTGTTCGGGTACTCATTCAGCCTCAAATAGGAACGTAATTGGGTTTTTCCCAGAAATCTATCTTCCTAGATGAATCATCTTGACTCCTCTTTCTTAGTAAAACATACCACATGTTTCTTTTTTTTTTCCATTTTAGTATAAGATATGAAGAAATTGAAAGTGTTAGTACTTCAAAATAGTCTAGAAATTATAAATATGGTTCTGGTTATGATACCTGCTTTTGTCATTGATAAGAAGAACATCACCATCAAACAGGACTCACTTGATTAATCACAGCAGTTCATTTATTAAACAAAAATTTTGAGTATCTTCTGTGACTCTGCACCATATGCAACAATTCTAGAGAATTTACTAGGAGAACATTGTCCTCACATTAAAAAATCTCGGTTTAGTTGCTGTGAACCATCAGCCTGTGGGAGATAAGTGCAGTTAAAAGAGATTCATCAGGAATAAGATGCAGAAGAACAGACTGAAGGCAGAGAACTACAGGGAAGAACTTGGGTCTTTACATCCCTCCATTATAAAGACTATGATGTCATTTAATTTACATATTAGAATATGTGTTTAGATATTTATGCACATTTTGAAAAGAATAATATTTATCCATGTTTGCCAACTCCCCCCCATTTTACTTTGAGAAAAGAATACATGCTTTTCTTGCAAAATAATTACAGCACTTTCACACACATTTTTTTCTGCATCTAAACAACTACCATATGTGATAAGAGGCCCTTTTCTGAGACTTAAGAGGGCTCCAAGTGAAAGTAGAATAATCTGAAAATGAGCAGAGCAGTTCCTTCATTTAGGCAGCTGTGCCGAAGTGGGAAGATCAGCTGGAATCAGAAAATCTGGACATGACTCTGGCTTTGTGCTGACCTTGGTTAAATGAACCTCAATTTCTTCACCTGTAAAACGCTAAGCTCACAGGCTCTTTCTAAGGAGTAAATAATAATATACATGAAGATGTAATATAACCATAGATCACATTAGAGCTGTATAAGGCATACATTTATTTATTTAATAATTTAAAAAGGAATATTTAGTTTCTGTTGTATTCTGTGAATTGTAGTAGATCCTCAAGGATGAGATAACTTCTGTCCTCAATGATTTTTTGTGGAGGCTGGGGTAATAAGATATATGCATAGGACCTTTAATAAGACAGAGACAGAGGATAGTTGGGGAAGTGGGCAAAATCAGAAGGCTTTTCAGAAGAGAGATGCTTCTCTATTTTGGTGGCATTAGTCTTCTCATTTCATAAATGTTGACTTGGGTATTCTTCTCTTCCTTTAAAATCAAAGTATAGAGGGAAGAAAAGAGAATGTGGAAAAGGAATCAAATGGGATTATAAATGTATTAAATGGTAATAATTTCTAGATGACAGATAATTATATTGTATATCTGGATTTTACCATAAACAAAATTTTTAAGGAATAATTTCCATATGCTATTAAATTTTAAGAATGATGGGTGATTCAGGTATAATTTGTAATATTATCATAATCTGAGCAGTAATCAAGAACCTAGCATTTTGGGGGTATTTTTTAGTATCAACTTCATATTTGCATAATTTTGTTGATTCAACATTAAGACTTTTTTAAGAATTCTTACCATTTTTAATTGATATATTTCTTCCTCTTTGCTAGTTCTCTATCTTTGCTCTTGAGAGTAAAATATACATTTTTTGAGCATTTTGGATGTATTGATTTATTTCTTATTATGTCTTCTTTGCATTTTTATCATCCTGTGAATGCCATTCATTTTTGTAGGCAAATGTTTTTATTCACTTAATTTATGTAGTTTTAAGGGACTTTTTAAAAGTAACTCTGAGTCTAGTGTACATAATTGATTATCCTTTTGTGATTTACTGAAAAGTAATGAACATATTCCTAAATCTTGCATGTAATTATTAATTTCTGAAAGGATTTTCACTAGGGGAGGCTTGCTACTCCTTATACCAACTGAATTTGTCAGTAAAATACCTTTGTTTAGGTAACAGACTTCTGATACAGTATTATTTTGTGTACGGGTAAAAAGCACAAAAATAAGAGAGAAGTGAATAAGTTTAAACTAGAATTTTGTCATAGTGTGATTCCTGAATTTATGAGGAGCTTGACTTTTTTTCCCTCATTGCTACACATGCTCTTTCCATTAATTTCATAGATTTTTCATGGAACAGTTGTCTGCTACAACCTCTATAGAATAAATTATATGTGCCATTCCCATTTCTGATTTGTTGTTTACAAATGTCAACTCTAGATTTTCGAGAAGTTCATAATAATACCCATTTCCTTTGAATTCTGTTTCTTTGGAAAAAGAAATACACTATATTATATAAAATATACTATATTATATTAAATATACTATAGTATTTGTCATGTCTTAAATGTATAACAAGGCAACATAAAAATAAGTTTCTCTTCTCTGAAACTATTGATGATCCCTGCAGTGTTGGTAAATTATCACTGGCTCTTAAACCCAGGCATGTGATACTTTTCTGACTCAACTGTATGGTGTCTATCTTTTTGTTCTGTTAAGCATTTTACTATCTTTTCAAGCAGTTTAAGTGTAGTTAAGAAGTGATTTATTTTCACAATAATCTTGCTCTTTAACTTCAGTTTGTCCTTATTAACTATCATCTCAACACATTTGGCTGAGATAATTGCGTATTGATTATTTTTGCAATGTCATTTGCAGTTCAAATTGGATCTTTTTTTTTTTCGAATTGGATCTTTATAAACATTTGAGATGTTTTAATGGCTGTTGTTTGCTCAACATGCATGCATAGTTTTAGTCTAGGGTTTGGTTCAGTATGTGAATTCAGGATCAATTTCATTTAAAATATTTCTGTGATAAAGCAAGAGCTTCTCTACTGCTTCTTCAACCCTTTCCTTTATTTCTTGAATTCTAAGCCAAATAAGGAATTCTGAAGCTTGGCTTCACTTGGGGTTACTTGGTTTTAAAATTTGTGAGGATGGATGGTCACAAAATACTACTCCCTTATTATTTTTATTCTCCTTTGCAGGACTGACTGCTAATCATTATTTCCAAGAATAATAACAATCCTATTTTTCCTTTTTCCATTGTATGCTTAAGTACAGTTTTATTTTTTAATCCCCATTATTTGTTTTTATTTTAGTTTGCCATGAATTCCTTCTGTTGAGTTGTTAGCCATACAGAAGCATAATTCAAAGTGACAATTGCTTGTAAATATTCAATATTTTAAGATTTTTTTAACATCTATGACTCACTTCTTATGAATCCTACCACATGAGACACTAGAAGAAAGAAAAGAATAAATATTTTCTATGCGTGGTGGCATTTGAAATGAAGACTAGGCTTTGGGAGTTAAAGGAAGAGAGTTTAAGTCCTGACTCTGGCCTTTCTGTGTTACCTTGCATATGTCACTTAATAGCTCAGAATTCCAGGTGTCTTATCTATAAAACAGTGATGTACTAATACAAATTTCAGAATTGTCATGAAAATGAAATGAATTATGGGAAAGTATCTTGACAACTGCAGTGCACTGTGTCAAGGCCCTCAAATAGTTTAGAACCTATATGAGTAAAGGGCACAAAAACTGACGTGAAGAACTAATACTAGCTTGAAAATTGATGATTATTCTTCCAATGTTTAATAGATATAATATGGAAAATTCAGAAGGCCAGCACTGAGTATATTTGAAGTGGTTGGATTTGTTTCTGAGTGGAACTGGGACTTTCATCCCTGCAGGGATGGGTAAAACTTGTAATTAGAAAGAACAATCTTCTAAATGTTCCTGCTAAGAAGAGCAGGCTTCACTCATCCATTTATTAAATCGTTTAAGTATTTATGGAGTGTTTACTGTAGTATAGGCACTGTGCTAAGGGATACCATATGAGATATAGTGGCTATGGAAAGAAAAAGATGCTTAACTTTTGTCACATGATAAACATTTTACTCTTTGGATTCTGATGAATTAAAAGGTAGTAACCTCTTTACCACCAAATTATTGGGTGAATTTTCAGATCATAGTCAATATTGTATGGCTTTATACTCTAACAGAAATGCTCCTTGTACGTTCACTGTTAGATTCAAAGGCAACAAATGCTACCATTTTACTATGTATCTTACTAAGCTTCCTACTCCTGTAGATTGTTATTTTAAATATGAGGGGTTGTGTCTATTTATGGGCATGTAGTTATTGTGTCTAATACTGGTTACAATCGAGTTAAATAAAAGCTGTATGGAAGGTAAATCTGATTTATTTTTTTAATTTAATTATTTTTTTAAATTTTTTCATTAACATATAATGCATTATTTGCTTCAGGGGTACAGGTCTGTGAATCATCGGTCTTAACACAATTCACAGTATTCACCATAGCACATATGCTCCACAATGTCCATAACCCAGCTACCCTATCACTCCCTCCCCACTCCCCAGAAACCCTCAGTTTGTTTCCTGAGATTAAGAGTTGCTTATGGTTTGTATTCCTCCCTGGTCCCATCTTGTTTCATTTTTTCCTTCCCTACCCCCACGGCCCCCTGCCCTGCCTCTCAAATTCCTTGTATCAGAGAGATCATAAAATAATTGTCTTTCTCTGATTGATTTAATTCACTTAGCATTATACCCTCTAGTTCCATCCATGTCATCGCAAATGGCAAGATTTCATGGTTTTTTTTGATGGCTGCATAATATTCCTTTGCATATATAATACATCTTCTTTATCCATTTATCTGTTGATGGACATCTAGGTTCTTTCCATAGTTTGGCTATTGTGGACATTGCTGCTTTACACATTCGGGTGCACATGTCCCTTCGGATCCCTACATTTGTATCTCTAGGATAAATACCCAGCAGTGCGATTGCTGGGCTGTAGGGTAGCTCTATTTTCAACTTTTTGAGGAACCTTCATACTGTTTTCCAAAGTGGCTGCACCAGCTTGCATTCCTACACCAACAGTGTAGGAGGGTTCCCCTTTCTCTGCATCCTTGCCAACATCTGTCGTTTCCTGACTTGTTAATTTTAGCCATTCACAGTGGTGTGAGGTGGTATCTCACTGTGGTTTGATTTGTATCTCCCTGATGCCCAGTGTTGTTGAGCACTTTTTCATGTGTCTGTTGGTCATTTGGTTGTCTTCTTTGAAGAAATGTCTGCTCATGTCTTCTGCCCATTTCTTGATTGGATAATTTCTTCTTTTGGTGTTGAGTTTGATAAGTTCTTTATAGATTTTGGATACTAGTCCTTTATCTGATATGTCATTTGCAATTGTTTTCTCCCATTCTGTGGGTTGTCTTTGGTTCTGTTGACTGTTTCCTTTGCTGTGCAGAGCTTTTGATCTTGATGAAGTCCCAATAGTTCATTTTTGCCTTTGCTTCCCTTGCCTTTGGTGATGTTTCTAGGAAGAAGTTGCTGTGGCTGAGGTTGAAGAGGTTGCTGCCTGTGTTCTCCTCAAGGATTTTGATGGATTCTTGTCTCACATGAGGTCTTTGACTCATTTTGAGTCTATTTTTTTGTGTGGTGTAAGGAAATGGTCCAGTTTCATTCTTCTGCATGTGGCTTTCCAATTTTCCCAACACCATTTGTTGAAGAGACTTTTTTCCATTATACATTCTTTCTTGCTTTGTCAAAGATTAGTTGACCACAAAGTTGAAGGTTCATTTCTGGGCTCTCGATTCTCTTCCATTGATCTGTGTGTCTGTTTTTTTGCCAGTACCATACTGTCTTGATGATTTGTAATAGAGCTTGAAGTTTGGAACTGTGATGCCACCAACTTTGGTTTTCTTTTTCAACATCCCTCTGGCTATTCGGGGTCTTTTCTGGATCCATATAAATTTTATGATTCTTTGTTCCATTCCTTTGAAATAAACTCATGGTATTTTGATAGGGATTGCATTAAATGTGTAGATTGCTTTAGGTAGCATAGACATTTTCATGATATTTGTTCTTCCAATCCATGAGCATGGAACGTTTTTCCATTTCTTTGTGTCTTCCTCAATTTCTTTCATGAGCACTTTGTAGTTTTCTGAGTACAGATTCTTTGCCTCTTCGGTTAGGTTTATTCCTATGTATCTTATGGTATTGGGTGCAATTGTAAATGGAATTGACTCCTTAATTTCTCTTTCTTCTGTCTTGCTGTTGGTGTATTGAAATGCAACTGATTTATGTACATTGGTTTTATATCCTGACATATTACCAAATTCCTGTGTAAGTTCTAGCAGTTTTGGAGTTGAGTCTTTGGGTTTTCCATATAAAGTATCATATCATCTGCAGAGAGCGAGAATTTGACTTCTTCTTTGCTGATTCAGATGCCTTTTATTTCTTTTTGTTGTCTGATTGCTGAGGCTAGGACTTCTAGTACTATGTTGAATAGCAGTGATGATAGTTGACAGCCCTGCCTTGTTCCTGACTGTAGGGGAAAAGCTCTCAGTTTTTCCCTATTGAGAATGATATTTGCTGTGGGTTTTTCATGGATGGCTTTGATGATACTGAGGTATGTATCTTATATCCCTACACTTTGAAGAGTTTTGATCAAGAAAGGATGCTGTAGTTTGTCAAATGCTTTTTCAGCATCAATTGAGAGTATCATATGGTTCTTGTACTTTCTTTTATTAATGTATTGTATCCCATTGATTGATTTGTGGATGTTGAACCAACCTTGCAGCCCAGGAATAAGTCTCAGTTGGTCGTGGTGAATAATCCTTTTAATGTATTGTTGGATCCTATTGACTAGTATTTTAGTGAGAATTTTTGCATCCATGTTCATCAAGGATATTGGTCTGTAATTCTTTTTGATGGGTTTTGGGATCAAGGTAATTCTGACCTCATAAAATGAGTTTGGAAGTTTTCCTTCCATTTCTTTTTTGGAAACAGTTTCAGGAGGATAGGTACTAATTCTTCTTTAAATGTTTGATAGAATTCCTCAGGGAAGCTGTCTGTCCCTGGGCTCTTGCATGTTGGGAGATTTTTCTGACTACTTGAATCTCCTTGCTGGTTTTGGGTCTATTCAAGTTTTCTATTTCTTCCTGGTTCCATTTTGGTAGTTTTTGTCTATCTAGGAATGCATCCATTTCTTCCAGATTGTCAAATTTTCTAGTGTATAGTTGCTCATAATATGCTCTTATAATAGTTTGTATTTCTCCCACACTAATTGGGACACCTGACTCTGCTGAGGAAAGTCCCCACAGAGCAGACCATACTAAGGAGAGCAGCTCCCTCATCCTCTCCTCCCATCCCTATGCCCTGCAGCAAAGGAAATCAGGGATCATCTATGCTGCTCTCTGGTGTCTGGTAGCTGGTGGAGAGTGCACTTGTGAGAGGCTATTGCTGAGTGCAAGAAAATGGCTTACTAAGAAAGGGTCAGGAAGTGCCAGTGAATAACTGAGGGAAAGGACATGGGTTGCAGGTAAGGCAATAATAGCAATATGTGGAAGGTCACTGACTAATTCAACTACCTCGGTCACACCCAGTGATCCCAGAACATAATTTCCTTCATGGCAGAATTAGGAGAGATAGGTTTATTCATTCATTCAAACAACATATAACTCATGAATGCCAAACACCATGCCAACTTCTTTACTCCACTGATAAAGTAGAGAATAAAATCAATATCATCCCTGCCTTCATGGGACTTAACAGTACGAGAGGAAGGCAGACATTAAATAGAAATTCTGGAAAACTAATATATAATTGCTATTTGTGATAACTGTTAGGATGGAAAACTCTATGCTGTATGGTGGAGCCATATTCTTGGACCTCATCCTTATTAAGATGTCAGAGTGATCTTACATTATCTCAAAAAGTGATATTATAATGAAGACTAGAAGGATGATTAAGTATTATTCAGATAGAGTAGGAAGAGGACTCATTTGAGTCAAAAGGAGCATTACACATAGAGGCCCAGAGAGAGGAATGAGTTTTAAGTGTATATTCAAGGTACTTAAATGTACTAGGGGCAGAGCTCCATAGCTGAAAACCATAGTTGCATGAAAAATTGTTTTCCTGCAAAGAAGCTCTTAAGATGTCACTGTGAACCAATTCTACATTGAGGAGTTAAGTTGTTCGTTTGTCTCTAAAGACCTTCAATGGAACACTTTTCTAAAACTTTACTTCCCTGCTCTTGTCGACTAATTCAGAATTCTTCTGTGGAGAATCATATCTTTACCAGTCATGTGCTAAATGGAGACTTCTAGGCATGCTGTTTTGTCTACTATAGGAGTCACATGGGGCTATTGAAATTTAAATGTAAATAAATTAAACTCAATAAAATTTCAAAAATCACAAATTCAGTTCCTCAATCACACTAGTCACATTTTAAATGTTCAACAGTTGAATAAGGCTAGCAGCTGCTGTGTCAGACAACACAGATATTGAACACTTCAATCACCACAGATTTGCATAGTTCACAGAGTAGCCACTGGGCTTTTGAGTCAAGATTTAAATCCTGGTTTTTGCACTTACTGAAACTCAGGTTAACCATGGATAAAATAAGAATGACATACGTAATGTACATATAAAGAACTTAACATAGCACCTGGCACATCATAGGCATTTTAGAAACACCTGATACCTCTATTCTCTTAACTCAACACCTTTGTCCTCCAACGACTCAGTTGTTCTTCCTCTTCCTTCTCCATCCAATGTAAATTCATTCAACCATATTTGCACCAAAGCTTCATTTCCTTTCTTGACTAGTTATACTTCCAACCTAATCCACAATTCTAGATTAATCTAAACTTGTTCTCTCATCCAGCTGTGTCTGCCAAATCTTTTTGGAAAAAATCATTTCACTATTGAGATTATCAACCTTATCAGTTGGCAGCCTCTGGGTTCATCTGGTAGACTACCAGAGTACTCGGCAAGCCTTTGACAATACTTCTTTGGGCAATCTTTTCATTTTTGATAGTACCGGTCCTAACTGCATGCTCTTCACATTTGTATCAGCAAGTGACTATATCCTGGAATGAATTCACTGAACTTCCCTCTCCTGTATCTCCAGGTGTATATTTTTTATTTGTATGGGTTCCCAAATGCTAGTATTGGGATCAATGTAAAGCTACTTCAGAAGTATTTGATTAATGTTAAAAAGTACATCTACTTGGACCTGACTCCTACCTACTGAATGAAAATTTTTAGTACTAGGAATGGCAGAATTTGTACTTGTGTAAGCCTCTTCAGATGATTTTTATGTCCTAAGTTTTGGAGACACCACCAAGAGAGTTGTAGTCACCTTTACTCATAATCTCTGAATGCTTTTTCATGCTCTTTAATATTAATGATATTTCTTCTTGCCTCTATTTCTTCTCAGCAGTTGACATGTAGGCTGCACTTTTCAGAGCTCTTCAGTGAGTTGTCAGAGCATCTGTCTTGCCTGTGGTCATCACACTTAATCTCTCCTTGCTGGCACTGTTAACACATTCCCACTGGTGGCTTGCCAAGTTTGAAAGTAGCGAGAGTCAGAGAATAGCTCCTTTGCTGTGTCCTGGCTTTGCTCCAAAACCTCATTTTTGGTCTTTTTGTCTGACCATTTAATGCAAACTGTAGATCATAGATGACACTGGTGGAAGAGTTCAAGCAGCCAAGAGTGTAATCTCAGGAAGATGAAAGTCACACAGCTATATAATAGCTTGGACATGAACATTATTCTATAAAATGTTAATTTAATTCAAAGTGTTTTCTACAGGGCATAATGTTTAGCATTCCAGGGAAAAAAGAACTTTTAAAGCTGTTTTAAATTTTTTCATCTATTAGTGTGTTGTATATATAATTTATAGTAAGTTTCTTTGGTCCCAGTTATCTTTTTGGTGGTTCTCAAAAGCTCAAAATGTCACTGATAGATACAGCATTGGTGATATAGTGTTGAGCATAGCTGCCTTCTAAAGTGTCACTGATAGAAGGAAACATTTCAGTGAAAATAGCTAAATGGTCAAAAATCATCATGTAATTAGCAAATAATAATAATATATACAAATATATAGATTTGTGTAGTATATTTATATAAATATCTAACGTGTATGCTATTTGTATATAGGTATATATTAATATAAATATTATTCAATTTAAGAAGAATTTCCTCATTAGGGATGCCTGGGTGACTCAGACAGTTAAGTGACTCTTGATTTTGGCTTAGGTTATGATCTCAGGGCTGTGAAATTGAGCCTGGCAACCAGCTCTATGCTCAGCAGGGAGTTTGCTTGAGATTCTCTCTCTCCCTCTCCCATTGCCTCTCCCACTGCTCACACTGTCTCTTTCAAATAAGTAAATATTAAAAAAGAAGAATTTAATCGTTAATTATTCATTACACAGTAGAATCTCAAGTATCAGTCTCCCAGTGGAATTATAATAATCAAAAATTCATGGAAATAATAGATTAAGAAAAAATAAGAAAAAGATGAAAAGTCTGAGAATCTTGATTAAATCTCACTTGAGCCTTTTATTTCATGTGTAACCATGAGCAGGTCACTAAATATTTCCGAGCCTTAGTTTCCTCATCTTCAATATGATCTTTCAAGAGGTTGTTGTAAAGAAAAAATGTAATAAATGATATATAGTAATACATTATAAAATATATTTATTATTGTTGCTAAGGTCAAAAGGCACTATACAATTCTGAAATATCTTCTAAATTCTCTAAGAAAGTATACAGCATGTAGCACTTTAGTTAGTTCATGAGGATAACAACTCACTTTTATCCATCTTAGTATCCTTAAAAGATTAACCTATAGTAAATCTTAAGTTTTATTAAATAAAATGAAGTATAGTTTATTACTTATTTCTGAAAGTTGGCAATTCATGCATGGATGTTTTGTGTTTTTCTAATAACCAGGACGTTTGTTTAGCCAGAATTTTTTTTTCCTCAACACTGCTGTCTGTTCTTTTTCTTTATTGAATAAAGGCCACTTTCATAGTTTTCCTAACACACTGGATATTTAAAATTTTAGTATATGATTTCATTTTTATTTGGGATAATTTTGATAAATAATAGCTATATTTGGTGAGCTCTCGAATTGTGATGGACACAAAGTAAAACATTTTACATGTATTAACATATTTGATCCTCATAAGAGTTTTTTGAGATGGCTTATGTTTTCCCCATTTACTGATGAAAAATTAAGACCCAAAAGTAGGTATCATTCTCTAAAAGCATCCTTTAAGAGAAAAAGTCGGGGTTTGAACATAGGCAGCCTGATTCTAGAACCTAAACTCATCACATTTAAGCCACACTTTATTGCATATGCTCTCCTACAGATCTGCTTGTGAGTGTTCTCAGAATGCAAGCTTAGGGCCCCACAATCCCTGTGGGAGTTGACTTGCAGATATTTGAATCCAAAAGCAACCGTATAAGTAAAATTATCTTCAAGTCTTAGTAGTGCTTTCTAACTTGTTATATGAAAACAAACATGGTTATATGGAATCAGTTTCACATCATCAATAGTCAGAAATACAAAAGGAAAAATAATACATAATAAAAAGTTTCCTTTTGTCTACCCTCAGTAGTTTTTTAGGGTTATCAAAATGAGTAGATTATGTATTGGTGGCACAAAACTGTAAGGTTTACTGAAATCAAAAATATCACGAAGAACGTACTATAAAATATGTTAACTCAAGTTGCAATTTGATCCATTTATTGTTATTTTCTACTTGTCAGCATTGCTATATTGTCAGCATCGCTAATGTTGCTAGTAACTGAGTTCTATTACACTAGGGATTAGAGCTTCAACATACGAATTTGGGGATGGGGGACACAGACACAAACATTCAGTTCATAACAATCTATTTGGAGAATGGGCATTTGAATTTTGTCCACGTGGTGTTTTTAACTTTTTTTAATTTAGAACTCTTTAGAAAAGTCACTTTCCAGTTTACCACATTCCCTGCCATTCCCTACTATCTTATTCCTTGCTGGGTACTAAATAGTGTTGTTTACTGAACCTCAGCAGATTCCTGAACTATTGACTCTTGATTTAGACCATTTAAAGAGTTAGAATTTGTCAAGATTTCAGTATTAAGATTTAGTTTTGGTTCTCTCTTATAGGATGGAGAACCTAATAAGGGGAAGGAATCCCCCACAATATCAGAGAAGTCCTTGTAAAGAAGTTCGTGCAGCACTTCGGAAGAGGCCTGAAGAAGAGTGTAAGTATGTTTAATAGGATTAAGATATGTTCTAGATAGATTTTGGTGAGTAACATTTAAAATAAAAGATTAACTTTTAAGTGATTAGTCAAATGATAGAAGTACTTAATAAATATTTGTTGAATTAAGTTGAATTTATTTTTTAAAAACATATGACAAATGATATCTGGATTCAGACACTAGGAACATTGTTTTCTTAAGTGTTTCTCCTGTACTTGAAGATCTTCTACTGATAGTTGAGTTCCATGTTCAAATAAGATTGGAAAATGCTAAATAATCTACCATATCTTCCTACCATGACTATTAATGTTTTTGAGGAGTCCTGAAGTAAAAGAAAACTTTTGAAATGTGTTTAAAATCAATAGATTCCACTTTCATTTGACCACAACACTCTTTCAACATTTTTTTTTTAAACCTGAGGACTCTTTGAAAATCATTGCATTAGACTAAAGAATAAATATCTAACGGTAAACATAATGGCATGGGTCAAAAGGAAACATTTGAGTAATCAAATTTAGGAAAAGATTCTGAAAGATGGAAGTTATATATCTTACCATTTTCTCCATCTGCAAGTCATTTTCTCCATCTGCAAATTAGTAAATATTCAAATATATAATTGTCTCTCAGGACTTTATTTTAATATTTCTAGTCTGTAGCATTGTTGGAGACACTATTGTAGCATTTTAAGTTTATAAGATGACCAATAATACTAACTTTTCTTATGCTGTTTGCAAATAATTATTTTCAGAGAAGTAAATCACATTCTGTTATGGCAAAAATGTATGTGATTTTTCTCCTTTTACAGAAACTTACATTTCATAAGGATAGTGTTATTACAGTGGGTTTATTGGCATATATAGTTTAATAGGCTTTTTTTTTTTAATGTCTTTTCTTTTTATTTTATTTTATTTTTTTTTAAATTTTTTTATTAACATATAATGTATTATTTACCCCAGGGTACATTATGTGAATCATCAGGCTTACACATTTCACAGCATTTGCCATAGCACATACCCTCCCCAATGTCCATATCCCTACCCCCCCAC
>CM052798.1:50985518-51037993 GCA_028533885.1 Nasua narica
TGCTCCTAGTATTGCTCTTCTTCCTCTCTTCTCCCTCCTGTTGAGTATGCTGGCTTTTAAAATGATTTCTTAACTATCTAGATGAACTTCTGGGTTCCGACTCTATCTCAACCTCCTACTTCTCCGCCATCTTGCTCCTCCTCCCAGTTTAATAGACTTTTAAGATTATATTGGCATTTTAAATTAGTTTGAAGTACACCATTCTGAGTAAAGACAAAGTACGTTAAAACTGAGCACGCTCATGGCAAGTAGAGTGTTTTCGTTCTATTTTTTGATTATAGAGTTAATAGACAACCTGATTGGGTTATAATCTATGTCATTCAGTATATTATTAGTTTTCTTTTCTTTTTTTTTTTAATGTTGGTTTTCTTTCAATTATTAGAATTACAGCTTCTAACACTATAAACAATACCCAATTAAAACTAAAATTTGAAAATGAAGATTGAGTTCTGGGCATCATAAAACTAAAACCATAAGATGCAGACTCTTGCACAAAAGTACCGCTTTTTTTATTGGGTTCATAGGGAAGCTGTGGGATTTTCCTTTATGCTGGTTTAACACAATTAGCTTAGTCTCTGGTATACTTCTTCAGATTTTATTTTAAAATTTATAAGGGATTTTTGTGAATAAATCTATCATTGATTCTCTCAGAATTGCTATTTAATATAGATGAAGTGATTTTTTAAAACTCTGAGTTAGTCTAGGCTGGAAGTTGACCACTGGATCCATTGACCACATCCAATCTGACACCTGTTTCTGTAAATAAAATTTTATTGAAACGTAGCTATCTCTTATTTATTTAGGTATTGTGTATGTCTGCTTTCATATTACAGAGGAAAAGTTGAGTAGTTATGACAGAGACTATATGGTCCACAGGACCAAAAGTATTTACATTATTCTTTACAGGAAAGGGTTTAAACCCAGTTCTGGGCCATTGGTTCTCGAAGTGTGCGCTTCAGATCAGCCACAGTAGCAGCATCTAAGAACTTGTTAGAAATGCAAATTTTAAGAGCTGTAACCCATAACTACTGAATCAAGACCTCTGAGAGTTGGGTGCAGCAATCTATGTAAACCCTGCAGGACATTCTGATGCAAGCTCAAATTTGAAAATCTGTAGCTTAAGTCAAATAACTGGCTGCAGATTATAGTAAATCATCATGGATACAAAAGACTAATAAAGGTAGGCATATTTTAGAATTAAGTCTTATTGCTGTTTAATTAAGGTATATAACATAATAACTGATGCTGGTATTATAACAAAGCAAATCCTCATCAACTGGACTGTGGAAGTCAGGGCAATTTTTCAGGTATCATTATAGGAGCTCAGTTGGGTTGACCGAGTTACGGAACATGGAAAGACATAATGAGAAATAAGAAACTTATAAAATGCTATTCTCTTTCAGAGAGGTCTTCATTATCCCTTGTTATTATAATGAGCAGTTCCTTTTGCCTTGTTACAGACCAGTGTTAATTCCCTAAGTAAGAAGCCTCTTTTACAGAACGGAAGCAGCATATCACATTAGTTAATTAAGACATTAACTTTAGAGTCACACAGAAGGGTTTATTCTCTAATGTCACTTAATGTGACCAGCTGCAGGAAACTGGGTATTATTTTTTTAATCTAAGATTCCATTTACTTATCTGAAAAATGAGGATAATGATAGAATCTACTTGTAGGGTTGCTTTGAGAATTAAAAGAAGATACTTATATGGAGCTATTTCAGGTTTGGTTCCAGACAGTGGAAATACCATAAAACAAATATCACCATAAAATGAATCAAATGAATTTTTTTTGGTTTTCTAGTTCATATTAAAAGTTATGTTTATACGATACTGTAGTCTGTCAAGTGTGCAATAACATTATGTTTAACAATGATATATATATCCTAATAAAAAATACTTTATAGTTAAAAAATGCAAACTGTCATCTGAACTTTCAGTGAGTTGTGATCTTTTTGCTGGTGGAAGATCTTGTCTCAGTGTTGATGACTGCTGACTGGAAAGGACGTTGGTTGCTGAAGGTTGGAGTGGCCATGGCAATTTCTTAAAATAAGATGACAAAAAATTTTGCCACATTGCTTGACTTTTCTTTTCATGGACCATTTCTCTGTAGTCTGCAGTGCTGTTTGATAGCATTTTACCCACAGTAGAACTTCTTTCAAAATTGTAGTTAGTCCTCTCAAACCCTCCTCATGCTTTATCAACTAAGTTTATGTAATATTCTAAATCTTTTGTTGTCATTTCAACAATCTCCACAGCATCTTCACCAGGAGTAGATTCCATCTCAAAAATATGCTCTCTTAGTTCATCAGTAAGAAACATTAAAAAAAAGGTTTTATCTATTTATTTGTGAGAGAGAGAGCACAAGCAGGGGGAGTGGCAGGTAGAGGGAGAAGCAGGTTCCCCGCTGAACAAGGAGCCTGATGTGGGACTCGATCCCAGGACCCTGGGGTCATGACCTGACCAAAGGCAGACACATAACACACTGAGCCAGCCAGGCATCCTAAGAAGCAACTTCTTATCTTTTAAGGTGGGATCATGAGATTGCAGCAATTCAGTCATATATTCAAGCGCCATTTCTAATTCTAATGTCTTGCTATTTCCACCACATCTGCAGTTACTTCCTCCACTGAAGTCTTGAATCCCTCAAAGTCATCCATGAGGGCTAGAATGAACTTCTTCCAAACTCCTGTTAAAGTTGACATTTTGACTTCTTCTCTTGAATCACAAATTTTCTTAATGGCATCTAGAATGTTGAATCCACTCCAGAAGTTTTCAATTGACTTTGCCCAGACACATCAGAAATCACTACCTAAGGCAGCTATAATCTTACAAAATGTATTTTCTAAGTAATAAAACTTAAAAGTCTAAATGACTCCTCCATCCATGGACTGCAGTATGAATGTTGTGTTAGCAGGCATCAAGACAACATGAATCTTATTGTACATCTTCATCAGAGCTCTTCAGTGACCAGGTGTATTGTCAATGAGCAGTGATATTTTGGAAGGAATTTTTTTTTCTAAGCAATAGTTCTCAACAGTGGGCTTAAAATATCCAGTAAACTGTGCTATAAATGGATGTACTGTCATCCAAGCTTTGTTCCATTTATAGAGCATAGGCAGAGTAGATGTAGCATAATTCTTAAGGGCCCTAGGACTTTTGGAATTGTTGTTAAGCATTGATTTCAACTTACAAGTTACGAGCTGAATTAGTCCCTAACTGGAGAGTCAACTTGTCCTTTGAATCTTTGAAGCCAAGCATTGACTACTCTTCTACATGGCATCTTCTTCCAATAGAAGATTGTTTCAGGGCTGTGTGGATGGCTCATTCGGTTAAGCTTTGACTCTTGATTTTGACCCAGGTCATGATCTCAGGGTCCTGAGATTGAGCTGCTTGTTGGGCTCTGTGCTTAGCAGGGAGTCTGCATGTCCCTCTCCCTCTGCTCCTTACCCTGTTCTCTCTCTCAAATAAATGAACAAAATCTTCAAAAAAAATAAAAGTCTGTTTCATCCACATTAAAAATCTATTTAGGGGCGCCTGGGTGGCTCAGTGGGTTAAAGCCTCTGCCTTTGGCTCGGATCATGATCTCAGGGTCCTGGGATCGAACCCCGCATGCGGGCTCAGCTGGGAGCCTGCTTCCCCCTCTCTCTCTGCCGGCCTCTCTGCCTACTTGTGGTCTCTCTCTTTCTCTGTCAAATAAATAAATAAAATATTTTTTTAAAAATCTGTTTAGTGTAGCCACCTTCATTAATTATCTAAACTAGATCGTCTGGGTAACTTGCTACAATTTACAGCAGCACTTGTTGGTTCTCCTTGCACTTTTATGTTAGGAAAACAGCTGCTTTCCTTAAGTCTCACGTACCAAACTCTGCTAGCTTCAGTCTTTTCTTCTGCAGCTTCCTCATCTCTCTGAGCCTTCACAGAATTGAAGACAGTTAGGGCCTTGCTCTGGTTTAGGCTTTGGCATAAGGGAATGTTAGGGCTGGTTTGATCTATCCAAACCATGAAAACTTTATCCATATCAGCGATAAGGTATTTCACTTTCATACCATTCGTGTGTTCACTGGAATACCACTTTTAATTTTCTTCAAGAACCTTTCCTTTGCATTTATGACCTAGCTAACTGTTTGGCACCAGAGGCCTAGCTTTCAGCCTATCTTGGCTTTTGGCATATTTTGCTCATTGAGCTTAATTATTTCTAGCTTTTGATTTAAAATAAGAGACATAAGATTCTTCCTTTTGCTTGAACACTTAGAGGCTACAATAGTGTTATTAATGGACCTAATTTCAATATTGTTGTGTCTCAGGGAATAGGGAAGCCTGAGGAGAGAGAGAAAGATGGTGGTTGGTGAAGCAGTCAGAACAAATACACTTATTGAGTAAACTTGCTATCCTATATGGACACAGTTTGTGGCTCCCCAAAACAATTATAATAGCAACATCAAACAGTACTGATCTCAGATAACCATAACAGATATAATAGTAATGAAAAAGTTTGAAAATTGTGAGAATAACCAAAACATGACTGAGAGACGTGAAATGAGAAAATACTGTTTGATAGATAATGCAGATAAACTAGCGTGATACAAACCTTTAATTTGTAAAAACTCAATTATCTGTGAAGCATAATAAAGCAAAGTGCAATAAAATGAGGTATGCCTATAACAAATACTTGGTCTAGAACCTGGGACATAGAAACTTTTCTTTTCTTTCTTTTCTTTTTCTTTTCACTAGTTACTGTTCTTCTTATTCCAAAGTAAGCATTTGTGTGAAGAAAATAAAAAGTAAGCATTTATGTGAAGATAATAAATCAGAAATGGAAATTAATAGAAATTACCACCACTATTTTTAAAAACAATAATACATAGCAAGCCACAGGTTGTACAAATGTCATAAATCTGAAATTCTTACAATTGTGTTAGATAGCAATTCATGCTAGGTAGTAATTTTCTCACACAATGGCATAGTTCTTTCTCTGTTATTCTACAAATTCCACATGGGATCTTGACTAAGACTGCTGGGTCAATTCCCATGGAAAGTTGCCACCTTAGAAAACCATCATAGAAAACCAAATGGTAGTGTCTTCCCTTTACTGAGAGTTGGAATAGTAAAACTTAACTCCTTTGGTTGCAAGGAGAGACCTCTTTCATTTGGAGATACTGCATACAGAAGATTTTTGCTAAGTAGCATAATTCATACTGCTCTCTTTTATAATCTTTTATACTTTTCTGCAGTATTTTCAATGTGAAGATCAACATTAGGTCACCAGACATAGCTCTTAACCAATTATTTCATGTGAATTATATCTCGCTATTCTACATCTAGCATAGTCAAGCAAATTTTCAGTGAAAATAGATTGCTTCCTATAAAAGGAAGGACTTTGAAACATGCTCAAGTTACATCCCATTAAAAAAAACAAGTATGTAAATTTTGTCCTCCGAACCACAGCCCCATTCAGTTACAGCACTACATTATTGTTTTATTCCTAGGTAAGCCTTTGTAAAGGGTTATCTACTTATCTCCCACTCACTCCTCCAAACCCATGCAATCTGGGTCCTACCCAGCCACTCAACTGAAACAGCTTTCATTCATACCACAAATAATCACTTTGTGTTGTTATTTGTATTCTACTGCCCTGTAACAAATTATACAAACTTAGTAGCTAAGATAACCCTCATTTATTATCTTGCAGTTTCTGAGGGTTGGTAGTCCAGGCTGGGCTTAACCAGGTTCTCTCCTTCAGGATCTTACCAGGTGAAGTCTCATCATGAGCTCAGTTGAGGAAGCATCTATTTCTGAACTTATTCAGGCTGTTTCGAAGAATTTGTTTCCTTATGGTTGGTGGTTCCATCGTGTGGTGGTGAACACTCTGGACTCTGTTCCCTTATGGTTATATGACCAAAAGCCTTGCTTTCTGCTGACTTCTAGCTGGAGGTTACTTTTAAGTGTTAGAGGGCACCTACATATCCTTGCTCTATGTAGGTTCTCAATGAGTCTGCTCACTTAATTGAGCCAACATGGAGACCCTGTCCTCAGGGAAGTCCCTACCCATCTTTTAAGGGATTTCAGCTAATTAAATCAATATATCTACTTTTGTTTAATTCACATTTAACTGATTGGGGTCTTACCTGCACCATCACCTTTTCCATTTTCTGTTGACTAAAATCAAGTCTCAAATCCTACCCCCCTCAAAGGGGAGGGGATTTTTATAGGACTTGAGCACTTGGGGGTATGATGATCATAGGGCCATCTTAGAATTCTGCATACCACTTACTAAATCCACCAAGAAATTTTTGTAATGGTCTTTTTATTTAAGTTCTTAGCAAGAATCAATACTGTTGACTATTTCTTCTTTTTTAGAAAATCTTTTAATTTTTTGGCTATCATAATATAATAATCTAATTTTCCTCCATTTCTCTGATTATTCTTTTGCATGTTCAACTTGCTATTTCTAGCCATTACATATAAAAATTTCCAAATACTGTCTGAAGTCTTCTTCTTCCAAGTATACTCATTCCATGAACAATCTCATTACACCCATGCACAGCATCAGTTATTCCTATAATCAGGTGTCTCACAAATTGGTAACTCTAACCCAGACCTCTCCCTGTATAGCCAAATGTCTACTTGATACATCCTCTTGGTTGTCTTAAAAGTACCTCAGTCTCCAAATCCATAATCATTCCCTCAAAACCTGAACTTTTTTCACTCTTTCTTTTTTCCTTTTTTTTGTCTGAATGTTTTATATTCTTAATCATCCAAGTTTGAGGGGCACAAATCTTGGAGTCACTTTTTCATATCTTCTCCTTTTCCTCTCATATCCAGCATAATCTCAAGGCTTCTTAATTTTACCTTCTGAAGATGTTGTGAATCTATTCACAAATCATCTCTGCAAAGATTTGAAGATTCTACCAGATACTTCTATAAGTTATTTTCCTACGTAGTGTTCTGAAAACCTTTCATTTAAAAATGATCCTATGGCTTTCCATTGTTCATTCAAGAAAGACAAAAGCTTTACTATAGTTTATAGGACCTTGCAGAGTCTAGCTTGCACCTACCCCTTCAGCTTCATCTCACAGTCTATTCCCTTACTCTCTGTATTCCAACTACATGGGCTTTCTTTTAATTCTTGAACATATTCAGCAATAGGGGAACAGAATATACATATTTTTAAATGATATGGAATCTTAGAACTACAAGAATGACAAAAATTACCCTAAAAGGAAGAGTATACTTTTGGAAAACATTGAATGTAGAAACAAAAAAAAAGTTAGAAAGTTGCATGAAAATTTTAATAATCATAAGAAGATGAATACTGTGAAATAACTGCAAAGTAAGAATAAGAAAATAGGATTTTTTTCTTCAAAAAGCAAAAGAAATAAATAAAAATCAACAGTGATGACGAAAGGTATTATAAAACCTTAAACATGAAAAGCAGACAAAATCTTCACTAGAGTCAATCAAAGAAGAATTAACATTGTAAAAATATAAGATATTTGAAGAACAAATATAGAAAACCAGTAAATACAAAGGAAATATGACCAAAACAAAAACAACAAAAAGGTGAAGGGAAATAATTGACAAATGTGGAGAAATAAAACAAACTAAGAATTACTAATTGTTCCAAGAAAGAAATCAAAGTGATTCAAAGGAAAAAAAATCATCAAAAGACTTAATTGAATATACTTTTCAAGGTAGGAAAAACAGGTGACCACATATTAAAATGTCTTACAGTGTACTATACAGTCACTTAAATGAGATCTGCATTCAGACACATCCAGACAAACATTTTTAAATTACACTATCAGCTCTTTGACAAGAAGATATCTATCTATCTTATTTACCATTATATCAGTGACACATAGTGTAGTGCCTGGAAGTTGGGAAATAATTAACAAATGTTTCAGAAGAGTGAAGAAATTAATTGCTTAACTTTTAAAATAAAAGTACACCAAAGGAATCTACTTGAAAGAAAGAGAGGGGAAAAGAAGAGAAAGAATTAGAAATAGAGAAACACAAAGAAAGAGAGAGAGAGAAATGAAGAACATGAGGAAGGAGGAAAGGGAGGGAGGGAGGAAAGAAGAATGGAAGGACAAATTTTTAATTTTAAGACAGATGTTATGAACTCATTTTTCCTCTTCTTTCCTTCTACATGCAACTGAATAACCTGAAAATTATTCAGTGGACCATGATGAAAGGACTCTGAAAACTTAAAAGAAGAAGGCAAACTGTCTGGGACTTCAGTAATTAAGGAAAGACAACATTATGCATATTTTGAGTATTTCTTTTTATCCATATATCCCTGGGCACCAGAGATAACTTCAAACTGGCATTGTCAAAAGACATTGATCATTATCATCATCATCATCATCATCATCATCATCATCAAGAAAAGCCTGTTCTTCCAGTTGAAAGGAATAGGACAAGAGAGCCCCAATAGATACTTGTAGAGAGCCCTAACCTTTATTCTAAAATTCTAGCTGACAGGCAGTTTAATCCATCTGCTGTAGCAGATTAGTGAGGCCCTAGCCATCCAACCCTACTTTCCCTGGCACGCAGACCTATCTGGTAGAAACAATGGTCTCAGTGAAACCCTGTGTCTCCCTACCTTCCACCCAGTGGCATAAGGAGACCTAGACCCAGCAGTTTCTGTGCCTTCCCAGAAAATAATTCAGTAACCTTAGGAAACCCAGAAAGGCACTTTCACTCTGGCAGATGTCACCAGTAGGGTTTGAGCAATAGCCCAACAATGCTGGAAGAATAAAACAGACCAGAATAGCATAGCATTACAAGGAATTAGAAAACTGTCATTGTAACTAAAGCCCACAAAAGTAGGCCAGAGTCTAGGGCCTGGTAAAAGTGGAAGATTCTTATAGGTTCATGAGTCTCCTAGTGTAATAACCAAAATGTCCAAAATAAAATTGAAAATTGTATCATACCAATAGCATTATGTTATTATGTTATGTTATTATTATGTATTTGTAAGATAAAAATGGTATTGAGGTGTCTGGGTGGCCCAGTGGTTAAGCATCTGGCTTCAGCTCAGGTCAGGGTTTCCAGGTCCTGGGATCCAGCCTGCATTGGGCTCCCTGCTCAGCAGGTAGTTTGCTTCTCCCTCTGACTCTCCCCCCACTCCTGCTCTCTCTCTCTCTCTCTCAAAGAAATAAATGAAATCTTTGAAAAAAAGAAGATAAAAATGGTATTATACTATTTATCAAGAACCAGGAAAAACTACAATCTGAGCTGACAATTGTTGACAGTTGACAAATTACAATCTGAAATGACAATTATCTGACACCAATACTAAGATGAATCAGACATCGAAATAATCTAACGAGGAACTGAACCAGGCATTACAAAAATGCTTCAATAAACAATTACATAATCTCTTGAAACAAGTTAAAAAAGTTTAGAAAATCTCAACGAAATAAAAGTTATTAAAAATGGAAATTATATAACTGAAGAATTTAATGACCAAGATAAAAATCTTGCTGAATAGACTTAATAGTAAAGTGAAAATGGCAGAAAATAGAGTGAGCAGGAAGATAGATTATTCAAATTTACTCAATCTAAACAACAAGGAGAAGACTAGACAACAAAAATGAACAGAATTTCAAGAATTTGTGTAAAAATAACAAAAGATCTAATATTTTTGTCATTAGAGTCTCAGAAGAGAAAGAGCATTTGATAAAAAGTATTTGGAGAAATATTGGTTGTAAACGTCCCCAAATTGGTTAAAGACGTAAATTTAGACATTCAGGAGGCTAGAAGAGCTTCAAATATGATAAACCCTAATATATCTCCACCAAGATATGTCATAATTAAACTTCTGAAAACCAAAGAAGAAACTCTTATAAACAGCCAGAGAGAAATAAAGACCTAGCCCTTTACCTATAAAGAAACAAAAATTCAAATAATAGTGAAAGAACAACAGAATGGATAAAAATAGAACTAAACACAATAGGACTTTTTTATCTCATATTTTATAGTTGAAGCAAAAATTATAACAAAACTTGATAAGGTGCACAGTGCATGTAGAAGAAATAATTAAGATAAGTATATATATAAAGTGTGGAGAGTAAAGGGACCTAAATGTAAATAAGGTTTCTCTACTTCACTGTAAGTGGTAATAACATTGAACCCAGTAGATTGCAGGAAGTTATATAAGTATGTTTTAATATCCAGAGCAACCACTAAGAAAATTATACAAAACAACATGCTCAAAAATTATAAATAAATAAAAATTGAGCTAAAAAAATATCCAAATAATCCACAGGATGGCAAGAAAAAAGAAACAGAAAAATGAAAAACCAAGGGAATGAACAAAATAATAACATGGCAGACTTAAGCCTTAAGATATCAACCATTGCGTTAATTATAAAGGATGTAAATGCTTCAGTTAAAAGGCAGAACTTGTCAGATTAAAGGCAAGGGTAAAGGATAAAAAGGCAAGACATCATGTGCAGCCTATAAGAAATTTAAGTGTAAAGATATAGAAAGATTAAATATAAAAGGATAAAAAAGTAGATATGTCACACTATGTAAATGAAAGCTAGGGTGACTGTATTTATATCAGGAAAATTAAGTTTAAAGTAAAACATAATAAAGTCATTCTGTAATGATAAAAGGGTCAGCTCATTAACAGAATACACCATTCCTCAAATTATTTTTACAAATTTATATTTTCTTAGACTTTCCCTGTAACTTTAAGCTTTATATACTTCCCCTTTAGTTTAGCTTTGTTATAATTTTTTTTAACAATTTAGTTTCTAATAGCTAAGAAATTCTTAGAAGCATAGTTATGATTGTGACCTGCTTCAAACAGACAGTTTTTGGATGCCTAGGTGGCTCAGTAGATTAAGCATCTGCCATCGGCCCAGGGCCTGATCTCAGGGTCCTGGGATCCAGCCCCATGTCCAGTTCCCTGGACATGGAGGGAGCCTGCTTTGCCCTCTCCTCCCTGTTTGTGCTCTCTCTCACTATCTTTCTCTTTCTCAAATAAATAAAATCTTTTTTAAAAAATCACTTGTTTTTATATAGAGAAATATTTATGAAGGTGTAATCTTTCCTCAGAATTATACTGAGTCAATATTATGGAAACCAAAATTTCACAAAGCCTACGTATTGAGTTTCTGAATAATAAGAAAAATTCATTGAAGAGGTTCTTTTTCTATTTGACCTTTTATAACATCATTCTATCCTTATGGCAATGATATACTTTCCATTGCAAACAATATATTTGATATTATCAGGAGATAACACTTAAAATTATATTGTCTTCAAATAACTGAATGCTACCTTTATAAATGTCAAAGTATTCTTCTATTAACCAGTTTGGTGAAAATCATGATAAGTAGTCATGTTCCTGCCTTCATGTTAGAAGTTATTGAACATGATTTAACCTTCTGATGATTCAAGGACAGTTTTGTAAACACGCATTACTTTAAAGTGTAGTAATAGAATTCCATCAGATCTTTCCTCCCTATCAAGTTGTCAGCTGTCACTTTTGCTGTGATTATTCTTGCTTTTAAGCTACCTCTTCTTTTGACATATTGTTTCCTGTTTTAGTTTCCTTCTTCAGAAAGGTGATAAACCACCCCTGTTAAGAATTATAAAATAAATAAGTATTAATGAATCAAGGATTGAAAGCTAACTAAGCCTTGGATGATATATGATCAACAAGATAAAGAACTATGGGACATTAGTGCAGAAGTGGGATGCTTTATTTTAAAAGATCCTGAGGTTACCCTTTCTCTACCTGACCTCATTTTAAGTCTGTACTGGATCCCTTTACGAGGTTGTTGCAGTGACTCAACTATGATGTTGGTAACCCGGTGCTACTGTCATTTCACTCATTTGGTTAGGGACTTACACATCAGAGGATGGAGAGGAAATCTAATGAAGATCATATCCAATAAAGAAATATAATGAAATCCTCAGGTTATACACTTACAGACTTTGTACATATGCATAGCAATGTCATTGTACAAAGGAAGAAATATTATCATTTCCTGGACTTCTTTTTATGCTAGAAAACTTCCAAGAAACTCCTGGAAAATATTCCCTGTCATTTCACTGACCTAAACTGTGTTATACCTCTATTTGTGTACCATTACTGTATTCCAGGAAAATGTTATGCACTCATTAACTTAGGACTATTAGGGGCACCTGGGTGGCTCAGTGGGTTAAAGCCTCTGCCTTTTGCTTAGGTCATGATCTCAGGATCCTGGGATCAAGGCCCGCATCGGGCTCTCTGCTCAGCGGGGAGCCTGCTTCCCCCTCTCTCTCTGCCTGCCTCTCTGCCTACTTGTGATCTCTCTCTCTCTCTGTGTCAAATAAATAAATAAAATTTTAAAAAATATATCTATAACTTAGGACTATTATACTGCACCAATAGTTTATTAAAATTTGATTTAGTATTGAAAGTAACCTTAGATAAGGTATTTGCCACTTGGCTTATCATACAATTATTCAACACTATATCCCATACTATTGCTTATAGTATGTATTTGTCTATATTTACTCAGCTATTCTAAAATATTTTAAGGTTGGGAATAGGAATAAGGGATAGAAGAGATGTTACCTGAGAGGTCAGGAATCTGGGCATTCATATTAAAGGATCCCTATGTATAATTCAGTGCCTTTTTTCCCTATCCATGCCCTATAGTTTGTGGGCAGTATATATTGCAATTATCTTCAGCTTTTCCTTTACTTTTCTTAGACATTCTGTTTCCTTCTGATTTGGAATGAGACCCACTTCTCCTGCATCTCCCTTTCAAGCTTAAATAATTGCTAGTCACATTTTATAGATGAGGCTGTAGAACCTCAGATGTGTTCAGTAATGTATACAATGTCACACATCTAGTAAGTGCCAGTGCTGGAATATAAACATAAATTTGACTCCAAAAACCATTTCATTCCTTCTGTTTCATTCTATATAACTCCACTATGCTATTCCTCATTTTAGTTCTTTAGAATTCACCTTCTGCTTAATCCTTAAAGATTTTTAAACATAAAATATCATACATACAAAGAAATGCATACAACATATTTGGAGAATTATATATATAAAGAATTATATATAAAGAATTATAAATTAGCATTCATATACCTAAAATATCAGAGTTGTTGAATTGCTTAGGTCCATCTTTAAGGTGAACATTTAAGTCCTATAACAAAGCCAATAATGTATATAATTTTAGTAGAAGACAAAAGAAACAAGTGGTCAGTGATTTCTCATTGGCTAAGAAGCCTTACTAAATATTAACACTTTATATTAATATCTTAGATTGTGCCATAACAAAAACTGAAGTTGCACTCAGTTGAATTTTATCATCACAACTGAAATTAATACATGTTAATAACTAATTATTTTAGCATGATATAAAAATAAGATTAAAGGGAGATTAAATTTGATTCACAACCTGAACATTCTTAGACTTATTAGAAAATTGAAATCAGATTCATGCAAACTTAGTATAGAGTTGATATATTTTAGACAATTTTCAAAATTATAATAGAAATCCAGGCAAATAACTTAAAAAAATATGTCTTAAGCTCTTCTCTGGAAAATCCATAGGTTTAAACCAGCTCACTTAATTATCTCTGCAAACAGTTTCCTCCAAGATTCTACTCAGGATATGATTTTAGAAAAGATGCTCAACACTTACTTTTATAGCCCCTCTGGGTTAGCATATCATTCATTTTTGTGAGGGCTTGAACCTCCACTGGACTTCTTTTAAAATGCAAATTTTTCTGAGGGGAACCTCCAGTCAAATCATAAAACTCTTTAATATAAAAGTGATTTTAGATCACTGTCCTCAAGAATTAGAAGGAATCAGAGATCTTTTGATGCCCAGGAAGAAAAGGAAAAATCAGAAAACAAATACATAGATGAGGAGTTTGAAAAACAGATTTGACCTGCTACATATTTTTGCTAAGAATTGGTTCTGTTATCTGGTAAAAGGCTTTTTCACATAAAATTTCAGCCCTTTCTACATCCTTCCTCTCATTACAGTGGTAACACCCCTGCTAATTCATTCTTCCTTATAAAAGCTTCTCTTCTTCTTGGCAGAGGGCAGGACCTCCCTTTTATCTGTCCCTGGAACACTTTGTACAGATTGTTAATGCCGTGCTTACAGCGTGGTATTTTATCCTGTTGCTTGCATGTCTATTTCCTTCCTATTGGGTTATAAGTAGCTTAAAGGCAAGCGGACACACCTTATTCATCTATTATTAGCATTAAGCACAATATTTGATATTTAGTCATTACTCCAATAAAAATTTACAAAGAAAGCAATGAATTGTAAAATATACAATTTGATTCATGTCATGAAACTTACTATAGTTTAAAGGCATCCAATAAATAACTTCTGTATTCTAGAACAATTTTGGAACCAATTCAGATATTGACAAAATGTCAGACTGAGATCAAGCATCAGTTTTTTATTACTTTTAAATACTATATTGGGGGACACAGCTAAGATGTTTGGCAATAATGTTCTACTTCATACTTATTTACTCAGCCACAGCAATTAGGAAAAATCGTAGACTTCTTCATATGGGGAATTCCTCTCACAAAATTTATAGCTCTGAGGAACAGATCAATGTAGCATATCTCCTGAAGCAGCTTCATCTCAAAGAAAGATGGAGGAACAAAGTGGGCTGCACATACCTAGTTCTTCTTCAAAATTTATGAATTAAGTAAATTGATGCACTTCCTAACAAGAGTTAGAAATGAAAAAGAAGTCAAGAATGTTGGGGAAATGTCTCCACACAGAAATTAGATAAATGCATAAGAAGAATCTCCACTTACAGTGTTCCCAAGATTTTTATCTTATAAGCTACTGGGCTTAAATTTTAAGCCCTTAGACAACTAGGGAGAAATTCATTAGAGCAGTCTCAACCCAGATAGCAACTGCTACTCTTTCGTGGATCTTTCTGGGATCATTGGGGCAGAGAGGAGAAGCAGAATTGATTTCACTCTAAGATTACTTGAAACCAGTCTTGACACTTTATTTCATGTTCTACTTGTCTTCCCAAATAATGTCCTATGTGATTATCAAGGTTTCTGCAGTATGATTAAATTCACCCATTTATTCAACAAATAGTACGTGCCCTGTGCCTCTCTCCCTGTTCTGGGTGCTTGTGAACCATAGTTAGCAAAAATTTAAAAACCAAAAAAGGCAAACTTTCTCATTCTCAACAGAGTTATGTTCTAGTTGGGAAAAGCAGACATTAAACAAAATAAATAAGTAATAATTTATTAGAAGGTGATTCATTTTGTAGAAAAATACCAGCAAAGTTATGGGAGGTTAAGACTAGAGAGAGATTTCGGGGCAATTTTAAGTGGGGAGAATAGATTAGACTTTATACAAAGGAAGACAGATGAGCAAGGAGGTAAAGGATTTAGCCATAGAGTTCTACTAGCTAGCTATCTAGAATCCATAACTTCTGCATTTGAATTCAACTGGACGAACTTGACAATTCAGATATTAATTTTGGCCTGATGCATTATGATATGTCACCTATATAAACAGTCTCCTCTCAGAGAGGCTATTAAGATAATGTTGCCTTTTTACAAAATTTAGAAATTTATATTAATGAATACCCTAATCATCAGAGTGCCTTCCTTTCCCATAAAATATTTCCAAACTTGTGAATGCCAGCAGCATACTGAATGTGAGTCTGTCTAATGGCTTGATTTTTACAGTCTGATGAGAGAGTGTCTTTGGTCTTAGAACCCAGTAGCCATTGCCACGTGCATTGCTGTGGAATTGCTTAGTTGTGTCCTTCTTGTCTGTCTTATATGGAGAATTAACCTCAGCATGTTCCTGACCAAAAGCACCCATTGTTAATGGAGGATTATGTGCCTGTAAGGACCTAAGGAAGGTAAATATCTGCTCTTACAAAAAACTTGCTTTCCTCCACGTTAGAATATTCCAGATAGGCATTTAGTAGAATTTCTTTCTACTGTATCTTTTTTATAGAAGTGAAATAGACACATAGTGTGTCTTATCTCCTATTGTTCTATAATTTTTAGAGTAAGGTTGACAGATAAAATATACCTGGTTAAATTTGAATTCAGATAAGTAACAAATAATTTTTTTAGTGTAAATATGTTTCAAATAATATTTAGGATACATTTATATTAAAAGTTACTCATTCCTTATCTGAAACTTAAATGTAACTGAGTGTCTGTATTAGGATTTTCCAGAAAAACATAAACAGCAGGATATGCATCTATCTATTGTTAAAAAACAAAATTCAACCAAATAAATTTGAAGATTTAGTTGGTTTTGCTAAGTGATTCATGAATTGGGCATCATCTCATCTAGTAAGTAGATGTTCTGAGGAATTGTACAAAATAGAAGGTTTTTATAACAAGAATGGCGGGGTAAGAAGTTGTTAGCCAAAGACAAGAAAGGATTGTCACAACTCTTTTGAGGGGGAAGAGAAGGGCAGGGTTTTTATCATGAAGATGACCTCATTAGTGCTGCTAAGGAAATTTTAGACTGATTGGTAAAAGCTCACATTCCTGGAAGAGGTTGCAACTTTATTTAGAGTCTTAGTTTGCTATTGTGGGGGGCAAAGACTCCATTTTGGGCTTGTTATTTCTTTTTTAACACAATATCTTGGGGCAGCTGGGTGGCTCATTCAGTTAAGCTTCTGACTCTTGGTTTTGGCTCAGGTTGTGAGATTCACACCCCCCCCCCCCCGGCCTCCACCTCTCCACTCAGCCTGAGATTCTTTCTCCCTCTGCCCTTCCCTCCCACCACGCTCTCTCACTCTCTCTCTCCCTCTCTTTCAAATAAGCAAATTATTCATTAAACAACCCCACTATATGTAATTATTGATACAGGTATAGATAACTGTATCTATAAATCTATATAGAGAGATCTCTCACTATATATAGACCCATCTTTCTTTATATGTATGCATATATATTAAAGAATTGACTCACATATTGGTGTTTGTGGCTGGGTGGCTCAGTAGGTTAAGCATCCAACCCTTGATTTCTTCTAAGGTTGTGATCTCAGGGTCCTGAGATCAAGCCCCGTATAAGACTACAAGCTAGGCATAGAGCCTGCTTAAGGTTCTCTCCTTTCCGCTCCCTCTGCCGCTCTCCCCACCCTCCCCACCCTCCTCGCCTGTGTGTTCCTTAATTTTCTAAATAAAAATAAAAAAAAAAGGATTGGCTCACATGCTTATGGAAATCAACTAGTCCAAAATCTGCAGGGTAGTTTGGTAGGCTGGAGACCCAGAGAGGAGCCAGTATTGCAAGACAAGTCCAAAAGCCATCTGTTAACAGATTCGTTTTTACTTAGATAAGATCAATCTTTTTCTATAAAAGCCTTCAATTGATTGGGTGCGGCCCCCTCATATTACGGACAGCAATCTGCTTTACTCAATATCCGCTAATTTAAATGTCAATCTCATCTAAAAGCACCCTCACAGAAACATCCAGAATAATGTTTGACCATATATATAGGTACTTTGACTAGGTTGAGAGTTGACACAAAATTAACCATCAGAATATCCTTTATTTTTATTTGCTGAATCTGGCAAACCTATTTCAGGGGGTCTCAACTGAATTTGTAAGAGTTTAAGTTGCATCATTACTTGATCTATTTCTTTCTTTAACAATGTAAAACTAGTACTTTTTACTAATACGTTTTGTTTTGCTTTGTTGTTCATTGCTTTGGATGCAAAAATATATTTTTCTAATATATTTTCTTAACTGTTGTCCTGTGAGATCTCCCATATGGGATATGAAATCAGTAAGTACTGAGTCTTTCAAAGCCTTCTCTGTCCCCGCCCCGGAGGACTTATCACAGCCTCCACACACAGCCTGCACACACGACCTGCACATGTGGCCTGCACACACATGGCCTGGACACACAGCACACACCCTGCACACACGCAGCCTGCACACGTGGCCTGCACACACAAAGCCTGCACACACGGCCTGGACACACTATTTAAGCAAATCATATCCATTTCATCCTTCCTGGGTTGGATAATCCCACCCAGGAAGATTCCCATGAAGGCTTAAACCTGGACTTGATCTCTTATTATTCTGCATGCCTTTTCCTGTAATATGTCCCCTTTAATATGTCCTGTCTTTGCTGGTTCTTTCTTTAAAATGCTGATTCTAGGGCCCCTGGGTGGCTCAGTTGGTTGAGCAACTGCTTCCGGCTCAGGTCATGATCCTTGAGTTCCGGGATTGAGTCCCACATTGGGCTCCCAGTTCCACGGGGAGTCTGCTTCTTCCTCTGACCTTCTCTCCTCTCATGCTCTCTCTCACTTTCTCTGTCTCTCCAATAAATAAATAAAATCTTTAAAAAAATAATATAAAATGCTGATTCTATAAATTTCTCGAATGTTACCGAAAGGCAAAGCAATACTTTATCATCACCTTTAATGTTTTCATCACTTTGAAACTCACCTAAGAATGCTTTAAGTATTTTGCATTAATTTTCTGCCTTCTACCCTTAAATTTGTCCACATTTGCTGGACCGTTGGTATAGTTCTCTATTCTTCAAGTTGTAATACCTAATTGCTGTCCTCTGGACTTTTTATCCACAGATTTAAAAGGCAACATCCTCAGTTCCTCTGATCCTGCCTTCTCTCAGGTATTCATTCTAGATTGCTCGCTGAAATTCTGTCACTCTGCTTTGGTTAGATTTCTTTAAACTCCAGTCACAATTGTTTGACTTAGTACAGCTGAAACATCTACTTTTCTACTTTTCTCTTTCAATTTAGTCAGAGCTGGGTCTACCTATTTTCTTTTAATATTTGTTTCCTTCAGTCTTCAAGATCCCATTTTCTGCTTCATTATCTGCCTAATCTATCTCATACTCTCAGTATTTCTCCTAAAGAAATCTCTTTTTTCCTCCAAGGTAATCAGCCAGTTTTCCTTTATTTTGTTTTTATTTTTCTATTGCTTCTGTTCTGATAGTAAAACTGAACCCTCTTTTCACACCACTGTATTCCTTCTAGAGACCCTACATGAATTCAATTTTTAAAGGCTAAGTGCCCTAACACAGGCTTTGCTATGTCCTTGTATATCTTTTCGGTATGCACTAATTTCAATGACTTATTATTTTTTTCAGTTCCACCTAGGAGAGGGCGATTTTCATCTTCGTAAGGGTTCCATTTTACTTTTCATTTGTTTACTAATCAGATTCACCACTTTTCTGTGGGTGATTCCACAATGAGTGTTTTCTGAATTAGAAGGCACGGACCCTTCTCATGGGATTATTCAGCCCAGAGCTCGCAGTCATACAGCAGTAACTCAGACACTGTGGCTGCTATCCACTAAAGTCAACAAGGCCAATACAGTCCCATTTCCAAACCATGCTCCAGAAAACAACCATTTGCTTGAGAATAAAACTCCTGTGAACTATAACAAACACGTGAGTCAAATCCTGCATAAATCTTGCTAAAGCTGAAAGCCCATAGCCATATGTCCTGGTCCCATCAAAAATTTCTCCAGGAATAATTTGAATCACCAAATCTATTTTTTTGTCTACTTAATCAAAAATTTCTCCAGGTATAATTTGAATCACCAAATCTACTTTTTGTCTACTTATGTTTATTGCTGATAATACCAACGTTGGAGGATGTGAATCAAATATGTGGCTACAGTTTGAGATTAGCTCACCTAGCCTCTGAGGCCTTGGAGAGCAAAATTGAATGTTCACAGGCAGACTCCAGGAAGAAGAAGGGGTAAGGGCCTGAGCTCTGCATTTATGCTCAGTTCTTCAGAACCTAGCAATCAGATAATTTCTTTCTATATCCATGGAAAAGAGAGCATAGGGCAAGAGCCTAGGAAGCTTATGGAAAATGCCTCCTCATGGAATCCTGAGAAGTAAGCAGTAAGTCTGTCCCCTCCTACCACACTCCTGTATCACTTATAAACATGAACATCTCTGGCAAAAGTTTTTGTGGGCTCAGTCTGCCATGATATGACTATACATCAATATCTAAAATATCTGTTTCAGAATGAAAGGCTAATGCAGAAAGCTTCTCCTGATAGAACTTAACACATCTGGGGCACCTGGGTGGCTCAGTGGTTAAAGCCTCTGCCTTCGGCTCAGGTCGTGATCTCAGGGTCCTGGGATCAAGCCCCGCATCAGGCTCTCTGCTCAGCAGGAAGCCTGCTTCCCCCTCTCTTTCTGCCTACCTCTCTGCCTACTTGTGATCTCTCTCTGTCTCTCTGTCAAATAAATAAATAAAATCTTAAAAAAAAAACAACTTAACTCATCCATGTGGTACCATAACTCCATGCAGATTGTCCTATATTAGTTAAATTTAATTTTCAACCCCCATCTTTTCTTATGTTGATGCCACCTCCCTGGTGCCTAACAAAATTGATCCCCTGCCAAAATACTTGATCCAGAATGACTTCCATACCATGTCCTAAAAAGCAAAGGCTCTATCCAAAGCTGCCATTAACTAGATCAACAAGAAGCCTCCCATAATTTGAGGATCCCATCTGATTCTCCTTTTATTATATCTGCTCTTCATGAACACATAGAAAACTGCACAAAATTTCTAGAATCCTTTCTTATCTCCACAACCAAGTATGTTGCATTCTACTTCTGTTTTAGATAACCCTATAATTAAGATTTTGAGCAAGCACATTTCATGACATCATTGAGAGATGCAACTGTATTTTTGTCTATCCCTTTAAAAGGGGATAGTCATCCTCTGGTCCTCATGTTATTGACCCACTCTTAGGGAATAGACAGCCTTGGGATTGCTTTAAGTCATAAACCACAGCCTCAATTTTGTCATTAGACTATGTCAGTACAAATTATTGGTCAATGCTTTGATCTTCATTCAAATTTATGGTCTTTCTTCCCTCACCTCCCACTTCATTTGTAGCTGGAAGATTTTTTTTTTTTTTTGCCTGGCTAGAGGACTTTACTCTTGTTAAGTTAAAATGTAAAAGTTAAAAGTAACTATCTGGGGAGTTGTTTTCTTGGCTTTTCTTTGGCGAATCCCTTCACTGGCAGAACTTCTCTGGTCTTTGCAGAAACGTCCCTTTTCTGAATGCCTTTGCAATGTTTTCTGCAGTTCCTAGGAATCCATCATTTGCCTTCAGGTTCTTCCTAGGGGCTTCGTCTGTCCCTCTAGGCAGCCGTATTAGATGGAACCAAAGACAACCCCACATGAGTTCTGTTTTTTTGTGTGAACTACTTCTTCTAATGGACAGCTACACTTAAATATTTCTTGCTCAAATGTTGGGCATGCAGACAGATCCTGATGTAGCCATATAGCCTTCCATAACCTGTTCTACCACACTGCATTTGCACTTTGAGTAGGAATCAAGCACTAGCCTTTTTTTTTTAAGATTTTATTTATTTACCAGAGAGAGAGTGCAGGAGAGAGAGAGTGAGTGTGTGAGAGTGTGTAAGCAGGGGAAGCAGCAGGCAAAGGGAAAAGCAGGCTCCCTGCTCAGGCAGGATGTGGGACTCGATCCCAAACCCTGGGATCATGACCTGAGCGGAAGGCAAATGGTTAACTGACTGAGCCACCCAGGCATCCCAAGCACCAGTCTTCTTTTTCTTCTTCTTCTCCTTTTTTAAAAAAGATTTTATTTATTAGAGAGAGAGAACACACACACGCAGACATGAGCAAGGAGCAGAGAGAAAGGGACAAGCAGACTGTGCTGATCACAGAACCTACATGGGTCTTAATCTCACAGCCCTGAGATCACAACCTGAGCTGAAACCAAGAGTTGGACACTTAACTGACCTAGCCACCCAGGCACCCCAAGTACCAGTCTTCTGTTGTCAACTGCAGAAACTATATTTCAACTCTCTGAAGGGTTCCCTGGATGTTTCACTCACCAAGCCTGAAGTGATGGAAGTGGCATCATGACTTCCTTGCCCGTGGGTGGGGAAAGTGTTCATAACATGCCAATAGCTGTTCCAAAGATATCTTTTCATGAATTCTCATTCTCTTTCAACACTTTGATCCCTTAAAAATTATTGATTTGGTGGGAGTATCCAAAAGTTGCAGAACCTGCAATTAGCTAGCATAGTACAGTTGGGAGTAGTTTAGAACACAAATCCTGTAGTCAAGCTGTCTGTGTTTGAGTGACAGCTTTACTACTGACTAGATGTACAGCACAGGGACATTACTTAATCTCTCTGTGCCTCACTTTACTCGTCGAAGACGATGGTGAGGATTAAATTAGTTAACATATATAAAGCTCTTAGAACAATTCCTGGCATATAATAAACACTATGCAATGATTTGCTATTATTGTTATTTTGTAAGTTTTGTACACAAATCTGGCTTTGGAATATCATATTTATCATATCATATCATATTGTTCATATCATATCAAATTCTACTAGATTCTGTATCTGAATATCCGGTCATATTTGTGAGTACTTCTGATTCTTCTGCTAGCTAGCAAAAACCCACAATAGCTTGACACATTCATGTTCTACCCCACAGCATTGGATGGAAACCAGTGAGGCCATGAGATATTTCTACCTGCTATTGGGCTGGTTCTACAACTTTATAGAATAGCAATGCTAGCCCCTGGGGAAAAAAAATTATTGAGTAGCTTGATGATATATCCAACTTCCTCACTCAAGTAAAGAAGAAAGAGGAGCAAAAGAAAAAAGAACAGGAACCTACAAAATTCTAGGGAATTCAGTAAGGATTTATGGCTATTCTCTTTCAAGTGCCACCATTAACCCACTGCAGCCCTAGCTGCAAAACCACAGGTAATTTGCCTTAGGTTCAAATTATTATTTTTGGTTTCTTTCAAGTTTTTATTTAAATTCTAGTTAATATATAGTGTAATATTGGTTTCTAGAGTAGAAGTTAGTGATTCATCACTTGTATATAGCACCCAGTGTTCATCACAAGTGCCTTCCTTAATACTTATCACCCATTTAGCCCATTTCCCACCACCTCCCCTCCAGAAACCCTCAGTTTGTTCTCTATAGTTAAGAGTCTCTTATGGTTTGCCTCCCTCTTTTTTCCCCTGTCCTCATTCATTTGTTTCATTTCTTAAATTCTGCATATGAATGAAATCGTGCTGTGTTTGTCTTTCTCTCACTGACTTGTTTCACTTACCATAATACACTCTAGCTCCATCCACATCATTGCAAATGGCAAGATTTCATGTTTTTTTGATAGCTGAGTAATATTCTATTGTATATATATACTACTTTTTTTTTTAGGGAGAGAAAATCATAAGCAGTCTCCACAACCAGGGCATAGCCAGAGGTGGGGGCTTGATCTCACTACCCCAATATTCTGACCTGAGCTAAAACCAAGAGTTGGGTATTAATGGACTGAGCCACACTTGCATCCTATACCATATCTTCTTCATCCATTCAGCAGTCAATGGACTCTTTCCTTAACTTGGCTATTGTTGATAATGCTGCTATAAACATTGGGGTGCATATATCCCTTCAAATCAGTATTTTTGTATCCTTTGGGTAAATATGTAGTACTGCAATTGCTGGGCTTATAAGGTAGTTCTATTTTTAAATTTTTGAAGAACTTCCATACTGTTTTCTAGGGTGGCTGTACCAGTTTACATTCCCACCAACAGTGGAAGAAGGTTCCCCTTTCTCCACATCTTCACTAATACCTATTGTTTCCTGTATTGTTAACTTTAGCCATTCTGACAGGTATGAGGTGATAACACATGGTGATTTTGACTTGCACTTCCCTGATGATGAGTGATGCTGAGCATCTTTTCATGTGTCTTATAGCCTTCTGGATGTTTTCTTTGGAAAAACATCCATCCATGTTTTCTGCCCATTTTTTAACTGGATTATTTGTTGTTTTTGGGTGTTGAGTTTTAGAAGTTCTTTACAGTCTTCTGTAGAAGTTCTATAGAACTTCTTTATAAGTTTTTTGGGTACTGATACTGATGATTTTGATGGTTTCAGGTCTCACATTTAGGTCTTTTATCCATTTTGAATTTATTTTTTTTGTATGGTCTAAGAAAGTGGTCCAGTTTCATTTTTCTGCATGTTGCTGTCCTGTTTTCCCAACACCATTTGTTGAAGAGACTGTCATTTTTTCCATTGGATATTCTTTTCTGCTTTGTTGAAGATTAGTTGACCGCATAGTTGTCGGTTCATTTCTGGGTTTTCTATTCTGTTCCATTTACTTATGTCTGTTTTTGTGCCAGTACTGTACTGTCTTGATGACTGCTGCTTTGTAATATAACTTGAAGCCTGGCATTATGATGCCTCCAATATTTTTCTTTTTTAAGTTGCTTTGGCATTCGGGATCTTCTGGTGTTCCATAAATATTTTAGGATTATTTGTTCTAGTTCTATGAAAAATGCTAGTGGTATTTTGATAAGGATTGTATCAATTGTGTATATTGCTTTGGATAATATAATAATAAAATAACACATTTAACAATATGTGTTCTTTCAATCCATGATCATGGAATGTTTTTTCCATTTTTTTGTATCCTCTTCAATTTCTTTCATAAGTGTTCTATAGTTTCCAGAGTACAGATCTTTTACCTCTTAGGTTGAGCTTGTTCTTAGGTATCTTATGGTTTTTGGTGCAATTGTAAATGTGATTGATTCCTTGTTTTCTCTTTTTGCTGCTTCCTTATTGTTGTATAGAAATGCAATATATTTCTGTACATTGATTCTTGTATCACAACTTTTCTGAATTCATGTATCAGATTTAGCAATTTTTTGATGAAGTCTTTTGGGTTTTCTACATAGAATATCATGTTGTCTGTGAATAGTAAAAGTTTGACTTCTTTTTTGCTGATTTGGATGGTTTTATTTCTTTTTGTTGTCTGATAGCTGAGGCTAGGACTTCCAGTACTATGTTAAATAACAGTGGTGAGAGTGGACATTCCTCTCTTGTTCCTGACCAAAAAGAAGAAGCTCTCAGTTTTTCACTATTGAGGATGATATTAGCTGTGGGTCTTTCATTTATGACCTTTATGATGTTGAGGTATGTTTGCTCTCTCCCTACTTTGTTGAGGGGTTTTTGCCACATTAATAGAAGAAAGGATAAGAACCATATGATCCTCTCAATAGATTCAGAAAAAGCATTTGATAAAATACAGCATCAAATTAGCTTTTTTAATTGTACCAGATAAAATTGTACTTATGGCTTTAAAATTATGGATAAAAGATACAGACCAACCTTTAAGAAACTTCCTCTCTGAATTGTCAAAGCAGATATTACAGAAAGGAACCAAGAAGAGTATCAAGAGAATAACATGTCAGTAGAAAACCAATGCAGCTTAAATGTTTCAGGTTTATTGGAATAAAGTTAGCATAAAATACCCCCCAAAAGCAGAAATAGTATTAATAGAATGTTGCTTTGTGAAATTTGCTTCACTAGACTCTTAGTTCTGTGGAGACAGGGATGAGTGATGCTGAGCATCTTTTGCTCTGTTCTATCTGCATCATCAGTGCTGAGCCCAGTGCCTGGCACATGGAGATGTTTGGTAACTGCTTACTCATTAAATTAATTAATTAATGAGCAGCAGAAGACATCTGCATTAGAAAGAATACAAACACTTCAGTTTGTTTTTTTAATCTATCACCCATGCTAAAATGAAAAGGAAAGTCATTAAATTGATAGCATGTTAAAGCCAGTGGTATATTTATGGATTCATGTTCCTTGGAGTTTACTGATGGTCTCATTAACATCTAAAACTCTGATTAACATCTAAAACATCTAAAAACATGAGGCTTTTTTTTATATGTAGAATGAGAAATTGTTTCTATGAAGATAAAGATCCAAAAACAAGGAAGGTATTCTAGCCCCTTTGGAAGATTCTCAGGTTTTATTAAAGAAAATATTTAATCAGAGCATGACTTTTGAAAAAGTTGGCTTAATTTGTTTTCAAATTGGTACACAGAGGGTATCCATACTTAAAGATTCGAAAATGGGCGCACCAGGGTGAGTCAGTCTGTTAAGTGTTCAACTCAACTTCGGCTCAGATCATGATTTCAGGGTCATGAGATCGAGCTCAGCAATGGGCTTAGCATGGGGCCTGCTTGATTCTCTCTCTTTCTCCTTCTCCATCTGACCCCCCTCCCTCTCTTAAAAAAAAAAAAAAAAGATTCTAAAATGACATTGTCAGTGTTGTACAGGGCAAAAGAAGGAGTATATTTTACATGTTTTAACTGTTTCAACTAATGGTGTGTCCATATGGTACAAAATGCAGAAAGTCTTGCTTTAATTTCTGTTTTTAATTAATTTACATTTTTATAACAAATGCCCTAAAACAAGGCATTGTGTTGCTTTATTTCATGTGAGTTTAGACATCTTGCCATCAAAACTAAATCTAAATACACTTTTCTTAATTTTAATTGTGAAAATATATGTGACTTGTGTCATTTGACTGCATGCCTGAAGAGTGACTAATATTACCTATGTGTTCATGGGTCATCACACACCATGTTTAATCAAGAACATATTTTCACCTCTGGTATTTGACATGTCACATGCCTATCAGTTTACTGTCAGACAAGATAGAACACATCATAAAGCGTGTCACTTCTTATTGCTCTCTTACGGAGCCAAGCACTGCAGATGACAGTAAATATGACATCTTTTGTGATCAGCAACATTTTTGCTGGCATCCTGTTATTAATAATACTCTAGCTAGACAGTATTACCAAGGATAATCCATGGTGGAATGATAGCTCCTGCCTCATTGGTCACAAAATGATTTTTAAGCGTTTTTTAAGCTTTTTTTCCCCTTCAGGCAAACTATTAACTAAACTTGTTACAAAGTAATTGGGAAGGGAAAGAAGGGAAAAGTGACTATTAAACCCTCACATTTTAATTCTTGACTGAAAGGCTACATTTACCAAGGAACACTGCATATTGAAGGATATTAAGACTGAGTATGATAGAAAGGTGAACTTAAAAATTATAAATAATGCAAAAATGATTTTTGATCAGATATTTTGATTTTGATCAGATTTAATTATAGCACTTGGGAAACTTATTATTGAGATGAATATTTTGATGATATGTGAAATGTAGATAGTATGCTGGGCATAGTATAATATGTGCTTAATAACCATAATGATCTTTGTGTTAAAAAAAAATCAGTAACAGTCAGGAAAGGGTGAGCAGTTTTATGACTAGCATTATCCAGACATGTTTTTTTTTTTACTTCTAGGACCAATTGCAATGTTTATTACATAGACATAATTTATATTTCTGGTGTTACATATTATGTACACCATCACTAAGCAAAGTTCATTAGATGACCCATTCCCTGGCTTACTGATCCTTCTGCATAGAATACAGTCTTTAATTACTTAAAGCTTTTTAGTTCTTGTGAGACCCTAGAAGATTCTGGAGATAAAACATCAAAACTTTTAAATGCATAAGACTTCAGATTCACAAACCACAATTTATATTTACCTTGTCCTGATTTTTTTTTTCTTAGAAAAAAAAGATTTTATTTTTTGGAAAATCTCACAAAAATAGTTCTGTCATGACATCATTTTTAAAGATTAGACATGGTTAAAAGCTGATAATTTACTTTTTCTAATTGTTTAATGCTTCAAGACAAAAACAAATAAATCTTATTTCCCTTTGTTTCATAAAATTGGTACTCTATTTTTAGATTTCAATTTCAATTCTAGGTGTTTTAGAAAAATTTTAAGTGGGACTATGAGAATTGAGGTTATTTTTTAATCTTAAATTGCACTTGTTACCTTATTTACTCAAGAATGCCATACTTTTAGAGTCTTTTTGATGGCACACAAGTTACATATTTACATATCTATGTAAGAATAATTTGAAATCTGATGTATGGAAATTATTCAACAGATTATGTAGTTGTTGCTTCAAATTCTCAAAATTGTGTAAGTGTGTATATGTGTGTATACATATGTACCATATATATAATGCATATGTTAACATACTTTAACTTAATTGTGAGCCTTATTTTTTAATTAACACCAATGATTTATCATAAAGATTATGAACATAAAAGTATAGATAGAGGTAGTCGTGCTTCTAACTTAATCACTTTTGTTTACCAAAATGTCTTCCAATTCTTAAACTTGAAAAAGTAGTGTTTGGTCAATGGTCTTATTTAAAGGTATTCTTGGTTAAAAGATACATATATCAATAAATTAAACCCCTTTAAGAATCTTATATCATAATTAATGAGCTTCCTTGAAACAGACTAAAAATTTGTAGGCTATGCTTTTCCTTTGTTGCCTCTTTTCCAGGAAGGAAAAAGTTACATTCAATTCTAGTCTCTTAATAAGTCTTTTCTTTCTTTTCTTTTCCTTTTTATGATTTCTATTTTTTTTTACTCTTTTACTGTCAAAAGAAAAATCAACCAGAGAATAATTTTCTTCCAATAAACAAATATCTATAATAGCTAGAAATTTATTTATACTTGATAATTTAAGAAACTTTTATAAGTAAACATACATTAATATTTTAATGGCAAAAAAGAGAATAAAATACATTTTAGGAAGCATTTGAAAGCTATTTTGGAAATTGCAGAATTACTAAATCGAATAAATTACCATAATTTTGGCTTTGGGCAACTCTAATTTCTCTATGTCTCTATTTCCTCATCTAAAGAATAAGAAATACAGTACTACTTCATAGTGCTTCTATTATTGTGAGTTTTATGTTATAGGAAGACTTTTCTGCACAATCAAGACTATTTATGGCTATGTGTAATTTTAAGTTAATTTTTATTTTATAAGTTTAATTTTTTACATTTAAACCTAGTTTCTCAGTAATTTTTTTAAAGCCAAAGTAAGTCACTTGGTCTCGGATAACATTGGGACAGGAGCTAGGATCCTCCCAAAGAAGAGGCACCTGATAACATGGGAAAATGCTTCAAATGTTTTGATCAATCAATGCATTCTACAACATCTTTTCTCCAAAAAAAAAAAAAAGGTCATTTTATTACCTAATTATTTCTTACGTGAATTTTTATCCTAGTACTCAGTTGCTTCTTTACTGAATGCTAAATTCTTTTCTTGCTTTGGTCAGGCCTTACAGTGATATTAAAGACCTTGTCCTGATGCTTAAATGAGATAATGCAAATGAAAGCATCTCTACATCCTTAGCAGATATAAGTAGGAATACATTAGGGGTTTTTTGGTGGTGGTTCTGTTATTTTTCAATTTTGTTCTTCCTGGTTCCATGTTGCTTGTATAGTTGTATGGTTTTTGTTCAGGCCCAACTATCTAAAGCAAAATCACTTACCTATACATGGTTAAGAAGAATTTTGCTGTTTGATAGAACTCAGTTACTCTGAGTTCAAGTTATTTTGGCTTTGGGAACAGTCTTGCATTACACCATCATTCACACCCCTCCTCTGCTTTATTTACATTCATTTAGTCTTTTACATTGGACATTTTGGAGACCAGATCACACTGTTTTCTCATATTAAAATAGTTATTGACAATAAGCAATCTGCATGCCATTTTAACATGTTTTTTTAAAGATTTTATTTATTTGACAGAGAGAGAGAGATCATAAGTAGGCAGAGAGGCAGGCAGAGAGAGAGGGAGAAGCAGGCTCCCTGCTGAGCAGAGAGCCAGATGTGGGGCTTAATCCCAGGACCCTGAGATCATGACCTGAGCCAACAGCAGAGGTTTTAACACACTGAGCCACCCAGGTGCCCCTTAACATGCAGTTTTAAGCAACATTTCACTCATCTTATAATATATTTGTGCAGAATTTTTTTTAAGGTGCAAGAATAATCTAACTAGCCAGGTTATTGAAGGAATTGAATGTTAGGCAGAGGAATTTAAATTTAATGATGTAGCAAATAGGAATTAATTGAGTTTTCTGAGACAGCAAATAGAAAAACAGCATGGTGTCATTATCACAGTGTGGCAAAGAATATGGGATTTTATGTCAGACCATCCTGGATTGGAATACTGTTACCACCAGTAAGGCCTTAAGGTTCCCATTCAGTAATGAAGGTCACACCACCTACTCCATAGGGCTGTCATTCAATAATTGATTCAACAAATACTGGGTTCCTTTTTTTTACTAGACATTGAACAAAACCAAGTCAGTTATTGACCTCATTGTGCTCAGTCTAGGAATAAATGCGGAAATATGTAAAGAAAGAAGCAAATTAATAGTAAACGATTGTGATAGAGGCTCAAGAGGAAAGGAACAAGTGACAGAGAATTGGGGTTTATGTCTTTAAATTAATTGATCAGAAAAAGCCTCTCTAAAATGGTGACATTAATAAGGAATAAATAAGAAAAGGATTCTGTAGCTGTTGGGGGCCCATCCATGTCTTCTTAATCTTTAACATTCTACTATGTGCCCATGACATCTAAGTACAAATATTGATGAATCCTCTTGAGAACATTCTTTCAGCAGATGTTCAGTGCAGCCTGGACGTTAATTCCTCCAGGCGCAGCCTCAGTCTCTGATAAATGGGAGTGTGAGTATAAATAGCTCACCTTCCTCACCCCTCTACTACCCCCTGAGGGATATTCCATGTAGATACAGCTTGAGTTGCCCAGAGTGGAAATGGCTTCATTACTTTCTGTTTCAATTCTTTACTCTTATACTAGTGTTTTGTTGGATTGCCTCCCAAATAAAGCGTTTATTCTCAAGTCTATGTCTTAGGCAGAATCTACTGCAGGGGAAACCAACCTGTGAGAAATATCATCTCTAACCACCTAGGATAGTATCTGCTACATAATATGCACTCAGTAAATGTTAGTTCTCTTCTTCCACACCCTTTCTCTCCAGAGTCAAGCATGCATGATGAAATGTTTTAGAAAGTTATCTCTAGACTATACTATAGCTTTGGAGGTAACTAAAATCAGACAACCAGTGAGGAAGCAGACAACCACTTTAGTACTGACAAAAAGCAATAAAAAACCCAGAGAAGCCAATGTGAAATGCCATTGAAATGCCAATGAAATTTAGTTACAGTGCCCTATTTATATTCTTTTGTATCCTTCACTGCACATTATGTACTCTGCTGGACTATGTGGTTCAGTGGAATATTAAAAGAGAGTAGAGGTGCCATAAAGATACCACTGGGGAAGAAAAATTATATACACTATTGGGCCAATAAAAGTAGGCTAAGAGATCAGCAAAATGTTCTGTGAAATTGATCAGACTGCAAGGGCTCCTCCTCCTATCCGTCACACCAGGCCATAGGTGGTAGTACTGGGGAAATGTAAAAGGGTCTCTGATCTCTAGCAGCTCTGCCAAAGCTGCTAATAGAGAGTTGACACTTGAACAATGTGAGAATCAGGGGCACCAACCACCTTACCCCCATACAGTTAAAAATATGCGTTTGGGGCACCTGGGTGACTCAATTAAGCATTTGACTTCAGCTCAGGTCATGATCTCCAGGTCCTGGGATCAAGCCACACATTGGGCTTCCTGCTCAGCAGGGAGTCTGCTTCTCTCTCTCTCTCTCTCTCTCTCTCTCCCTCAGCCCCTCCCATGGCTCATTCTCTCTCTCTCTCTCAAATAAATAAATAAAATTTAAAAAAAATCTGCATATAACTTTTGACTTTCCAAAAACATAACTACTGTAGTCTACTATTGAATGGAAGCTTCACCAATGACGTAAATATTTGATTAATACATATTTTGTATGTTATATGTATTTATATTTTATTCTTACAATAAAGGAAAATATTACTAAAAAATCATAAGAAAAATACATTTACAGTACTGTACTGTTAAAATGTGTCATATAAATGGAGCCACACAGTTTCAATCCATGCTGTTCAAGGGTCAACAGTGCATTTAATGCATAAAACTAAAGTAAAACCAGTCAAATGAAGTATTCCTTGTCCTCTCTTCTAACTCATTTTCCACTTTTAAGTTAGGCTTAAACAGATAATCTGAAGATTCTATTGACTCTTGAAAAATTTTAAAATTTATTTCCTACTAGAGCATACTAGGTCTGATCTGTCACCTCCTTCTGTCTTAACCTATGGTTGGGTTACTTCTTTTCATGCTGATTAGGCTCAGGCATACTGGACATTATTTAGTTCTTCCAGGTATACTACATGTCTTAATCCCCTTTTGAATGTTGATCTTTCTTCCTTGAATTTAATTATCAACTGTTTACATAAACAGATCTTTTCTTATTCTTTAGGTGTCTGCTTGCATGTTACCTTTTCAGTGAGGCCTTTCTTGACCCCTGTATCTAAGATGTATCATTAGCTATTACTATAATAATGCTGCATAACAAACAGCAACAAAAATCTCAGTGGCATGTAGTAACGAGCATTTATTTAACCCAAATGTCTGGGATTTGGTTGGGAAGCTGCCCAGCCAGGCTGGGCTTCACTGGGTGGCTCTGCTGATTTCACTCGGTTTTGTTCATGTCTGGAGGTCAAATTGAAGTCAGCTGATCTATGATGGCTCTGCTGTACAACTCGGCTCTGATCTCTCATTTTACTCCTAGGACCAATGGACTAATCTGGACATGTTCATTTCATAGTTCTTATACATGGCAGGGCTCTAACAGTATGGTCAGAAATACACAAGGCCCTTTAAGGTCTAGGACCAGAACTGGTCCGCCATTACTTGGTTCCTGTTTTGTTGACCAGAGCAAGTCACACAGCCAAACCCAACATCAGTGGGATATGCCTCCCATGGAAATACTGGGGGTGGGAAAGGAATATTTCTGAATATTTATGATCCAATGTACTGTAAAAGGTCTCCTTTGTTATTCTGATTCAAAATGCTCAGTTAATTGCTTTCCAAGCAATTTTGGTTTTTGTCTTCAATTATCCTTGTATCTGTCTCACCCACGAAATTTTATATTAGACAAGAAAGAAAGAATAGACTAGATGGCAGTAACAAATTAAACCTCAAATATAAGCAGTTCTATACTTGTCTATTCCTTCCTCTCCCTGGAGAGTTTAAGGGATTTGGAGACGGGAATAAATTTAAAAGGAACACGAAAGGCTTATAGTGATTCATGAAGCTCTGCCATTTTTTTTTCTGTCCTTTTACCAGACTTTAAAGTAAAATATATGCATGGAAGAAACTTAAAGAATCCTGGTTTTGTTCATTGAAATTCAATTAAAATTGAATAAAATGTATAATATCCTTAGGGCATCTACGGCGCTGACTGATCACTGGGTCAGAAGGCTTCCCAAACTTACACATTGTGCTGACTTCTCCCCCACCCTGGCTCCCTTGGTAAAATGTGCACACTTCTGTCATATCCTGTCTCAGATTATACTTAAATCTGCTTTCGATCTCTGCCCTTCAGGGATAAGCTCTTTTGGAGTTTATAATTTTTCTGAGAAGCTCTATAGGCAGGATCTGGAAGGCCTTAGTCTCATATTGGGAATAATACTTGGCTCTCTAGTTTCTGAAATGCCTTCATATCTGGACTTTCAAACGCGATCTTTAAAGTCAAATCTCATTTCAATATAATTGAAATGTAAAGCTGGGAGTTGTGGTGCTTAGCATCTGAATCTGGCTTATTTACTGTGTTGTGATAGCCCAAGCACTGTACCAACACTCGTTAAGTATTAGAGCGCCTACAGAGTGACAGACACTGTTTAAAAGAATAACTGAACAAGGACTTGCCCCCTGGGAGGCCATGTTTTAAGTAGTAACTTATACCTTAAGGACTGTTCATGCATCCTTCCTACTTTTGAGTAGCAGATGGAAGAGGCAGGTCAAACTAAGATTAAATGCAGCTCAGGCCATCAAAAGATATGGAAAGTTTGGGAAGAAAAGGGTTGTAATAAGGAGCACTAGTTAGTGAGAATTAGCATTCATTTAATGCATAACATGGATTTTTTGGGTCATCATTTACATACAATTTAGGTACTGAGTGAGGAGGTAATATTCCAGACTGTTGACTAAAAAACTGGAAAACCAGAAATACACAAAATAAGTGTGGCCCAAAGCAAGAAACGTTTCAAAAGACTAGCACACAATGCTTCCTTATATAAGTTCTCCAACTAAGTCTTTTAAAATGGACTTTAACCTGGGGGCTTAGGCACTTAGCCAAGCTTACACTGGACCAAAAGGAACAGTAATAGCGCTGAAAAAAGAACACTTGAAAATTATTTTTCTTTTAAGCATCTTATTTTAAGTTATTAAGTAAAAGGTTACCTTCAAGGCTACTATGCTGGTCTCTATTATAACCAAAAGGTTCTTTTTTTCCCCTTCAATATTGGCCTTAAAAATGTGGTCTTACCTGTAAATATATACATTAGATCTCTTGTAAATGATAAACTATTTAAAAAAGTGTGTGTTCTCCTAACATTATTTCCCTTCCCTGATGAGTGTTTGTCCACTCCAATTGCAGTGATTTGCAAATAATAAAAGCAAGTCTCCTCATTCTTAAAATAATATAACTATATATTGTACTATAATAATATAATTATAATATACTAATATACCTATTATTAAAATAATATAGTACAGTATGCTATACTATATACAGTATCATATAGTATAATATTAATACTTCTGACATATTTCTTTCATTTACAAATTAGCAATGATAACAGAAAACAAGAATATAATTATTTTTAAGTATCTATCACTTTTTTGGGAAGTGGAATAATATATTTTAGGCTTATAATTTTACTTGCTACAATAGAACAAAATAATAGCAAAGATGTTCTCCTAAGTGTGCTTAGCTATTAAGAACTTATATTATTTTTTTAAAGACTGTTTGTGAGACACTTAAGGTTAATTATTATTGCCACTATACAGATAAAGAAGTTACAATAGATGGTTCCAGTTTTCTAATCTAGACTCTAGACTATATTAAATGGTATTTAACCAGATTGTATCTTTGTATTTCTATGAAATTCAGGATAATATATTACAGGCTGTAAGCATTTCATTATGTAACCTGTAATTGTGATATGTAAATCATTTTTAGTTTTAGTATAAAAGTTAAAAGATAAAGGTATTAAGACTAACTATAAAAATTGTTAATTCCTATTTCATTTTATTAATGCATTTGTAATCAGGTAATTACTTCTGCCTAAATACATGGTTTGCTAAGCTTTATTTAAGATTGTGCATTTTATACAAGTAAATAATTGCATCAATTAAATAAACATAATCTCCAGCATATTAACTGTGATTTATATATTTTCAATACAGTTTTTATTTTCCAAAATATCCTTTAGAGTCCTAATTTCAAGAAAAGATTTATTTATTATTATTTTTTTTTAGTATCTGAGTGTTACTATGTACATTTGGCTTTATTAAGCAGATTTTGAATATTTTCTTCGTCCTTTCATTCCCCTTTTTAAGTTTCTTATTAGGAAATTGCACTAAATAATATCAGTAAAGCTTTCCTTTATGATTACTAAAACACACCAGATTCAGCCTGACTCTATGTATCAACTAGATACTTCTCTCTGTTCCACTGATAAATGGATGTTTACTATAGTCCTAGCTTATAGATTTAATAATTATGCTGAGATTCTTGGATTTTATAAATATAAAGACTTTATATTAAATATAATAATTTATATTATAATATAAATATAAATAATAATATTTTTAATATTTATTTTTATATAATACAAATAATTTCAAGGTATCATTTTCTTTTTTATCTCCCGTATCAACCATGGGTTGTAATGATACAAACTACAATACTAAATAAATGTGCATATCTGCATTAATCACACTATAGTCACTTTTTAAAAATAAATTTGATTATTAAAAATGCATATGGGTACTTTAGGCTCAATTATTTTAATTGTAAAATATATTGAACCCATTATGCTATGAATATACGCACACGTAATAAATGCCAGTGTCAAAGCACTTTGTTTTAATGATCACTGGGGATTACCAAATCAGGGCTCAAGGTGTAATAGTGAGAACTTAAAATTTTATTAATTAAGAATAATTAGAGGAAAAGCAAGTCAGACCTGTAAGAATCTAAATTATGTAATATTTTAAAAGAAATTCTGTTTTTGTAATTTTTAGAACAAGGGAAAGTAACATTTCACATTTATTATTCAGTTATTAGGAATAAAAGAGGCAAGGAGGAAAATCTCTATACAAAAAATTTTCCTTGCAGATACTGAATTGTTTTTAGAATGAATATTGGACAATAGTATCATCCTTTTGTCCACACTGAATTTATATATTCACACTCAAATATTTAAAATTGTAGTGTTTGTGGAATTATTCTGATTAGGATGTATAACCTGACAATTAGAACTACATTTGATTAAGCTCTTCACATTCCATTCGTGCTTATTATGTTCATTTAGATGCATTTGTCAATTTATAAGTACAGTTAATTAAAATTTTTAAAATTTTCTTTTTTTTTTTAAAGGAGCCCGCTACATGAAAAAAATGCAAGTCAAAGTGGTCACAACCTAGAAGTCTGCAGAGACAGGAATAACTAGCAAGTAGATACTATGTTATTTTACTATGCTTAAGTATATAGAATTCAGTAGTGTTCTGAGAATTTTACTCTATAATTACAAAATAGTCTTGTAATTTTAAATTCATATTTAGTACTATTTGTGTTAACTATATCACATCACAAAAATAGCTAGGAAAAAAATGGTAACTATGGATTTCAGGGAACAAATTTTCTGTCAATAATAGTGAAATGATTTTGGTCAGAAAGATGAGTTTAAATATTGTATTTTTTCAAGGTCTTAGAGACTTAATTGAAAAATATATGCCTTTTTAAAAAGAATAAGAATCTCCCTATACCTTGTAACACATTCAAGTACTATAAAAATGTGTTAATTCCTCTTATAAACCATTAATAGGAATTATATTATAATCATGCTTTTAAGAAATAGAATGAAATTACATTCTTTTGAAGGTTACATTTCAAAATTTCAAGGTGATATCAAATGAAATCCAGACATTAAGCAGAAACTTTCCATTCATCAGTACTCACTGATATTTTCAAGAAATGAAATAGGAGAGCCAATGATAAGAACATGTTTGGATGAATGGATTTTAAAAAAGACTTAATGTGGGAAAGTAAATAAGTTTATTTGAATGGCAAGAAGAATCTTTGAAAATCTCATTGTTCCATATTAAAGTGTTTGGAGTTAATTCTTTCTCCTCAAATGTATCTTGGAGATTGTAACAGAGTCAGAAAATGTTCTGCAAAGAAAAATCTATAAGGAATGATGGCAATATCCACAATCAAAATATTTTAGAAATTATACATATCTTTATATTTAAAATCTTATTGTAGTAGAAATTTCTATAACTATAGACATTGTTTAAAATTGTGTTTCAACTGCTTAACAGTAAAGATTCCTAAAGAACTTTACAAGCCAAAAGTAGTTTCTTCCCTTTCAGTCTTTTTTTAAGGCTTTATAAATGACAAGTCATGGATGAAAAACACCTCACATACAAACTATATCAAATGTTTATACATTTAGAACCACACATTTTAGTAAGAAGAATGCTAAACAATAACTCAATAAAAATCAGAGATAAAAGGTATGAATGAAAACCTAATGAATCTGGTTTATAAATTTAGACTTTTTATCTTGAGATATCATACAGTGATACACAAGCTTACAGTATAAGGTGTAAGAATTTTGTAAGTCAAAATTCAGACTTTTAAAATGGTTTAGTTGGCCTATCCTTGTATTAAAGGAGAGAAAATTCTAAAAATGCTTTAGAAACACCTTGGTGAGAATCAGCATCAGCATCAATTTTAGCTCAGAAGGAAATGAAGAAGTCCATAATTTAAAAGGTATTGAAGAACTTAAAAGAAGAATTATTTTAAAAAGGAGAAGAGTCTGGTGGTGGGAGCCCAGGAGACTGATGCTTCCAGTCATGCAGCTGGGGAATTTAGGAGTCAAACTTAAGCGATGGCAGTAAAGATAGGACTGTGATTTGAAAATAATACCCTCTTCATTGGATTCTACAGGAACTTTGTTTGGATGAGTAGTGGCCTTATTAGTTGAGATCTGGAACATTAAGAGAAGAGCAGTTAACTCTCAGTCGATGATGTTAAAATGGTAACTTTAGTTTGGAATATGAAGTTCAGGTGCCTTGAGGATAGCAAAATGAGGAGATTGCAAGGTTGGTGGAAATATAGAACTGGAGGTAGGACTAGAAGATTTCTCTGAATAGACACAGTGGTCGAGGCCACCAGGATTTCATCAGGCAGAAAACATGTACAGAATGGAAGGGGAATATTACCATAGGTACAATTCCTAAGATCAATATTCAATCATCAAAATCCTGCTTAGAGTACGAGAAATCAACCACAAAAACTAAGCAATAGTCAGCAGTAAAGGGAAAACTGGCTTCCAGTATTTTTGTTTTGTCTTATTTTTTAAAGAAACTAAAGAAGCAGGAAGATTCATAAAGGTCGGTAATATGAAATGCTGCTGGAAAGTCTAGGAGAAGGATGACTGAGGGAGAAAAAGCTTTTAGATATCTCTATTAGTCAGTCATTGGGAGCCCCAATGGAGATAATCCAACTTTAGAGGCCAAATGAATTTGTGAATCCTTTTTCATAAAGTTCCTTTATTCTTTACCTTATTTTCTCATATATCAATCCCAATAATAGAATTATGTTTTTCAGATTATCTTGCATAGTTTCATATTTTTAATTCAGCTTTACTTATTCTTAGAATATCTTACTCCCTGAAACTTCCAAATTTGAATAACTAATCCAGGGAAATTTTTGGTTAAGGAAATTTTTATTACTAGGTAATCCTATCAAATAGATATGGCCTATTAGTATTTCATGTAGTAAACTAATAAATGATTTCCCATGGTAGGTTGGCAAATACTCTATTTGCCTCTGTTGGGAAAAACCCAGTCCTTCTGTGTTCCTTCTTTGCTTTCACATGACTACCATACTAACTAAATGATTCTGACACCAGTCTGTCTTTTCATTTCTTCCTCTGTGTCTGTGTTTCCATCAGGGAATATTTTTTCTCATGCCTGAAGGACTATCTTTTGCATTTCATTTAGTGCCAATGTGCTAGAAATAAATTCTCTCGGTTTTTATTTCTTTGAAACTTTTTATTTCATCTTTGTTTCTGAACATTATTTTTTACTGGTCACAGAATTTTATTCAGTCCTTCAGAGGTATCATTCCACTGTGTTGTAGCTCCATTCTTTCTGTTGGGAGGAGAGTCATCAGTCTTATGGGTGCTCCTTTGATGATTGTTTTATCGTTTAAAAGATTTTAAAAATATTTTTAAGATTGATTTAAATGATAATAAAATACACATAACATAAAATTTACCGTCCTAAGCATTTTTAACTGGACAGTTTCGTGTTATTCAGTGCACTCACTTTGTTGTACAATCATCACCACCAACCATCACTGTAGCCTTCACATATTGCAAAACTGAACCTTTGTGTCCATTAAGCAGTTAATTACCCATTCTTCTTCCCCTTTCCTAGCCCCTGGAAACCACCATTCCACTTTCTGTCTTTCCGAATCTGACTACTCCGGAGTAGACTAAGTGAAATCAAATGATGTAGTATTTGTACTTTTGTGAAAGGTTTATAATGTCCTTCAGTTTTGTCTGTGTGGTAGCTATTGTCATAATTCTCTTCCTTTTAAGATGAAATAATATCCCATTCTATGTATATACCACATATATTATTTAGCCGTTCATCTGTTGATGGATACTGGGGTTGTTTCCATTTTTTGACTATTGCAAATAATGCTGCTATGAACATAGGTGTACATATGTCTCTTCAAATCCTAGCTTTCAGTTCTGGTTATATATATATATATGGAAGTGGAATTTCTGAATTATATGATAATTCTGTTTTTAGTTTTCTAAGGAATTGCCATACTGTTTTCCATAATGCCTATACAATTTTAAATTCCCACCAATGGTACAAAAGAAAGCCAACACCCATTTGTGTGTGTGTATGTGTGTGTGTGTGTGTGTGTGTGTGTTTGATGGTCACCATCTTAATAGATATGAAATGGTATCTCATCATGGTTTTGATTTCCATTTATCTAGTAATGACTGCTTAAACATCTTTTCATGCGCTTATTCCCCTGCATATATTTTCTTTAGATAAATGATTATTTAAACCCTTTTCCTAATTTTTAATTGAGCTGTTTTGGTTGTTGTTTATAGCCTTTTAAGATTGTCTCTTCATTTTTTATTTTCAGCACTTTGATTATGATACATCTGGGTGTGGTTTTCTTTCCAGTTGTTTTCCCGTAGTTTGCAAATTTCCTGAATTTCTGAGTTAGAGTTTTTCATCAATTTTAGAACATTCTTAGCCATCATCTTTGCAAGTACTGTTTCAGCCCCATTCTTTCTCTCTTATTTCTGGAACTTCAGCTATGTAGATCTTTTCACTGTACACACATTTCTCTTATACTCTATTCTTTATATTCTTTTTCTTTCCACTTTAATTGGATATTCTCTATTGATCTGTCTTCCAGTTCACTATCCAATTTCTCATATTATTTTAAATTTATTTATTGAATTCTGAATTTCAGATACTATATTTTTGATTATAGAATATCTATTTGATCCTTTTTTATAAATTCTAATTATCTGGTGAAATTCTGTTTATTTTCATCTGATCTATCTTGTCCACCTTTTCCACTATTTTCTTGAATTTATCAATCATAGCTATTCTAAAGTTCTTGTCTTTAATTTGTTGATTACCTACACATCTATTCTTAATGTCTGTTTATTCTTTTATATTTTGGTCATTATGAATCTGTCTCTTAAAGTAATTTTTTACTTAATACCAGACATGGAATATGCAAAATTTTAGTCTTGAGGTGATAATATCTTGGCAAGGAAAGTAGAAAAAATATTACACCTAATTTTTTCAGGGAGTAAGATGAGGAGAGTCTGGATTTTCAGTCTATCTCTGGTTGTTTCCTGTTTCTAATATGCAGCCCACTAAGATTTTCAGTAGAAACCTTCGGGTGTTTACAATGATTCTTCCCCTTCATGAATTATTTTGATAAGATAGGACATTTTGCTCTGTGTTTCAGAGATTTTTATCTAAAATTCTAGTTTTCTGTGCCATGAAGCACCAAAATACACCAAATGATTCAAAGGAAAGATCATTTAAGGTTCTTCAATTCTCCAGTGTTTACTGTAGGATCTCCAGACCATCCAAACCTGTTATTTGTCTTTCTGCAGTTGTGGCCCTCCGATCAAATTTAACCCAGATTTTCAGATTCTTATTTCTGTCATAGAATTGACAAATGCTTCCAGAGAAAGGATCTTTTTTTTTAATTAACATATAATGTATTATTTGCCCCAGGGTACATGTCTGTGAATTGTCAGGCTTACACATTTCACAGCACTTACCATAGCACATACCCTCCCCAATGTCCATAACTCAGCCACCCTATCCCTACCCCCTTACCTCCCAGCCACCTTTAGTTTGTTTCATGAGTTTAAGAGTCTCTTACGGTTTGTCTCCTTCCCCATCCCATCTTGTTTCATTTCTTTCCCCCACCCCCCCATGACCCCCTGCCCTGCCTCTCAAATTCTTCATATCAGAGAGATCATGTGATAATTGTCTTTCTCTGACTGACTTATTTTGCTTAGCATAATACCCTCTAGTTCCATCCACATTGTTGCAAATGGCAAGATTTCGTTTCTCTTGATGGCTGCATGGTATTCCATTCTATATATATACCACATCTTCTTTATCCATTCATCTATTGATGGACATCTAGGTTCTTTCTGTAGTTTGGCTATTATAGACATTGCTGCTATAAACATTTGGGTGCATGTGACCCTTCGGATCACTACATTTGTATCTTTAGGGTGAATACCCAGTAGTGTGATTGCTGGGTTGTAGGGTAGCTCTATTTTCAACTTTTTGAGGAACCTCCATGTTGTTTTCCAGAGTTGCTATAAGAGAAAGGATCTTTTGATACTCAGCTTACTTCTCTTCAGTTTTCCTCACTCTGAAAACTTAGCCCAACTAGTTTTGTAGGTTCTTCAGCTCTAATGCTTTAAAGCAAATATTTAATTTTATATGGTTTTTCCAGTTTCTCTCTGTAGAAGCATTGATGCTGCCAAAAAACACTTTTTGTATATTGTTTTTGTGTACAATGGAAACCTTTACATGTCAACTATCATAGACTAATGTATTTTTTCTTTTTCATTTCTTCCATTTTTTTTCTCTTAGAATTCTTCCTAAAATAGACTTTTTTTTTAGAGCAGTTTTGGATTTGTAGCAAAATTAAGCAGAAAGTACAGAGAATTCCCATCTATTACCTGACCCCACACAAGCATAGTCTCCCACACCATCAACATCCCTCACCAGAACGGTATATTTGTTACAAGCAATGTTGACATATTATTATCATCCAAAGTTCATAGTTTATATTATCTTGATGTACATTCTATGGGTCTAGACAAATGCATAATGACATTCATTATTATAGTATCATACAGAATAGTTTCACTACCCTAAAAATCCTTTGTCTTCCATGCCTCCTAATCCCTGACAACTGCTGACCTTTTTACTACCTCTGTAGTTTTGTCTTTTCTAGAATGTCATGTAGTTGAAATCAAACAGTATGTAGCCTTTCAGACTGGTTTCTTTCACTTAACAATATGCATTTAAGTTTCCTCCCTGTCTTTTTATGGGTTTGATAGCTTGTTTTCTTCTAGCACTGAGTAATATTTCCTTGTACAAACATACTATAGTTTATTTATCCATTTATAATGTATTCCTTTTTTAAAATATTTTATTCATTTATTTGAGAGAGAGAGAAAGAGACAGAGAGAGAGAGAGAGAGAGAGAGAGACTAAGAAGGAGAAGCAGACTCCCTCCTGAGCAGGGAGCCCAATGTGAGGGTTGATCCCAAGACCCTGAGATCACAACCTGAGCTGACTCTTAACCGACGTATCCACCCAGGTGCCCATATAATGTATTCTTTTTAACAGTTATATTAGATTCTATAATATCTGGGTAAGTTTTATTAAACAATCCCCTACTTAGAGATGATTTACTGTATTAAAAATTTTTTACCTCTTAGTATAATGGTATATGAGTTAACTTGAACATGTATTTCCAAAAGAATACATGCTCAAGGGTGTCTCTGGGGGGTCAATTAAGCATCTGACTCTTCATTTCAGCTCAGATCATGATCTCAGGGTAGTGGGATTGAGCCCCGTGTTGGGGCTTATGCTCAGCAAGTAGTCTGCTTGAGATTCTCTCTCTCCCTCTGCCTCTGCCCTTCTCCCTGCTCACATGCTCTCTCTATAAAATAAAAAAACAAATCTTTAAAAAAATAAATAAAACATTTCCAAAGGGATACATACTCAGATGTAAGGTTGCTGGGATATATATACTTTATATATGTAAAAATGTATATATGTAATATATACAATTTTTAAATTATGTTATTTTATTTTATATAGTATGTAATTTTAAAATCATTTTATTGTGATAAATTTACGTAACATAAAATGTACCATGTTTAAGTATACAGTTCATTGGCATTAAGTGCATTAACATTGTTGTACATAAATAGTCATCATATAATATTATAATTCACAAATCAAAAGCTTCTAAATGATATAAACTGAAAAATGTTTCTTCCAACTCTAACCTCAACCAGTTTCCTTCTCTAGAGGGAGGTAACTGGTATTATCAATTATATAAATTTTCGGAGATATTTTTCCAATATATAAGCCTATGTACACACACATACTTTTCTTTCTTTCTTTTTTTAGATATAACATATTTGGAAACTGTTTAATACCTTTTTTCTCACCTGGTAGAAAATCTTAGATATAATTTCATATCTGCTTGCAAAGAACTTTCTTATTTTATTTTCATTTTCTATAGACTCCTTAATAGCCTATTGTTTTATTGGATTTATATCACTTCCAGTCTTTTGCTGTCACAAACAATGCTACCCTAAATGACCATAAGCATAGATTATTTTGCATCTATGCAAGCTTATCATAAGCAAAGTGGAAATGCTATGTACACTGTTATACCTTTTGTAATTTTGGTAGGATTTGTAAAATTGCCCTGTATAGAGCTTGTTCCAGTTTTTACCATTATCCATAATGTGATGCATATGACTTTCTAAAATTAATAGGTGAATATTGTATTCAAAAGCTATGATGATTGGGCGCCTAGGTGGCGCAGTTGGTTAAGCAACTGCCTTAGGCTCAGGTCATGATCCCGTAGTCCCGGGATCCAGTCCCACATTGGGCTCCCAGCTCCATGGGGAGTCCGCGTCTCACTCTGACCTCCCTTCTCATGCTCTCTCTCTCTCTCTTTCTTAATAAATAAATAAATAAAATCTTTAAAAAAAAAAAAGCTATGATGATTGAGATTGCCACAGGTATATAAATATCCTTTACCCACATTGCCACCCAGAAATAAGTTTCAATCACTCTTTCCTTATTCTTCTCATTCTGCTGGATATAAAGTAATATCTAAATTACTTGCATTTTCCTGGCTACTAGAGAGATTAAGCATTGTTTCATAAGGATATTGGTCACATGCTCTTCTGTAATTTGCATATTGATTTTTTTTTAACTATCTGTTTACTGTGTTGGCTTTTTCTTAACACTTTGTAACTGATCTTTGTATATTATATAAACCAGCCCTTTTTTCTCTTAAATATATTGCAAATATTTTCCTCTACTTAAAATCTGGTTTTGTTTATGTCCATTTTTGTCATTTTTAGTGTGAGGCAAAATACACTTTTTCTTTTGTAGTGGAATTAAATCATTTTTGCTGGAATTCTTCCACATATAATTTATATTGGTATTTATTTCTCTAGAAGCAGTGGGTAGTTTTTATAGATTATTACAGGAAGTCTGTCTTCCTGAATTATTTTATTATTTTAATCTTAATTCACTTGTGACTGTGAAAGGGTTTTTACAATTATGGAACATTTATATTTAATGTGGAATACAAAGGTCATTTTATACTTCTTTGCAGCTATCTGAAAATGTTATTTTCTAGATAAGAGATGTCAGTAAATGAAATATAGTAAACCTCATTTGAGACTTAGTGGGTTAAGAGAAAAAAGTATCACAAAATACCAAGAAGGGGAGAATATTGGTGTTTTTTAATTTTTCTGATACTAAATAAGTTGCTAAAAGTCTTCTCGGGTTATCGCTTACTTATCTCCATGTTTTGTTGGTTAGTTCCTATAAATTATTAGGGAGGTTACTGGGAAATTAAAACTTTTCCTTTTGTCACTATTTATCTGATGTGTCACTTAGAGTCCCCTATTCTTTAAAGTTACAGTGTTAGATAGGCACAAAGGGTGTCAAAGATGTGTATGTCATAAAGGCTGCAGAGTCTAGTGGTTCAAGTGCATATTCTGGAGTCGAATCATCTAGTTTAAAGCCCAGAACTACCATTTAAGGCTATATGAAACAGAGCAAATTCCTTAGCTTCTCATTGCCTCTGTTTCCTCATCTGTCAAATGGATGATAACCATACTTGCCTCATAAGATTATCTAGGTATTGTAAATGAAGCAGCAAATGAAAATGACAAAACTCATGCCTTATAAATGAGGTAATTGATCTATTCAAATAAAATACAAATTTGAGAACAGCGTGAGAAATGGATTGGCATAGAAGCAACAGGACACATGGCACATGGTAAGCACATCAGATACTGATGATAGAGAAAAGAGACAAAGGAACCGACTTAAATATAGAGAACAAACGTGTTTTCCAGAGGGAAGGTGGGCAAGAAGATGGGTAAAATAGGTGAAGGAGATTGTGTACACTTATTGTGATAAGCACTGAGTAGTGTATAGAATTATTGAGTATTTTTGTTGTACACCTGAAACTAGTATAACATTGTATATTAAATATACTTGAATTAAAATTTTTTAAATCAATTAAAATCAATAAAATAAAATAATTGTTTTAGGATCAATAAATAGAAATCAAACTAAACAAATTAAAACAAATTTCTTTTAAAGGAAAGTATATTTAAAGTGGAATTTATATTCAGAACTTATTAACCTGTTCTAAACTATTTTATAAAAAGAGTTTTCATTTATAATTTGTAAAGGAGAATATAAAATTGGAAAATTATACCAAAAAAGGACAAATTTATGTTATTTTACAGTAGGATTTACTACACACTTAACGCTGTTCTAAGTGCTAGGGTTATAGCAGTAAACAAAACATGAAATCCACATCCTCATGAATGTATGTGTCTTGCACAAAGGGGTGATAATTTAGGCCTATGAATTTGAAAGACAAATCCTAACAACTCTATGGAATATGGATTGGAATAGAGAGAAACAGGAGATGTAGAAATCACTCAAGAGGTTGTTTCTCTTTTTAGGTGAGAAGTCAGAGGCCTATATTTCTGAATGGCAGAGATATGTATAAAAATTATACAATGATTTTCTGTAAATAAAAGCATTTCAATGTACTATGGGGATTTGTTTTTTTTAAATAAGTCCTCTTCAACTGTTTTTTTACAAATAATTGTGTATGCCTTTATTTGGTTTATATATTTGGTTTCCTTAAAATGTAATAAGCCTATACTACTTTAAAAAAAAAATGATTCTAACCCCAAACCACCTCCAAGTGGGTATCCTCCTGAAAGTGTATCAGTAGTGTTTGCTAGACAATCAGAGAGAAATTAAAAATAATCTAATATTACCCATTGAGAATAACCTGAAATTGATAACCAACTATTTAAGATTACAGGTGGCAACTATAGTGACAGAAATTTAAAATTTAAAGGATGAAATTGATGCCATGGTTCTCCAGATTCCATAATTCCTGTATATAACTTAGATGTCTAAAGGTTAGGATTATTATGACAGGAAAGAACTCACTAAATGCTGGGGTGAGCCACAAAATAGAGATCCTGGGAGAGAGAAGCTACTGGGAAGCAGTGAAGTTGACACAAATCGTAATTGACTGTCAAGGCCAAGATAAGCAGAGAGAGACTAAGACCAGCTGCATACCCCAGGCTCCTGGCCAGACGTGTGCTGCCCTGGGGATCTCTGTGCGGCCAAGCAACCTGGCTTCTATGTCCTGGGGTGCTGTGATGCCAGGTGAATGAGTTCCCAAAGCTGCCATGTCTGTCTGACTTTATGCCTAAATTTCCTATGCTAAACAAAAATCCCTCTTCCTACCTGTAGACTGATTAAGCACTTTTTAGGTAGAATTTAGAAACTGGGTTTAGTTGTTTAAAGGATAGGTGGAACAATAAACCTGGAGAGGAAAGGAAGGGCAGAAGGGAGGGAAGATGACATTTACTGAGTAACTTGTATGTAGTCCAAGTATATTTATACACCATATTTTCTCACTTAGCCCTCATTATATCTCCATAAGAGAGATGAGGAACTGAGCTGCAGAGAAGTTAGTTAAGGAACTTCCACAGTTACCACAGTTACTAAAGGGATAATCAGTATCACGATCTATTTCTATATGACTCAAAGGACCATTCTCTTTCTACTACACTGCCAGGAAAAAAGAGTTTGATGAGAGAAATTGGATGGAAGGAACATTGGAAAATTTTATCATCATTATAAAACTCTGTAGTCATAGGTTTATGAAACAAGTAACTCCTTAAAGCAACAATAATGGGACAATGGCAGTACCAGTAAGTACTGATGCATTGAATATGGTACCTCTGGTCATAGTGTAAAGGGCGTCATGCTGGGAGGTAGGAAGAATGTCTATCAGGAGCAGCCATGCAGTATCTAGGGAATAATACCTACTGGGCTTTTAAAATATAGGACAGAGATCTAAGCTAAATATTTGGATTCAGGAGGTTTTACCATGAAGATGGGAACTACCAAGGGTGTAAATGAGATTTCCTAAGAAAAAGTACTAAGCAAGAGGATACCTGAAAACAAAACTTGGGTTAAAACTAAAACCAAGCGGTGCCTGGGTGGCTCAGTCCTTAAGCATCTGCCTTTGGCTCAGGTCTGGATCCCAGGGTCCTGGGATCGAGCCCCCCATTGGGCTCCCTGCTCTGCAGGAACCCTGCTTCCCCTTCTCCCACTCCCCCTGCTTGTGTTCCCTCTCTTGCTGTGTCTCTCTCTGTTAAATAAATAAAATCTTAAAAAAAAACCCTAAAAACTAAAAATGAAAAACATTTAGAAAGGTAGGAAGAGGACTAAGGTAAAGCAGATTCATGAAAGCAAGAGAGTAAAGAATGCTAAGGGTGGGAAACAGATCGACGGAGTTCGATATAAACTGCCAAGAAGTCTAAGGGTTCATGGAATCTGGTAGCTAAGATATTGTTAGGAACCTGTGGGAGAACCTCATAACACTGTAGAATAAAGAGTCAAGTGTATCATAGATTGGGCTCCTTGGAAACAGGCATTGAGATAAAGATAGGGATTATTGGGGAGTGCTGAGTAGAGAGAGAAATTAAACTATATCGAGTTTGCCACAGAGGCTTCCATAAAGCCTGTGTGTATCACTGGAACTGGAGAAGCCCTTCAGAATTATGCCAAAGTGAGATAAGGTGACTGACTTTTTGAACCAGTATAAACCAGTTATCACAGAATTATAACCCGGGTGAGATAATTCACTTTGGTAAAAGGCAGTACCAGAGGGAGATGCACCTGTGAGCCACTAACAGGAAGCCTTCCAGGAGCTGGGAGAATGAATGGTTCCATCCACAACGGGATCTGGATCTGGGTTGGGCTGCTCCCTCACAGCATCCCAGAAGAGGGTGAAGAAAGAATAGGAAGGGTAAGCTTCTGTTTTAAATACTTTACTGTAAGATATTTCTATAATTGCAGTCACTAATTCTCTCTTCCAAATTCTTCTCCACCACCATCGTCTTGCCAGCTAACTCCTTTACTGCCAGATTTTCTTCTTAGATGGTTCATTTACTCATATGGTCTGCAATTAAAGAGCTCTCTTTTCTTTCACTGTTCTTCATGATTACTCTTGGCTTCTCCTCTACCATTGGGGCAGAAGTAAGCTAAGCGGATTCCTATAGCCACCTCCACTAATCCATGTTATGTGAAAAATAATCATATTTTACAAAATTGCTTTGCCTAGATCGGTTGCCATTACAAAGAAGCTTTTCCATGGAAGCTCTAAGTTAAGGAATTTAGAAATTACAAACCAAGACTTGATGTATCACTGCAAGGCTCTGACTGTACTGAAGAGTCTGATTTTACATATACCATGCAGGGTTTTACATTTCCTTAGAAGACACTAAATAAACAGACTATACAATTATAAATAGGAATTCTTTTTTTTAAAAGATTTTATTTATTTATTTGAGATAGAGACAGTGAGAGAGAGCATGAGAGGGGAGAAGGTCAGAGGGAGAAGCAGACTCCCCACGGAGCCGGGAGCCCGATATGGGACTCGATCCCAGGACTCTGGGACCATGACCTGAGCCGAAGGCAGTTGCTCAACCAACTGAGCCACCCAGGCGCCCCATAAATAGGAATTCTTACTATCATTCATACTCATGAATATAGAAAAGGTTAAATAAAAGCTGTTAATCATTTTGATGATTATTAATTCATGGCAACTCTGAATGTAAGTTTAGTGTAAAAATAGTTCGCAGGAGGAATTTGAATCAACATGCATTATATCATTATGTCAACACATTTTTTAATCATCCTGCATCCTTGTGTTCTTGTAGGTGCTTTATGCAATATCAACGGCCCCTGGCAGTCACCTGAGATATGTATTTACTGGCAGCTTTATTACTTTTTTCAGAATATATAGGGCCATATTTTTGTTTCATATTTATGATGTTTTGGCTTGGCTTTCTTTTTTGGAGGGTAGAACTGTGAAGTTCTGGTATATTAAATTCCCATTTAGTTAAAGAACACGCTTCCCCCACCAAGAAACAAAACAAAACAAAACACCCAACCAGAATCATGTATAGCTTTATGGAGTTCTAACTAGACACTGTTTGAAAAGGTAGATTTGTTCTTGCTTTGAAAATACCGTATAAACACACACACACACACACAAAATCCATCCCATCTGTCAAATTGCCTGGAGAATGCATTTAACAAGGGATGAAGTTGCATGTTAAAGGCCATAAAATATGCAGCAAGGGAAAGAAGGATAAAGCCATCCTGCAGTTCATTGGCTTTATCTACTATGTAGGGCTCTCCTTGTGAACAAGACAGATTGGGTAGTTGTTGCTACATCAAATATCTACTGTTGCGAAGAATAAAATAATTGGAGACAGAACACTGGACTCCAAATTCCAGCTCCTTCCATGATCATTAGCCAAGGAAATTGTGCAAATTAGTTACATTTCCTTCATTTTAAGGGAGCAGATCTATTTTTTCTACTAGGTAAAAGAATAAACAAACAAACAAAAACCTACAACTTTTATTTGCAATCAAGGAATTTGACACATGAAAGAAGTAAACTTTGACTTACAGTTTTGCAGCTATGCTCAGGGGAAAGGAACACATTGCTAAAAGGTATGTTTTATAAGCTAGATAATGGCAATTGTATAAGTTCATTATTGTTTTACCAGAACAGGAAAGCATCACAAGAAAATAAGACACATTTGGAAGACAGTAACAAAATAAAATGCACCTGACTTAATTCTCTGACAAAAAAGATAAGACATAGTATTTAGAAACCCTTTTCCAAGGTAGATTCTTACTTGGATTGTAATTTTGAAAGGTGTTTAGCTTTTTGTGAAATAACAAATTAAAAAACTGTCTCTGGAACAGAATGTTCAATGCTAAAGTTATTGAAAGTGGTCTCTATCTACGAATGTTAGCAAGTCTATCTAAGGATTCTCTACTGATGCAGTTTGAAGACAAGATAATAATATCAAATTTTCTGAGCAGTTTATAAGCAATACAATTATGAAATAGGACTGACACTATTAAAATATCTTGCTTATTAGTAGTACATTATTGTTTGATATTTCCAGGCAAAATGTGAAAAAGTCCTTTTACTCTCCCTCACTCTTCCTCGCTTTACAAGAAAAAAATAACACTTTTATTGCTAACTAGTTAATTCAATTTTTAAAAAGACACTAGACAAATAATTTTATTTGGTTTCCTTTATACAAACTGTGGAACTATACTTTAAAAAATTTAATGCCTAGAAAATACAATAAAATAGAAAAACAGTCTTTCAATTAAAAATGTATTACATTTTTAATTCTAGTTTAGTAGTAATAAATTCCAGTTCAGTAGTAATAATAGCTGATTTTTAAAATACTGACTTTCTTTGAAAAGGTTTACATCATACTTCAGGAAAAGAGGATTTGTTTTGTTTTGTTTTTAGGGAGAATTTGTGCATGCTTATTTATGTGCACGAGTGGGAGAGTGGGGGAGTAGACTGTGGGGAGAGGGGGTAAGAGAGTTTCACGTAGTCTCTGCACTGGGTGTGGAGCTCTGCACTGTGTTGGATCTCAAGACTCTGAGATCACAACCTGATCCAAAAACAAGAATCAGAGGCTTAACCCACTGAGCCATCCAGGCACCCCAAGAGGAGTTTTTTTAAGTAAAGGAAACATTTATGTTTTATAAAGGAAAACATATTTTTGAAGGTTGTTTATAGTTTTAAGAAATCGGAGAGTGTTCGGGTGCCTGGGTGGCTCAGTGGGTTAAAGCCTCTGCCTTTGGCTCAGGTCATGATCTCAGGGTCGTGGGATCAAGCCCCACATCATTGTCAGGCTCTCTGCTCAGCAGGGAGCTTCCCCCCCTTTTTCTGCCTGCCTCTCTATCTACTCGTGATCTCTCTCTGTCAAAATAAATAAATAAAACAAAATAAAATTTAAAAAAATCAGAGAGAGTTGCACAATCTAATGAAAAATAGGAAACACATGTGTAGCTAACTGTCCAAAAGAAGACACATATAATTATGACTAAAATATGCAGTCACGGAGAAATTCGAAAAGTTCTAGTCAATAAAAAGAGTCCACTTAAAAGCTTAAAAACAAAGTATCTAAATATTTTATATAAATTCAGGAACTGTGAACCAGCAGTTATTTTAAAGTTCTGTATGTTAACATTCTGTTATGAGGGAATGAAATAAAGATTGTTTCATGTTGAGAAACAAGGACAAAAATCTAGAGAAAATGAGATTTAAGTAAATGTAATAATGAAGAAGATACAGCAATCTACTGAAGAAGATACAGAGAGTTTCTGCAATGTTCAGTTGGACTTAAAATATGCTTGCAAAATTTTGACTCTTAATTTTGACAACATGAATGAAGATTTGGCTCTATTTCTTTTTTATAAACAAAAATACTTTATTTTCGTTAAACTTAAAAATTACATTCAAATGAAAACTGGGATGTAACCAATATGCTCCTTTGAACATATTTGTTTGCCGAAATTACTCCTATGAGGAAGCAACCTTAAGACTTTAGAAATATTGGGGCCCCTGGGTGGCGCAGTTGGTTGAGCGACTGCCTTCGGCTCAGGTCATGATCCCGGAGTCCTGGGATCGAGTCCCACATCGGGCTCCCAGCTCCATGGGGAGTCCGCTTCTCACTCTGACCTTCTCCCTTCTCATGCTCTCTCTCACTCTCTCTCTTTCCTAATAAATAAATAAATAAAATCTTAAAAAAAAAAA
>CM052798.1:51038493-51116894 GCA_028533885.1 Nasua narica
GGCCCCTGGGTGGCGCAGTTGGTTGAGCGACTGCCTTCGGCTCAGGTCATGATCCCGGAGTCCTGGGATCGAGTCCCACATCGGGCTCCCAGCTCCATGGGGAGTCCGCTTCTCACTCTGACCTTCTCCCTTCTCATGCTCTCTCTCACTCTCTCTCTTTCCTAATAAATAAATAAATAAAATCTTAAAAAAAAAAAAAGACCTTAGAAATAAAGCATTTTATTTATTTATTTATTTATTTATTTATTTAAAAGATTTTATTTATTTATTTGACAGAGAGAGAGATCACAAGGAGGCAGAGAGGCAGGCAGAGGGAGAGGGGGAAGCAGGCTTCCTGCTGAGCAGAGAGCCCAATGCAGGGCTTGATCCAGGGACCCTGAGATCATGACCTGAGCCAAAGGCAGAGGCTTTAACTCATTGAGCCACCCAGGCACCCGTATTTATTTATATTTATTAACATCTAATGTATTATTTGCCCCAGGAGTACAGGTCTGTGAATCATCAGGTTTACACATTTCACAGCACTCACCATAGCACATACCCTCCCCAATGTCCAGAACCTAGCCACCCCATCCCTACCCACCCCACCCCCCAGCAACCCTCAATTTGTTTCTTGAGATTAAGAGTCTCTTATGGTTTGTCTCCCTCCCTGGTTCCATCTTGTTTCATTCTTTCCCTTCTTAACCCCAGACAACCCCTGCCCTGCCTCTCAAATTCCTCATATCAGAGAGCATATGATGGTTATCTTTCTGTGGTTGACTGAAATAAAGCATGTTTTTGGTTAATAGGACTCTATACATTCCTGAGAAAGTGGGAATTTGTTGGTGGCTCAGGAATTGATCCAGGGACTTGGTACGAGCTAGGTGTGAAAGGCATATCTAATTCCTAAAGGAGATTTCAGTGTGGGAAAAGATCTAGATGGGTTTTGGTAGGAAATAAAGAAAAAAAATATGAAACATATACTTTCTTACCTATTTAAGACATGGTAAATTTAGAGAATTATAGCAACGGAGACCAATGTATTTATAGGTAAAGATACTTAAAAAATAAAAGGTGATTTGATTCAGATCATGTGGCTACTTAATGGTAGAACTGGGACTAGAATTCAGGTCTCCTGACTCTTAATCTGAAGCTTTTTAATGGAATTCTGGCAAGATTCCTGATGATACTTGATGTTTCCTGTTAGACACGCAATTAAGCTTATAATTGGTCCTTGTTCCACTTCTCTGTGAACATGTCTTTCCTCAGATTCCATAAGATGGCACGTTTTTCACCCAGGGACAGAGAAGAGAGTGTGAAAATTAAGTCAGCAAAGTAATGTTATTTAAGTTGTTCAGAAAATCAGGATGATATGATTTGATTATTTTCTGCTCCATGTTTCCTTATTTGCATTAACTAAGTACCTGATTCATCTATCTTAGGTACAAGTGACTCCCAATTTATTTTTAATTTTATTTCTAAATAATGGTGGAAAAATTGTAAACTAGCGTCTCCCACATCAATTATTGTGGGTTTCCCCTGAATTTTAGTCATATATGTCATGACCAACGTTTCTCTTCTTTAAGATATTAAATCATTCTTTGCTAGCCCGAGAAACCTCATCCGGGATTTCTCAACACTGCACCTGTTTTTTCTTCATACAGAGAAATACTGTCTTTGCTAAATTGTCATCTTGTTCGAAGGCATTTAGCTTTACTCTATTTATGACCACCTAGGACTTTAGAAAGCCTTACTTAGCCAGTCATCTTTTAAAATATCCAAGATACCAGATTTGTTGATCATTTCTTCATTATTATATTTAGATAATCCATTAGGGCAAGACTACTAGATTATTAGTATTGTATGCTTTTTGTCACATCAGGATGCATATAATGTCATTTTGTCCCACCATTGATCATACTAAATTTGACCACTTAATTGAGGTGGTGTCAAATCCCTCCATTATACATTTTCTCCTTGCAACTGGCGATTACTATGTGAGATCTGAAAGCTTATGAATATCCTAACTCCAAGGACTCTTTACCCAGTAGCTTCAACATCCATTGATGAACCTTAACTGAATTCCCATTAGAGATTGCAAAATGAGTATATCCTATCATTTTTCTACATTGTATTAGTATTCTTTTAAGAAGTTCCCTTTCTGATCTCTCTCTCTTTCTTCACTAGGGACTTAGGAATTTATTTTTAACTAAATGTATTTTTTTAAGTTCAATAAAAGCAATAGAAATTTAATTCTAAGTCTCGTTCACTTTTTCACCCGTAAAATGTTCAGAACTTGTGCATGAAAAATATATACATTTATTTACAGTGGCTTTGTTCTGTTATTTTTAAAACAAAGTTTTTGCTGCTTTTCTGCAAGTCTCACCATGACATATGTTGCAATTAATTATTTTACCATTTTCTATTTTGAAAAATGACATTTGGCATTTGTGAGGTTAGCCAATACAGAAAAAGTGTTACATAGCTTCTTTTTTAATTCCCATATTTACTTTATCTGACTACTTTTTCTGACTGATTCACTAAAAATAGACAATTATTAATTTACTCAATAGCTCTATGATGTTTAATATTTTTTAAAGATTTTGTTTATTTGACAGAGAGAGAGAGAGATCACAAGTTGGCAGAGAGGCAGGCAGAGAGAGAGAGGGAAGCAGGCTCCCCGCCCAGCAGAGAGACTAATGTGGGGCTCCATCCCAGGACCCTGAGATCATGACCTGAGCTCAAGGCAGAGGATTTAACCCACTGAGCCACCCAGGCACCCCTGATGTTTAATATTTGAACATGTGTTAAGTCACTTTGCTGTAGCTTCACCTCTTAGAAAATAAGAAATTTATAGTTACTAATTCTCTATTTTTAGTTTTTTACACAAAAATTATTTAATGTTTTCATCGTGTTTTAACATAATCCAGTATTTCATTGACAATGAGGCATTTTTGGTTACCAGAAGCTGATTTTCAAAAATACCTCTATTAGTGTGTGTGTGAATAAGTTAGGCAGTGAACCTCTTTCAGAGGAGCACAACATCTTCTAAAACAGAATTTCTATCTGGAAAGTTGCGGAAAATTTTGGTTAATTTTCATACAAAAGTTCTTTCTCATGATAAGTAGAGAGTGTATGTAGAGCACAAATACAGATTTTGTAGTTAAACAGATTTCGTGTGCTTGAATTTCAACATGTTCACTGCTTTAGGATGTGGTCTCCTTAAATGCAGTATAAAAGGAAAAATGCTTCCAGCTCTTTCTTCTTATTACGAGATTCATGGTAGGCCCTCACCTAATTAATGTAGCCATCATGATTATTATTATGATTATTATCATCATCATCATCATCTTTACCTTGCCTTTGATATTATCAGTCCTTGAATTGAGTGGAGACAACAAAGTTGTAAACAAAGGTTCTGAAAGTATGAGTCTTTGTTATATAAATGAGTTAAAGATGACCTTTGTGTTTTGGCCTCTATATTTATTTCTTCACAGCAGGCTAGGACTGTTACCTCAAAGCCTGCCAGAGCCAAATTCAAATTCTTACATATCCAATTGCTTTAAATAGAGCCCAAATAAGTATATTTTTAGCCATTTCAAGTCTGCCTGCTTTGCATGCCCCACAAAAGTGCACCAAATATATACTACCTATAGAAAAAGACAAACCTTATGGCTACAAAGACCTCAAATGGCTGCTACTCTTTGCATCTCTTCAACTCAGAGATTTCCTGTTTTGCTGCTGAGCAACATACTCTAGACATAAATGTCCTCTTCAATTCCCCTCTCCACTGGGGATGCCTTGCCCTCTTCCCCTTCTGGGTGGTGATTCCACACCGTTGGCTCTGGGATCTGGAAGGTCTCCTCTCCAGAGGGAATTCCTGGAACTCTCTTGAAAACCTCTGCATGTGCTACCCAGTGAAGCTTATAAAATACTGCTTTATTTTGGTTGTGGTTTTCCCTTGATCAATCCTGATATACTTAAACTCACCACGGTCTTATATTAGAGTTTTGGATCAAAGACTAAGAAGCTGAATCTTTTAATAAATATTAGGTCTGGGATTTACTCTTGCTTTTTTTAGGACAGGAGGGAAGGAAAAGAAGGAGTTTTTGGCTGCCTTTATTTCACACCCTCACCCCAGGGAATTTGATTATAGATTCACATTGCACGTGTCCAACAAGGAATATGACTGTTTGGCAAAAACCGCCTTATTTTATTCCAGAGGGAAAAATATCTTGTCTGATTTTACTGAGAACTGTTTGGGTGCCCAATGAGGGCTGAATTGCTTGAGGAAAGCCATCTTTGTCTTATTGAGATGATAGAAAATGGAAAACATAGTGAGCTCTAATAAGAAATTTTGCACTATTTACTCAGTCCTATTTAGAAGGGTACATCTCAATTTTATTGGGAAGATAACTGTGACAATAGAGGTAGTAATTGGTAAAGCTATGAATTTGAACCTCGGTCTTATAATTTCATGGTCCATGTTCTTGACCTCTCATCATTCTGCTTACCTACTCCTGAGCTGGTACTAATCTGTAATTGAGTGTTTTATGGGACCTCTGATAGTGATATAAACCCATTTTTAAAATTTTTTTCTGCCAGTTTTTACTTCTTTTTTTTCTATTTTCACTTCATCAAGTATCTTTTAAAATTGAAACCTGGAACTCTAAAACAAAAGACCTACTTTTAAATATTGCCTTAATGTGTTTTTCTTGTTTTACAAAGTGTTAGTTTAACAGTAGGCTGCTGTTTGAGCCAATTGCTGAGAAATATTGAATAGTACCCCTTTGAGAGAGAGGGAAAAAATGCTATTTTTATTCAAAAACAACACACTGATGGATCTGTTAGTTGTAAAAGGCAAGGCCCCCCAGGGGTAGTTTATGTGAGAGAAATAAGACACAGAAAGAGCTAGACTGCTTTACTTAATAAACTATCAGGAATTACAAATATGATTCTTGGCAGCTTGAAAAGAAAAAAAAAACTTAAGTGGACCCCAGAGACTCAGTAAAAAGTAGATAAGCAGGAATAAGTTCTTGGGGGGACTCTTAATAGCTTGGAAACAAACAGGACCTAAAAAAAAAATGGCCGAGTGAGAAATTCCTTAGAGAGGAAAAACAAACTATAATTATGCCCTAAGCTGCAGTTTTTAGGTTACTGGGTATAATGTAAAATTCCCATACTAAACAATAAAGAGGGTTTGAGAGACTTGACTAAAAGCAAGATAGTGGTAGCTGGTCACTATGGTAACCAGAGGTGAAATGATGCTCATGGGAAAGTACACTGCTGAGATTAAGTAAAGCTTATGTAGAAGGGCCATAAAGAAAGCAAATCAGGTTGCTTTTTCCCATCTATTCTTTTCTGATTTGGAAAAGAAAAGAAAGAGGGATAGGCATTAGCTAGGAAATATCATAATTTAAATTATATAGTTTCCTTTGCCCTCGCTGAGGCTAGCAGAAGGCAGGCCAAGATAAGGGTAAGCGTGGTATTAAAGGCGTTAGGCATAGAGGGGGACAGCTGTGGGCTTTTAGCAGGTCCACTATAAGCCTAGGAATATAGAAGAAGGAATGCTTCCAACTCACAAAGATCAGGACAGTTTGAGGCTATCTTTTTACTGCCAAGGCTGCTTAGCAAATATAGGATGATTTAAACTGTAGAGTCTCAGAATAGATACATGAGAGAGCACAGACTGAAATAAGATTGGGAGCACACTTTTAGAAAGTTAATTAATTTGACTATAGGCCTGTGTGTTCATTTTTTTTTCCAATTGCTCTGAATACTTGTATTTGGGTATTTACTGGTTAACTAGGCAATTTACTGGTTAACTGTACTCGATAATTTATGCCTCATGTAATCTAGGCAATTTACTGGTTAACTGTACTAGATAATTTATGCCTCATGTAATCTAATGAAGAACTAGTTGATGAAGATATATAAAGTTATATTTTGCCAAAAAACAAAGTTTAATTTGTATACAACGTATTATTCAGGCTATGAGTCTGAATTTTCAAGATGTCAATCACCAGAGGAGAAACTGGCTACTGGTTTACTCTATTAAACAAAGAACTGTCATTAGGCAAACTGAATTCATTTAAAAAGTTTACAGTAAAAAAAGCCTCTGTCATCTGTTAGTGAGAATCTGTTTCATAATTATCTAGCATTCACCATATGAGTAATATCAGAAAAGACCTCTAAGACGAAGAGCAACCAAATGGAGAAAATAAACGAGATGAGAGGTTATCGACTCTATTGTATGATTGGTCAATTTTCTAAATAGAAGGGGGAAAGTGTTTTGATTGATGATGGCTACACATACCAAGGATTGCTATATTCATCTACTAGGGCTGCTGTAACAAAATATCATGTACTGTGTGACTTAAACAGCCACAGTTTATTTCTACACAGTTCTGGAGGCTGGAAGTCCAAAGTAAGGGGCTGGCTGACTTGCTTTTTCGAGGCTTCCCTCCTTGGCTTGCCGAAAACACCTTCTTGCTGTGTCCTTACATGACCGTTTCTCAGTGTGCGCAGGCCCCTGGTGTCTATTCCTTTTCTTATAAAGTCACAAGTCCTGTTGGATTGGGACCCACTCTTAAGATTTCACTTATCCTTAATTACCTCTATGAAGTCCCTCTCTCTCAAAACAGTGACATTAGAGATTAGGGCTTCAACCTATGAATTTAAGGGGAACACAGTTCACTTCATAGCATTGCCAACCCCCAAAACAGAGCAAGCAAATATCTATGCATAAATTAATGCAACAAATATCCATTAACTATCCACTATGTGCCTGACACTACCCTGGGCACTGGAGGAACTATAGTAAGGAAAAGGTGACTAAGGTCTTATTCTGTAGCATAGTGATAAAGGGAACCATTTAAACTATAATATATTGGGTAGAAAGTGCCAAATTTACTGAGCTATGTAGCATTTAGCAGCAATTCTCAGTCTTGCCAGCTAAAATATAGAATGCCCCATTAAATTTGAATTTTAAATAATTTTTTTAGAGTAAACCTGTCACAGATATTGCATGGGACATACTTATACTATCCATTGTTTATCTGAATTTTAAATTTATTTGGGCATCTTATTTTTGGTTGTGTTTGTTGTTTGCTTTGTTATCATTATTATTTTGTTCACTAAATCTGGCAACTTAACTCTCCAGTCCTGGACGATCAGAAGAGCTCCACAGAGGTAACATGTAACCTAAGACCTGAGGGAATAAGTAAGACTAGGAGAAGAATAGGAAACCAAAAGAAAAGGCAAGAAGAAAAGAATCCCAGCAAAATAGAGATGCTACAGACCAGCAGTAAAGGTAGAAATCACCAAGATGCAAAGTAGAGAGAACCAGTGGTGGGAAGCAGGCATATAAAGAACAGAGGCATGTATGAAGAGGAGATAGAAGAAATGATAACCAAATTCTCCTAGCTCCCAGAGGTATTTTAATACAGGAGCAAGCTAAAGGAGATTTACCAACTGCAACCAGTCAATCACCAAGTCTTGCTGATTGTAACTCTAAATTATTTATTTACTTTATGTTTTACTCTGTTTACTGCTCTCTTCTCTACCTCTTTTTTGACCACAAAACCTCCTGATTGGTTTCTCAGACTTCTTCAAACTATTCTTTACTGAATAGCAAGATAGAAAAGAAGATATGAGCAGATCCTTTCCATTTAGAACCCTCAGGACATTTCAAGATGAATTTTTATCTCATTTAAGCCATTATAAATTATTCAGAAAGTGATGCTAAGATTTAAAAAGCTAATGGGGATTTGAACATGATTTTAAAAGATCAAGAACAGAAATATAAAACTACATATGTGTATGTATGTGTCAATGCAAATTATATGACACAAAATCTCAGAGGGAAAATTGCCAAAAATTCTTACAGATTCTAAACTGAGTAAAACAGAGCTAGATATATGAAATAATAAGAATCATAAGTTGTTAGTTTTGTTAAAGAACTGAGAAATTCCAGTCAAAAATTATTATTTCACCTATGTAAAACCAAACATGAAATAACTTAAACTTATTTGTTTGTCTTGGGATTAGAATTAGAAGGCATATTTCTTGATATTTTAATGCAGTATACTTTAAACATGCCACTTTGTATAATTCATGTGTAACCAACTAACAGAGAATATTTCCAGTGGAAAGATTTCCAAACCAATGTAATTTAAAGGGTGTCTGGGTGGCTCAGTTGTTAAGCATCTGCTTTGGCTCAGGTCCTGATCCCAGGGTCCTGGGATGGAGCCCCACATTGGGCTCCCAGCTCGGTGGGAAGGCTGCTTCTCCCACTCCTACTCCCCCTGCTTGTGTTCCCTCTCTCACTGTCTTTCTCTCTATGTCAAATAAATAAATAAAATCTTAAAAAAAAGACAAAGTATTTTAATGAGTAAAATAATTTTACGTTATTTTATGTATTTAATTTTGGGTGTGTTTAGTGTCTTTAGATTATATATGGTCAGAAGATATTTATATATGTATATATGTGTGTATATTTGTATGTGTGTATAAATATTGTGAGATATCTCAGTAATAGCTAAATATATAATGAATAATTTGACTATAAGACCCATTTATTTAATATTGTTTACTAGCCAGATTCTGCCCTAGGTTGGTCAATCATTCTCAGATTAAAGCAGAGAAATAAGATGACAGTTATTTCACAGAGCTATGCCATAGTCCTTAATTATTTTATATCTTTGTGTTAGAAAATATAATTATACTAATGCTCTCAATTTTGTAATTTTGTTATTATTTATAGGGCATAATTGTAATATATATGACAAAGATTTTTTTTAAAACATATGCATTATTTTGTGCCTAAAGCAGAATAGCATTTCTGAGCCACATAGTTAGAATACAAGATATTCTACTATTAAAGCATAGTTGGTATTATTTATTATAATCTGCTAGGGTGTTCTTTAGAACATAAATGTTATTAGAGAAGACATTTCATAAGAAAGATGATTCATCACTTAGATGTTACCCATATGTAAGGTCTAGTAAAACCCATATGAAAGTGCTGTGACTTGCCTTTCTGATGAAATTTAAAAAGAAATTTGAATTGTTAGCTGGTTAGGGATGGATATTTTTAAGAAATTTTGAAATTGCCTGTCTTTGTAAGGGTTTGGGTGATGATAAATCTTTAGAATGTGCTTTGACAACTTACCACAATCAATGCTAGAAAGAGCTCTAAGGGCAAAGAAGAAAGTAACTTACATCGTAAGGAAGTTGGAAAAGATTTGCAGAGAGCGTGACATTTGAACTGGCATGCGGGTGAATGATTAAGATTTCTCCAAGTTAAAAAAAAAAAAAAAAGAGTGAAGATCATTCCTGGCAGAGAAAAGCACTTGCAAAAGTTGGAAGAATGCAGACGCATCGTGGATATGTTGGATTGCAGAAGTTGACAACATTTACATGGTAGGCTATGTGGAAACCTACTAGAAAGCTATCTAAGAAGTCAAAGGAAGAGGGGAAGGCAACGTGATCCAAAATTCCAGCAATGATTACAGAAAGGAGGAGCCACATTTGAAAATCTGTTTCCTTTTTGACATTGAAAGAGAAAAGTGGTGGAAAATACAGAGTGGAGGATGGTTCTAAATATTTAGCTTAGGAAACTGGATGAGTATTAATTCATTAACTGAAAGATGGCAGTACATTAAGAAGGTCAGATTTGGGGGTAAAATAACAAGAAAATAAGTTTAAAGGACAGTGAGAGTAGTCAGAGAATCTGTACAGGAGCAGAAAGAAATTCACTGAAGGAAACAATCTGAGATATTTACCTGAAATGTAAACTTTTCTAAAAACTTTATTTAGTTTTTAATTTAATTCCAGTATAGATAACATACAGTGTTATATTAGTTTCAGGTATACAATATAGTGAACAGTTGTATGTATTACTCAGTGCTCATCATGTTAAGTGCACTCTTTTAATCCCCATCACCTCTTTCCCCCATTCCCCCACCCATCTCCCCTCTAGTAACTATCAGTTTGTTTTCTATAGTTAAAACTGTTTCTTGGTTTGTCTCTCTTTTTCCTTTGTCATTTGCTCATCTGTTTGGTTCTTGAATTACACATATGACAGAAGTCATATGTTATTGGTTTTTTCTCTGACTTATTTTGTATAGCATTATGCTCTCTAGCTGCATCCATATTGCAAATAGCAAGATTTTATTCATTTTTATGGGTGAGTAATATTCCATTATATATATATATATACATATGTATATATATATATATATATATATATACACACACACACACACACACACACAGACATATATGCCATTTCTTTATCTATTCATCTGTCAGTGGACACTGCTTCCATAATTTGGCCATTGTAAATAATGCTATCCTAAACATGAGGGTACATACAGCCTTTTGAATTAGTGTTTTCGTTTTACTCAAAGAATGAAAATCTGAAGCATAAGATATTTCTATTTTTTTTAAGATATTTCTATTTTTAAAGCTTTGAGGAACCTCCATGCTGCTTTCCAGAGTGCCTGCAGCAGTTTACATTCCAACTAGCAGTGCATGAGGGTTCCTTTTTCCTCCACAGCCTTGCCAACACTTTTGTTTCTTGTATTTTTAATTTTAGCCATTCTGACAGATGTGAAGTGTTATCTCATTGTAGTTTTGATTTGCATTTCCCTAATGATGAGTGATGTTGAACCTCTTCTCACGTGTTTATTAACCATGTGTGTGTCTTCTTTGGAAAAATATCTTTTCTTGTCTTCTGCTCATTTTTAAACTGGATTATTTGCTTTTTGGGTGATGAATAAATTTTTTTAAAAATATTTTATTTATTTATTTGACAGAGAGAGAGAGACACAGTGAGAGAGGGAACATAAACAGGGGGAGTGGGAGAGGGAGAAGAAGGCTCCCACTGAGTAGGAAGCCTGATGCAGGGCTAAATCCCAGGACCCTGGGATCATGACCTGAGCCAAAATCAGACACTTAATAACTGAGCCACCTAAGTGCCCCAATAAATTCTTTATGTATTTTGAAAACTAATCCCCCTTACTTGGATATGTCATTTGCAAATATCTTCTCCCATTCAATAGGTTGTCTTTTAGTTTTGCTGTTTGTTTCTTTCTCTGTGCAGAAACCTTTTGTTTTAATGAAGTTTCAATAGCTTATTTTTGTTTTTATTTCCCTTGCCTCAAGAGACATAGCCAGAAAAAAGTTGTTACTGCCAGTGTCAAAGAGGTTGCTACCTGTTTTTGTCTCTAAGATTTTGATGGTTTCAGGTCTCACATTTAGGTCTTTCATCCAATTTGAATTTACTTTTGTGTATGGTATAAGAAAGTGGCCCAGTTTTATTCTTTTGCATGAAGCCATTCAGTTTTCCCAATACCATTTGTTGAGGAGGCTGTCTTTTCCCTATTGCATATTCTTTTGTTGAAAATTAATTGACCATATTCAATTTTGATTGACTCTTTTGTTGAAAATTAATTGACCATATAATCATGGGTTTGTTTCTGAGCTTTCTATCCTGATCTATTGACCTATCTTGTTCTATTTTTGTGCCCGTATCATACTGTTTTCATTACTACAGCTTTGTAATATAACTTGAATTCTTAATTGTGATACCTCCAGCTTTGTTTTTTCTTTTTTAAAATTGTTTTGGTTATTTGGGTTCTTTTGTGGTTCTATGCAAACTTTAGGATTATTTATACTAGTTAGATGAAAAATGCTGTTAGTATTTTGTTAGGGCTTTTACTGTAGATTGCTTCGGGTAGTATGGACATTTAATAGCATTTGTTCTTCTAATCCATGACCATGGAATATCTATCCATTTGTTTGTGTTGTTTTTAATTTCTTTCATCAGTATTTTATGGTTTTCAGAGTACATGTCTTTGGATAAGTTTATTACTTGATATTTTATTCTTTTATGTGTAATTGTAAATAGGATTGCTTTCTTAATTTCTCTTTCTGTTGTTTGTTATTAGTGTATAGAAATGCGATGGATTTCTGTACATTGATTTTGTACCCTGTGGACTTACTGAATTCATTTATCAGTTCTAGTAGTTTTTTGGTGGACTCTAGGATTTTCTTTTTTTTTCTTTTTAAGATTTTATTTATTTATTTGAGAGAAAGAGAGAGAGTGTACACAAGGCGGGGTTGGAGAAGCAGAGGGAAAAGCAGACTCCCTGCTGAGCAGAGAGCCCAATGCAGGGCTCAATCCCAGGACCCTGAGATTATGAACTGAGCTGAAGGTAGACACCTAACTGACTGAGCCACCCAGGTCCCCCTAGGATTTTCTATATAGAGTGGTATGTCATCTGCAAATAGTGAAAGTTTTACTTCTTTTTTGCCAATTTGGATGTGTTTTGTTCTTGTCTTTTCTTTTCGTAGTTGAATTGCTGTGGCCAGAACTTCCCATACTCTGTTGAATAGAAGTGATAAGAGGGACATCCTTGTCTTGATCCTGATCTTAGGGGGAAAGCTTTTAGTTTTTCATCACTGAGGATGATGTTAGCTGTGGGTTTTTCATACATGGCCTTTATTATGTTGAGTTATGTTCCCTCCAAACCTACTTTGTTGAGAGTTTTTTCATGAATGGTTGTTCTACTTTGTCGAGTTTTTTTTTGCATCTGTTGAAATGATCATATGGCTCTTATCATTTCTCTTATTGATGTAATGTCTCCTGTTGATTGATTTGTGAACATCAAACCACCCTTGCATTCCAGGAACAAATTCTACTTAATTGTGATGAGTAATTTTTAAAATGTATTGGATTTGCTTTGCTAATATTTTGTTGAAGATTTTTGCATCTATATTCATTAGAAATATTGGCCTATACTTCTCTTTTGTTTGTAGTCCTTTATCTGGTTTTGGATCAGGGTAATGCTGGCCTCAAAGAATGACTTTGGAAGCTTTCCTTCCTCTTATATTTTTTGGAATAGTTTGAGAAGAATAGGTATTAACTTTCCTTTAAAGTTTAATAGAATTCCTCTATGAAGCCATCTCATCCTGGGCTTTTGTTCGTTGGGAGTTTTTGATTATTGATTCAATTTTATTGCTGGTAATCAGTCTATGTAAGTTTTCTATTTCTTCCTGATTCAGTTTGGGTAGGTTATATGTTCTAGGAATTTCCCCATTTCTTCTAGAAACCAGCTTCTGGTTTAATTCATCTATCCTATTACCTTTTTAAATTCTATTTCATTTATTTCTGCTTTAATCTTTATTATTTCCTTCCTCCTGCTCATTTTGTGTTTTGTTTGTTTTTACTTTTCTAGATCCTTAAGATATAAGGTTAAATTGTTTATTTGATATTTTTCTTGTTTCTTGAGATAGGCCTGTCTTTCTATAAAATTGCCTCTTAGGACAGCTTTTGCTGCATCTTAATGATTTGGACCATTGTGTTTTCATTTTAATTTGTCTCCATGTATTTTTTGATTTCCTCTTTGATTTTTTGGCTGACCCATTCATTTTTTAGTAGCCTGTCATTTAACCTCCATTCATTTGTGCTCTTTCCAGGTTTTTTCTTGTCATTGAATTCTAGTTTCATAGTGTTGTGGTCAGAAAAGATACAGGAATGACTTGGCCCTTTTTGAATTTGTTGAAACTTATTTTGTAGCCTATTATTTGGTCTGTCTACTCTGGAGTATGTTCCATGTGCACTTGAATGTGTATTCTGCTGTTTTAGGATAGACTGAAATGTAAACTTTTTTTATTCTTTTTTTTTAAATGCAATTAGCCGACATATACTGCATCATTAGTTTCAGATGTAGATCTCAGTAATTCATCTGTCACATATAACACTCAGTGCTCATTACATCATGTGCTCTTCTTAATGCCCATCACCCAATTACCCCATTCATCCCCCCCACCTCCCCTCCAGCAACCCTCAGTTTTTTTCCCCATAATTAAGAATCTCTCATGGTTTGTCTTCCTCTTCGATTTCTTCCCATTCCATTTTCCCTCCCTTCCCCTATGATCCTCCACACTCTTTCTTATATTCCTCATACAAGTGAAACCATATAATTGTCTTTCTCTGATTGACTTGTTTCACTCAGCAAAATACCCTCCAGTTCAATGCACGTTAATGTAAATGGTAAGATTTCATCTTTTCTGATGGCTGAGTAATATTTTTGTGTGTGTGTGTGTGTGTGTGTGTGTGTATTTCACATCTTCTTTATCCATCCATCTGTTGACGGACATCTTGACTCTTTCCATCATTTGGCTATTGTAGACATTGCTGCTATAAACACTGGGGTGCAGGTGCCCCTTCAGATCATGTTTGTATCCTTTGGGGTAAATATCTAGCATTGCTGGGTCATAGGGTAGCTCTGTTTTTAACTTCTTAAGGAACCTTCATACTGTTTTCCACAGTGGCTGTACCAGCTGGCATTCCCATAAACAGTGTAAGAGTGTTCCCTTTTCTCCACATCCTTGTCAGCATTTGTTGTTTCCTGACTTACTAATTCGAGCAATTCTGACTGGTGTAAGGTGGTATCTCATTGTGATTTTGATTTGTATTTCCCTGATGCCAAGTGAAAAAATGCCAAGCATTTTTTCATGTGTCTGTTGGCCATTTCTATGTCTTCTTTGGAGAAATATCTGTTCATGTCTTCTGTCTGTTTCTTGACTGGATTATTTGTTTTGGGGGTGTTGAGTTTGATAACTTCTTTATAGATTTTGGATACTAGCCTTTTATCTGATAAGACATTTGCATATATCTTCTCCCATTCTGTAGGTACCTTTTAGTTTTGCTGACAGTTTCCTTTGCTATGCAAAAGCTTTTTATCTTGATGAAGCCTCTGTAGTTCATTTTTTTGATTATTTCCATTGCCTCTGGAGACCCCTCTAGCAAGAAGTTGCTGAGTCAAGGGGCCCAGAGCTTTTGCCTGTGTTCTTCTCTAGGATTTTGATGGAGTCCTGTCTCATCCATTTTGAGTTTAGTTTTGTGTTTGTGTATAGTGTAAGAAAATGGTCCAGTTTCATTCTTCTACATGTGGCTGTTCAGTTGTCCCAACACCACTTGTTGAAGAGACTGTCTTTTTTCTATTGGATATTCTTTACTGCTTTGTCGAAGATTAGTTGAGGGTCCATTTCTGTGTTCTCTATTCTGTTCCATTGATCTGTGTGTCTGTTATTGTGCCAATATCATACTGTCTTGAGGATCACAACTTTGTAATATAGCTTGGAGTTCAAAAAAATATATATAGCTTGGAGTTCAGAATTGTCATGCCACCTCCTTTGGTTTTCTTATTCAACATTCTTCTGGCTATTTGGGGTCTTTTCTGGTTCCATACAAATTTTAGGATTATTTATTCCAGCTCTGTAAAAAATATCAGTGATATTTTTAAGAAGAAAAAACTGTCCTTGCATCTTACTCTTATATTGAGGTAGTAAGGTTGTATATATTTACTCTATTTCTATTTAAAAGTGGAAAATGTCAGAGTGTCTGGGTGGCTCAGTGAGTTAAAGCCTCTGCTTTCTGCTCAGGTCACGATCTCAGGGTCCTGGGGTCAAGCCCAGCATTGGGCTCTCTGCTCAGCAGGGAGCCTGCTTCCCCCTCTCTTTCTGTCTGCGTTTCTGCCTATTTGTGATCTCTCTCTCTGTATCAAATAAATAAATAAAATCTTTAAAAAAAGGGGAAAATGTCTAAAATATATGAGTACATGCTCTTTAATTTCTATACTCTCCTTAGTTATATCTATTATAATCTTTATAAAACAGACTATAGTACTCATGATAACTCTGAGACAAGCAGAAAAAATTATTTTAAACATATTCCCTTTACTATGAGGAAAATATTTTTAAAATATAAATGAAATGCTTATTCTAAGAAGGTAAAAAGATTACTCTAATTACCTGGTCTATTCATTTATTTATCTCAGTGTTCATCTTATTCCTTACTCTGAACCCTGCATGCTTTTAACCTCGGCATACACATACAAACACACAAAAAATGATGCATATAAATTCATTTAATGAATTCCTTTCTAATATTCTTAAAAACTAAGCAGATGGCCCAGGAGAATAATGAAATTACGTTACTTTTCTTCTTCAGATTAGATTTGGCCCTTGGTTCAGATCCAGTCTAGGAAGACAGTTGTTGCTAGTCACTGAACAACTAGGTGCTCTTTGTCTTGACTGATGCTCATTGCTGTACCTTGTTTTATTCTACATACATCTAGAAAATGTGCAATAGAAGGAAGATTTGTTCTGACAATATTCATATGTTTATAGCACTATAATTGCTAGAGCTCTAACTGCGTTCATGAAACAGAGTAAAAACATTGAATTTATATTACTGTAAGAATTATTTGCTCTGTGGCATTCTGTATTAGTAAGAAAAGTAAATATTCTTGATTTAAGGTTGGTGCAAAATTCCAAGGTCAGCTAACAGAAGTGCTATCAAGAGACATTTCCATTTGAAAGGGACTATTAGTGACAATGGAGAACAAAATCTTAGAATTTTTTTCTTCCCCATTTATTCATATTATTATAAAAGTCCTTCCATGAAAACACAATCCAATGTGACATTAAATTCTGTTAACCCTTCACATATAAAGATGTATCCAGAAATATAGTCATTATATTTCTCTTGTAGTGGACCCACATGCTCAAAAACTATGGCCAATCATACACTTAACAAAAATATCTAGAAATTTATTCACACACTGTTCTGCAACTGTACCTGAGAATGAGACTAATTATCTAAAGGAGACTGTTTCTGTGACTAAAAATGAGAAAGCTATAGAATTGGCAGAAGCTCTTATCCAAAAGGGGAAAAGAGAATTCCCAAAGATTATATTTAAAGGCAGTGATTGAATACTTCCTATTTGTAATCCATTGAGTTAAGTTCATTCAAAAACTGATTTATAAGCATAAATTAAAGAAGTAGGACTAAAAGAAAAAAAGGAAAAGATTATAAACACTTCAAATTATACTTTGCTCTATCAAATTGACAGTGATTGAAAATGAACTGGAAATAAACATATAAAAATAAACTGAGAATAAACATCTATACAAGGAAATAGATATTCATATATGACACTCTGGGTAGTATTAATTAGTACAATAATTGAGCAATTTTGCACTTTTTATCAAGAAGTGTTAAAAAGTTTAAATTCTTTTCACCTAGTAAATGCATAAGAACTTGTTTTTGAAATTATTTACCAAGGCATTAGTTATAATTGGGGAAAATGGCAAATGTATAAATTTATAAGATAGGAAAAATATCAAATAGATTAGTAGACATATTCACAACAGAATATTTCATTATCTTCACAAAGTATGTTTCCAGAAATGTTTAATGATATGAAAAAATGTTCATAGTATCATGCTAAGTTGAAAAGCACAAGACAAAACAATATATATGTCAGTTTAATGCTATACATATGTGTTGTATGTTTGTGCATGTGTGTACATGTATGTATGCGTGTATTTAGAGTACAATCTTAAATGAATGATAGAAAATTCTCCAATATGTTTATAGTGACGGATTTCTGGATGATAGGAATGTAGTGAATTTTCTTCCACTCTTTTATATTTTCCAAATTCCTAATAATAAGTATGCATTACTTTTATATTCTGAAGAAAATAACAAGTGAAATTTTAAGTAACAATATTTTGAGCAGAATTATGTGCCTACAATATCTAAACAGCTCTTTTCTCATTATCCTTATTTTTTCTCTGCCAGTATGATAATGCTCATTAGAAAAGTAGCACTCAGATATATCTCACATGATCTGGTGGTTAATAGTGTAATTTCAAGGTAATATAATTTCTATTTCTATTCTCTTTCAAATGTTCTTCAATTTACTTCCATTATCAGTTTAGGATGCGCATATTGACGTATAGTGCTCTCTCTTTTCTATTAAAACTGCTCCTTCTAAACAAGATATGCCCATCATTTTTGGATGATAACTACCATATCAATTCTTCAAGACACTTCTGAAATCTTTATTTGAGTCTTTGTATTAAATTTTTAGGTTCAAGTAGTTTATTATATTCACTATGTGTATTGATAAAAGACATTGAGAGTAATTTCTTTTCCAGGATGTTTATTTGTGAGATGAAGGGTAACCTATCCATTTTGTTCTTTTTGTGATGTCAGACATGTTGCTCTTCAGAGTGTCTAATTTTATACTTTTGTTGGACAATTTTAGCTGCATCTGAAATTGCAGTTTTAAGTCTTCTCCAAATAGTTGGTGAATCTAAGTCCAAACAAAAGTTCCATCTTTGGCTCTATTCATTAATCTGTACAAAGAGAATTTCATATTGTATGTTTGTCTTGGATTAGGAGAACAACAGCAACAACAAAAAACAGAGTTTATGGTCTAATTAAGAACTCTCACTACCTCAAGAGATTGACAAGGAAACAATTGTAAGAAGTGTTTGCCTTATTGGGCCCTGCATTTTAAAGACATTGGAGAAGAACCACCTAACTTGTGAATGGAAGGTGAAGAAGGGGGTTGTTTGCTAGGGCTGCTCTAACAAGGACCTCAAACTAGATGGCTCAAACAAAAGAAATTTGTTGTCTCATAATTATGGAGGCTGGAAATACTAACTAATACTAATACTAACTAATACTAATCAAGTCTTATCAGTGTTGGTTCCGTTGGAAGACTGGGAAGGATGGACTGTTCCAGAACAGTCCTTGGCTTATAGGTGGTTGTCTTCTCCATGTCCCTTCACATCTTCCTTCTGTGTGCATCTCTCTCTTCAAAGGGTCTTCTTTTTTTTTTTTTTTTATTAACATATAATGTATTAATTGCCTCAGGGTACATGTCTCTGAATCATCAGGCTTACACATTTCACAGCACTCACCATAGCACATACCCTCCCCAATGTCTATAACCCAGCCACCCTATCCCTACCCCCACCTACCTCCCAGCCACCCTCAGTTTGTTTCATGAGTTTAGGTGTCTCTTATGGTTTGTCCTTTTCTCGATCCCATCCTGTTTCATTTCCCTCCCCCACCCCCGCCTCTCAAATTCTTCATATCAGAGAGATCATGTGATAATTGTCTTTCTCTGACTGACTTATTTCGCTTAGCATAATACCCTCTAGTTCCATCTACGTCATTGCAAATGGCAAGATTTCATTTCTTTTGATGGCTGCATAGTATTCCATTGTGTGTGTGTGTGTGTGTGTGTGTGTGTGTGTATACATACCACATCTTCTTTATCCATTCATCTGTTGATGGACATCTAGGTTCTTTCCATAGTTTGGGTATTGTGGACATTGCTGCTATAAACATTCACATGCATGTGCCCCTTTGGATCACTACTATTTGTATCTTTAGGGTAAATACCCAGTAGTGCAATTGCTGGCTCGTAGGGTAGCTCTATTTTCAACTTTTTGAGGAACCTCCATACTGTTTTCCAGAGTGGCTGTTCCAGCTTGCATTCCTACACCAACAGTGTAGGAGGGTTCCTCTTTCTCCGCATCCTTGCCAACATCTGTCATTTCCTGACTTACTAATTTTAGCCATTCTGACTGGTGTGAGGTAGTATCTCATTGTGGTTTTGATTTGTATTTCTCTGATGCCGAATGATGTTGAGCACTTTTTCATGTGTCTGTTGGCTATTTGGATGTCCTCTTTGCAGAAATGTTCATATCTTCTGCCCATTTCTTGATCAGATAATTTGTTCTTTTGGTGTTGAGTTTGAGAAGTTCTTTATAGATTTTGGATACTAGCCTTTTATCTGATATGTCATTTGCGAATATCTTCTCCCATTCTGTTTGTTGTCTTTTGGTTTTGTTGACTGTTTCCTTTGCTGTGCAAAAGCTTTTAATCTTGATGAAATCCCAAGAGTTCATTTTTGCCCTTGCTTCCCTTGCTTTTGGAGATATTTCTAGGAAGAAGTTGCTGCGGCTGAGATCGAAGAGGTTGCTGCCTGTGTTCTCCTCAAGGATTTTGTTGGAGTCCTGTCTCACATTGAGGTCTTTGATCCATTTTGAGTCCATTTCTGTGTGTGGTGTAAGGAAATAGTCCAGTTTCATTCTTCTGTATGTGGCTGTCCAGTTTTCCCAACACCATTTGTTGAAGAGATTGTCTTTTTTCCATTGGATATTCTTTCCTGCCTTGTCAAAGATTAGTTGGCCATAGAGTTCGGGGTCCATTTCTGGGCTCTCTATTCTGTTCCATTGATCTCTGTGTCTGTTTTTGTCTTCTTTTTATAAGAATACCAGTTATATTAGAGTAGGGTCCCAATCTACTTTGGTATGAGTTCATCTGAGCTAATTATACCTGCAGCAACCTTATTTTCAAATTCTGAGGTTCTTAAGGTTGGAACTTCAACATGTGAATTTTAGGAGGATACAATTCACTTATAACAGAGATGGTAGAGGAAAATTCTTCTACAAGGATAATTCCTGAGTATAGTTGAAAATGATAAGGAAGAAATGATCTGGCCAGAGAGTTCAGAGCAGGAAATACAAAGGCACAGAAACATTGAACGTAAGGCGTGAGTGTGGTTTGGAAGGAGACTGTAGTTTTGGCAGAGGCTTATATATGCTATCAGCAATATAGGATTGATAGTGAACATAGCAGAGAGACTGTGAAGAATTTTACGTGTGTTTAGATTTGAATTTTAAAAATGTTTACTCTGATAGCACTGTGATCTTTGTGAAATACACTCTGTCTACCAAAAGGATCCCATCATTTAAATACACTTTCATTCCAAGAGCTCTCCTAACTTTTGAAAGCCTTTCCCAAATCTCTTTGCAAAAAGTTTGCTTCTGATTTTATTCTCTTAATTTTATTAAATCCTGTTGTCTTTCACAATTCCCTAAATAATTTAATTCAGTAAGAATGTAAACAAACAACAAAAATCCCATATATAGCATTTATTACTTACATGAATAAAGATAAATATTTAAATACTCAAGATGTTTTAATTTGTTGTATGAAATCGCACTTTTAATCTCATATCACAGACTAACAATGAAAAAATCTCAGAATCATAACAAAGTAGTTCCATTTTAAAATGAGTCTGATACTGCCATGTTACCTTTCATGAACATTTAATTTAACAATTATTAAATCTCTAAGTGCATTATCACATGCCTTTAACTTCCTTGCAGAAAGCTTCTTAAATTAATTTTTCATTTTTATTAACTCTTTTTTCAGCCTAAGGGTGACATCAAGTAGGCTTATATGTTTCATGAATCTCTTAAAAACTTTCCAATTATGAAATAACTGCCTAGATTTATACCCAAAGCAACTTAATTGATTAAAAGATTATCACTACAAGCACTGTTATTTAGTTGAATTTCAGAATTGCAGCATTTGCTCTGTCCTGAAGGCACAAGTACCACCATCATTAGCATTAATTAAAATATTAATAAACATAGATAATATTAGAAGTTATCTGTAGTTATGATTGAAGAATGAGTATAAAGCAGCATGAAATAGCATTTAAAAATGCTGTCTTCCATCTGCTTATATCAGATCAAAAGCGTAGGTCTTTTATCATGTCTTGTGAAGGACACCACATTGACATTGTATCATCATCACAAAAGGGAGGGAATCCCTGAGATGAGACAACTACATAGAAAATTCTTTCTTACTAGCTCCTACTAAGGTTTTTACTCAAGATGTGAAGGGTTTCACATAAGTTGACTCTTTATAAAAATAAATATTGGTGATCATATACCCAGATTTTCATTAAGTAAAATATTTAATCAAACTACATCTAAATGTACTATACATATTTCTGGCTGTTCAATAAGTCATGCTGAATAATTGATCTTTTCTCAGTAACTCAGTCATCATTAAGAACATAAACCATTGTCTTATACCACAGTATAAAAATATCTCAGGAGATATTAAGGTATGAAACCCTCATCTGAATAATTTATTCAAGGATGAGATAAGTGATTAGGCTAAAGTTCCAGCTAAACCTAACTTTCTAGTAATTAAATAGCTTATGTATGACTATTTCCATTCTATTATCTTACTCTGTATATATAAACAAGACTAGAGAAGAACAAGTCTTCTAGAGAAGACTTTATAAAGAAAAATTTGATCTTCCATGAGTGATCCAAACTCAAATGCTGTGAATTTTTTTCTAACAACACACCATGTGACTAGAAGGCAAGGAAATAAAGAATAAAACAAAATAGTCCATTTATTATTCCTAAAAGTTCCAATTCACAGATTTTTGTTACATCTGGTACTGTGATGTTTTAAGACCTGCGAAGAAATTGTGATTGCCAACAAATAAAATCATTCAACATGATTTATAAAGAAATAAAGAAATAAAGATGTTACCGTAGATTGGTTGGATGAGTTTAGATGAAGAAAATGGATAAGGAACATTCAGTTTTGGGAGTGGTGTAAGCTAGAGCATAAAATTGGAAAAATACACTTGTAGAAGTAAAAGAACTGAAAAGTTAGGTTTAAAACAGCTTGAATATCAAGCTAAAGAATCTTGTAGATTAGCCTTTCCTAAAATGTATGATTCAGAGTACTAAATCCTAATTACAGTGATAAAATTTTTAAATTTTCAATTTTTTCAATTTTCAATTTTTTAAAAAGTGGTTTAGGAAACACTGGTTTGAACAAAGATAAGCATAATTCTTTATCACAAGATCTCTCTGAGCCCTTAATATGCTATGCACACTGCTTATTTCTTGGAGGAAAATACAGCCCAGGAACATGGGCTGGGAAATATTGCTGTTGAAAATGTAGATGCAGTGAGGCTTCTAGAACAGAGGAATGGACATATCTTTTAGAAAACTAATCAATATAGTTAATGTAAATATCAATATATAAAATGATAAAGCACTAATATTTTCTTGTATAGCAATTATCACAATGTGCAATTATATATTTATATGAAAAACTTTTTATTTAATATTCATCTCTCTCATAATCCAGTAAATTCATAACCCGGTACCTAGAACACTGTAGACATTTAATAAATATTTGTTGAATAAATGATTATAGAGGAAAGATATCTGGAAATACTCTACTTTCGTTCAGTATTACTTTCAGCAATACTCCTGATGGCAAGGGTCTGAACTAGACTGAATGCATGGTAAAGGAAGGAAGGGGAAGATGTGAAATGTTTAATACAGAAGAAAAGAAAGAAGAAATTAAAGATGACTCCAAGGTACAAAACTGAGAGAATGAAAGCACAATTAATCAAAACAAGAAATCAAGAAGGGAGCACTGTCTGGTACAGAGTAGGAGGTTAATAAGTATTTCCAAATTCTGCCTTAGACAAGTTGAGTGTTAGTTAAAGACTGGTAGTTCATTAAGTGGTTAGCAACTACATCTGAGATAATGGTTTATATTAGAAATCATTCGTAGAAACTCTTTGAAGTCTCTTTGAAGTTAGCAGATGAAAATTTTGGGAAGAATATGCAGAGAGAGAAGGGAGCATTTTAAGCATTTGAGCATTTATTCTTAAAATAAGTAACTTGTCTAAAAGCAGAACTTAGAAGTATTTAATAAGCTCCTTCTTGGTACCAGGCATCATGGTTTCCTTCTTGATTTCTATATATTTTGATTGCTGGTGTGATAATACCAGCATTAAAGACCATAAGGGGGTTTGTCCCAATAACAGTCCATTGATTGTCATAAAGATAAACTAGTTTCCTTGTATTGATAGCAAATCAAACCATGTATAACAGTTGCAGGCTTTCAGATATTGTAATGATAAATTGTAATGATAAAATGATAAAATGAAAACAAACCCATGAAATCTGAGTATTTTTGAAATATGATTATTTCAATAGTCCAAAAACAAAGAAAACCTCAGATGTTCCACTTAGAGTCCATGTATGTTATCTGGATAAGGAGGTTTCAGAGACAGACTTGAGGTTAGATAATGGCTTTTAAGATGTTTCTTGAAGTAGGACATGGAGAGCTTGGCAGGTTTCCATATCCCTGTGGCACATTTAGTGAAGCAAAGGTTTCTCAGCAAATAAATTAGAAACATTTGTCCTTTGAAAAATGTAAGGCTGTGCCAATGAATGAGAATAGAGTATTTATCACAAATCTTGGAAAGATTGGACTTCCTTTTGTCCTTTTATCTTTCTAGGTATGGAATATTATTAGGTAAAGATAACATGGACAAACATAGGTCTAAAATCCTAAGGAATGCAGTGGTATTGAAATTCAGGTGTTTTGATACACATATTCTTATTGTTTGAATCAACTACTGCATGCATAATTCTCAAGTGGTTGAAATTATCTTTGATTTAATCAATAGAGGAGTTGAAGAATGTAGCGAGATGAATCTTTTTGTTACTTCACCTAGGTTAGTCCAGATTAGCAAACCCTGCTGTATAAATGCATTTGGCTCTAAGAGACTGTTGAAAGAGAGGTATTGGGGCTCCTGGGTGGCTCAGTGGGTTAAAGCCTCTGCCTTCAGCTCAGGTCATGATCTCAGGGTCCTGGGATTAAGCCCCACATCAGGCTCTCTGCTCAACAGGGAGTCTGCTTCCCCCTCTCTCTATCTGCCTGCCTCTCTGCCTACTTGTGATCTCTCTCTCTCTGTCAAATAAATAAATAAAATCTTAAAAAAAAAAAAAAGAAAGAGAGGCTATTCACTGTACACTGTGGTACAGAAAAAGAAAAATCCTCTTTAGCAATTCAATTTATATTTTTGTATATATATATGTAATATATATTATATAATATATGCGCATATATATTATATATATGATTCAGGAGAGAAGAGAATTCATGCAGTGCCCTGCGAGTCTAGAAGAGGATTCTCTTATCTTTTATTTCAAGGAATTTACTGGTAGGGCTTTGACAGAAAGAGATGAATACCTGTTTACCTATTTTCTTCTCGCCTTTTAAATCCCTTTGAAAAACTGAAAATCTAAGAATTACTTTTATGGATGTGTGATAAGGATCCATGTTAACAAAGGAAGTCAGATTGCTTCTGAGTCAAAGTCCAAACACTGGATGTGAAGCTACACGCCCTCTGTGGTACACTGAACACTGGTCATGTTTCACAGAAAAGCAAATATGTGCTTCTGTATATCATGTATGTAACATACACCTGCTTTCCTGTGTTTTGTGCTCTGTGCTCTACCCAATTCCTGAAACACTTTCTCCATTCTACCTTACTATATTTCCATCCCTTTGACATTCAAAAAAGTCCTTAAAATTGATTGCTAGATATTTCCCTCACTGCTACTCTTCATTCCATTTTGCACCTATGAAATATTTGATGTGTAAATCACCGTCAAGTATGTGCAAGTGTGCATGCCTGTGTGTGTGACTGTGTGTATATGTGTGATAGAACTGCTGGCAAATTCATGTCTTTGTAAATTCTCATATGCTAATCTATATACATGACTGTTAATGTAATAGAGTCTGCTAAAGGAAAAAAAATCAATGGCTTTGGAGTAAGGAGATATGAGATCCAATTTCAGGTCTACTAATTTTTCTGTGTGCGACCGTACATATATCACAGACTCACTAAACTTTAATTTACTATTAAAATATGGAAAACAATATATGAGTACTTATTTCTTGTGAAAAAAAAACCAAGGTGATAGATTGTAAATTGGTTTGAAATTTTCAAAAATCTGTACAAACAGAAGTCATCATAATTATGTTTAGCTCCTATATTCATTAACTGTTAATATTTTTAAAGTACTCTAAACCAGGTACTGGACAAGTGACTGGAAATATACATTGCTGTACAGGCTAGACATGGTCCCTGTCCTCACAGAGCTTTCAATCTAATTAACAGAATTGATATTGAGTACATTATTGAAATGTAATCACAGGGAATTGCAGCATATAGTTGGAACATACTCAGCCTGCTTTATTGAATAAGAAGCTATTTTCCCATAATATAATATTTTTTTTAAAGGCAAGGGAAATTGTCTTATATAGAAGCAGTCTTGTTTCTGAGGGCCCTATAAAAAAAGAAAATATAGTCTTAGGAATGCAAAGGACACCATGAATGCAAAGAGCAAAGAAAGCAATCAGAAGTGATATCTACCTGGACAGGCTGCAAAGGGGGCTGGGTGTGAGTGTGGAAGGTAGGAGTCAAGACTATATATATAGGCCACAAGACTATATTATACTTGGCAGGCCACAGTAAAAATGTTGGACTTTGCCTAGAGGGCAGAAAGGAGTCACTGAAGTATTTACAGCAAGAGGATGACATAATATTTGTGTTTTATAAGGTCACTCTGGCTGTATTGTGGTAGAAGAACAATAGACAAGTATGAATGCAGGAGATAATATTTTGAGCTAGGTTGTTGGGCACTTGAAATGAAGACAAATAGGCTTGATTGAGGAAATATTCAGGCTATTTAATCATTGATACTTGGTGATTGTTAGGGATGTGGAGTGTGGGACCTAGAGTCAAGAACAATGCTAAGGTTTCTATCTTGAGAAGCTGGGTGAATGTATTGCTGTTCACTGAGATTGAGAACACAGGAGGAGGAGGAGGAGGTTTGGGCAAAACAGTAATTACTAACACTTAGTGAATGCTTAAAACCTGAAGACACATTCTAAGTGCTTTGTGTGTACTCTGTCATTTGGCAGATGACTAAACATGGGGATAAAACACAAAGCCAGAATCCAAGCTCTTGACCATGATGATGTGCTCTGTACCTTTCAAGAGCATCGCATCAATTTTGAACATGTTATGTTTGACATGCCCTTAAAACATAAAGTGGAAATGATGAGGGAAATAAATCTGAATAGAGTTAAAAGAAATTTTACAATCACCTATTATCAAAGTTAAATGAAGGCAGGTGAATGAAGATTGTAAAGGGCAAGAATGTATAGTTGGAAAGGCAACAAGTCTGGAGCAGGGCTTGAGGAGGATAGGAGCGTATCTAATATTTTAACTCTCAGTGTTCAGTAGAGAAGATGGGACCTTCTCAAAAGACTGAAATGGAAGAACCAACGTGGAAGAATAAATGTCAGAAGAGTATGATTTCAGGGGAGCCAGAGAAAGAGCAGTTCCAAAAGAAGGTTGTAGTTCTCTGCCCAATGCTCCTAATAGGTTAGGTAAGAAGAAAGGAAAAGCATGAAAAGGGTTAAAGAGAACTTTATTTTAAACATGAAAGTTAATCTCTGGCCTTCCTTATAAATTTATTCTTACAACCCAGATTATTTCACTAAACTAAAAGGAACTTTGAAATACATATACTCATGGCGCCTGGGTAACTCAGTCCATAAACCATCCAGCTCTTGATTTTGGCTCAAGTCATTATCTCACAGTCATGAGACTGAGCCTTGTGTAGGGCTCCACACTTAGTGGAATCTGCTTCTCTTCCTCTCCCTTTGCCTTTCCTGGTATACTGTTTCTCTCTCTCTCTCTCTCTGTCAAATAAATGTCTTAAAAAATAAATAAATAAATATAAAATATATATAATCATATGGACAGAGGAAATAGAAGAGAAGGCATCAGGAAATAAATTTCACCAAATTTTGAGATGAAAGAGAAGGAATATGTAGTTAATATCATTATCTATACATGAAATACACTGTTATCTACAATATAAAGTACCCATGAAGGGGTATGAAAATTGAGTTACTACACAGACCTCCTTACAGTCTGGAAGACAACAGGTACCAGGCAAGAAACAGAAGATACTTAGTACTAAAAACGGGAAAAATGACTGAAATACTCTATATAAGGCTACTTAGCTATGCCCGGGCAGAAGACCAGAATACTCTTTGGCTTGCTGCCAGATCATCCTGCAGTGAAACCTGTCATGCATATAAAACTTCCAATTAGCATTTGAGAGCTTCACTCTTCAATTCTGAAGGACAGTCAGGGATCACCAGATATTTGTGGAAAAACCCTCTTATGAAAGATAAAGATCAAAAGAAACACAGAAAATAGAACTCAGAAATAATGCAAGGAGCAGGGAGACAAAGACAAAAAGCCTATAGTTAATATCTTCTGAGAGAAATGAAAATGATATGGCACCCTCATGTACAAACAAGTTACTATGTAAAAGTAGTATTCAGGAAGCAGCAAATAACTTTTGACAGCAAAAATATGCCCAGATAAAAGATGAAACAGCAGATGGATTTAGAAGATCAAGTTGGGAAAAATTTCCCAAGAAAATAAAATTACAAGACAAAGACACAGAAATTACAAAATAAAAAAATAATTGAGTTACACGATAAAAGTAGGCAATAGGTCCTACATCCAGTTAATTGAGATTAGCAGAGAAAGAGAAAATAAAAACAATGAAGAGGAGAAAATTAGCAATTAAATAATGATAGAAAATTTAACAAAATTAAAAGATAAGTGCTTCCAAAGTGGGAAGAGTCTTTCAAGTACTGGTATAATGGATTAAAAAAATACATCAGAGCACATTACCTGAAATTTCAGAAGACTGAAGACAACATAAAAATTCTAAGATGTTCTGGTGGAAGGGAGAATCAGGGGATTTTGAATAGTAATGGAACTGAATTTCCTGGCAACAACTTTAAAAGCTAGAAAATAACAAAAAGAATCTTCAAATTTATGAAGGAAAATCATTTCTGACTTGGAAATATCTAATCAAACTTTCATTTGATTGTGGGTGAAATGAAATCATGTTCAGAGATTCATGTTCCAGAGATCCATTCTCAGTAAATTACTAGATCTTATATTCCACCTTGGATGTTGTATTCTGATAAGTCCAGAAAGAAAAAGACATGGGATTCAGAAAATAGAAGATGTAACACAAGAAAGAAATGGAAAATTCACAGAATAATAGTGAAGAGAAATTTTAGGATAATAGATATGTATATCAGATCTGGAAAAGCAGATATTCCAGACAGGAACAAGAAAATACAGTGTTCCTGAAGGATTATTCCAGGGGAAAATGACAGATTATATTCACTTGACTATACCAAGAAGAAATAGAGAGTTGAATTAATGAAAGGTACATAGAAAAATAAAACAAAGAAAAAAATAAGGAAATTCTTAAAGAAACAAAAAAGTGCACAAGAAATAAAATGTGATTTAATTACAGTAATATATAGTTATAATAAAATAAATACTATTAATTTAAAACAAAATTGCTCTTTATATACTTTTGCTTGATTAGAAGTGTGTTGAAATTTGTTAGGAAGTTAAACCACCACTTTACGTGCTAGAAACCTGTAATTGAAAAATTAAGGAGTAGCATTATAATCAATTTATTTAGAAATTTAGGATAAAGAAAAGCTCAAAAATTGAAAGTTATTAATGCAGGGAGAATAAATCAAGATTGAAGGAGTTATGATTAAGATAGTCCGGAAATGAGATACCAAAGTTATCAATGGGTGCAGAAGAGTGTTAAAGAGATGGTAAATGAATGGCCTGAGAGAGGAAGATGTTACTACATAAGGAGACCATCAAAGGAAGAGAGGTTTTACAGGAGGTGAGAAGAGTAATAGTTTTTAGAGAGCAAGGGGGATAACAATTCCACTTTCCAGCCCTGAAGTGTTTAAGGGGTGAGAATGTCAGCATACTCCACTTTTAAAGGCTACAAGTGAATCAAGTTTTATTTCGGACTATGAGGGAGCATTCAGTGAAGACGACAAAGCTCAGTGGAATTGTTGATCATAGTATAAGGCACATTCTGAGTTCAGATGGAGTAGAGAAGAGAGAAACTGGGCAGGGGAAGACTTCAGTATGTTGTGGGGATGAGACAAGGGATAGAAAAGATGACCAGAAGAGCCTACATTTTGGGGCAATGAAAGGAAAGCAGTCTTAAGTGAACGGAGTTCCAAAAGTCTTAGTAGACAGTGGACCACCTGGCCAAATGATTTAGGTGCAAACCTGGATATTCTTTTTCCTCTTAATTTCCTCTTAATTCTTTCCTCTTAAAAATTTACAGTGGCAGCAACAGACAGATATCAAGAGATGGTCACATAGTTCAACACAATAGGGTGAGTGATAGGCACTGGGCAACACAGGCATCAGCAGTTAATTGTGTAATTAACTGCTGTTAATTGTGTAACAGATGTGTGGGTAACAGAGGCAGACAGGGCATGACATTACAGCTGAGTGGTTGATGTGACTACTAGTGACTCAAAGTAAAAACCTGGAAACTATGCAGGTTATTATGCTAAGCAAAATAAGTCAATGAGAGAAAGACAATTATTTTATGATCTCTCTGATATGAGGAATTTGAGAGGCATGGCCAGAGGTTGTAGGGGATAGGGAGGGAAAAAGTGAAACAAGATGGGATCAGGAGGGAGACAAACCTTAAGAGACTTTTAATCTCAGGAAACAAACAGGGTTGCTGGGGGCAGGGTGGAGGGATAGGGTGGCTGGGTGATGGATATTGGGGAGGGTATGTGCTATGGTGAGTGCTGTGAATTGTGTAAGACTGATGATTTACAGACCTGTACCCCTGAAGCAAATAATACATTATATGTTAATAAAAGCAAACAAACAAAACCCTAAGAAGCTTTTGAGACACCTCTGTCTCCCTCAGTCTCCCTTCCCACCTCATATTTAATCCATCACCAACACATTGGATTCCACTTCTTAAATATCTTTCCAATCCATCACTTCTTTCCATCCTTACTGTTACTCTCATAGTCTAAGCCATCATCATTTAGCTTTACAACTGTAATGAATGCCACAAACATTTATTAGGTGCCTAAGTGTGTCAGATATTTACTAGATGCATTTACTGGCTACCTAATATATGCTGGGTCCCAGGTAGAGACTTGGAAGCCACCAACCCATAATCAGGGATTTCAAGTAAGGTCAACTAAAATAAGCATTAAAAAACCTTGAGATTCAAAATCCTAGAAATGTGAAGTGTAGGAGTTCAAGAGATAGAAAGTAATGAAGAAGAAAGATCATCTTTTTAATGTTTTTGGTTGGCCTTCTACAGAATACCAAGTGCAAATAACCACCTGAAAGTGCTGACTCATGAACCTGTTCTCAAAATACCATTTTATTAATTTTGGAAGTTAAAAAAAAGGATAAGGATAGTTTGAGCTGGATGTCCAACAATTCTTAAACATTTTCTACTCATTTCCCTTCCAATTTGACTTGACCTAAGCAATTTAAAAAACAAAATGCTATGTTGTATTTATAAACTAACACTACTTTCTAGTAATAAACTTAGTACGTCAAATAAAACTTGGTACGTCAAATAAATCAACCAAAAAAGTTCATGTTTCAAATTAATGCTCATTTAATACTACTCTGTAGCTGGCAAACTATACTGTGTCTGCAAATTCAAAAATGAGTAAGACAAGATATTTTCTTCAAACTTTCCTAGGGGGAAAATAGAACATGTAATTGGGAAGCAATGTGATTAGTGCTCTGGGAACTCAGATGAACACTCCAGTCATTCTTCTTGGAGACATTCACAGAGGTAGTGACCTTTTAGTTAGAATGACAAGTTTTTCCAATAAATTGCCAATAGCTGATAGTAGTTAGGAGGGAGGGAAAAGAGCCCTAAATATATTCATTTATTCATTCATCAATTCACTTTTTATTTGTCTGTATTTTGATTTTTTTTAGTTTCAAGTTTTAAATTCCATTTAGTTAACATACAGGGTAATATTAGTTTCGGGTGTAGAATTTAACACAAGATTCAACACGTACATACGACACCCAGTGCTCATTACAACTAGTGCCCTCCTTAATACCTATCACCGACTTAACCCTTCTCCCCATCCACCTCTCCTTTAGCACCCTTGATTTGTTCTCTATAGTTAAGAGTCTGTTTCTTGGTTTGCCTCTCTCTTTTTTCCCCCTCCTGTGTTCAATTTGTTTTGTTTCTTAAATTCCACATATGAGTGAAGTTATATGATATTTGTTTTCCTCTGACTGACTTATTCCATTTAACACAGTAGTCTCTAGCTCCATCCATGTCACTGCAAATGGCAAGATTCCATTCTTTTTGATGGCTGAATAATATTCCACAGTATAGCTACACACCACATTTTCTTTATCCATCATCAGTCAATGGACATTTGGGTTCATTCCATAATTTGGCTATTGTTGATGCTGCTGCTATAAACATTGGTGTGCATTTATCCCTTCAAATTAATATTTCTGTACTCTTTAGGTAAGTACATAGTAGTATAATTGCTGGGTTGTAGGGTAGTTCTGTTTGTAACTTTTTTTGAGGAGCCTCCATACTGTTTTCTAGATTGGGTGCACCAGTTTGCATTCCCAGCAATAGTGTAAGAGGGTTCCCTTTTCTCCTCATCCTCTCCAACACCTGTTGTTTTCTGTGTTGTTAATTTTAGGCATTTTATTGGTGTGATTTGACATCTCATTGTAGTTTTGATTTTTACTCCCCTGATGATGAGTAATGTTTAACATCTTTTCATGTGTCTGTTGGCCATCTGGATATCTTTGGGAAAATGTCTATTCATGTCTTCTGCCCATTTTTTAACTGTATTATTTGTTTTTTGGGTGTTGAGTTTTATAAGTTCTATATAGATTTTGGATACTAGCCCTTTTTCATATATGTCATTTGCAAATATCTTCTCCCATTCTGTTGGCTGCCTTTTAGTTTTGTTGATTGTTTCTTTTGCTGTGCAGAAGCTTTTCATTTTGATGAAGTACCAATAGTTTATTTTTGCTCTTGTTTCCCTTGCCTCTGGAGATGTGTCCAGTAAGAAATTTCTACTGCCAACATCAAAGCGATTACTACCTGTGTTCTCTTCCAGGATTTTAATGGTTTCCTATCTCACACTTAGGTCTTTCATCCATTTTGAATATATTTTTGTGTACGGTTTCACAAAGTGGTCCAGTTTCATTATTTTGCATGAAGACATACAGTTTTCCCAATGCCATTTATTGAAAGGACTATCTTTTTTCCATTAGATATTCTTTCTTGCTTTGTTGAAGATTAATTGACCCTATAGTGTGAGTCCATTTCTGGATTTTCCATTCTGTTCCATTGATCTATGAGTCTGTTTTTGTGCCAGTACCATACTGTCTTGATCCTTACAGCTTTTTAATAAAACTTAAAGTCTAGAATTGTGATGCCTCCAGCTTTGCTTTTCTTTTTCAAGATTGCTTTGACTATTTTGGGTCTTTTGTGGGTTCTATACAAGTTCATTTATTCATTATACATTTGTTATTAAATATTTACTGTATGTCAAGCTTCAAGACAAATGCAAAATAAATAAAACATGGGCCCTACTCTCAAAGACTTAGAGTCTAGAAGAATAACTTGAAAATAAATAGACTTAATGAAGTGTTGTAAGTGACATGGTATAAGCCTGTGCAAGATTTCATGGCATTTGGTCAGTTTAACCTAGAGAAAGATATTGTTGAATTTCTACCATGATTATAACTTCCCATTAAAATCATAAGATTCATAAAGATAGATTCTCATTCTGAAGCAAATAACCAATCCATCTCTAATCTGTATCTCCAATAGAATAGAAGCTTCATGAAAACAGGAACTTTTTTCAATTTTTCACTCTATCCCAGTAACTAGACCCATGCCTGGAACATAGTGGTTATTTAATAAATATATGTTCATTAGTAGATTAATTTGTGGGTCAAAAAGACGTCATCATAAGCCTTAGGGGTGGAACTTGAGTATTTTTACAGAAATGGAAAAAAATGTAATTTTTTCCAACAAATCCAGATATTTCTATTCTGCTATGTAATTTGCATAAAATTAAAAAAAAATTATAGATCTCTGTATCAAGTGAGAATGTAAGCATGGTGATTGCATTGCACTGCGTCAGGATTGTATTCTGGTGAGATTCTACTATTCCTAAACTGTGTGATGATAGGAAATATCTTAACCTCTCTGAATTCCATTTCTTTATTTGTTAAATGGGAATAAAACCTATCTCACATATCTTGCAGGGCTGTTCAAGTATTAAGTGATGTAATGCATGTACATGTCCTATATAAACTTTAAAACATTATATAATTATAAAATATATACTAAAATTAAATTTCTAAGGCTTTAATATTATAGGAATGCCCTCCAAAGTCAGTCAATTAAGCAGAGTTTGTTTTTGTTTTTGTTTTTGTTTTTTTTCTGTTTTTTTCTCTAGTGCAGTGCCTGGAGATGACCACCAAACGGAAAATCATCGGCCGACTGGTGCCGTGCCGATGTTTCCGAGGTGAAGAAGAAATCATCTCAGTTTTAGACTACTCCCACTGCAGTCTTCAGCAGGTGCCAAAGGAGGTCTTTAACTTTGAGCGGACGTTAGAGGAGCTTTATCTAGATGCCAATCAAATTGAAGAACTACCCAAGGTAATCTTTGACAACCTAAAATATACATCATAAATGAGTATTTTATGATATCCAAAGATTTGGGATAATGATAATGTTAATTACAGCCTTCTAGCTGAATAATTGGCAAGTTGTTCAAACTGATATAACTTTCCCCAATATTCTTGTTGGTACCTTTTAATACCACTTCATTTGTAAATTCATGTGATATGTTAATGACCATTTGAAATCCATGGAAAACATCATTTTATGAATTATACCTTATTTTATTTATTTTTTAAAGATTTTATTTTTCACTTATTTGGGAGAGAGAAAGTGAAAGAGAGCACAAACAGGGGGAGAGGCAGAGGGAGAGGAGAAGCAGACTCCCTGCTGAGTGGAGAGCCCTACTCAGGGGTCTATCCAAGGATGCTGGGATCATGACCTGAGCCTAAAGGAGATGCTTAATTGACTGAGCCACCCAGGTGCCCCTGAATTATGCCTTATTTTAAAAATGGCTTCCATGAAAATACAGATTGAGATCAATATCAGTGGGTTGAGATCAATAGCTTATGTTTGGAAAATGAAGGAAGATATGACACTTTATTCCAGAAGTGAAATTTTTATGTTGTTTGTTAAAGAGACTTTGTTTTAAAACCTTGAATTATATGTTCTAAGTCTAAGAAATACTTTTACACACACACACACACACACACACAGTTACGTGTTTAATATTATTATGGAAAACATGCTGTTATTTCTGGAATTCGGAATTTTCAATTATTACAGTCATTACTGAATATATGGCATACAAGTATAAACATAATAGAGCGAAAATTAACTAATATTAAATTTTGCACACGCATTGCCATTATGACATTGTGCTAGGCAAAGAAAATATCTCTTGTCTCCTGTTCTCTACTGTAGAAAAGATTGGATGATAAAAGATTAGCTAACTCAGACCAAGGCCACATAGCAGAAAGGTTCAAAATCTAAACCACTGTATATTAATAATCATCTAAATAAGCGACTCACATTACGTAAGAGGCATAGCATTTACTTGTGAAGGATTTACACAATGGCTCAGAGGGAAAAATGTCTTACTATATATTTCTATTGTTTCTGATAGAAAATTGCATTTTTAAATACCCAGGAACCAGGAAAAGAAACTTCCATAATATAAAAACTCACTTCATTATCAAATTCTGAGAATAATGTGCTGATCAAACCAAATCATGAATAATTATTTTCACTTAGGATTATAAATTATGGTATTAATATAATACTTCAGAGGCAGGAACTGTTTAATGTGTACTTCAAAACCAATATACTTCATTTGTGACAACCAAAGTGTATAGTGTTGTCTTGGATTTGGGGTCTGGAGGTCTGCGTCAGGCCTAAAAAAATTTTAACTGTATGGATCGCCATGTAGATGCATATCAGAAAGAGGCCGGTGTGAAATGGGCTGTTTCTCCCAAAGACTATGAACTTCTTGAGGGCAGAGATGGCATCTTATTCATCTTTGCCTCCCTGTACACATTGTGACTTTCACATAATGGATATTCAATCTCTTTCTTGTCTCTGCCAGGTAGAACAATGCAGAGAACTTCATATATGGCAGGACTTGATTAGCAAAATGGTATAAAGTTTAAATGACTCATAAATGTGACAGTTAGCTCTAATTTAGAAAAATAAGGGGTTTTTTTTTTTAGAGCAGCCTCATCTAAGATTGCCAGATAAATAAAACATCCACTGAAATTTGAATTTTAAACTAAAACCCAGAAAATTTTTGGTATAATTATGCCCCAAATATTGCATTTAATATACTTATACTAAAAAAATTAGTTATTTAGCTTGGCGTCCTGTATTTTTATTTGCTGAATCTTGAGAGCCCTAAACCAATCTAGTTATTTAAAGTCTTTTTCTAGTGTCATGCAACAAATTCTATAAGACAAATGGTAAACAATGGTTTTTCCATCAAGTATTAATTTAATATCTATATTACTACACAGTGTTTGAGGCTTTGGTGGGTATAAGAGAAATTAATCTCCATCCTTACTCTCAAGGATCTAACCACCTAATCACAGAGAAAACTGAAGCATTAGAGGCAAAAGCATGATGATGTGTAATCAGAGCATAAAGAGCCAAATACCATTGTAGAGAAGAGTTTCATTCTTGCAGGGGTGGGGGAGGGATTGATCAAAAGGTAAAGATGCAAAAATTAAGATGGAGCATATGGAGAGGGCGAGGAGAGGGACAGTAGATCTGTGAAGAGTCTGGAAATGCAAGTACACCTGAAGCACAATATCTATGTAGAGGAGGGAGAACACGGAGGACCCAGATTATGAAAGGAATTGAGAGTCACACAGCATCTTTCGACTCGATGAATTAGGCAGATAGTGTCATTGGACAGTCTTATATATCATCTAAGTCACCAGGAGCCTCTGTAAGCTTGGATTAGCAATACATAAAAATAATACAAGTGACCCAAAGACTCAATTTAATTTCCCAGTGTATGGAATCGAGGAGACATTGTTATCTTTTATTATTGTTATGCTATATATATTTCAAAGATATTTAACATAATCTCTCAAGGTCTTTGAGTTCCCAAATTCAAGGTGTTGCTTTATAAAACAGCCCTATGTTACTTTCTTCTAATGTATTTGATATTTGAGATATGATCTAAATTATCTGAAATTGAGATATGATCATAACAGTACATGGGTATATTTGTGCATATTAAAAAAATAGAAAGTTAAACAAAAACTCTGTTTTTCTGAGAAGGATAAGAAAGTTTTAACTTGTTCTTGGGTTTCATTGGCCTTAATTATGTTACAAGTTCATTGCCAATCCAATCCTTTTGCTAGAGAATCCACAATGACAAGAAAAATGAGATTACTTTGATTGAATTAAACACTGAGGGGCCACCTCTGTGGATTTGTGAATGCTGGCCATGACATAAAGGGAAGGAGTACAAGGGCTGTAGGGAGATTACCACCGCGTACACTACAAACAAAACATTATACAGTCATTGTTTCCTGAGGAAAAATAGACAAAGTATTGAGTCTCTAGGGAGTTTAATCTTTAAATTTAAATTAAATAAAACCTTTTTTCTGCCATTTTATTTCATTGTGTTCTTTATGTTTCCCTGGCACTGTTGTTACCATGGTAATTTCAAATTCATTGAGTAAATGAGATAGCTATATTTGTATTTTTGATATTATAGGATGGAAATAATTACTTGTGTAATTTTTTAAAAAAAATTTCTTTCTGATATTCTATTCAGAGAATATTCTAGTTAGCCAAGAATTCCTACTCTAAGATGTTATACAACAGGTATAGAACAGAGTCAAGGTTAATGACATTAGAAAAAGATATGTCAAGACTGTGTCAGAAAAGATGCAAAAATAAAAATGAAAGAACAGGAAGTTTTTTGATTAGGAATCATTCAATCTGTGTTACTTAATTTGCTAGAGTAAAAGGTAAAAATACAAAATGACATGCCTTTCACACAGTAATAGAAAACCCACACAGCTTATAATTTAGTACTATTTTGCTTGTTATTTTGAATCAGGAACTTAAAATTATAGACACAGTAATAGACCATAACAGGTGCATATTATATATGAAGTAGTGTGGGAGACAAAAGTTAAAAAAAAAAGGCAATAAAGAGAAAAACTGCTGAGAAACTTCCTGAAACTGAAGAGGAATCTTAAAAAAAAAAAAAAAAAGAATAGAAGTAATTTGGAAAAGCTGATATGTGACCAAAATTGAAAGACATAGAGAGTGAATTTGATAGATGAGGTCAATTTAACCACATGTAAAAGGGGATGGAACAAAATCTGAAGCAGCAAACTTAGAAAACTTTCTCCATATTAAACTTTACAATCTACCCTTGAAATATTTTAGCAATTAAGAACCTGACCTTTGGACCCAGACAGACTTGGGATTAGATTTTAGCACTGCTATTTGGTTGGGGAGATATTTTTTTTTCTGGGAGTCTCGGTTTCTTCATTAACAAAAAAGCAAAAATAATAGAGGTTGTTAATGGTTAAATAGATGATAGGTAGATAAATAGATAAATGAGTATTGGGTGAGATGATGCATATGGAAATCCTGGAACAGAGAAATATGTAATAATTGGTAGTCGTCATTCTCCTATCACAGATGAAAGATAATCCCCATGTTGATTATCCTGAGTAAAACAAAAGTAAGATTTTTATAACATCTCAAGATAGTTCGGGTATTGGCTCTCTAAAAAAAATCATGTGGCATGACTTTATCTCTAAAATCTCCAAAGATAATTTCTAGGAAATCAATTCCCTGTCTATAATGGGTGTAGGTTTTTGACTCTACCAGCTGCACCAACACATTTGTGATAACATCACTGTTTATGCAGAAAATTTCCCTGACTTAAAGAATCACAATGTTGTATTATATGTGAATAGATGCAACCTTGGAGATTATTTAATTTAGCCCTCAATTATTACTAATAAGCAAATCCAGGCCAGAAAAGTTAATTAACTTCTCTTAGGCCACATGGGATGTTAGATTCCTATCCAAAGTTATTATCAAAGACAGTGTATTCATTAGGATAGAATAGGTTATGCTACAGTAACAAGTCAAAAGCTCAGTGTGAAGTGAAAAAAAAAAAAAAACAAAACTCAGTGTGTAACTGAACAAAAAATTTCCCAATTTTATCCCTGTATACACAACTGCCGTGATTACTGGGGAAAACACAGGTAACTTATAGGCAATTCCTATGATGGGTTTGTACTATCATTTTTCTTTTTATAGTTTAATTATTTGTTTCTCAGCAATTTTCTTTTCCTTTTCTTTCTCAGAGGCATTATCTTGTCTCCTGGTTTTAATTCTCACCTCTAAGTAGATAACTCAAATCCATCTCCAACTCTGACCTCTCTCTTGTGTGCCATTACATTTTGTTTATTCATCTATTGAATACCTCCATGTGGATAGACATTTTATTTGATATATAAATGTCTAAAACTAAGTTAATAATTAGAATGTGCCTAAGGAATGTAACTAAGACGGCGATGTCTTTGAAAAATGGTCAAAAAAATTTGGAAACTTGTCTTGGAAAAACAGAACTTTAAGGCAAGTTGAATTCCTTTAAACTTTAAACAAACAAACCACCATTAAAGAGAGAGTTTTATTTTCTGCGTCCTATGCTGATATGCTCTAACTTTTCTTGTCCTTCCTTACCCTTGGCCATGAATTGGCCTTACTTTTGGCTATGAATTCCTTTAAAATATTTGAAGGATCATGGTAGTAATGCCAGAAGCATAGTTCCTTGTGCAGAGAGGGCATGACTTAATAATCTAAGGATATTGGTACAAACCTAACATAAGAACTTGCCTAGGAGTTACCTGTGTAACTGGGATAAGATTGGGAAATTTTATTATGCTCACATAGGTAAAAACTCCTTGGGTAAGAGAAATATGGCATTAATTTTGATCTGGATGTCTATAGCTTTCAAAAACCTATTGGCTCATAATGAATAGAAGAAAAGGATATAACCTTGACTGTGTGGTATTATCAAAGCTAATTCTGGAAATTTCCAATCTTCCAAGTCATTTAAAATTTAAGGTCATGAGCATTTTACTTATAAAATATGAGTTTTTATATATGAGAAAGGAGAGGTTCTAGCTCCCTATCAGAATGCCATATGACACTCACAGGGACACAAAACAGGTGAGATACAGGGAAGTCATACAACTATTTTTAAATAATTAGGAAGAATACCAAAGAAACAAATATTCATTTTAATATTTAACTATACATTCTTAAAACTCACCAATTTTTTTGGAGGCATATTGACAATGTCTTCATCTGGCCTCTGTTGCCTCAGCCTGACCCAGATCAGTAGATCCCACCCTTCTGGATTTCAAATTCCAGCAAAGTGTGGGAACTGACATTCCCTTTTTTTTTTTTTTTTTTGCTAAATTAAGCATTATAAAAAGCCTCATGCAAGACTTTTATTATTTTACTGTAAAAGAATACTTTTAAAGCTGAATGTGGAAAACATTCATAAACACAGAATAAGTTGTATTCCTTCACAAGAAAAGATAATCAGTAAATCTGTACTCTTTTTAAAAAAATATAACAGTTTTATTGAGATAAAATTTACATACCTACCAAATTCACCCTTACAAAGTATGTACAGTTTAGTGGTTTTATTATATTTGCAGAACTGTAATGCCATCAGCACTGTCTAACCATAGAAAATTTTAATCACCCTCCCCCCAAAAAACACTATACTTATTAGTAGTCCGTCCACATTCTCTACTTCCCCTAGTCCCTGAAAATCTCTTTCTCTATGGATGTGCTTATTTTGGACGTTTCATATAATGGGATCATACAACATAGGGACTTTTTTGACTAGTTTTTTTCACTGGGCATAAGGTTTTCTGGTTTTACCTACTTTGTAGCATGTATCAGTACTTCATTCCTTTTTATTGGCAAATAGTATAATTTTGTATGGATATACCGCATGCCATATTTAAAAAGTAGGATATAACACTTTGAAATGCAGCCAAATTTCTAAAAATATTTTTCTGTAATGCATGTGTATAATTATTTTCTCAATACAAATGCATCAGTTTGGAGCTTTATAATCCATAGTGCACATGAGGTTGAGCTCCAATATCCAACTTCTTTCACTATTTTTTTTTTTTTAAGATTTTATTTATTTGACAGAGGGAGAGAGACCACAAGTAGGCAGAGAGGCAGGCAGAGAGAGAAGGGGAAGCAGGTTCCCCGCTGAGCAGAGAGCCCGATGTGGGGCTCGATCCCAGGACCCTGAGATCATGACCTGAGCCGAAGGCAGAGGCGTTAACCCACTGAGCCACCCAGGCGCCCCTCACTATTTTGTTTTTAATTAAACAGTTGTTTAAATTCAAGTTCATGAAGGTATATAGAAAAAAATGAAAGTAAACTCTTAACAGTACACATCTGATATAGAATATTGTCAGTAAGCTGTGGGATGCCAGAAGAAAATGCCCCCATATCCACAGTTGCTTCTCCAGGGAAACAGACAGATGCTGGGGATCCAGGAGCCAGGCAAGGGCTACATTAAGAACCATTGCTTGGTGCCCACTGCTCCATGGTTTCCACTCATACAGGGCTGTGTAGCTGAAGCATTGGTCACCTAATATGAAGCAGTCAGGAATTTGTCAAAGGGAGGATATTTTAGACTGATGAAAATTTTGTCATGGCGTGGCTCCAGTCACTGAGCCATGAATAGCAGAAATCCTCAATGACTCTTCAGAAAATAAATGAGCAGCAAAAATGCACCTGAATTGTGCCAGCAGCCAGCAGGTAAAATAGAGCTCAGAGTAATGACCGGCAAATGGGCTGTGACAACTGTATTGTAGCTCTTTGTCCTGAGCCTACACAGAAAAGCCAAGCAACTGTCTGCTCAGAGACTTGGCCCCTGCTTTTCCCTCTGCCACCATTCCACATGGCCTGCGCCTTCTTCATTTCCTTCAATTCTCTTCCCAAACATCACCTTACCAGAAAAGTTTTTCCCATGATCTTATATGAAATAATAACACCCACCACCGCTGCCACTGTTCCTCCCAACAAAATTTAAGACTTAGGTGTATCTCTGGATTTCTTGTCCAATTCAGTTGTGTTAATCAGGATTAGGATACTGCCTTAATACCTTACATTGTTATAAAACAGCACAGATAGCTTCCTCCAATGGGATGTCTGTTATCTTACCAAGAATAAGACCTTTGACAGTGGCCAAAGGTAAGGAAGGGCAGGAAAAGTTAGAGCATATCAGCATAGGACACAGAAAATAAAACTCTCTCATTTAATGGTGGTTTGTTTGTTTAATATTTGATGTGATTCTGGGGGTTTGAAGTAAGGTGGGGTAATTTTTGTCTTTCCTCTGTGATCCATGACCTAATACCATGCATTCTGCGTTTTTTATTTTTACTCTCAAACTCTAACTACTTTGTCCATATAGATTAGATCTGCCACATGATATTTTTTCAAGTTAAGGAATGTGTTCTCTGTCTCTAAAACAGTCAAAGGGAACAAAGGAAGGATGTCATGGGGCATACTTTTACATGTATGGGGATGGAGAAGGAATAAATCCTTTAAAATCTCTTTCAAATTTAATGTTTTGTGATTCACTCATTTGAGATTCCTTTTATTATTTTATTTTATCTAAAAACTATTTATTTATTTATTAATTATTTGACAGAGAGAGAGAGAGAGCGAGCAAGTGCACCAGCCCCAGCAAGGGGAGCTGCCAACAGAGGGAGAGGGAGAAGTAGGCTCCCCACAGAGCGAGGAACCCTATGCTGGGCTCTATCCCAGGACCCTGGGATCATGACATGAGCCCAAGGCAAGTTCTTTACCAACTGAGCCACCCAGACACCCCGAGATTCCTTTTTGAGATTCCCTTTATATAGATAAAAATGATAAATGATAGAAGGAAGCATTATGACAGAGTAGTAACTGCTCTCACTGGTTAGTGTAAATAATCATGTAAGTACTACAATACAATCTAAAGAGGGCTGGACAAAGAGGGCTTAAGTTTAGCACAAGTTCTAATATAATTAACCATGAAGCTTCAGACATATTATTTTACCCCTTTGAACTTTAGGTTCTTCATTTGCAGTAGATGCTAACAAATTTTCTTCTGTTTATTTATGAAGACTGTCATGAGGATCAAATAATATAAAGTATCTGAAAACTCTGTGAAAACAGTAGAATGAAAAATAACTCTTGAGTTAAGAGAAATGGCTTATTTTGGTAAAGATTAATATTTATTGGCAATATATCAGGAGCTAGTTAATTTATTTTTATTTTTATTTTTTTAAAGATTTTATTTATTTATTAGAGAGAGAGAGACTGAGAATGAGAGGGGAGAAGGTCAGAGGGAGAAGCAGACTTTCCGCAGAGGCGGGAGTCTGATATGGGATTCGATCCCGGGACTCCGGGATCATGACCTGAGCCGAAGGCAGTCGCTTAACCAAATGAGCCACCCAGGCGCCCGGGGCTCGTTAATTTAATAGGATACTGGAGAACTTTACATGGGAAAAGGATAAGACATAAGAGAGCTCTGGATTACTATATAAAATCTTCAGCACAGTAGTAGTACAGACCACACACTGCTGCTCTTGTGAGGAATGTAATCTCCAAGCACCCCCGTGTAATCATGTTGCCTCCCAATTAATACACTATGAGAGATACCCTCAAAAGGAAGGTCAAGGTTCTAATGCAAGAAGAGGAATGGATGCTCAACAAGCAAAAAAGGTGTCCTCCAATGTTATACATATCATATATCTTCAATTTAAGTGATTCTTTTTTTTTATTCACTGATACTTGATACCTCTGATTTAGGAGTCTGAGAGCATGTTTTTCACAGGCCTTTAAATAAAATGACATGAAATCATGGTCACTTGCTAGTTTTGTGAGAAATGTCATGAGATCAAAGGAGCCACAGAAAAAATAATTTAAAGGCACCACTTGTGTCACTATAGTTACTGATTAAATAATTGTCATGATTGAGAAATATGAAAAGCCTTGCTCTAGATTAAACATGGCCTAAATTTACAAATGGAAAACATGAAAACTGCTACTTGTTTAATAAAGTTGCCTTGTTTCTTAAAATTGCACATTAACAAATAATTCCTTAAGTACCTGTCTTTCAGAAACTCAGAATTAGGGCGCCTGGGGTGGCTCAGTTGGTTAAGCAACTGCCTTCGGCTCAGGTCATGATCCCGGAGTCCCGAGATCGAGTCCCACATCGGGCTCCCAGCTCCATGGGGAGTCCGCTTCTCACTCTGACCTTCTCCCTTCTCATGCTCTCTCTCACTCTCTCTCTTTCCTAATAAATAAATAAAATCTTTAAAAAAAAAAAAAGAAACTCAGAATTATCCATAATCTTGGCATTTTATATAAGGAGCACCAGATATATCTATGGAGGGTTCTCCTAAGACCCTGGGCTTAAATAAGGAGGGAAAAAAAAAAGAGCTTTTCAACTCTGTCACTCCCTCAGGTATTCATGGTGTATCACTCTCTCCTCTGGTGCCAAATGTATAGAATTTATCCTAGTATAGAAAACCACCTCTAGAATGAAACTGATTATGAGTGATGCATATATAATCAAAATTTGACTCTGTTTATTCTCTTGCCTGAAGCATCTTTCTCCAAATGTGTTCTTCTATTGCAATTATTTAGCATTCAAATACATAGTTTTTTTCAATAAATTAATAATGTAGGTGGACTCCATAGGGGCTCAAGAGAAAGTGAGATAAAGGACAAATTTTGTAAAAAAAAAAAAAAACATAGTTTATATGTGGAAAATTTTAGGTCATTTTTATCTTACTCTGATTTCTATTTTGGTTTAATATTTTACTGTTTCAAAGGTTTATAGTATCAACATCTCTTATTTATGTGTCAGTGAGAAACTAGGACATCCAGAGTACCCCAGTCGTTTTTTGAACTCTTTTACAATCCTCCAACTCAAGCCTTACTCATCATACACTTTTTTTATCTTATCACTTATTTCTGTCTTTTACCCAATATCAAATCTTGTTGAAATCTGATAAAGCAATCCATTTGCTGATTTTTACTGCCAATTTTTTGAAATGGTATAAAAAAACAAATCTTAGATAAAGTATATTCATTGATTTGTACCAGCAAACATTTCTTGAGTACCAATTATGTGCAGACAACTGTTCTAGGTACCAGAGATGCATTATTGAGCAAGACTTACAAGTTTCACAAAATCTACATTGCTGTAAAAAGAGAGTGGAAGTAATTTTTATTTATTTTTATTTTTTATTTTTTTAAAGATTTTTTATTTATTTATTAGAGAGAGAGACTGAGAATGAGAGAAGGTCAGAGAGAGAAGCAGACTTCCCGCAGAGCCGGGAGTCTGATATGGGACTCGATCCCGGGACTCCGGGATCATGACCTGAGCCGAAGGCAGTCGCCCAACCAACTGAGCCACCCAGGCGCCCTGGAAGTAATTTTTAAAAGAAAAGGTTTGATAACAGGAAGTGCCATGATGAAAATAATGGAGGGCAATTATGTTGAATTTTGGATGACAGAGAGGAGTCAACCATGCACATATGAGAAAGAACATTTCCGGGAGGAGGAATGCTCTAGGGGGGAAATGAGAGTGGTATGTTCAAGGAACAGAAAGAAGGTAGGGATATAATGAGTAAGAGGAAGAGCAGTACAAGATGCAGATGTAGGAGGAGAGGTAGGTAGTTAGTGGGGTTAAATCATGCAAATTCAAGTAAGACAGGTAAGAACTTAAGATTTCATATTAAGTGAGATCAGAGGCCACTGAAGGATTTTAAGGAAAAGGGTGATGTTAAATAACTTATGTTTGTAAGTTTGTAAGGTGATGTGAAATAACTTATATTTGTAAGTTGTAACTTATATTTGTAAAATACCACTCTGGCTGCAATGTGGGAATACATTGTGGCTAGTGGAGAGTGAAGGTAAGATTAGAGGCTACAGTAGTTATTCAAGTGAGAAGTTGCTGGCTTCAGCTAGGTTGAGAGTAGTGGAGAAAAAGAAGCATTTTAGACTAAGCTTTATCAGTAAAGTTAATAGGATTTGCTAATTGCATGGATTTGAGAGATTGGAGAGAAGGACTTGCATAGAGAATTAGAAAGAGTTGCTATTGCTAAAGGAAAAGAACAAGGAGAGAAAGGGCAGCTGTGGGTATAGAAGGAAACCAGGTGTTGTCTTGGAAACCAGAAGAGAACAGAAGGTGTTTTAAGAAGAGGGAGTGGTAAACTAAGAGATTGACTAAAATGACAGAGGAGGGACCAATGTTAGTGTGGAAGTAATTAGTGACCCTGATGAGAGCAGTAGGGCAAAAACCCACTGAAGTGAATTGAAAAGACAATGGTGGAGATACACATCTTTCCTAAAAGGTTATACTGTGAGGGAGAGCAGATAAGTGAGACAAGCTAGAGAGAAGTTTGAGGTTAAGATAAGTACTTTGTTTGTTTTCAAGGTCAATGACATTAAAGCACATTTGTATACTAATGAGAATAAAGAGAAAATAATCCCAAATCCTGAAAGCAAAAGGACATAGGATTTACAGATTGCATGAAGGGTTAGCTTTTGAGAGGCACAGGCATGCTTCCTCCATTTTATGAGAGAGAAAGAAGAAAATATAAGTACAGATGATAGTTTGTACGACTTGAGGAACAGGAATGATATTGCAATTTGATTCAAATGATAGAGGTCTCAATGTGTTAAAGAAATGCTTGAACTACTGAACCCATAGCATGGGAGTGGCAATCTTTTAGTGAGCTGAAAAGGTGGAAGAATGGGGGTGTGTGAAGTTTAGGATTACAGAGGAATGTAATTTGCAAAGGGAATTGAGGGCCTTAAATGTATGAAGTAGCTATATTTTGTAAAGTTTTTTTTTTTTCTTGACATGGTGAGTAGTCCAAAAACAGATGTAAGAGGCAAGATGAAATTACATTAGCTTATGTGCCTGGACCAGTGTGCTAGCTGTACAAACAGAAAAGAAGAAAACAAGTGACAGAGCAAGTAAAAAGAAAGCAGGAACTGCAATGGATATTTATTGAACACCTACTTCATATGCAATAATAGCTCTTTTGTTCTCAGAACAAACCTTACAAACAGGTTTTATTTTCTACATTTTAAATGTCAGGGCACTGGAGCACAATGAGGTTGAAGAATTTACCAAAGGTTGTACAACTAAAAAATACAAATTTGGCCTATATAACTCCAAATCCTTTTCAGTTCACTAATCCGAAGGAAGACCTTTCAGAATTTGGCATTTTACTAGATTCGGGGATGAACAAGGAGAGATTAAAGATGATAAGATTTTCATCTTGGAGACCTGGGAAAGTAACACTATTAAAAAATATATTGGAAGAGGTTACTATGTAGAAAAACATGACAAATTGTGTTTTAGATGCATACTATGTGACATCAGCTAAGATTCTCAAAAAGATACCACAAGGGAGTTATAGATCTGAAACACCCTCATCAGATCAAGACTAGAAATACATATTTATTCTTTAGCCAGCGATCTAAAACAAGCAGTCATGTTTTGCTTGGCCTGCCTCTTCTTCTTCTTTTTTTTTTCCTTGATGAATTAGTGGTCAATGTATAAAATATCAGATTTTATCAAAAAGTCCAGATTCCTGACTTTCTTTAAAAAAAAAAAAAAAGGAAAAAAGATCTTGTAAAGTCCATATTCCAAATTGGTAACAATTAAATAGAACCGAGGATTGTTGGTCTCTTTTGATGAAACAGATCTATTTTGGCATAGATTCCAACCAAGCCGCCCCTTAGTGCTGAAGTTATCTATCTAGCTCCTACAGAAAGTTGGAGTTTGCAATCTATTATAGATATTTATTAATTTTTTCATGAAAAAATATTTTCTTTGTACCTGATACTTTACTAGTCACTAGGAAAACAGTTGTTGAACAGATGTATGTACTCTATAGCATGAAAGGCAGACATTGAACAAGTAATTATATCAAGTATGCTGTTTATTATGATGGGTGGAGAAGCAGTGGGTATTTTGGAAACATTTATTGGAGTATCTTCCCTGAGGAATGCCATTGCAGCTAAGACTTAAAGACAGTAAGGATTCACCAGAAGAGGAGAGACCTGTGTTTCCAGAGAAACACGTGCAAATTAGGTATATTTAAGGAATTGAAAGAAGTTGAGTATTGCTTAAACACAGTGCAAGAGAGACAATTAAAAACAAGGCTGGAGAGTTATGAAGGCTTTCCACATTAAGATAGGCAGTTTGAACTTTATCCTGAAATATGTGGAAATTCATTTAAGGGTCTGTCTGGCAATAGCAAGATCAGAAATATACTTTGGAAAGTTCTAGCTGCACTAAGAATAAAAATAAAAGAATAGGCCTAGAGGCGACGAGACCAGTTAGGTAAAACTTGAAGAAATCTGTTAAAGGTGATGATGACGTGGCCTCCCATAGTAATGCTAAGGATGGAACAAAGGACATGGGTTGGAAATGCTTTTTGGAGGCAAAATTTACTGGGTTTGGTCATCTGTTTCATATCTATATTTTGAGGGAAGAGGCAAAGTGAGTTACAAGTGACTCTCAGGTTTCTACTAGAGGATGTAGGAGTAAACCAACAAACAGAAGGTATGGAATTTGGGAAACCAGAGCCCAATTCAGAGGACTAGCAAATGAATATCTATGGAAGCCATATGCATATCACACTACGAGAGCAATCTTTCCAGACTGGAACCTGCTACACAGGGTGCGGGAGTGAGTTCCTTCAGAATCAAAATAAGATAAAATTTATCTGATGTGCTTTAACATCTGGAAATATAATTGCTGGGCATTTGACAGAGCTGTTTGAGCATCTGCAAAAAATTAAGGATAAATGCTTTGCAAACCAAGCAAATAAAGCATGAAGCAATTTCAGAAAAAAATATCTTATGAATAAACAACAAACAGTGTACAAATAAACATTATTAATATCAGCATTAACTACTGATTTAACAAGAACTTTGGATGTGAGTATACTGGGAAGATGAGGAAAAAGAAAGAAAGTGATGATGGGATGGTGAGAAATGATAATGGTTTTTCAACTGCCATAATTTGAAATACACTTGACACTTGAACAACACAGAGATTAGGGGCACTGACCCCCACATAGTCAAAAATCCACATACAACTTTTGACTCCCCCAGAACTTAACTACTGATAGCCTGCTGTTGATCTGAAGCTTTACCAACCATAAAACGGTTGGTCAACATGTTTTATGCTATATGTGCTATATATTGAATTCTTACAATAGAATAAGAGAAAAGAAAATGTTATTAAGAAAATTATAAAGAAGAGAAAATACTTACAGTACTCAACTGTATTGACAAACACCCACAGATAAGTGGACCTGTGCGGTTTAACCATGTTGCTTAAGGTTAACTGTAAATAAGCCCCCCCCTCATGAGTGCCTTCTTGCAGTGACCTGCTTTAGGGGTATTGGGACCCCTCCTTCAAAGCTGCTGAGCCCAGAGGCCATGCTGGCCCACCCTGAGTTTTAGGATGGTATCAAAAAGAATCAATCTGGCTGCTGTGTATATTCTTGGTTGGGGACCGGGGGTGCCAGGAACACCCCTGAAGTGCTGGGATGGGGGTGGGCAAAGCAGATCCGTTTCTCAGGCCTAGGCATGGCATATCTGGGGCAGTGCAGTTGCCCCCTCACCCTTTGGCCCTGGGCTCCAACCATCTTCCACCAGCATCAGTTTCCCTTGTAGCAGCCAGAGGGCGCCTCTTAACCTCTAAGCCAGATCATGGCTCTCAGCACCCTCCCAGGGTTCCCTTGTGAAAAGTAAAAAAGTCAAGTGCTCAACGCAGTCCACAATTCTTATCTGCGCTCCCCGTCCCTCCGCTTAACCTGTCCTCACCCCCTCCCACTCTCCCCCTCTAGTCCTCAGGCTTCCTGTGCACAGCAGGTGTGCTCCCACCTCCGCCATTGCGCTATTGCGTCTGTAATGCCCTTCACCTGGCATGCTTTCCCCCAGATTTTCACATGGCTCCTTCCCTCAAAAAAAAAAAAAAAAAAAATTGATAAAACAAGAAGTAGAAATATATGTGTATTCTCTAGAAATACAGAAGAATACAAGAAATAATAGCTTAAAAAGTTAACAGCAACTACCTTTAGAAGAAGGATTGCAGGATTCAAAGGAGAAGACAAAGAACTATGTAATACTTTTATAAAAATAAAAATTAATTTTAAAAAAAATTAGGAGAAAGAGAATTGAGCTGGAAGGGAAAACCGGGGGTTATCCTTTTGCTGGATCTGACCATATTGTGGTCCTTTCTTTTGAAAATGATCTATAAGATGCAGTGATGAATGTAAATGTCCAATGCTCAAGTAAGTTATAAAGTATCATTTGAGAAAATTAAATGCATAAAAAGTAAAAATGTAAATGTAAAAAGGCGGGTCCATATCTGCTCTCTCGTCTTTCCATTAGTTCTTATAATAGTTGTTAACGATTATTGCATGTTTTAATGTTATTCATTTCCTGGCTCAGTCCTTAGTATGTAAAGTGATTCTAAATCAGAGAAGGCATTTTACTAATGCAGCAAATTGGCCTCACTTCTGAAGTGGAATCAGCTTTTAGGGAACTGATAGAGGATTTTGTCTCTAGAGTATAAATGAAGTTGCTTCATCTCTTATTTGCTTGTTTTTTTTATACATTTATCCCCAAATTTCTAGAGAGATTAGAGCATAAATTCTCTATAAAATGTTTTATTACACTTTAGAGAAATAATCCTCCATCAGTTTCCTAAAGGCTGATACTGTTCCAAAAGTGAGTCCAAATTGCTTGTATTAGTAGAATACCCTTTCTGACTTAGAAGCACTTCAAGGTACAATTGTTGACTGGGGAATCCTGGGAAGTTGGGCCATTCTCAGCTTGCTACAGGGACATGGGATTACTTCAGTGTGATTATGTGGCTGATTTTCCATAGAACTAGCCTCTAGTTATATGTAAAAAATCACCATGTAAACTTTTTGCATCGACATAGATGGGACTGGAAGAGATTATGCTGAGTGAAATAAGTCAAACAGAGAAAGTCAATTATCATATGGTTTCACTTGTGGAACATAAGGAATAGCATGAAGGACATTAAGAGAAGGAAGGGAAGAACGAAGGGCAGAAATCAGAGGGGGAGACTAACTATGAGAGACTGTGGATTCCAAGAAACAAAGGCAGGGTTTTAGAGGGGAAGGGTGGACGATGGGTGAGCCTGGTGGTAGATACTAAGGAGGGCATGTATTGCCTGGAGCATTGGGTGTTATATGTAAACAATGAATCTTAGAACACTACATCAAAAACTAATGATGTACTGTATGGTGACTAATATAATTAAAAAATGCATGTGTTACACCTTTCTAGAAAGACAATTAATTAGAAAGATTTTTAAGGCAGAAACATGAATATATTATGGAGTCAAGTGCAAAATTCATCTACATTGCAAAAATAAAAAGTCAAGTTCTCTGTATTCTGTTGTTAGAGGTACTGTGGCAGAAAAGTTGAAGAGACCTTCCACTAGACTTCAGAGATAATGAACTGTTCCCCAGGTGCTGAGAAATGATAGGAAACAAGAGAAATAAAGGATATGAATAGTGTAAACTCACACTTATTGCCTGCTAGCTGGTATTATTTAACTTTGAAGGTCAGATCCAAAATTCCACTAACAGCTTCTAGTTTTTGAGAGGAAAAGTTAGAAGTGAAATGTCTGGTGTGGAAAGTGCTAGGGCTTTAGAATCAGGCAGATTTGAATTTGAATCACAGACAGGAGAAGATTCTCCATCTCTGTTTCTCCCCTATTTAAAGAGCGAACATCTGCCTTGCAGGACTGTTTGGTCAGCATCTTATTTTTGTCATTTATTAACCTTGTGGTAATTCTTCTTCATTGTTGTAGATTAAAAATCAGTGTGTGTGAAGTATGGTTATGGGGCCTGGCAAAATGTCAATTGTTAGCAGTGGCAGTGCTGTAAAGAACATAAGGCTGACATTTTTGTATAAAATGAGAATGAGAAATGATAATCCACTTTATAGGAATCCACTTTATAGGAAAAAGAAACTATTTTCTTTTTTAAATTAACCATGATGTAAACAGAGAAAATCTTTTGCAGATACCTATGCTTCCAAAACTTATGTGAAAATTAGTTTTTAACCAAATCCTGGAGATATTTATTCTTTCTATACCAAGAGGTAGTTTGCTATTTCTGTAATGATGTAATTTCTGTAATGCTATTTCTGTAATTTATTGCCCAAATGGCAATAAATTAGTTAAATCTTAACTAAAGGAAATGCCGATATTCTGTGTATCTCTTTAGAATCTTTTTGCTTGATTTCCTAGTAACAACTAGCCTCGCTGTTGGTTTTTCATTTTGGCATGAGTGAATGTGTGTGTGTGTGTGTGTGTGTGTGCATGCGTGTGTGTATGTGTTATTTATTGCCTAGAGAGTTAACTCTGTTGTCTTTAAATTTTAAGCAAATGAATTAAACGTTTGTTCTCTTTTTTTGAGGTGGTAATAAAGGTTAATTGTGTTAAATTTAACTCCCAGGGCTCTCAGTTCTCTCTTATCTATGTCAGTGGCCTTAAATAAGATTAAAGTTTCTCTTTCTTTGTTCTAAATGATTAAGAATTGACTACATAAAAGCTTTTAATATACATTCACCTCGTGAATTTACCATTAGCATCAGTGATGGCTCCTTCTGTCGTTGCCTGGGAAGCACTGTCACCAGCCTACCCTGTAAGTTCTAGTTCTTTGGAGAAATGGAGCAGGGCAGAGGCCAACAGTGCAGGGCATGGGGGATGCTAACAGAAGTGTGAACTCTCTTTAGAACAAAGTCATAAGAACTAGGGAGTGAGGAGTTCTAAGGAGGGAGCGATGACATTGTTGAGGAATAGGGAAGCCAGGTAAGGCAAAAACTAGGTAATTCGTTAGGCCAGGCAATAAAGGTTTTTTTTTTTCTTTTGAAAAATTTTTTTTTAATTTACCTCTACTGTATTATTAGTTTCAGAGGCAGAATTTAATGATTCGTCAGTTGCATACAACACCCAGTGCTTATTACTTCAAGTGCCCTCTGCCAGCTCAGCCCTAACTTCAGATATATATGTGCTTTCTGGATTTACTTAAATATTCACACTCAACATGTTTAGCTTTCTTTTTTTTTTTAAGATTTTATTTATTTGAGAGAGAGCCCAAGTTGGGGGGTGAGCAGAGGTTAAGGGAGAAGCAGCCTTCCTGCTAAGCAGGGAGCCCCATGCAGGGCTTGATTCCAGGACCCTAGTATCATGACCTGAGCCAAAGGCAGATGCTTAACTGACTGAGCCACCCAGGTGCCCCTCAACGAGTCTAGTTTTCCCCCTTGAAACCCATCTTCTGTTCTATATTATCTCAGTTGGTGACTCTATTTGGTAGCAATAGCAGGACCCTGTCATTCTCCCCCTACTTATTTACCTTCTCCACTAGATCAACAGCCAGTCCTGTCAATTTTGCCACCTATATATTTCTTAAAATCTAATCTCTCCACTTTATCAACAGAGCCTTTGTCACTGGGCCCCCAGCATCTCCTAGTGGACTAATGGAACAGTCTCCTATTGATAGATCTTAAGCCAGATTTTTTTTTTTGCCCCAATTTATTCTTCACACAGTCAACAGTAATATATCCAAATGTTACTACAACCAGACCACAATGTAGGCTAAGACTATTCCCTGTCTTCTCTTTCTCTTACAGAATAAAACCACACAGCTGAGCACATCATGCTAATGGGAGGCCTTGTTTCTCTACAGGTCTCTTACTTTTGCTGTCTTCTGAAGTGTCCCTCACACACAAAACTTTCCTGCCTCCAAGTTCATGCTGTTTCTTCTGCCTCATATGCTCCCTTCAGAGTCTTCCCAGTTGTCACGTTCTCCCATGACCCCCATCCTTCATCACGGGCAGCTATTTTACTCTCCACTTTGCCTGCATGTTACCACGTATACAATTCTAAGTGGCACTTACCAAACCTAATGTCGTTATTCATTCGATACATATTTATTGAACACCTACTGGATCCTAAGGAAATAGGTTGGAGAAGAAAGACACTAGGATATGGGACTATGTCTATTTAATCTTTATTTCAACAGGAAACACATTGTTTGGTTCAAAGTTCAGGGCTCACTAAATATTTGTTGCATAAATAGTTATAATATGATTTTGTAAAAGTGGACTGTAGAACCATTGTACAGATTATTTAAAACCACAGTAGACAATCTACTGTGTAGATTAGTCAACTAATCATGTTTTGCTGGGGGTTGAGGGTGTCAGGGAATTCTGCTGGGCAGAAGTGCATTGTTAAAGGTTAAGACTAGAATATAGTCCAACTGGGCTTTTTAAATGCTAAATTGAGCCTTAGAGAAAATATGTGGAACTTGTTCAATAGCATTTGGCCAGTTAGGGTGAAGTCAGAATTCAAATCTAGGTTTGTTTGATTCGAAAGTTTATAACTTTTCCACTATCAGTATAAGTGGAAAAGAGATACCAACTATACCATCTTTTGTGTGGTTTGCTGACCTGGGCAGCATTAGCCAGCACAGGTTGGATCAGTAACCTACAACTGATCAAAGCATAGATAGACAAGAATATCGTGTGTATATATGAAAGTCTAAATGAATGCTATACAACCCAGTTGCTTATACACCGTATTGATTATTCTCTCTATAGACAAGCCCAATACTTTTATAAATGTCAATTAACCAGATTTTTTTACTAGCTAGTAGTTACTAAAAAGGCAACAAAAGAAAACCCCCAAGGTCCATCTGTGGGCACATGTGCACACACAAACACACACACACACGTACACACAGACATCACATGTGTTAAGTATTATAAAGATATCGGGAATTTGCCCCAAATGCCTAGCAGCAGTTAAGATGGGTCAAAGTTAAAAACATTTGAAGAGCTACTTTTATATCTAGCTTTCACTTTTTTCCTATTTCTTTTTTGGTGTTATTAGCTTGCTACCGTCAAGTGAAGTAATTAGGAGCTTGTTTTCACCTGTTTTCTGATCACCCACCTGCCTGCTTCTGGTCACAGGTGCCAGTTGTTTCTCAAAAATAATCTGAGTCAGTCACTTCCCCTGCCGATGAACATTTAAGGAGTGGATGTAAATGTAAGGGAACAGCGTAGACTAGTTTGAAAGGCATGCGAATCCACACATCTAAATTCTCTAGGTTAAAGGCAAGGTCTAGAAATGTTTCTTTTGGAGGAAAATGCACTTTGCAAAGCGCATTTTAGTATTTGCGCTTTCATTTTAGTATTCATTTTAGTATTTATTTTAGTATTTTCTCTTCATTTTAGTATTTATTACATTGCATTATATATATTTTTTCTGTATTTATAACCACTAGCTGACTGTATACTTGAGAAAGCGGATACTTTGTTATTTATCTTTGGGTCCTGGCACTGTGTCTGTCTACTGAGTAGATGTTCCAAAGATGTCAGCAGTCAGGAAGGAAGGGAAATGAGAAGGAGAGAAGGGAAGAAGTGGAGAAGAAAGGAGAGGAAGAAGGGAAAAGAGGAGGGAAGGGAGAGAGGAAGGGAGAAAAAAGAAGAAAATGAATGTCATAATTAGAAGCTTACCATTTCACCAATTACCTATATAAAACCATTTTTTACTCTATTATTTTTAAGTTGGCTCTTTTCTAACTAAAGATAATTAACATTTGTATTAAACTGAAGAATTTTAAAATGTTTTATTATGATGTGCATAAAATTATTATTTTTTTAAACAGCTTTCAAAAGAACTTGGAAACCTTACATTGCCTGAATGCTTTCAAAGGGATTCAAAGGAAGAACTAAGAAATCAGCCATTGAGCAATGCCAGCTCATTAGACAGTCCTTTTCCCTGTTGGAATCCACTTGTGCCAACATATGGCATCAATAACCCTCTCATTGAATATTTATGATCTTATATGAAACTTTTCAGGAAAAGTTTATTTTTTTTAACTCACAAGCAACTAATATTTTTTATTTGTGGTGGAAAAATAAACATCTTATATCTTATTTTTTTCTAAGGAACTATGTTTGCAGATATAGTCATTCACATTCATGATGTTTTTATTGTGTCCTTAATTTTCCAAGCCTGAGTACAAAGGTGGTAATAAAATGCTAATCCAAATTATCATAGTTTGCATTTATATAGCATTTCAGGGATGGCAAAGTGCTATAACATATACTCACATTTACTCTAATTTAGGTCCTTGCTGTCAAAAATAGTTGTTGAATCTGACTTTTCTTCCCTAAATCCTCCTAGGACCATTATGATGGGCTCAAGGTTCCCACCGTCCCCTTCACTCTCCCCTACTAGGCAGCTGCCAACCACGTTGTCAGTTGTCACTGTTATCTTTCCAAAACACAGATCTGATGGTGCAGAGGGAGGAGGGCACTGCAGTAGAAATGGTTTTATACCAGACGGAACTGAATTTGACTGCTGACTCCGACACTGCCTAGGTTTATGGTATTGTAAAAGTCAGCCCTCCTGAGTTTTCCCATGTGCAAAGTAGGAATAATAATACCTGGCTTGCAACATTGTTGTAGGAAGTAGAGATGATATATTTTAAAATCTAGTTTAGTGACTGGCACATATGTAACAGGTGTTCAGGAAATGGTGCCCAAACTCTCTCATTAATTGCAACTCCCCCACATTAGAATATTCATGAAAGAACAAGGGATATACAGAGTGAAACAAGGTGACAATGTGTCTGGCATTGCACGATACCCTGTAGATGCTGCTGGAACTAGAGAAGCTTACAGTCTAACAGTCCCAAAACACTGACATCCAGGCTTCAATAGGGATAAATAACAGAATGTTAGGTAGGTGCAGAAACTGGAGTTGCTGAGTGTGGCAGGAGATGTGATGCAGGCCAGTAGAGGGAAAGGTGTGAGGAAGAGACAGAGAACCAGAGAATGACTGGAGGAGAAACTGGAGAGGTGAAGGGCATTGAAAGCCACATTACAGAGTTTGGGCTTTGTCCTGAAGAAAGCAGAAAGACAATGAAAACGTCTGAGTAGGGGATGGACCCGATTACATCTGCTTTTTTAGAAATAACATGTTATGACCTATTACAAGGTCCTTAACCTGCTCTACAGATCCAAGCATGGGCTTCTAGTGATTTGCAAGTTCTTGACATTGGATGCAGATGAGTATGTGTGTGTGTGTGTGTGTGTGTGTGTGTGTTTCTGGAGGTAGCAACTGTAAGGTTGACTCAAATGATTAAAGATTACAACTGGAACACTTCCTGTGGGATAAAGCCCTGACTCCGACCCTTTCACATTCTGGCTAAAACCTTTATGTGGAAATCAGATATACAAACATAACTTATCTTGTAAATCAATGGAGAAATAATGAACTATTTTAAAAATGATGCTAGAATAACTGGTCATCTATAAAGGGAAAAGAATGGATCCTTACTTCACATCATTCTCAAAAATAAATTCCAAATGAGTGAGGTCAAAGCATTAAAACTTTTGGGAGAAAAAAATAGGAGGCCATCTGTACATATTAAAACTGAGAGATTAATTTGAGTACTATAAATGTCTTTTTATCAAAAGATACCATAAAAAGAATGGAAAAATGAGCCATGTATTGAGAGAACTGGCAAAGAATCAGTATCCAGAATATGTGATGAGCTCTTTCAAATGAATAAAACAGGAAAATATGTTCAATTTTATTAATTATTAGGTAAAATATGTTACCATGGCACATACCACAGATTGGGAAAAATTATATAGTTTGATAATACCAAATTTTGGAAATTTGTATGAAGAAATAAGTATGAAGAAGGAAAAATTCTTATCTTTGTTAGTGAGAATTTAAATTGTTATAGCTACATTGGAAAAAAAAATTCTGTTACTTAGTAAATCTGAACATATGCCTACCTCCTTAGAGAAACTTCTGTACATGTGCTCTAGCAGACATATAAGAATGTTCTTAGCAGCATTGCTTATATTAGGGAAAAAAATGGAAAAAACCCAAAGTCTATCAACAATAGAATATATAAGACAATTGTGTTTTATGAAGCACGAAGTGGTAGAAGTGAATAAATAGATTATATACTTCAACATGGAATAATGTCGATAACATAATACTGTATGAGAAGGCAAGTTGCAGAAGAAAGCATACAGTATTATTCCATTCATATAAACAGACAAATCTTAATAATAGATATTTTAGGATTAATAGACCTGTGACAAAACTATAAATAAAAGTGAGGGAATAAGCAAAATAAAATTCAAGAAATTGGTTGCCTCAAGATGGGTCAGGTAGGAACCAAAAGACATGAATGGGAGGGGCATAAAGTAGCTTTGTTTAGTGGATTGAGGGATATGGGTCTTTGTTTTATCATCACAATTTTAAAAGAACATGCATATTATATATACTCTTGTACATTCACATTTCACAATAAAAAATTTAAAAAGACAAAACAGTCATAAGATGCATATAATGACCCACAAAAGACATGGTTCCTTAGCTTAAGGAGTTCCTGGTCTGGTTGTTTCAGAATCTCTGTCCTTCTTCCTTCATAGACAAATGAGTTGTGAAGAACTCTTCCCTTTATCTTTGTTTCCTTTCTATATTCTGCTACCATTTTTCCCTCTACTTAAACTGTATGCTGAACTCAATCATTTCAGCCTTCTATATTTTTCTTAATGTAAGCCCTTAAGGTGACGAATCACTCCCAATTACTCTAGCTATCTCTTGCCATTTTTAACACGTAATATTTTATTATTGCTTACTTGTATTTTATAGTTTCCAATATGATCTCTCCTCTGACCCGTGAGTTATCAAATTTAAATTTCTACAAAGCTTTTAAAGTTATTCTTTGGTGAATACTTTATAATTTGCATTATGACCCAAGAATTTGGTCTTTTTGTTACAAGTTCTTTGAAGTTTGTTGAGACTTTCTTTATGTCTAGTATATGGTTAATTATAATTTTTCGTATGCACTTTTAAAAAATGTACTATATGTGGCTGAGTTCAGTATTCTCTCTGTGTCCAGCAGGACAAGCTAGTGGCCATCAATTCTTCTATAGCTTTTCTTTTTGTCTGTTTTTAATCAATTTTGGGGGTTTTTTTTTGTTTTTAATCAATTTTTGAGACAAATTTGTCAAAATACCCTCTTATGATATTACCACCTTGTAGACAAATGAAATTTTTCTTTAAATGTTTTAAAAATGATAGTAGGTGCATACAAGTTCAGATTTATATATTCCTGGTGAGCTAGTGTTTTTTAACATATGGCTATCTTTATCTGACTATCTTTTCCCTGATACATATGCATTTCTTGTTCAGATTTTTAGTTCTACCCAGCTTTATTGAGCTATTATTGACATATAACATTGCAAATTTGAAGTGTACAGTGTGATGACTAAATATATGTATATATTGCGAAACAGTTACCACAATAAGGTAATTAAGTATCAGTAAGGTACCACATCTCCATCCGTTCACATAATTAGGAGTTGTGAGTGTGTGTGTGTATGTGGGTATGCATGGTAACAACATTTAAGATCTACCTTCTTTAAAACTTTCAAGTATATAATATAGTTTTGATAATAATTATAGTCACCATGCTATGCATTAGATCTCTAGATATTATTTATCCTATACTTGGGAATTTGTACCCTTTAACCAACATCTTCCCATTTCTTCTATCCCACAGTCCCTGATAACCACCATTCTACTCTCTATTTCTCTGAGTTCAACTTCTTTAGATGTCATATACAATTGAGATCATCCAGTATTTATCTTTCTCTCTCTGACTTCTTTCACCTAGTGTAAAGCCCTCGATTTCCATCCATATTGTCATAAAAAGCAGGATTTCCTTCTTTTTATGACTGAATAGCATTCCACTGTATATAAATATATATATATATGTATGTGTATGTATATATATATATATATATACATATACTCACACACACACCATACCTTTATTCATTCATCTGTTGATGGACACTTAGGTTGTTTCTTATGTCTTGGCTATTGCAAATAATGCTACAATGAACATGCACCTCTTTGAAATAGGTATTTGCATTTTCTTTATATATATACCCAGACATAGGATTGCTGAATCCTATTCTTAAGAAACATCCATACTGCTTTTCATAGTGACTGTACCAGTTTACAATTTCACCAACAGTGCCAGAGTTCCCTTTTCTCCACAGCCTTGCCAGCACTTATTTTTTTGTCTTTCTGGTAATCACCATTCTGACAGGTGTGAGGTGATCTCTTATTTTGGTTTTGATTTGCATTTCCTGATGATTAGTGATGTCAAGCATATTTTCATGTACCTGTTGACCATTTGTATGTCTTCTTTGGAAAAGTGTCTATTAAAGTCCTTTGCCCATTTTTTAATCAGGTTGCTATTTGTTTTGCTTTGTTTTTTGTTTTTGTTTTTGTTTTTGTCTTTACTATTGAAATTTGATAAATAGTTTGCAAATATTTTTCTCATTCCATAGGTTACCCTTGTATTTTGCAGATCGTTTCTTTTGCTATGCATAAACTTTTTAGGGTGATATAGTCTCACTTGTTTATTTTTGCTTTTGTTGTTTGTGCTTCTGATGTCATGTCCCAAAAATCTTTGCCAAAACCAATGTCAAGAGCTTTTTACCTATGTTTATTTTTTCTTAGTAGTCCTACAGTTTCATATCTTGCATTTAAGTGTTTAATTCACTTTGAATTAAGTTTTATAAATGGTATAAGATAGGGGTCCAATTTCATTCTTCTGTATGTGGTTATCCAGTTTTCCCATCACTATTTATTGGCAAGACTATCCTTTTTTTTTTTTTTTTCTTGGCTCCATAGTCAAATATTCATTGAATGTATATGAGTGGGTTTATTTCTGGGTTCTCATTTCTGTTCCATTGATCTATATGTCTATTTTTATGCCATTATCAAATTGTTTTGACCTACCTTGATTTTTAATTCTAAAGTTAGAATTTTTTTCATTATTTTATATAGCTAATGTTTGTTTGGATTTAATCCATATGTTCTGTTTAATTTAAAATTTTTTAAAGATTTTATTTATTTATTTGACAGAGAAATCACAAGTAGGCAGAGAGGCAGGCAGAGAGAGAGGAGAAAGCAGGCTCCCCGCTGAGCAGAGAGCCCCATGCGGGGCTCTATCCCAGGACCCTGAGATCATGACCTGAGCTGAAGGCAGAGGCTTTAACCCACTGAGCCACTCAGTCGCCCCTAATTTAAAATTTTTTTAATACTATTACTTCGTGCAGCTCAAATGTGTCTGTCAGAGTCCTTTGCCTTCTTAGTAAAAGATATCTTTTGAGGGACCCCTGGGTGGCTCAGTCAGTTGAGAATCCTACTCTTGATTTTGGCTCAGGTCCTGATCTCAGGGTCTTGAGATTGAACCCCAAGTTAGGCTCTGAGCTCAGTGGTGAGTCTGGTTGAGATTCTCTCCCTTTCTCTCTCTCTCTGCCCCCTGCCCCTGCTCATGTGCCCTCTCTCTCAATTAAATAAATAAGTCTTTTTTTTTTTTTAAAGATATCTTTTGGCAGTTGTTTTAGTGAAAGTGTCTTGGTAGTAAACCCACTTTGTCTTTATCTAAAAATGCTGTCATTTTGCCCTTTACCTAAAAAAAGCTGCAACAATTATATTATTTACTCTTAGTACTTTAGTAATAACATCTAATGAGTCATTGCTTTAATTGTTAAATCTTCTGTCTTTCTCATTCTCAATCTTTAGAAGGTAATCTCTCCTTTGGTAATTTTTAAGATCTATTGCCTTTGATACTCTGCAAGTTCATTAAGTCTAAATGTAGGTTATTTTTCATTTAACTTACTTAGAATTTTTTGAGCTTCCTCAATCTGAAGATGAGAGTCTCTCAACAATATTGGAATTCCTCAGGCAACCCATCCTCTCTTTCTCTAATAAATTTTAGTTAAATTTTAAAAACTCTTATGTTCTTCATGTATATGTTCTTCATGTATGTAACCATGTTATGTTCTTCATGTATATACCAGTCTTTTCTATTTGCCATCCCCTTGTTTTTCATTCAGTTAATTTCTTCTTAACATCTAGTTCACTATTACCTTCTCCAGCAATGTTTATTCTTATCTGTGAGCTCTCTGTGATAATATCCTCTTTTGTCATCATATTTTCCAATCACACTTTTATTTCTTTAAACACATTAAATACATATAAATTGTATTTTACATATTATAATTCTAACATCTGCATTATTTAGAGGCAAGATTATTTGTTTTCCTGCAACATCTCATTCAGTTGATTATTTAATTATATATTTAGTGATTTTAAAAAAATGATCCCATATTTCTTAGAACTTTATCTGTGGGAATTCATTAAGGTCTTAATTTAAAGTGTTCCTTCAGAGGACATTTGTATTTATTTTTGCCAGGCATTTGGGGACAATAGTAATCCAGGACCACCTGTAACTCTGGATTGGGTTTTAGGGAGCCTTATGGATATTGTGAATTCCAGACTCTAACTCAGGAGAAGATAGGCAATGGTTGGTAAGCCCTAGAAGTCTAATTTTCATCTTTCTGTTTTTGTTTTTATTTCTTCCTTTCCTTTTTTTTGTACCCTTTTCTTTTCCTTTCCTCACTCCCTTCATTTCTTTCTTCCTGCTGGCCTTCCTTCTTTCACTTCCTTTCCTTGTTTCTTCTTTATCTTTCCTGTTTTTTTCTTTCCCTCCTCTTTCCCTCTCTCTGTCTTTTCTTCCTTCCTTTCTCCCTGTCTTTTCTTCCTTCCTTCCTTCCTTCCTTCCTTCCTTCCTTCCTTCCTTCCTTCTTCCTTTCTCTCCCCTTCCATCTTTTTTTTTCCTTTTCTTTCTTTCTCCTCACTTTACATAGAGTCAAAACTAAGAAAGGCATGCATTCCCTAATGACCTTCTTTGAAGGACTGTTTTTTCTAGTTCACTCACAGAGGATGTCAGCTTTAGGCAATCTCAAGTCTAACTGTAGTGGTCTATAAGCCAATCTCCTACTCTGTTCAGATCCCAAGGAGTTTTCCATCCTCTGTTTGCAAAAATATCTAAGACTTTAGGGACCATAGACCAACAGATATCACCAGAGCAAAAGTTGAATGTAGACCTACTTAACTCTATGTATTATTTTCTTTTCTTGGTATTCTGGGATTTAAGGATTTTTGTACTTTACAGACAGAGCTTAGCTATGCATTAAAGGAGTGTGTGTGCATGTGTGTGTGTGTCTGCTGCACTAAAATGTTCTTCTTTGAATATTTAGCCCACCATACTGCTAAAAACAGTAATTGACAGTATCATTGCATGTTTCTTTTTAAAGATTTATTTATTTATTTATTTTAAAGAGAGAGAGAGAGCGAGCACGGGTGGGAGAGGGGCAGAAGGAGAAGAAGATAGAAAATCTCAAGCATAGTTCCTGCTGAGAGCAGAGCCCTATGCCGGGCTCGAACCCCCAACCCTGAGATCATGACATGAGTCCAAGTCCAAAGTCAAACGCTTAACCAACTGAGCCACCCAAGTGTCCCTCATTTCATGTCTGTAATTTTAATGCTGAACATGGGCCATAGCATATAATAGGTATTCATTAAATATGTTTTAAATGCATGTAAATGTAGACTCAGAGCATTCACTCCAAGATCCAAGTCTCCGCATGCTGTAAAACAAATCATCTGAAACTAGATTAAGTTACACATTCTTTGAGTTGGGAGTATCTTATGCTAGAGAAAGTTATAAAGTTATCCCCCTTTGACCTTCATCTGTCTAACTTGTGCCTGCTCTTGGGTGATCCATTTTTAATCCCCCATTCTAGGTATACTTTCATGAATCCACCCCACCACTATCATCAACATCATTTGGTGCAGATATCCTACTTTGGTGTTTACATAACACCTGATATTTACCTTCACAGAGTCTTTTTTCACATTGTAATTAACTGAGTGTGTGAATATTAAATTGTAAGCAATCTGAGCTCAGCAGCTATGTCTTACTCACTTTGTGTCCCTTGCACTTAGCATAGTATCTCATTTGTAACAAATATCAACTCATAGTTTTCAATGAATAAATGAAAAACATACCTCTTAGAATATACATTTTGGGGTCTAACTATGTTTTATTTTCCTCACTCAGGCCTTTATCTTCTGTAGCAGCTCCTTAGAAAATATCTAACATTGCTTTCTGGAGTCAGTAATTTAAATTGCATACTCTTCTCAAACCAATTTCTGTCAGAGTTAAATTGCTCCCTTTTGCCCAAGAAAGAAAACATTTCAGTACAAAAATATTTTAAGACTCAAAACAGTTTTAATGTTTTTGAAATGTGAAATACCATTAGCAAATAAAAGATAGGATAACCATTACCATTAACAGTCTTACTCTAATTAGCTATTAATTATATTTGCTGGTTTATACTTTATGAAAGAATCACAGCTAGTTCATAATCATTCTTTATTTCATTTTCATTCAAAGCTTGAATCTTGAAAGAATCATTAAAATGCTTTCTTAATTTCTTTTTTTTTTAAAAGATTTTATTTATTTATTTGACAGACAGAGAGAGATAGATCACAAGGAGGCAGAGAGGCAGGCAGAGAGAGAGGAGGAAGCAGGCTCCCTGCTGAGCAGAGAGCCCGATGAGGGGCTCCATCTCAGGACTCTGAGATCATGACCCGAGCTGAAGGCAGAGGCTTTAAACCACTGAGCCACCCAGGCGCCCCACTTTCTTAATTTCTTTGCCAATTTATAGACATCATGACTCATATTCAAAGTTCACTGCTTTGTTTATGAAATTTAAATTCCACTAAGATTGTTTACCTATCTGAAACTTCCAGTTTAGTGAAGTACCACTCTCAGCTGGAGTTTATCACTGTCCTCATTTTCCCTCATTTTCCTAAGTACACTTTAAAAGATATTTACGCAACATACACTATGTTCAAGACATGATGCTAGCCACTTTGGCATGTGCAAAGGTGAAACAAGTTGATACCAAGATGAATTAGACTTGACTCCGGCTTCAAAGACCTCATCATCTAGAAAAATAAGATATAAGGGCTCCTGAGTGTCTGCTTTCGGCTCAGGTCATGATCCCAGGGTCCTGGGATCAAGATTTGCATTGGGCTCTCTGCTCAGTGGGGAGCCTGATTCTCCCTCTCCCTCTGCCTGCCACTACCACTGCTTGCGCTCTCTTTCTATCACTATCTCTGTCAAATGAATAAATAAAATATTTAAAAAAGGAAAAATAAGAAATATATTACTATGTAGGTGTGCCTCTGTATATAAATATTCAGAAGGGCCAACAGTTATTAGTTCTTACTATGTACCAAACATAGTTATACACTTTTACAAGTAATTCATTTCATTAATTCCAAGGTTACTGATTATAAGACATGTCATTGTTGTACCACTAAGGAAGATACACTCCTTAAAAAATATAACTTGCTCTTTTTTTTTTGAAGATTTTATTTGTTTATTTAGAGAGAGAGTACAAGAAGGAGCAAAGGAAGAGGAGAGAGAGAATCTCAAGCAAACTCTATGTTGAGCACAGAGCTAGACTTGGGGCTTGATCTCACAATCCTGAGATCATGACCTGAGATGAAACCAGAAGTTGAACACTTAACTGATTGAGCCACCCAGGAACCCCCAAAATTATAACTTGCTCTTGATTATAAGAGTCATTCTGTATATCAAAGATGTTAATACATGAAAAAATATAGTACTTAAAACTGATGAAATATTTGAATGTGAATACTTGAATATGAATAAATAACTCATTTAATCATCTCAACATTCTTCAAGTTAGGCAATGTTATTTTTCCCATTTTTACAAGTGGGGAAATTCATTGACTTCAGAGACGTTAGCTAACTGGCCCAAGATCGCACAGCTAATAACTAGAGGCATGGGAATTGAACCCACATCAAGCTGATTCCAAATGCCATGCTTTTAGCCTCTATACCACAGGAGTCTTAGATTCTCCATGTAATAGCATGTTCAGGAGTTTCCATACCTTTTGTTCCGGAATAGCTTACTTTAAAATTGGAGAAGAATTGGGGCACTCAGGTGGTTCAGTCAGTTAAGTGTCTGCCTTTGGCTAAGGTCATGATCTCAGGGTTCTGGGATCAAGGCCCATATCAGACTCCCTGCTTAGAGGGAAATTTTAGGATTAAAATGTCTGCAAAAGCAATTTATACATTTAATGCAATCCTTATCAAAATACTGAGAGCATTTTTCACAGAGCTAGAACAAACAATCCTAAAATTTGTATAGAAGCACAAAAGACCCTGAAAAGCCAAAGCAACCTTGAAAAAATAGAGTGAAAGTGGAGGCTTCACTTTCACTCTATTCCGGTCTACCCGGTAGGTAGAAGGATGGGTTAAATGGGTGATGGGTACTAAAGAATCTGTAACTAACCACATTGTATGTGGATCTAATGGTCCTCAGAGGATGATAGAGACTGAGCAAAATTTTAAATTAATGTCTACCATGAGTATAGACCTCTATTTTTCTATTTTTTAAAGGGAAAGTTAGTAGTTAGTGAAAACAATCCATCAAAGTTCTCTTTTCTAGGTTTTATAAAAAAAGGTAGCCACACTTCTGTATGGCATGTTGAAATTCTAACATTATGTGAAGTATTGGAAATAATCTTTGTAAGGAGCCAAAAATGGCTAAACAAAAGCAAGAAATTGTATATTTTATCTTAAGTAACAATCAGCACAATCTATTTTTTAGAAAGCTAATGAGTTAAGAAATAACAACTATGCACTACATTGTTTTTGCCTATAAATAATGAATTACATGAAAGAACAAGCAGTAGTTAAATGTACTGTGGGCCAATTGCATAGTCATGTATACCAGACACTTTATCTATGGAAAATCAGCAAAATAGAATTAGAAATGTCAAATAGAAAAGATCTCGTGAAGATAATTTTTTCAGAAATGAATAAGAAATTCTGCCCCAACTGTTTTATCTTGGGCAGTCAAAATAAGATTGACATAGCTAAAAAATCTAACATTATTTCCCAAAATATGTTACTGGAAACACATATATCAAAATAATTAGATCACTAGAGTGCTTGATTAAAAATACAGATTTGACTCCCATCCCAGACCCACATCGTCAGTACTTCCTTGGGTCAATTCCAAGAATTCACATTTTAAAAATAAGCATCTCCACTTAGCAATGATTAAAACCATTCTGGATTTAAGAACTATTTCTTTAATACTTGACTCTTCCCCATTTAGTACTTTGGACTGATGGCAGAAATGAACCAATCACTAGTTTTTTTAGATTTTTTTTTGTTATCAAAAGTTAAGTGTTTTATTTGCTAGAGAGTTATGAAGCAGTGTGAGGAACCCAAAAGAAATGTGATCCCACTTATTCAATTGCATTTCAATTGCATTCAACTGCAATTCAAGAATTGCAGTTCTTGAATACTATGTAAACAATTGTTGAACTTGCTTAAATGGAAGTGATACATGGTTGCTGAGAAAGAGAATTGAGGTTATCCTGGTAGCTGTGGGAATAGAAAGAAAGGGACAATTTTGGAAAGTATTTGAAAGAAAAAAATCAGTAGGATCAGGGCAAATTTTACATTAATAGTAAACAGAGAAGGAAGGTAGAATACATTGTGTTTTGAATTTGGATAGCAGAAAATAATGAGGCATGAACATGGAGATGGTATGTGAAGCATTCTGAAAAGAATTGAGAATATGAATGTGGGAGGTGAGACTCTTGAGGTGGCCCTTTTATTACCCCATTTATAAAGATGGTGAATCTGAATTTTGTTTTACTGAGTTTATGTATGAATGGATTTAACCAAATTGAGATCTAATTAATCATTATTTTCTTTTACAGCAATTGTTCAACTGTCAAGCTCTAAGAAAACTAAGTATTCCTGATAATGATCTTTCAAATCTGCCAACCACTATTGCTAGTTTAGTTAATCTTAAAGAACTCGACATCAGTAAAAATGGTAAGATTCTCATCTTATCTCTAAATAACTTGAATTTTTAACTAAAAATATGCTTTGTTTTCTCTTAATAAATGATATAACATTTTTTATTTGATTTTATTGTAATTCAGAGTTAACTTTGTTGAAAAGTTAAATCTTAAATTACAAAGTGAAAATCTCTCTCCCTTCCACTTAAAGTCCCTGACTCACTCAGGCCTTTTTTCCTCTCTATATTCACATATTTGATTTAATCTTTTGTTAGAACATTTTACTACCTTTACACTATTTATTTTCCTCATAATCAGAGTAAAATTTTTTCCAACATGGTCAACGAGGCCTACCTGTTCACTCTGCTTGGAATTGAACTCCCAAATCCCCTTACTCTTCTCTATTTTCCCCATAGCACTGACCATCTTCTCAGTATCATAGAATTTACTTATTTATTATGATTATTGCCTATCTTCTCCTGCCTCAGAATCTAAATTCTGTTATTAGACAGGAGGGATTTTTCTGTTTTGGTCATGGATATCTCTCTCTCAAATGTCTTGAGCAGTGGCTAGAAGATAATAAGTGCTCAGTAGTATTTGTTGTATTTCTGGCCCAAACTTACATGTGTGGTGATATTGTTAAATGCTGATGCTGATGTTGATATTCTTGTGGATGACATTTTCTTTTTAATGTTTGTGGGAGTCTCCTATGTCCTCAGATATTCATAAATACTGATTTCCTTCCAAATGAATGTGGCTCCTCATTTTATAGAATAAAGCAAGGATTAATCAAAAAGGATTATATCTGAGCACTATGAGGATAAAAAACATGATCCCTCCACCGTTAAGCAAGTTGGTTAAATTATGTGTGTGTGTGTGTGTGTGTGTGCACGCACATGCATGTGTGTGTTACTTTTCAGGCAATATGTTTGATGCCAAAGGAATAGGCATGAACAAAACAGACCCCTGCCCTCATGAAACTTACATTCAAGTGAATGCATTAGACAATAAACAAGTAATTATGGATGATTAAATAAACAATTAGAGTGAAGATACAATGTTTGTGAAGGGCATGTATACTAGTGGAATAAATCCGTTTGGTGTGGTTAGGGAAAATTACCCTAAGAATTTATACCTAAACCTAGACAGGACAAATGGAAGTTGTTTTTCAGTGCGTATAAAATTTCATTTATGCTGGATGAATAAGTTATAGAGATCCCTTTTACAACAGTGTGTCTATAGTTAACAATACAATATTGTGCAATTCTAAATTTGTTAAGAGGGCAAATTTCAAGTTAAATGTTCTTATCATAAAAAAAAAAAAAACAAATAGTAGGGGGAGAGAAACCCTAGGAGGTTTGGGATATGTCTATTATCTTATTTGTGATGATGGTATCATTGGTATTTGCATATGTCCAAAGTCATCAAGTTGTATACATTAAGTATATGTAGTTCTTTGTGTATCGATTATACTGCAATATTATTTTATTATTAGGGAATAGTTCAATAAAGGCTATGGCTTGAGGAATTCAATGAGGCACGGTAGCATCTGAATAAAGGAGAATGTTTCATTTCAAGAAAACAATAGAGTAAAAACAGGGACACACAAATCTTTCTACACCATTCTAACTCACCACATAGAGGGTTTTCAGGAAGACAATTCTAAAGGGAACATGTGTTGACTTAGAGAGAATGGCAGCTAGATTTAGGCCCATTGAAAGATAACATTGTCTACCTTTATTCTTTTAAGAATAGATTTATAGGCCACGTATTTGTATGGATAGATATTTCTGTACTTATGCTGTTTACCTACTTAAATACATTCACACATCAAATTCTATTCTCAAATTACAATTCTGAGAGATATCATATGGCCAAAAATAACACATTCCTTGGTCTTCAGGAATGTTTAGCTAAGTATTCTGAGTAAATAAATATCTATTTTTTCAGGAGGATTAGAAAAAAAATCATTCCCAAACATAAGCACAAAATTCCTAAGACACATGTAATTTTATAATAATCTCCTAGTGGCTCTCTTACACCAAGAAATTTTTGTTGCCAGGAAATGAATTGCACGTTACACTTCTTTGATTCAGAAAGAAGTCTCTGAGCATCCTTAGAATCCTTGTGAATATTTTTTAGGAAATTTTTGCTGTGCTTATGATCTCTATATTCTGGAAATATTTATGCAGAAAGACATGCTAGACATGGTGAAGCAGTCTGCAAAGTTAGTTTAGTACAAAAGGTTTGATGAACATGATGATATATCAGCCATTGATAGAAGTTACACAAACAGCAAAAGATTTTGACACATCAGTCCTTTCACAGAATTATACCTAAAAAAGCGATCCCTGAATTCTGTGGTAGAGACTAGATAGTCACTTAAAGAGCATAATACACCCTTTAGGAATCTGTCAAGGGAAGAGCAGACAGGAAAAAATAAATGCAGTGTCAGCATCACAATTGGCAAGGTTGGAATAATCCTGGTGGAGGAGTCTTGGCATTTAGGTACCAACAATAGAATGTTTAATTTTGAAGCAGGGACTCACTTAAGTACTAGTCAATCTAGGCAAAAATTTGCTTGAAATGTGCTTGAATTTGATAAGTGACCTTTTATGATGAAACTAATTCACCTGGAGGCTGAGGTTAAATCTGATCTTGATTGGCCACATGGTCTCAAATCTTTACTTTTCATATCCATTTCTGCCACCTGACATCCTGATTCCATTTTCCCTCCGTAATTCAGAAATACTCTTGTATATTAAAACTTTATTTAAGTTAACTATTTTGTAGAGAAAAGATATCTACACAATTTGTGTGAATGGCTTTCATCTACCACAACTCCAACCACAACTCTCTAACGACAACTCCAACCAACTCATACCTCCCTCCATTTCATTCTCAGGTAATGTCAAATTCTTGTTCCCAAAGCATCAGGCTGGTTACTTGTGACACAGGAAAAACACTATTTTCTCTGCCCCAAATATTCCTTCCTCCCCAGCCAGAGTCTTTGGCACCTTTAAAGGACATTTCAGATGTCATGTATTCTGAGAAATATTTCCTGACCCCTTTTACACAAAGAGAATTAGTTGTAATCTATGAACATGCTATTTACCTTTATTTAGGTCTTATTTTGTGTCTTTCAATAAGGTTTTGTGATTTCCTTCAAGAGAGACTTGCACACGTTTTGTTAGAGTTATTTCTAAGTAGTTTCAGTTATTAGTTTCATATTGTGTTCATTTTTTAAGTATTTTTTAAAATTTTGATTGATGTTATATGGAAACAGTACTAATTTTAATATCTTGATCTTACATTCTGCCACGGTGCTGAATACATGACCACTAGATTCTTTTGAATTTTTATATATAAAATTGTATTTTCTGCATATGATGGTTATTTTTTTCTTACCCATTCTTATACCTTCATATTTTTTGGGTCACTTTTTCAAAATTATACTTTCTTAGGAAATCACCTATTCCGTCATTTAGATATTCAATTTTATTGTTATGCATTGCCCATAGGCTTCTTTTACATGTTTTATAGAGCTCTACCATATCTGTGCCTATTTCTTCCTTTCTATTTCTAATATTATTTACTCATGCCATCTGTTTTTTTTTCCTTTTTTTTTTTTATCATCCATCCTGTCAGAAGTTTTTCTACTTTACTAATCTTTCAAATAAAGCTTGTTTGTCTCTCTATTGGTTGGTTTGTTTATTTTCCATTGTTGATTTTTACTTTTCCACTTCTTACTGCAGCAATTTTTATTATGCTCCTTCTACTTTCTTAGGGTTTCCTCAGTTGCTTTTTGTATTCTAATATATTTGGGGGCTTTTTCAGTCATTACATAATTTTTACTGAACTATATTACAGACTACATGGTCTGGATGATACTGATTTCTCTTTATTTATTGACTTTCACATTGTGGCCAAGGATATCATCAATTTTAAAATATTCCCTTTTGCTTATGATAAAAAATAAAAATACGTCTTCTCTGGTTATTGAGTACACACTAAGGATCTACTAATACTGCAATATACAATTACATAAGATACACGTGTCCATATATAGAGAGAGAAAGAGACAGAGAGAGGAGAGAAACAAGCAAAGAAACATTCATGCTGCATATAAATCACCCTTCCTCTCTTAAGTCTTTCTGTTACCAAATTTACATGCAGCCATCCATGGGTGAATTCATCACCTTCCATGCCAATGGATCTTTTATCATTTATTCCTCAGATCTTAATTTAAAAGTAAAATAAAAATCGTATGTCTATCAGACACACATGCATTTTATGATATTATAATCTCTGAATAATAGCCTATGCCTGTTTGTAGAGTTGATACATAATCATAAAGGAGTAAATTATTTTGTATGACAAAGCAAGACAATGAATGATAAGGTTTAATTAGACAGTGGTTCAGTTTTAAGTCTGATTGTTGATTTGTCATTGCTTCAGAGAGACTGATACTATAATTTAAGGACTTTAATGAAAATGAATTAACATGAAAGCCCTTCTTAATTCTGCAGCAATTAAGTGATTTTTCTCTCATCATCTAAAACTTATTTCTGTACAAGAACAGATTTGAACAGCATCACAGTGGGCAAAATCACTATTGTTAGTTAAAATGAAAGGCAATCAGAGTTGAAGGCATTATTATGTGTTTTACTAACTTGCCAATTATTCCACCCTTTTCCCAAATGCATGCAAAACACTGACAGCAAATAATATCCTCAACTTTCAATGAGGAAAGGGAGTTTCTCTCAAACACACTAGAAAAAGAAGATATGAGTAACCAATTAAATGATAGAAATCTTTAAAAATCTGAGTATAAGAGAAACAGGGACTCTAGTAGTATGTATATAAAATTTAGGGAAATCTGTTTTGGGTCACCTTATGTAAGCTGAGGAGAAAATGTTACCATGCAGTTGTTATCAATTAACAGTAAATATGCTTTTTTGTGTTTGGCAAATCATGAGACCTATTTAGAGTAAAGCTTAGTATTTTGCCCTACTAAATGGCTCCCTTATAATGCTCTTATTGTGTTATTTATCTGAAAATCACTAGCTCTTCCCTTATGGTAAGACTACCTTTCCTTTCTGTAGAGTCCACTTCTACCCAAGCTTATAGTGTTGAAATAAAATGAGAATTGACTCCCTGTATTTCCATTGGAGAATATGATGGCAACAAATACCCGGTCTGTTCTCTTGCCACCTTCTCAGCCTGATGCCAGGACTTTTCACTGTTTTTTTTTTTTTTTGATGTCTTCATCAAGAAATAAAATCAACAAGCAATGCTTACATGTATAACTAACACTTACTCCTCAGGGGATGGGGTTTACAATATGATTATATAACTAAATATAAATTTAAAAAAAGAAACTGCCCTCACACCCTCGTCCTTCTGAAGTCTGTTCTGAGCTCTTTCACCTGAACCGATAACTTCTACTTGAGTTGCAACAGAGCCTTTTCTGAGCTGAGTGATTAACCTGTGTTCTGTGTCTCTGTAAATCCTGGAAAATTGTAAGAGAAAAAAATTGAACTGGTAATGAAGCATGTGAGCCCTCTCTCTACTACTCTGTACTCCCTCCTAACATCGGAATAAACTCCTTGAGAACAAGAACTGCTGCTCCATACACTGTTTCTAGATCCTCAATAGCCATTATCAATATGCAGGCATGTAAGTGCTCAATGAAATGCTTGATTGATAATAAAGGAAAAATTCATTGCTCAAATATGAAGTAAGATTATTAAATAGTTAATTTTGCTATTATGAATGTGCGTTTTTCAACATGTTTGTTTTTGAAGTAGAGAGAGAAAGGGAGAGAAGCAATCAGGTACCACTTTTTAATTCACTTTGTCTAAATCAGATTGATTCCACTGTGAACCAACTCATTGTTGGTCAAGGTCACAAAGACTTCTCAAAATTTTTGCCAGACATATCCCTGAGACAGAATCAATTGCATGACTGTCTCAGATTATTGATTACCTTACCTGTCTTTGGTTTTTCTCTTTTTAATGCCACTAAAGTAGGCTGAATCTTGCAGGAGACCTTCTGATTCTCCTTGCATGCATTCCTACTGAGTTCTTGATTCTCTTCACTAGAGTGGTTAGAGGTAAAGCAAACCATTCCAGTCTGTTTATATTTCTTGCTTTTTCTCTCTCTTTCTTTTAAGGTGTAACTGACCTGTACACTTTCTTCCAACTAACCTAATTGCTGAATGCTTTTCCTTTCTCATATGCAATATATTGCTCCCTCTGAAATATCTCTATAATCATTACTTTCTACTCAATAGAGTATTGCCTCATTTACCAAATATCTTTGGGGAATGTAGGTTTATACACAAACTAATTTTTCAAAATAAAATTACAGTTTATCCTTTTACATATCAAAATATTTTATTTTAATCATTCTAGTTGGAAATTGTTCCAAGAATGTTTCATATTGCATTATCTTCTTTAAATTGGTATAAATAATGCAATTTAACTTTTCCAGGTTGACTTGAGCTCATCATGGGCTGTCTTACTGAATTTTTTTTAGTATGTGTAGCTGCTTACTTATAAACACGCTAAGAATGATAGACCTGAAAAAAAAAAAGGAATGATAGACCTGAAGAGTTCTTTTATTAACTTTTTAGTTTTTCCCATCACCCATTCTATTATCAGACATCACTTATAATTTTTTCATACTGACACTCTGCCTATTTTGAGTAGCCTCTATGTATTTGTTCCCTGTAATAAATATCAGTTGAACAGTGTATAAAGAACACAAACATTCTGAACTAGGCTTATAGCATATGTTGCAGATAAATTAAATTCAGAAATAAGGAACTTTATTCCTGACCACTACACTCAAAGTTTCAGGAAGTTGATGCCATCTGAAACTTGACTGAAGGTAGTTATAGGACAAATGCAGTTTACAATGCCCCATGTGAAATTGCTACGTAGTCAATCTTGAGTGTGCACTAAACTCAGAGTTCCAGAAAGTTGGGATTGTTTGTATTTGACCTAGAGAGTATGTATGGAACAAATGCAACATAGAGTGCTCTGTTATAAATGCCACATTGCCGATCTTGGATAACTAGATTTGATGGAGGCAGCTTAACATAGGTAAGATTTGATAGTATTTGGAATAAGATTGGACTGGTTTCAAATCCTGGCTAGCCTCTGAGACTCAGTTTTTCCATTAGTTAAATGGGAGTAATAAACCACTTTAAAAAATTGTTGTGAAGATGAAATAAAGCAAAGTGCTTATAACAGTTCCTCAATAAATTCCATGTTTTTCTGCTCTTAAATCTAATCCAATTTACTAGATATACAAATAGCCTGCCTGCTTTCTCAAAATTGAAAAAAATTATAAATATAAGTATCACAATGAAAATAAAATTTTAGATGAAAATATCAGAATCTCATAAATATATTTCCTCCTTTATTTTATACAAGATATATCAGCATATGGCACTTATATCACAGAATGAACCATTTGAACTGATGATATCTATGAAATTTGGAAAACAAGCTTGTCAACATGCATTACCATAACTATTATCACGTGTACTGATTCATACAAAATTTATAAGTAATAAACATAAATTTTAATTTATTTGAGAGTACTAACTCATTCAAAATTTGATATTTGTAGGAAGTCTTTTATATTGTTTGAATAGAAAGAGATACTTTTGAATCTTAAGCCTCTGTACTAAAATCAAGTATTTCTTTCCATATTTCTAAAGTCTTTTTGTTCATTGCTTCAAGTTATTGATGTGAAAATATAATTAGATCCAATTTAATAAACACTTGCTGAGTTTTCATTGTTTTCCTCGGTCTGATCCAGGAATATCAAGAAATTGAATGTCAACTGATAAATCTCATTCTCCAACTCCATCCTCTTTTCAGATTAGTTTTTTATACAACTCCAATAATCATTTAACCCTATCAGAACCACTGATCTATTACTATTCTGATGTATCTTTCCAACCTTGCCTTTTTTGTTTGTTTTCTTTTGCCCTCTTTGCATGGTTTGAATTCTGTGGTCACTCATCACATGATACCCTTGACACCCTTACTCTTTTCATATTTCTCTGCTTGCTCAGTGAAATGACACACGTGGCTGAATCCAACTCTCTACCTATTGCTAAAAGGATCTGGAAAAAACACTCAATAACATTGACCAATGTCACTTAAATTTAAATTTATGATCAAAAATCTGAAGTGAAATCTTAACACTTCCCCGATGTTATGTGACACTTCCTTAGTCCATTGACTCTCCTTTTCTGGTGATTATTTCATTTGTTCTCCTCTGCTTTCAAACTCCCACACCTTCTCTCCCATCTTTGTGGCTGCTGATTCTACTCTACTAAAAAATATTAAAGCTCTCAGGTGATAACTTCCCCAGATACTTCCCATCTTAGCTACCCATCTACAAGCATCTGCACCCATAGTCTCTGACTCCTGCCTATTGGCACAGATGAACTATCCCTGTTCCTCTCTGAAACCAGTCTCTCTACTGAATAACCACCCTCTACTGCCTACCCATAGATATCACTCCAGCAATTCTCCTTGCTTTCTATTACATCATTAGGATTTTCTTTTTTCCTTGTTGACTCTAATTAGTGTACACACATGCTGTTATTTTTTCCATTCTAAAGAAAACTTCTTGGCTCCTCTTACCTGAATGTCCCCCTCCCCCTTGCAGCAAAAGCTCTAGGTGAAAATGTCTATATTCTCTATCTACAATTTCTTTCCTCTTATCTCCTCTTAGACCATTCCTGTCTTCAAGCCCACTAATCCTCCAAAATCATTCCAGTTAGGGACACCCTGATCTCATCATTGCTAAATCCACAGTTTTTGGCCATCATTTAATTTGACCTATCAGCATCATGTCAAACAACTGATCACTTCTTCCTACTCAACACATTTATTTCCTTTGGCTTTTAGGAGTCAATACTCACTTATTTTTTTTGTCCCATCCATCTGATTGACTTTGTTCAGTCTCGCATGCTGATTCTTCCTATCCTCATTTTGACATCCTTCATGCTTCAGTTCTTGGTCCTCTTTTCTTCATTATCTTATATCATTGGTGTTCACATTTTGTCTCATGGTTTAAATACTATCTATATTATAATGACTCCCCAATATTTTGACCTACAGTCTAGACCTCTCTCCTAAACTCTAGGTTCATAAACAAATACCTACCTGACATGTCCTCTTAGAAGTCTAAAAGACATCTCAAATTATACATGTCCAAATGGGAACTTTTTATCTTCTTTTCAACACCTATTTCACATACTGTTTTTTCCCATCTAAATTAAAGGGAACCCCTTCATTCAAGTTGCCTGGGCCAAAAAGCCTAGAGTCATCCATGATTCCCTTTTTTCTTTCATATTCCAGGTCCAATCTACCAGGAAATCCTGTTGGTCTTAGATTCAAAATACATCCAGATCCAATTCACTTATTACTCCTTCCACTGCTCTCAACCAGAGTAAACCACCATCAACTCTTTTCATATCTTACTTGCAAAAGCCTCCCATTGGCCTTCCTCCTAGAAAGGCCACCCTACTCAGGGACCAGAATGATCCTCTTAAACTATAAATCAGACCAAATTACACTAATGTCCTTCAATGTTTCTTTATTTCATTTAGAGTAAGAACCAAAGTCCTTGCAATGGCTTGAGAAGCCCTGCATGTGTAGATACTCTCATTTAACCCCCCATCCACACCGCTATTACCTCTCTGACTCAACTTTTTACTACTTTTCTCTTCTTTGCTGTATTTTAAGCATTCTGGACTCCTTGCTATTTCTAGAATACACCAAGTATACTCAGGCCTTCTAGCATCTTCACTATCTATTCCTTGTGCCTGGAATATTCTTACTTTCCACTTTCAGACATCCAGATATCTGTATCTTATCTCTCTCACCTTCTTCAAGTCCTTGCTCAAATGCCATCTTCCTAACCAATAACGAGGCTTACCCTAATCACCCTAGTTAACTTCAAAGTTCCCAGGTGTTTCTGATCCTTCTTCATTCTGCTTTTATTATCTTTTCCCATAGAGCTGCTTATTGCTAAGATACTATATAATTTTATATATTTAAATTAATTTTCACTATGTTTTATTGTACAAATTCCTTTGCTAGACTAAAAGCTCTGCAAATGAAGAGAATGTATCCGTCTTTATTATGCTATATTCCCAATGTTTAGTACAGTTCCTAACAGAGGAGGTACTCAAATATTTGTCAAATATATGAATGGCTTTTTCTCTCAAGGACCTTGTAATCACAGTTAGTGAGTCAAATATCAGAAAACTATATATAATAAGACAGTAAAGCGGTGACTCCTCAACTTATAAGGAAGTACTATGTCTCGTTTTTTAGTGTTATTTAATTTCAGACATAGTCTAATATAAAATGCTAGGTACTAAGAGGAGAGAGTGACATGGACTAAAATAGTTGAATAAATTTCATGCAGATGATAGAATTTAAATGTGTTTGTATTGATAATATTTAGATTGAGGATTTAGGTAAGGGAGTGGATGAGGACAGATAAAAATTATAACAGTAAATAAATATATCCAGATAAAAGCTAAAAACAGTTTATGTGTTATATAAATGTCTTACATTCCAGTTTGCCTTCCATATATGATCATAAGGATCAATGTTGCTATTATTATTTATTATTATTGTTAAGCTCTATGTTTGATAATGACAAAATTGTTTGCTTCACTTGGACTCCATACTTAACTATTGCATAGGGGAAAAACATTTGCTTTCATACTTTAATATCAACTTAAAACCAACTTAAAGCCTAACCCAAGATTTTAATGACAACTTAGTTTTGTTTTTTT
>CM052798.1:51127166-51503819 GCA_028533885.1 Nasua narica
CTAAGACTTGTAAGTTTTACTATTAGATGATGGGGCGTAGACCTATTTTTGTTGATTTTGAGGGGGGTTCTCTGTGCCTCCTGGATTTTGATGCTTGTTCCCCTCAGCAGATTAGGGAAATTCTCTACAATAATTTGTTCCAATATACCTTCCACACCTTTCTCTCTTTCTTCTTCTTCTGGAATCCCAATTATTCTAATATTGTTTCATCTTATGGTATCACTTATCTCTTGAATTCTTCCCTCGTGGTCCAATAGTTGTTTGTCTCTCTTTTTCTCAGCTTCTTTATTCTTTGTCATTTGGTCTTCTATGTCACTAATTCTTTCTTCTGCCTCATTTATTCTAGCATTAAGAGGCTCCATTTTTGTTTGAACCTCATTAATAGCTTTTTTAATTTCATCTTGGTTAGATTTTATTTCTTTTATTTCTCCTGAAAGGGATTTTATTTCTCCCGAAAGGGATTCTTTGATGTCTTCCATGCTTTTTTTGAGCCCAGCTAGCACCTTAACTGTCATTTGGATCTCTATTTCCGACATATTACTGATGTCTGTATTAACTAGGTCTCTAGCCGTTGGTAGTATCTCTTGTTCTTTTTCTTGTGGTGAGTTTTTCTGCCTTGTCATTTTATCGAGCTAAGAATAGATGAGTGAGAGAGAAAAGTACTCTGGAGTTCCACAGCTCTCACTGATTGATGAACTTGGGCTTGGCTGGATATTCTCACTGATCTTCTGGGGAGCGGCCTTTTCAACTTGGTTCTCAGATATCTTTGCCTGAGGCAGAATTGCCCCTCCCTTGCCCAGGGAGGAGCCAAGCAATTCGCTCAGGTTCGCGCTCTCGAGTCTTTGTTCCCTTAGCGCTTTCTGTAAAGCCCTGGAGGCCGGGAATGCAAATGGCAGCTCCCAGTCTCAGGCTGGAGGAGGTGAGCGCTGGAGTCCCTGCTTCTCAGGGCGTCCTCAGAGGAATGCAGTCAATCACTCCCGTCTCCTGGGTCCCTGCACAAGCTCCGAGCTCAGCCACCGGTGGCGGAGCTTTTCTATCTCCACCGCGTGGCCCAGTCTGGAGTCTCCAAACCCAGCAGATTCCTGCTGCACACTCCCGCACCGCTCCTCCCCGAGGAGGAAGGAGGGGGTCTCTCCGGAATACCTTATATGGTCCCCGCTTGAAGGGCCGCGGCGATGGTCTAGGGTAAGCCCCAGTTGAAAACGCACTGCGCGCCTCTTTCTCTGCCACCAGCTTCTCCACCCAGATATCTGGGAGCTCTGCCGCACTCAGACACCCCTGGTCTCTTTGTGACCTCACGGGACCTGAAACCACTCTTTTCCCGTGAGGGCTAAACCTCCTGTTTAGGCTCTGGAGCAATGTCTCTCAGTGAAGCAGACTCTAAAAGCTCCGATTTTGTGCTCCGTGGCTCTGCGGCTGCAGGGAGCCGGCCCCTCCCCCCGCGGTCTCTCATCCTGTCGCTTTGGATTCACTTTTCCAAGCATCCTACCTTTTGGAAAGTGGTCAATTTTCTGCTCCTAGAATTGCTCTGCTTCCTCTCTTCTCTCTCCTGTTGAGTATGCTGGGTTTTAGAATGATTTGAAAACTATCTAGATGAACTTCTGTGATCCAACTCTATCTCAACCTCCTACTTCCCCGCCATCTTCTATCTAATGCCAGGTTTCTACTTTCAATCTTTACAAAGGAATCTATGCTCTCTCTGTGATGTCTTTCAATTGTTTAGTCTCTTTTTTTCCCAATTAATTTTATTTATTTTTTTGTGTGTGTGTTCCAAGATTCATTGTTTATGTACAATGAACAGTGCTCCACGCAATACATGCCCTCCTCAATACCCACCACCAGGCTCACCCAAACCCCCCCCCCCAAAACCCTCAGTTTGTTTCTCAGAGTTCACAGTCTCTCATGGTTCATCTCTCCCGCCGATTTCCCCCAATTCACCCTTCCTTTCCTTCTCCCAATGTCCTCTATGTTTTAATTGTTTAGTCTCTTGACCACCACTCCACATTTTTAGGAACTTCCTACAGCAGAATCCCATGTCCAGATATCATAATCTGTGTTAGTTTTCTAATGCTATGTAAGAAATTACCATTAGTTTAGTGGCTCGACAATACATTATTATCTCTCAATTTCTGTGGGTTAGGAATCTGGGCATGTTGTAGCATGATTCCCTGCCTCAGAGTTTCACCAAGCTGCAATCAAGGTATCAGTCAAGGTGTATTTTCATCTGGAGGCTCAATGGAAAAAGAATCTACTTTCAAGTTCACTCAGGTTATTGGCAGAATTCATTTACTTGCTATTATAAAGTTGAGAGCCCCAGCTTTTCAGTGGCTCTTGGCTGAAGGCCACACTTGGATCCTAGAGGTTGGTATAGTTCCTGGACATGTTGACCTTCTCCATAAGCAGTTCACAACACAGCAGTTTGCTTCTTTAAGGTCAGCAGCTAAGTAGAGTTAATCTTCTAGCAAGATGGTATTATGTAATACAGTTATGAGAGTGACATCTCATATTTTCCATATTCCATTGATTAGAAGCAAATCAAAAGTCATCACACTTAAAAGAAAATCATGCAAGGTCATGAACATCAGGAAGTGAGGGTTATGGAGGCCACCTTGGAATCTGTCAACCATATCTTTGATATCTGGTTTGCTGAGACTTTGTACTATCAATGGATATTGAATTTTGTCAAAGCTTTTTTTTTTCCAAACATCTGTTGACAAGATAATATGCTGTTTTTTTTTCTTTTTCAGTGTAATGATATGGTGAATTACATTGAATGGTTTTTGAATGTTAATCTAAATTTGCATTCCAGGAATAAAGATTACTTGATCAGGAAGTATTACTTTTTAAAATAATAGCTATTATTTCTTAATAAATTAATTAATGATATGCTAATATTTTGTAAAGGACTTTCCTACCTATATTCATGAAGCATATTAGTCTGAAATTTCTTTTCTTGTAATTTCTTTGCCTGGTTTTGGTAACAGGGTAAAACTAGCCTCATAAAAATCATTGGGAAGCATTCTCTTCTATTTTCTATAAGTGTTTGTATAGAATTGAAATTATTTCCTCAAGTATTGGTAGAATTTGCCAGTGCAGCCATCTGAGCCTGGGCTTCTCTTGATGCAAAAGTTTTTAATTTCAAATTCAAGTTTCATAATAACTATAGGGTGATTCAAATAGTCTATTTCTTCTTGAATGATCTTTGATAGTTGGTGATTTTCAGGAATTTGTACATTTATGTAAGTTTTCACATGTATTGGCATCAAATTTTTTTATAATGTTCTTTTATCAACCCTTTACTATCTATGGGTCTGTAATGGTGCTCTCTCTTTCATTCCTACCATCTGTAATTTGTGTCTTCTTTCTTTTCTTTGCTTGATCAGTCTTAGTAGAGATCTGTCAATTTAATTACTCTTTTCAAAAAATCATACTTGAGTTTAATTGGTTTTTCTTTCACTTTTCTGTTCATTTTCTTTGACTTAAGAAATCTACAAAGTAGTAAGTCATGAAGACCCTGGAATATAATAGATATACTTCTGAGTATTATCATCTTAGTTTTAGTTTTAGATGTGAACTTTATAGTATAGTCTGAATGCCTTAACTAAGACGTTGGTGAAAATTATCATTCTAAAACTGAAAACTTAATGAAAAAACCATGAACCAACATTTACTAAGAACCTATAATGTCTCAGACTTTTATATATATTATCTCATTTTCATCTTTATGGCAACCTCATAAAGTAAGTAAACATTATCTACATACCTTTTTATAGATAGAAACACATGAAGATAGTGTTTAAATTCCTGGGATCCTTTCAGTGTATTTCACCAATTCTGAAGAAGCATTTGACTTTGGTTTAAATTAAAAGATACATTTTGAAAATTTTGACACATTTTAATGCATAACAATAAGGACATTGCTAATAAATTATGGTGCATTTACTGGATGGATACAAAGATTATATATAGGGTAACCATATGTCTCCGTTTGCTCAAGTCATCCTAGTTTATACCTCTTGATGTGACATGATTAATAATAACTCATTTTTAACTCTCAAAAATGTCCTAGTTTGAATAATGTAGTCACTCTGGTTATACAGGAAAATTGAAAGATAATTACAAAGTAAAGGGAGAAATCATGATACAATTTTGCAGTGATGTTAAAACATTTAACTGGAAAACAGATTTAAAATACATGAAATGGTAATGAGGGTTGTGTTAAGAAAGTAGAATTATGAACAATATTTTCTTTTCATATTCCAAATATTCTATAATATTATATTAATTTTATAATTTTACAATATATAAATTAAAATATGTAGATGTAAAATATGTTTTCAATTAGAGTAGAAGATTTTACATTGGCTTCTTGATCACAGTTTAAAAAACCCATAATGTAATTTGGTTTAAATGTTCTATTAGGGGTAAAATGCCTATATTTTTGTTTAACTTCTAAAGTAAATTCAGTTAGAAAAAAAAATGTTGAAACCAGGATGCCAGTAGCCAATCTTATTTTGCCTATTCTAACAACAAAAGGTAGCATTAATAAAAGTATTTAAATGAGTATTCTAGTTAATATTGAAGATTAGAATAAAAATAATACCATGGACAAGTAATATAATTGCTCTCATTTGCTGAGTTTGTAATTACTATGGGGGAAGTAATCATTTAATCACTAAAGCAACTCTGGAAGTGGATAATAGTATCATCATTTTACAAATGAGGAAATTGAGTCTTGCAAAGATTTATAAAGGTCACAGAGATAACAAATTGAAAGAACTGTGATTCAAACCCAGGTCTTATAACATCAATACCCATATGCTCAACCACTAAAATATATGGGTGTTGTTGTATTATACTTTCTTTGTGTAGTTTGAATAATTTGATTAATAAAATGAATGTGTTTCTTTAGTGGAATGTGTTTCTTTAGTGTTTAGTGGAAACACATTTAGTGGAATGTGTTTCTTTATACTTCTTTACAAGTATACATAAAATACTTCTTTTTTGAATTCTTTATTAGATCAGTCAGATGTGGAAAATGATCTGTTACTTCTTTTTTTTAAGATTTTATGTATTTATTTGACAGAGAGAGTGAGAGAGCACAACCAGGGGGAACAGTAGAGGCAGAGGGAGAAATAGGCTCCCTGCTGAGCAAAGAGTGTAATGATGTGGGGCTCATTCCCAGGACCCTGGGATCATGACCGGAGCCCAAGGCAGTTGCCCAACCATCTGAGCCACCCAGGAGCCCTATCAATTACTTTTGGATAGTAAAATCATTTCCTTATTGAGAGCTCCCTAACTTAGTGTAAAATGTTGGATTTCACCGAAGAGCTTGGAGGAGGATAAAGACAACCCATGATTGTCATCTTCATCAAGTTTATCTAGCTTACTAGATAGTTAGCTAGCTACTAGATAATTAGATAGCTTACTATATAGTATCTTCTTCCTCACCACTCCTTGTACATTCCTCTGGAAATGGTTAATATTGATAAGTGGGGCCATTGTCTCTATTAGAAGATGCAAAATTATACCATAAGGTTAAAAATAAATGAAATTGTTTTCTTTAGCATACTTACTGACTTAATTTTTCAAATAATATGTTTTTAAACTACAACACCAGCTCATTGAGGACATTCTTAAAATTCATTGTCTTCAAACAATTTATAATTTATCCCTGGAATAAAAAATACATAACACTTGAAAAAGCAATTGATTTCAGCATTTGCTATAAGCAGTTTGGTATAAAATAATTGGTAAAATTTTGCTAAATCTATGACTAGAATTCTGTAGAGAAAGTGAGGAAGAAGACATTAATTTTGAATATAAGTACAGAGTGACTATTCAATAAATTCTTGTTGAAGTGAATTGAAATAAAAATATACCTGGTATTAAATAAGACATTCTGTATAAATAAGCACCTTAATGCTACATTTTTTTAATAATAAATGCTTGATAAAAATGTCAACACATCTTTGTTTATTACCAGGATGAAAAACTATCTTACTTGGTATTCTGGTTTTTCATATAACTTATTTTTAGCCATCCAATCTCACAATTGGAACCTGCACAGTTTGGTCAATTCTTAAATAAAGTGTTCTATATAAGAAACCAGATTTCCTTGCAGCATAAAAAAAAGCCTTTGCCAGAGAAGCAGCAATAAATATATTTTTGATCAAAGAAGTATTACTAAATGTAATACCATTTAGTGTACACACATATGCAGAATAGTAGACTAAGAGAAGCTGGAGTAGTTTAAACTGTTCTTAAAACTAGAAAATTTGCTTTTTAAAGCTTTTTTATGTACTAACAGCTACCATGTTAAAGTAAATCATTAAATCAAAGATTTTAACATTCTTATCATTTTACATGTATTAATCTTCTTTTTTAAAAAGTCATAAATGATACCTTCTTTCCAATGAGTATAGGAGCCATAAGGACATTAGAGTAATATAGTAATTAAATGTATATTTAAATCTATTGGACATCTGTACCATTATCTTAAAAACTATTATACTCTCAGAATATTACAACAAAAGATAACTTAGAGAAAAACAACAATCTCCCACAGATTTTTTTAATCTTATAGGATAAAATTTAAACCTTGAATTGAGCATTCAGTACCCTCTAAATCCTGTCCCCTACTGATACTCTCAAATCTTAATGCCCAACACTCTTGTACAGAAAGTATTTTCTCTAGAACTCATCTTCTTTTACTCCCCTAAGGTGAATTCTCCCTTCTACATTATTCCTCTCCCTTCTTTCTCTTTTTCTATTTTCACGAATCCTGCCTCTGTTTAAAGGAAATTTGTGGAAACAACTTCTATGAAGCCATAAAAAACAATCTAACTTCAAAGTACAAACTGAACAAGATATTTGCAACAAAAATAATCAATAGAAGAGTACCTTAACAATACCTAAAGAGTTCGTACAAAGGAAGGTAAAAATATTAATTGCGTTTAGTTTGGATTCCTCAGAAGTGGATATTTAGAAAAGAATCTAAGCAGTAGATTTAGGATATGGTTTCAAGAAATCCTTGTTGAGGATATTTTATCCAACTATTTACTAGTAGGGACAACTGGACCTTAGTCTCTCTGGGAGACTATATAAACAGCATAAAACAGTATCAAAGTATACAGTACTTTGATACAGTATAAAACATGTATCAAAGCGGTGGCAAACATAGTGGTTGAAGGAGCTGAAGTATTTATAGTCTTGCTAGTCATTAGTTGAGGGCTGTTTCTGAGGGACATTAATTTCTTATGATGAGGGATATAATTTAAGTAATCTCTATACCCTAGGACATATATTAAAAAATATTTACAGAAACAATGTTTATAATAAAATAAAAACAACTGTAATGTTCATTGAAAGGAGAATAATAAATAAATTGTGGTATATTCATACAGTAGAATACTATGGTGATCTGTCATTGACATCAAAATGAGTAAATTTCACAATCCAATATTGACTTTTAAAAGTTTCAGGAAAATATTTGTTGTGTTATTTGATTTATATAATATTTAAACACATGCAAAAACCACATTTTCTTTTAGGGATTGAAATAGGTGGAGTATAGTAAAACGCAGAGTAATAAACATCATTCAGGAATTTGAGGAACAAATAGAATGAGGTAGTTGGTGAGGGGCATTCAGAGGTTCTTTTAAGGTACTGCTTCTGAGATATACATATATTCCTTTAGATATATAAGTTTTCATAACAAAAGATTAGGCACAAGAAGAGAAATTAACAGTATCCCAGGAGGAGGAAGAGGGGAAATAGGAAAAGGGTGTACTAGAAGCCAAGACAAAGAGAACAATTGGTGACAACTGTTGCTAGGCAGTGCTGAATAGAAAATGAAATAGAGTTAGTGAAATTGGGACTTAAGAGGTCATTGGGGGCTTTGGCAAATGCAGTTTCAGTAATAGAGTTGGGATAGATGCCAGAAAACAATGGCTTTTGAGTAATAAAAAGCAGTGAGTGTAGGCAGCTCTTTAAATAATTTTGTTAGTAAACTGAAGGAGGGAGGTAGGCTGTAATTTGAGGTGAAGACAAATTTGAACACTATTTTGGGGTTTTTGGTAAAAGAACATAATCTTGTCTAGGCTATTGATAAAGGCATTTAGAAATGTTTAAATAGAAATTTAATTATAGGAAAAATTTAAATATTCTAATAAGTCTCCAGGATAATTAAATCTTTTTGGTGAAAAATATTTAAATATTACAGATAATTATTTCATCCAACTCTTAAATTTTCACAAAGAATATTTCTTCAACTCTTTTAGTGACTCAAAGCATTTAGGATTCTATATAGTCAGAGTTTCAGTGTTCTTTGTCATTTTTGTGGAAAATTAATTGAACAAATTTGAATTGCAGTGTACATACATTATCAGTTAGGGGGACAGAACACTTCTCCCTTCCTCTTGGGCAGTTTTAGTTATCCTTGCAATAAAGTAAAGGTGCATGTTAATGACTCCATGAAAGAGTAAGTGAATATCCTTGCTGACTATAAATATGAATATTCTGTTGAGAAAGAATATTAAATTTAAAATTACAAAACATGGCATACAACTTGAAATTTCTATAAAAAATATCTCACTGGTGTGCATAAGGTTAGGGCAATGGTAAGAGATGTGTCACTGTGACATAAATCTCCACATAGGAGAACAGTCTGGAGGTGGGTGAATGCCATTTATTTTAATAACAGGCAAAATTTTCAAGCGATAACAATGCTCAATAAATTCTTCCATTACTATGATACCAAAGGAGAATTGAAAAATGCATTACACTTCTATTTTCTCTCCTTAGAGATACATATTTTTGTTCTGTTTCTATGGCAACATTGATGAAATAACTAAACCTTTAACTCCTTTCTAGACTCCCTGATGGCTTCACGCAGCTTCTAAATTTGACCCAGCTCTACCTGAATGACGCCTTTCTTGAATTTCTTCCAGCTAATTTTGGAAGGTAAGAATACAAAATTTAAATGATGAAATTTTATTTCACTTTAGGTAAGTACTTTACCAGGGCCAGTAGATGAGGCTTCAAAGGTAAAAATTATGATTAAAGACAGGACTCATTATTATTCATTAAGTGAGACAATGTTAATTAATGAAACATTTTCCAAAATGAAATAAAATTAGGTTTTTACATGTCACTAACAATCAAATAAATTCCAAGTAAATTAAGGAATTAAATATACAAAAAATAACATCAGAGATAATCTGGAAAAAAAGCACATGAATATTTATGGCTCTTGGGTTGGGAAACACCTCTATAGTTTAGAAACAAAGGAAATTATAATAAATGGATAGATAGATTTGACTACATAAATACATTTAAAATAAAATAATATCAGAAGGTATTTTAAAATTAAGGTAAAACATTAAACTGGGAAAACATTTCCACTGTATATGGAAAGCAAATTATATCCTTAACATATAAAGAATTCTTACAAATGAGTAAGACTAACTTCTCATTAGAAAAGAAATGAGTGACATGCATACACAATTCATAATTAAATGTTCAAATTGGTAGTGAGCACATGAAGTGTTTATCCTCACAAACAATAAAAATAATATGAATTAAAATGACAGTAAAGAACTTGTGTTCTACATATAACAAAACCTCTTTACAGTACGAGGAAAAAGGTAGTCTCACACAGCTGATGGAATTTCAGAATGTTATGACCTTCATGCATAACAGTGTGTTTTAAAAGATTTGAAAATATTTACAACTACTGCCTTTGTAATATATTTCCAGATATGTATGATAGCCTCATCAGATACTACACTAAGATTTATGAACAAGGATATTTGTCATTATTTACAATATGAAAAAAGTGGAAACACACATCTGTCTAGGGGATTAGTTGAATATATTATGATACATCCATGACAATAGTATGTCAATTTATAATTTGGTTTAAGGAAATATTTTTTAATTCTTATAAATTATGTTTAGGAGCATATTGTAATAAAATATGTAAATTTTATTTCACCAATTTGCATATAATGTATGAGTGAGATAAAAGACTGCTTCCTTGTTATTTTCATCTTCATGTTTTTCAGTATTTTCCAGGTGTTCAACAATGAACTATTTTTTATATATAAAAGATATATCTTAAAAATTAAGGCATTTTACATTTATCATCAATTGCATTTTTTTAAGTGATCACTTTTGAAATTGTTCAAATAATAAATTGGGTATAACTCAACACCTATCTGTTGGTGTTAAGAAGAGCTCAGTAGAATAATTAAGTCCCTTAATTATTAAGTCCCTTAATTAAGTCCCTTAATTAACATGTAGCAGTCTCATTTTATATGCAGAGAGCATATCAACATTTCCTAAGTTCCATTATTTTTGCAGATCATGATATCATACCACCTATGAACACCATATAGTTACAGTTTTTAAAATTCACAGATCTTCAAAAGAGCATTTGCCTAGTTTCTAAATGAATTGGCACTTCTACATTTGTTCATATAAACTGCCCTTGTTGTCTGGTACTGACTGCAACAATACAAAAACTTTTGAATTATCAAATCAGAGAATATTTATCACCCTAGACCATACTTCTTTGTCCTAAATTTTTCTCATTTTGTGGTCCTAATGTCAAGGAAGAGATGTGGGCAAACAAAAAACATAGTACCAAAACCCCTTGGAATTAGAATTTAATTTTGTATAAATTATCTGCCAAGATATGCTCTACTTTAGTTTACTAAAGTCTACTTTAAGACGTAAGTCTACTTTAAAGACTGAAGTCTACTTTAGACTACTACCCTCTATTATAGTCTAAAAAGATTTTTAACCTTCAGCTGAATAGTGTAACAAAACAATTATTAAATTTCCTTCCAAAATGTGAGATTTGGTGCCCCTAAAAGCCAAAGTAAGTCACAAAATAATGTCATGCTAGTACAGATGAGAAGATTTGAGACATACAGATGCTTAAGAAACCTTTTTTCTAGCAATATACCCATGCTCTGAATAACTGAATTACTTTATTTCATGTAGAGATTAAAAGTTTTAAAATTAAAATTAAATTAGAAACTTGGTAGCAGTCAAAACACAAAAAAAAGGGGAAGAGACCTAGATGAATAACTAAAAGCCAAGTAAAAATGGGAGAAATAGTTCAAATACTGAAATATTTCCAAAACACCAAGAATTCAGAGAATCCAATTAATATTGATAATTCTTTTTTTTAAAAGATTTTATTTATTTAACAGAGAGAGAGAGATCACAAGTAGGCAGAGAGGCAGGCGGAGAGAGAGGGGGAAACAGGATCCCCCCAGAACAGGGAGCCCGATGCGGGGCTTCATCCCAGGACCCTAAGACCATGACCTGAGCTAAAGGCAGAGGCTTAACCCACTGAGCCACCCAGGTGCCCCTAATAGTTGTTCTAAAGTAGCCTCAACTGAGTACATTTTAAAGCTCGGTTCCAGACATTTTAACAATAGTGTGTCTCACGCCGTAGAGTTTAACAGGTAGGTAACAGTGAGATGTAGGAAACTTAGTTTGGGAAACTAAAGTTAGGAGGGCTTTATTAATGCACCAGAGTCACAACAATAGAATATGACAGAGTCTGGATTTCACCCGAATTCATCTGACCACAAAGCTCAAGCTTTTAACCACTGTGCGCTATTATTTGCTTTACAAGTTCATTTAGAGTCTCTTGAGGGAGAGTATTGCCATATTCCAGTGAACACAGCACCTAGTATTAAGTCGATATTAAAGAATCTGTTACCTACAATGAAACAACAGTGTATATATTTTTATAAAACATGAAATTTAGATTACTTGGACCTAATGATCTCTTTGCATGATCTTTATTTTTCATAAACTGATATTTGTCATTGTCCAATGTTGATGCAACCCTACTTATAATCAATCTGTATAATTCTTTAAAGTCTGTAACCATGATATGTAATGTTCAGACAGTTGTTTTGATAATGCAATGATAATTAACTTTCTCACAGGAATATTGTTTTATAGAGAAATATTAAGAGGCAATTTTTATTCACTTCTACAGACTTGTCAAATTGCGGATCTTGGAGTTAAGAGAAAATCATTTGAAAACTCTACCAAAGTAAGTGACTGTTTATTTTGTAAATTTTGATTTTTAGAGTAGGAAAAAAAGGACTATTTTTATTTTGGCTATGCTTAGCCATTTTGATTGAGTTAATCTTTCTACAGTTTTTTTCCTAGAGCCTGAAAAGCACAGTATACTATGAGAATCATATTAAGCAAAAATATATCGTGCTTTATAAAACTGTGTAATTACAAGTCAAAGTGGGAAGAGTCCATTTAAGGTTCTTCTCATAGTGGAACATGCACACCAGGAAGTTACTGTATTGAAACTTATAAAACTGACATTTTTATAGCTGAAAACAATCAACAGTTTCAAAAGGTTCAATCTAATCATTTGCTAATTCTTCAAGTTAATTATGGATTGTGAATGCTTTCAGTTTTTAAATCAAGGATATGAAAAAACATTTAGTAAAAGTGATTAAAATTTTTCTAAAGATCCAAAATGGTTTGTCAGAAATTTTATGCATTCTTTCAAATGGTCCCTTTTTACTAGTCTATTTAAAATTTGGTTTATATAAAAGCACAGGATATTTTTATGGGAAAAGTAATCCTCCAAATTGTATGCAATGTTTAGTTTAACAAAATACTTTGTTTCATCCTGCTTTGCCTTATTCATGTCTAATAATAGAATTTTGTCTTGTACAGAAAAAAATGTTGTTGAATCAAAAATTATTTAAAATGGGGAATTTATTTTACCCAAATAAATCAATATTACTTGTATATATTACAGTTAAATTATTGAAGTACTGTACTACTATTATTACCCTCCTACAGTATTGCAGAAAAGTAATGAATACAGTGATTAATTTTCCAAGATATAAGCAGGACTTTGAGACCTTTCTACTGCAGGACCAAAACTTAATTTTTTTAAGTCCTTTCCCTAGGCTAACTTAACTGAATTTCATTGATTTTTTTAAACCAATATATCAATATAAACCTTCAAATGCACTCATATATGATATTATCTATGAAAATTCTGTTAATGCAATATAAAAGTTTCAATAATGATATGATTTCATTTTTAAAATACACATAGAGATAAAACATCTACTCATTCCCCCATAAGTGAAAGACAAGGAGAGAACATGAAAAGGAGGAAATGTCTTCAAAACTGGACACCCTGCAGTTCTGAATGGCTTTTCTCTAAGCCAAAGCATTCATTGTACAAGGTCTAATGGAAGGCACCCCTCCCAGGTTGGGGGCGTAAACAATGATGGGAATATGGTTGAGAGTGTTACTTGTTTGGCAGTAATCTTCTGCAAATGCAGCTAGTTGCCAACATTGTCATCCCTAATGCTTTAAATGTCTACATTTAAAATAGAATGGAAATATGGTGAAGCAGAAACCAAACTACAGCAAACGAGCAGTTGTCCCCTTCATCTAAATGCATACGTTTAGGTCAAGGAGAAAATATTGAATATGTGGAGGAAAATCCTTTCCCCTCTGCTTTCAAATAATAGTTTTGATTTAAATATAAAGTAAATCTGACACATATTTCTAAATGGAAAATTTAAATACAAATTAAAATCTGACCATATATTGATAATATGGACTTAATATGAGGTAGCTGTGTTAACAGTTCAGAGTAATGAGTAATGATGCTCATATTTGGTGCAGGGGCATTCTGTAGGCTTTTATTAAACTGTGGCCCACTATCAAACAGAATAAAATTATTCAAATAATATAGATTTAACTATGTCTGGCATTAAAAAACATTGTAAAGAAGTGTAGAAATGACACTGGGTCTCCTTGGCAGACTGTTATGTATGCATAAGTTGTATAGCTATTTTAGTTTTGCATTTTAAAAAATCATTTCCAAAGTTATATCTGATCTACTATGTTATTTTTTAGCTAAATAACCAAGGGCATGCATAAAATACTGAGAACTATATTTTAGCTTTGGTATCTATAAAATGAGAATTGCATAGTTTTGTCTTGAATAAAAATAAACTTTTTCACTATATTAAATATAGTACCTTCTAATCATCAATCAGGACTTGTAAGTAAGAGATATGTGAGAGCTTTCTACATTCCTTTATTTTTTACTTCCAAAGAAAATAAAGGAAAAATGTCATTTTAGGAAAAACAATTTTAGTTTTATAATGATTACTCCAACAAGAGATAGCTCATGCTTTCCTTAGAGATACAAACAAGATACTAAGTCTTTATATTGGGTCCTCAGTGATTCTCTTCTTTTCATTTTGTCTTAAAAGTCAATCTGTGCAAGATGTGAGAATGTGTAAGAATTACAATATAACCTACATTAAAATGTGTATCCTTCACATAAAGTAATATTTTGACATATGAGACATTTTGATATATGCAGATTCTAAGACAAATTCTTTTTGTTACTACATATAAGTTACTATTATAAACTGTTTCTTTATGATCATTCTTCTAGGTATATGAAAGAATGAGAAAATTAAATTTCTTAGATATACATTTGCTTAAAAATCCCTGAAACAGTAAGTCTTGATTATATGTAATAATTGAGGATATTGAACATCTGAAAAAACCAAAAAAGCAAAAAGAAAACTTCTAGATTTCACAGTACAACTGTCCTCATAGCAGAATTAGCTCCTAAATTACATTTTTTGAGGGGAAGTAAAAAAAATCAATTTGTTCCAATTTGGAGTTTTTGCACAAGCTATTTTTCTATCTAGAACTCTCTCACGACAAATCTTTGCATGGCTAGACCTTACTTATGATTCACATCTCTCTTCCGATGTTACCTCTTCAGAGTACATCACGTAACTTTGTCCCTGATTAGCCTTTATTCCATTCCACTATTCCTTTTGATTTCATTTCTATCATTCATTGTTCTCAGAATTATTTTGACTGTTTACTTGGAGATGATCTCCTCAGGAGAACATAAGTTCTATTAAGAAGACTTTGTTTCCTCTGTTTTGCTACTGCTGAATTTCCAGTACCCAAAACAGTATCTGGTAAATAGTTAACAATAAATAAACAAGAATGCAAATATATTGATTCAAAATTAGAAATATCTGTTATATGACCTGGACATTTTGTGTCACTGGTTACTTTTCTCCATTGAAAATTATATGAAATATCAAATATTATAATCAGATGAGTCTATCAATAGCTGATAGCTGAGCCTAGGTTTTTAAACCTACACATAACAAACACACACATATACACACACACACTCATGCTCCCTCTGGAGCATGTCAAGGAAGCAAAATAATTTCAAATTAAGGAAATTAATATTTATAACAACTAAAGAAACCCCAAAAGTAGTGTAACTTATTTGCTTTTGTCATTAAAATGTGATACATTTAGTCAAGAAACATAATATTTGTAAAGATAAAAATGAACGGATAGAACAGTTTTTTTTAATGAAATTTAGGAGGTGCTTGGGTGGCTCAGTCAGTTAGGCGTCCAACTCTCGGTTTTGGCTCAGGTCATGATCTCAGAGTCATGAGATTGAACCCTGCATCCCGTTCCATCTTAGCACAGAATCTGCTTGAGATTCTCTCTCTCTCTGTTTCCTTCTACCCCTCCCTACCATGCAATCTCCCTCTCTTTCTAAATAAATAAATCTTAAAAAAATAAATGAAATAAAATTTAGGAATTGTTTCCATGGAAGTAATCTAACAGCATATTAATAGTTATAATGGTAAGTTTTCTTTTTAAATAAAAATGCCCCATATTTGTGAGAATGCCTTAAGGACCCATATACAACATACATATAACATATAACTATTGACAAATGGCACTGAAATATTATACCTTATCTGGACATTCACTAAGACAGACGATTTCTTGAATTATAAATATAAATTAGAACCAGAACAACATGAAAGCATTATTAAATGAGAGATATTAGATTAGGAAAATCAAGAAAAGACTGAGGGGTTATTTCATACTGAAGAGACATTATAACTAAAAGCTGTAATTCTGAATTTTTTCTTTTGCTATAAAAAATTATTGGGACAACTGATCCACTTGCATGGAATCTGAAGATTAGATGGTAGCCATGTAGCAATGTAAATTTCATAATTTAGATGGTTATGTTTTGATTTGGCTGGAGAATGTTCTTGCCTGTAGGAAACGTACACTGAAATATTTGGAAATGATGGGGCACCAGGATTGCAATTAATTCTCAAATAGTTCAGAAAAGTTTTTGGTACAGTACTTTGAAACTTGTAATTTTATGATTATTTTAACATAAAACTTTACTTTAAAAAGCTATTTTAAAAATAGAAACACTTTGCAAATAAAAAGAAACACTATTGCCATGGAGAAAATGATCAGCTTCATTCTTGAAATACATGCATATATTGAGGACAAGGGGAGAGTTTCATTTATGTACTAAAATGACTCTATAAAAATGAACATTTTAGGGATAAACCTTCTCCATATATATTTTCCAACCTGAATGGTAATAAATACTCTATAATTATCACTCAAATTTTTATTCATTTGCAACTACATGTTTTCAGTTTTCATGTAAGTTCATTTTTCTTTTTATGTAAGATTACAGGAAGATTACAAAAATATAATTTACTTGTCATATTTTCTCTTTTAAAATGTCTCTTCCTTTGTTATCCATTTTACTACTGGTTATCACTGTCAGAATAATGAAGAAAAGGTCATAAAAAATAATCTGCTTTCTGACTGGACAGGTGTGACTAAATCATTTTCTATTCTCATTTCAGTATCTTACTAATGAATTATCTCATTTGGCATTACTGTAAAAGTTGTTTCAATGAAATACATCAATAGGTTCCTTAGTGCTATTGTAACAAAAAATTCCATTGTCAGGCACAACTTACAGAATAGCTTTTTGATGTTTCTATTAACTCTGTTTTTGTGACTATAATACATAACTGGATACAATGTATTTTTATCATATTACCTAAAAGCATATTAATATGCTTTTAGGAATGTATATCATTTTATAAGGCATGCTGCTTTGTTAAACTTATGGTACCAACCCATTCTGGGTGATCTTTATTAATAAAGTGACAATATGACAAGCTAATTAACCAAAGATAACCATATTAGTGACCTCTGGCTTTAGAGAGTTGCATTTAGAATGAGGTATTTTCTTTACTTCTTCTCACCTGGTCTTATATTTTTAAAATAAAATGAAATAAGTAATAATTATGACATTCTATACTTAAAAGCATTCTATAAATTATAACATAACAATGCAATTATGAGAGTCCCTTCTAAAATATCAAGCATGCTTTCCAAGATTTACCAAAGGAAAGGTTGTGAGCTCTTTGTCTTCTGAACTATTCTATTTGAACTTTTTCTTAATATTCTTTTGAACTATTTCTATTTAGCCTTATACTCTTGACATAAAATTAATACTTAGAATATTATGGTTAGCTACAGTTATGTCAAGTCCAGTCAGGAGCTAGGGAGAGGGCACAAAAGGCAAATAAAATCATGGGACCAGATTATTTTTTCAGAGCATTTCAATTAATAGCCACTCTGATCCCTAATGAGTAACTTTACCAAAAGATGAAAACTACCTGATATAATAGTGAGGTTGAAAGTGGTATGGCTTCAGTTTCATAAGAGCTTAAGGCTTAGTCTCTCACAGAACAATTAACCTGTATGTGGTTCTGTTTCACTTGAGAAGAGCCATATGTACTGCAATAGATAAATACTTTATAGTCAGACAAAACTGGGTTTCTTTTCAAGCCCTTGCTGCTTGTTTATGGATTATCTAACATCTCTGAACTTCACTGTCATCATTTTAAAGAATACTCAATGGTCATTACCTCCATTAAACTGGAAAATATGTTTTGGGTAACAATTGATGAAATGAGTCTTGTGATCACTTAAAACTAGAGATGTATTTAAACAAAAGTAGTTATATTATGACACTTAGAAAACTTGAGTGTATTTAAAAATACATAAATTATATATTTTTTATCTTATGCCATAAAAATCTCTATTAGAAAGGGAATGGTGGATTTTTTTAATTTACTTTATAATAAATTTTCAAAAATTATGTGGGATATTAATATGCCTTTCTTATTTTTCAAGCAGTACTACAATAAGAACTCATATAAATGTTTGTTTCTCTTTAATAAAGTATATAAAAACTTTAAATATTGAGTTATTAATTCTTAAAGACTTTTTTCTTTTTAAGATTTCTAAAATTTTAAAATTGGGTAAATTGAACTCAAATGGTAAAAGACACAGTAAAAAAAAATAAAAACTCTCAACAGCGCCATGAGGAACATATCCACTATTTATGACTTCCTGTACTTATAAATCCATTTACTGCATATTTGCAAATTCAAACCATTTAATGTAGATGATTGATTCTTGCCTTATGGATTAATGTAGTGTCTTTACTAAAGATATGTTCTGAACATCATAGGCCAAGTATTGATCTTGGTTTTAGAATTTTGGTCCAAAAAAAAAAAATACACTAAGACACAAAAGACCTAGTTAACTGAGACCTGAGTTATCTGAGACCTTTTGGTCTCAGATATTACCTCTGTGGTGGTAAATTGTAAATATTTACATGAATTCCAATTCTATATTCTAATATCCAGATCTCAAATGGAATTTTCACCAATATGAAAAGCAAAATCATCTTTACTTCTCTCTTCCACCCATCATTTGATAGCAAAGCCAAACCGAACCAACCAAAACAAAACAGAAATCCCAGATTTTTAATTATATGCTGCCTAATGACAGTACCATTCACCTAATTACAGAAATTAGAAAATTCAATCCTTTTTCCCTATCTTACTGTCTCCAGATCCACTGGCCATCAACTTATGTCACCTGCAAGAACTCTTTCCTTTGTTCTGTCACTGCCTTACTTGAGGTCCTTAGTATTACTTGGCTTAGCCTCCAGTAACTCCTTCTTCCTCTTATCTCTCCCACTGGAATTCATCTCCTGTTGTTAGTGCTTCCTTACTAAAACACACTATGACACATGTCAGTTTAAAAGCTCACATAACTGCTCATAGATCACAGCAGACAAATATGTCAGGATCTTTCATAGCTTGGAGTCAACATTTCTAATGTCATTACCTCTCAACAGCAGGATCTCTCTGCTACATCCAGTATACAATGCACCTTTGTATTTCCAAACATTTCTTGGAACCTTCCCCTTTTCTGTCTGAAAACCTCCAAATCATTCCTGAATTTTCCCACTACTTTCGCTGTGAAATTAGCCATAGATCATAGATTCTGCATTCAAAGTAGTAGCTTAGAAAATCTGCTAGAGATTTTCCAAGGCAAAATTTTCACAGAAATTTTGATGTGATTATAATTTGACTCAAAAACCTTATAATAAGCTTCAATTCCATAGTCCAGCTGTCAAGTAAGCAATGCTAAGCAGTATGCTTTTCTTTCCCAATTACAAATTTTGTAATGGCACACAGTCTCAACAACAATAGACACTCAAGAGGTACTGGTGAATTGATCTTCGCTAGGGCCCTTTTATAGGTTATAGTATTTATAGGTTATTATTAAATTTATAGTATTTATAGGTTATAGTATTCTAGTAAGTGCAGAAAAAAAACTGAGCTTCAGAAGATAGGTTTTACTCCGACATTTGAAAAGATGCCACCCGCGTTTTGATTTTTACATCTAAAATGGATCCTTGATGAGTAAATAACAAACCATAGTTGGCTTAATAAGACCAATAAAACAGATGAAATGTATCTAACTCTTTATATATTTTTTGCTTTCTTTATGTTTCCACTCTCCTACTCAAGTCAGGGTTAATTCAGTTCTTTCAGTATGCAAAATACATCCTTAAAAGGCTTGATTTTCTGCTGAACAGACGCAAGAGAAATATTTCTAAGTTGCCAAGTCTTCCACAGCTTCTATGACATTTAAGATCAGTGCCTGAGCAATATTAAAAATAAAAATTCACATAAGATATTAACTTCATGACATTAACATATTTGAATGTATATTTTATATTTTCTTTAGTAATATGAGATTTTAGTTGTCCTTTTATGGCTTTTAATAATTATTATTTCTTCTTTCCCAAACTTAGTATTCCATTATATTCAGTTTTATATTATCCTCAAGAAGATCCCAAAACTTTACCTAACGGAATTGTATTTATATTCATTTTTTCTTTATATTTAAACTTTATTCAATATGTTATAGAGATTTCTTTTAACATTTAGCACATAATAATAAACTTTAAAATTATAAAGTAAATGCCCTATAATTTTATAAATAAGATTAGAAATAAAATAAATCAGATTAAAATGATATGACACTTATCCAGCATTAGGTACTCAGATTTATGTTTGTTCTAAAAAAAGGGATAGAAAATATTGTGCTACATGAGTTCAAAAGTAAGAATAATACATTTGGGGGGCATCTAGGTGGCTGAGTTGGCTGAGGTCTGACTCTTGGTTTCTGATCAGTTCATGATCTCATGGGTCCTGAGATCAAACACTGCATGGAGTTTTGAGCTTAAAAAGTTCTCTTGAAAGTTCTACTTGAAAGTTCTCTCCCTCTGCCCCTCTCCCCACTCATGTGCATGTACTCTTCCTCTTTAAAATAAATTTTTTAAAAATAATACATTTTCCACTAAGAAATATTCAGTAGCAATTTAGATAAATGAACGAATTTATGTGTTTTAATTACATTAAAATGCTATGAAGGGTATTGATTCTCCTGATTACAATGAAACATTTCTAAATTTAACAAATTACTTTAACTTTGATTGGATGTTTCATGAAATATTCCAAAGCAAAAGAAATAGCATATCTTATTCTAAATAGAATCATAAAGAGCATCCCTTTAATTATTATATCCAACTAAGTGGATATGCATTTTAAAATATATACTTTATTTTTATTAAAGATAGATCTCATACCTAAAGGTTCTATATAAAGGAGAACATAAAATTTAAAACCTTTGACTTTCTATCGCTGGCCGAGTAACATACAAACCACTAAATATAGCATTCAAGACCCTTTGCAGTCTGACCCCTACCTTCCCTCCAAACACTCCCTGCTTAAGTCTCTAAATACGACTTGCAGATTTGTGCTTCTGCATATTTACTGATATGTTCTCACTTTATGTAATGAACAAGTCAGTTTCAAAATAACTTTAATTAAATACACATGTATCTAACATGTGTCAGACACTATTGTAGGTGCTAGAGGATATAACAATGAGTAATAGAGACAATGAACAATAGATTATTCTTCAATACTTTCAAGTCTTAGTGGAGGGAGACAAACAATAAACACAAGTAAGAAATAAGATAGGTAATTACTTTAAAGAAAATGGGATGTTATTATAGAAAGTGTTTGGCTTTGGGAGGGTTATATTTAACTGGTGGACTGTTGCTTTAGGGCTTTGTTTTGTTTGTTTATTGGTTAGGCTGGTCAGGGAAGACCTTTGTAAAAAAGGTGGCATTTTGTGCTTAGATCTGAATAATGAAAATGATCCAACGTTCTAGAGGAAAAGTAAAAACAACAAAAACCAGCCGGCATAAAAGCACTTGTGATGGGAGTGAGCCCAATGTATCTGAGTATAAAAATGCCAGTGTAGCTGGAATATAGTGAGCATAGAGTGAAGGACTATGAGATGTGATTAGAGTCAGGTGGGGCAAAATTATAACATGCCTTGTGAGCAATGTTTGAAATTTAGGATTATATTCTGATTGAAATGAGAAGCCATTTGAGGATTTGAGCAAGAAAAAAAGTGTGAGTTGATTGAAGCTTTACAAAGATCAGTATGGCAGTTTTGCAGAGGAGGGGTTTTAGGTGGACAAAATGAAAGAAGGACACCGATTAAGAAATGATTGCAATAGTAAAGATAAAAAATGATGATGGCTTTGTCTAGGACTATATCTATGAAAATGGTGAATGGTCAGATTTGAGATCCATTTGGAGAAATAGCCTTACTGATGGAAAGAATTTGTGATGAGAGCAAAAGGTAGGAATCAAGAAAATTTCCCAAAGATTGGGTTTGACTAACAGGATGGATAGTGGCAAAATTTTCTCATACAGAGAAAATTCGAAGAGGAGCAGATAAAGGGAATCAGAAATTTGATATTGACAGTGGAAAGTTTGAGATGCCTATTAAACAATCAAGTGTAGGCAGTTGAGTACATAAATCATGCTTGGGAAGACAGAGAAAAAATTTTAAGAGTTTTTGTTGCATGAGGATATTTAAAATTCAGACACCAGTTGAAGTAATCAAGGGAGAGAATATAGAAAAGAGACAAGAACACAGAACTGAATTTAGAACACTTTAACGTTTATAATTTAAGCATGGAAAATGACCCTACAAAAGAACCTCAGAGTGAACAAACAGTGTTTTATAGGAGTGTGACCCTACAAAAGAACCTCAGAGTGAACAACCAGAGAGTTAAGAAGGAAATCAAATGCAAGAAGTACACAAATGTCTAAAAGAGGATGAGAGGAGTCAATTGCATCACCACTTAGAGGTCAAGTAAAATTGGAATAGAAAACTAAGCATTGGGAAAAAAAAAAAGTAAGCATTGGCATTAGCGAGATATAGCTCACTGATAAGAACTATTTCAGTAATGCATTATGTGAAGCCTCATTGGAGTGGTTTAGGAGAGAATAGGGATTAACAAAGGAGATGACAAGTATGGACAATTCCTTCAAGGAGTTTAGTTGCAGAATGAAACAGTAAAAAGCCAGCAGTAACCAGATTGAGATATGGTGTCATGGAAAGGATTTTTAAGATGGATAATGTCAAAGCATATTTGCAAGCTGATAGGAATGATCCAATAGAAACAGAGAAAATAAAGATGCAGAAGAATAGAGAAAAAATTATAAGACCAAATTCTTGAGGAGGTGAGGGAATGGGATGGAGAGCACAAATGAGTGATGTAGCTATAGAGGCAAAAATCCTTCTATTGTGGAAACATAAGGGTCCTAGGGAAAATGGATATAAACATAGATTGCTGGCTTGGGAATAGAAAAATAAGAACATTCTCAACTAACTGTTTTGATTTTTTTCTATGAAAGTGAAGAAAAGATATCACCTGAGAGTGAATAGGAAATGTTGGATATTTGAGGGGATTTGAGAAAGTGTGAAAGAGTAGTTGGCTTATAGAATGGGAAAGTGAATATATGAGGGTGATGTTATAGAATCATCTAGCAGTGTTGATGGCCCATTTGAAATTTAAAGTTATATATTTTAAGGAAATCCATTCAGCAAAGTTGAGCAGTCTTCTTCAGAAAGTCAGATACTTTGCTTCAGGCACAACAGGAAACAGCTGACTGACTGGGTTTTGCCAGGTACTCCCAATGGAGGAGGAGAGGAGCAAGGGAACTCATGCTGTTTATAGGAGAGTGCCAAGGCTCTGGGACTATAGAATCTCAGAGAGAGAATAGAGGTAATTGAGGATGTGAAACAGGAAGAAATGTTTATTTGTTCTTCTCTTTTTTCGATATACAATCAAGATTAATCTTTAAAATACAATCCTAGGGGTGTCTGTGTGGCTCAGTTGTTAAGTGTCTGCCTTAGGCTCAGATCATGATCCCAGGGTCCTGGGATCGAGCCTGGCATCCGGCTCCCTCCTCAGCAGGAAACTACTTCTCCCTCTTGTGTTCCCTCTCTTACTGTGTCTCTCTGTCAAATAAATAAAGAAATAAAATCTTTAAAAAATAATAATAAAATAAAATACAATTCTATGTCACTTTTTCTATCAAGTGTCTTTGGACACTTAGAGCACAAGTAGTTATTCCTTATTCTTTGCTACCATAGCATTGTGTGCATTCCTCTAGAATAGTCTTTATCACATTACATTGGACTTGGCTAAGAATATGTCCCCAAGATGTAAATGTTTAATGGGAAGAACTATGCCTTATTTTTTTTCTTTATATTGACAACAATGTAGGATATAAGGAAAATTCTCAGAGAACATTTGCTGAATAAAAGCAGCCAGTACAGTCTAGAAAGGAGTGCTTCAGTGTCTAGAATGATGCCAAGCACTTGGTGGGCACCTGGCAAATACCTGTTTGATTTTAAAGACTAGAAATGAATAGAAAGTTAAGGTCTACAATTTTTTTTATTAAATAATCTTTATACTGCAGCTGGCTCTAGATTATTGAAAACTTAACTCAAACATAATGCACACTATTTTTCTTTTTTCTCATTTTGTTTGCATACCTTTTGGTCATTCCTCTCATCCTTAGCCTTGAAAAGAGTGCATTACAGAAGTCAAATTGGTATAGCTATTTTTTTGTTTCTTTTAAGAATGATGGCAATTTAAAGACATGGCTTAAACTGACACTATTAGTTACACATGGACTTTACTTTCTTGAGTTAAATAGGTTACTTATTTCTACTGAAAAAATAAATATCAACTCTGGGGGGCACCTGGGTGGCTCAGTTCGTTAAGTGACTGTCGTCAGCTAATGTCATGATCCCAGAGTCCCAGGATCCAGCCCCACAGCAGGTTTCCCACTCAGCAAAGCGTCTGCTGCTCCCTCTGACCTGCACCCTTCTCATGCTCTTTCTCTCTCTCACTCTCTCTCCCAAATAAATAAATTTTTATAAAAAATACAAAGAAATATCAACTCTGAGTATATTCTTTGTGTTTCCTCATCAGAAAATTTATTGTAATACTTTTTTTATGGAATGAATTTCCATAGCATTATGTAAAATGAAAATGTATTCTAAAGAAAGAAGTAATGAAGGCACAGTGTATTGTGAGGCAATATGGCCTCTTCTAGATTGCCAAATGTTATTGCCAGGGAAGCAAACCATTTAAAACACTTTGTATCTGAATATCTAAAATGCAATTATAATTTGCTATAGACACATTTTACCAAAGTTTCTGTGGCTTACTAAATGCAGTGTTTACAAGATCTTTAAATCATGCATGATATCCAAATGCAACTACTGCACATCTCCTTAATGAGACTGCTATCACGAAAAATAAGAACAAAACAAAAACCACTAATAGATGAAACACAGTGTGTTCCATTGTGCACCATTATTTAGTGGTTCGTGATCTATCTGAAATTGTAAAATAAGCCATGTTTTTATGAAATTGTCTTCTACTTAATTTATTAAGAAACTACCAACTTTTATTTTTTTCTTTTAGGTGTAATTCCTGATAGAAAATTTTGCATTTAGGGCGCCTGGGTGGCTCCGTGGGTTAAGGCCTCTGCCTTCGGCTCAGGTCGTGGTCTCAGGGTCCTGGGATCAAGCCCCGCATCGGGCTCTCTGCTCAGCAGGGAACCTGGTTCCCCCTCTCTCCCTGCCTGCCTCTGCCTACTTTGATTCTCTCTCTCTCTCTCTCTGTCAAATAAATAAATAAAATCTCTCAAAAAAAGAAAAAAAGAAAATTTTGCATTTAAAATAAGTGTTTGAATTGTCTTAAGTATGCTGAAAGAGTACTCATCTAAGATGAAGGCAGAACTTAAACGGTGGGATAAAGTAGATATGAAATATAAACTCAGTTGATTTGAGCAGTGGATAGCTGTTACCATTTACAGTAACAATGAAAAACCTGGAATTCTTGCTTCAGTTGTAATTCAGTAATTTACATAATATTTTGTATATTTTTTATCAAATATAATGATTAACATTCCATATTGGTTCATAAGTAAATTCTACTCCTTTATAAAATCTAGCAGACATTCCATTTATAAGGTTTTGGAAAGATGATACAAAATTCCAGTAAATAAACTGATTATGTTTGCTATTCCTATTCCACCTGCAAAATAAGTTTTAAATGAGTAAATCAACATAGTTTTGTTTTAACTCTAGCCTATTTATAAGTTGAGACCTTGGATATAATTGTAACAAAGATAATTAACTTCCCTAAGTTTCTTCCATTGGTTTGTTTCTTTTTTCCATCTGTATTTTAAAATAGAAATATATACCGACTTTTTATCTGTAATTACCAGACAAGGAAGATGAAACAGGAATATGAATTTTTTGATATATCACAAACTATTTTCTTATGTGGATGAACATAAAATACTTTTTTATTTTTAGTTTTAAAAAATATGTAATGATCATTTAAACCAAAATAATAACAATGCATTATGTGAGTTGTAATATATGTAGAAGCAAAATGTAGGACCAGAAGGTACAAAGAAAATGGGGGAACAAATGGAAGTATATTGTTTTAAGGTTTTTATAATTATGTAACATGTACTATTTTTTTCCCAAATATGTTTATTTTATTTTTTCAGTGTTATAAGATTGATGGTTCATGCACCACACCATTTTTTAACCATTATCTTTGGGATGACCCGATACACTGGGAATCCAGAAATCTTTAGTAAATTCACACAGAATGAAGTCATTGCTTCACAAGTATGCATTAAAAATAATTACTGTGGAGGGGCGCCTGGGTGGCTCAGTTGGTTGAGCGACTGCCTTTGGCTCAGGTCATGATCCTTGAGTTTGGGGATCAAGTCCCACATCGGGCTCCCAGCTCCATGGGGAGTCTGCCTCTGCCTCTAACCTTCTCTCCTCTCATGCTCTCTCACTTTCTCTGTCTCTCAAATAAATAAAATCTTAAAAAAAATTATTGTGGAGCCTCTGGGTGGCTCAATTGGTTAAGCATCTGCTTATGGCTCAGGTCATGATCCTGGGGTCCTTGGATCAAGCCTGTGTTGGGCTCCCTGCTCAGTGAGGAGTTTGTGTCTCCCTCTCCCTCTGCCCCTCCTCCCCACTCAGGCTCTCTCTAATAAATAAATAAAATCTTTTTTTTTTAATTATTGTTTTGAAAAACAAATAGCTGTTAGATGAGCTATTCCAACAGTTTTTTTTGGTTTTTTTGTTTGTTTTTTTTTTTTTTATTAGAGAGAGAGACTGAGAATGAGAGGAGAGAAGGTCAGAGGGAGAAGCAGACCTCCCGCAGAGCCGGGAGTCCGACATGGGACTCGATCCCGGAACTCCGGGATCATGACCTGAGCCGAAGGCAGTTGCTCAACCAACTGAGCCACCCAGGCGCCCTCCAACAGTTTTAATAGTAAAATCAAAAATCTTTTAAAATCAAATGCAGATTTCTAAAATATACCCATATTTTAAAAAAATCAGAAGTTCTTTTGGTGATCTATATATTTTTAAGTTTACAAATTCCAATCTGGGTTCTTTTACCTCACCTACATCAGGAGCAGGAAAACATCATGGCCAAGTGGAGGAGACTTGGACTTCAAAGTGAGCAAACATGAATTCAAATCTCTTTCATGACTTAGTACCTGTATCCCTGAGAGCAAATGATTTACCCTCTTTAAACTTCAGTTTCCTATATGTATCATGTACTTAAGCATTATAGATAATATAATATGTATATTATATCCAATAGTGTTTGCACATAGTTGATGCACACTAAATGAAAGTGCTTCTTAAGCTTCAGAAGGAAGGAATAAAAATGAAGCCAAGAGAAACTTCTCACAGGGAATCAAATATCACAGTATTCTTTGCTCAAGATAAAAAGAAATTCAGAGCAAAGGGAGTCATACCCATGTAAGCTACACCACTATTACCATGCCAGGTCACCCCTGGTATTCTCTTTTGTCTTTTCCCTTTCATCCTTTGAGTTGGGAACTTTGACAGGGCCTCTGGATTCCAAATTTACCTATTCTACTCCTGCTTGGTCTGTTGTACCTCTCAGTGATAGTCACATAGCAGGAACCCAGTAACGACTACTCAGGAAGCCAAAGCACTGATATTAGGGTCACCCCTCCCTGACCCACTAAACGCAAGTCAAAAGATATTTGTGCTAAATGGGCACAAGTGTTCATTTTGCATTTTCTAAGTTATCTGACCTCTTGTTACTTGGGAACTATTCTCTGAGTCCTTATATTTATTGTAGTAACCTCTTCAATACCTGGCATTGTTCCTGGCACAGAATTGAACAATTGATCAATAATTGTTCAATAAGTGAGGAAATAAATGTCATTTGTTTTCACAGAACACATATTTTAACTTGGAACCAGAGCCCTAGTGGTCACCTACAGCATAATACAACCAGATAGTATTTGTCTGTGTTTCCTTGTACTCCACACTCTAAATCAGACAGCATGTGTCTCGTAGTCTCATACTGACACCTGGCAAACTTCCTCAGATCAAAACGTAATCCACCAACTCCTTGAGTAGATATACAGGTCACTAATATGACTAAAGAAAGATGTGTTTATTTGTAGAAATAATGTTTGAAAAATTTCAAATTATTGTTTTTGGTTCACACGGTGGATAATGAAGATCTGTAGACTTATGTAGTGCTAATATTCATACATGTTGTGATACTTTTAAGGTCAGGTATTCAGCTCTCTTTGTTATTTCTGGCTTAGGTGATAGTAAATATAATATCATGTTTTATGTCAGGTTTATGATCTATTATGTTTTGAAACTTTTTTCTTTTAAAAATACAATGTAATTACTTGAATAATCATGAAGATCATATAGAAATAAATTCAAAACCTTCATTTAGAATTATATCTGGCTAATTTAGAAAAGTTGTTCTTTAAATGCTGTGGCACATGAAAACTCCATCAACATTTCACAAGCATGTCAAATGCAGTTAATGTATAGATGTTATTTTTGCTTCAATCAAATGTTCTTATTATGTCAGTGAATATCAGGCAGAATATTGTCCTGACTGGGGACTCTGATAGTGAGTGAAATGGGGTATAATTTCTGTAAATAAGAGGATAGAACATATAGTCAGTCAAGCCAATACCAAAAGAAGATGGTGTGCCTATTGAAACAAGTGATAATTTTTCTTCTAAATATATTCTAATTCAAGTAAAGGCAGTAAAGTCTTATTCAATGAGGCAAAAAATTCATAAGGATGAATAAGGAATAATATTATGGATGCTTTCATAAATACAGTGTGATATTTTTACACTCTTATGGTTATAGCTTTGAATTATTCCTGACTTGTTTAATGTTTCCATGAATCTTCTAATATGTTCAAAGCATGCCACCACAGCTTATAGTGTGAGAAAACGTATAGAGAATACAAAAAGAAAATACAAACTTCTGCCTAATATAATGCATTTAAATTTATGAAAATTGAAGTAGTTCTATATGTTTGACTTGATTTAAGAATCCAGTTCTTCCCTACTGCAACTGTTGCTTGGTGAGTCTTCCTATTAGGCAATTTCAATAGAGGATCACTAGTGGTAAGGAAAATATTTATCAAAGATCCCTTTTCCTGATTGTGTGACACAGAAAGAATCATTATTAAAATGATAATCCTGCTCCATTATAGCTTTGAAGATAATTTACTATTGTTTTTTATAGTTAGACTATAATTTTTTCAATCGGTGTACACACAAAACGCAGTTTAGTTGAATTTCTATGTTGACATCTCATTTACACAGAAATGAGAAGGGTAAAACTTGGATTGTATTTGTATTCATATCAGGTGTTTAATAGAAAATGGCACTAACAATCAAGGTCAAACTTTATAAGCATCTGGGAAGGATGAAGTTTAAGGAAGTGGTTTTTGCAACTATAAAGTGACTTTGAACCCTAGGTAACTGCTGAGGAAATATATGTCACTATTCACAAGCAAAAATAAGCTCCACTGTTGCCCCCAAAAAGATTTGCTGGGTCAACCCAAACCCAAACCCACTGCTTCATATACAACCCATAATATTGCATGTTTCTGTTGAGAATGGCTCAGTTTGTACCATCTGTGCATAAGAGGATGACGTTAGTAAATGTATCAGAATTGATATTTGATCGTTTCCAACAATTAGATGAAGACAAATTTCAATACTTTTTAGTTTGTAGACAACACATCCATTGTGATTCTTGCATTATCCAGATGAAAGTTTATTCTTTAGCTTTTCTTCATATATTAATATTACACACCTATATAGTAGATTTACTATATATGCGTTATCAAAACTATCATTATTATATTAATTATGTTCCTCAAATCCATTATTCTATTAAGTGGCAGCTAACCTGAATATTCTGTCTTTTCTTTTCATTTAGTACAGGTTTTGTTATAAGTTGAACCAAGAGTTTTTCTTTTGTATTTTTCTCTGGTGGCAGTTAGGGTTAATGGATTCTGATATTAACTGTCTTTCTTTTGACAACGTAAATTAATCAGTTTTAGAGAAGCTTTTCTTAGTTAAATTATAAAAACTTAAATGTTGTCAACATTTCTCTAAATATAATGATTTTGTTAAGAGCCAGCAAAATTGAGAAAGGAACGAGGACTCCAAAAAGTATGGAAAGTTTTTCTAAACTGACTTATACAGTGTGTTAATTTTGACCCATTTTTAAATCAACAAAAAACTTTCCTAGAGAATTAGTTATATTTCAATAAGATGAGTTAATATTTGAAGAAATTATTGATTTTCTTTTATTAATAAATTAAATTGAGCTAAATGATGTGAGTAAACATTTATACTGAATATATTTATTTCATAGTCATAAGTGAGAGTCAACTTACCAGCTCACTTCTCTTTTTTCCAATGTTTCCCACAGGTCGCAAAATTTAATTCACTATTCTATTTCTCTTTTATTTTTCTTCCTTCATGCAGACATTGATTCTCTGATAAGATTTTTTTTAATTGTTTTGTTGTTGCTGTTTTTAATTTTAGAAGGTTCATTGGATGAAATATATATTCTTTGTTGGATTCTGTTTTGCTAAATGGTTGGCTGTCATTGTATTTTTTTGTTTGGATCATTTTTTCCATATTGCCTAGAGAACCTCTTGCTATCCAGAAGAATCCAAGGCCTTCTAGCTTACCTGTTTAAAATCTTTAGCCATCAGAGAGATGCAAATTAAAATCTTAAATCTATTCTCCCTTTAAATATTGTTAAGAAGCAGGCGCCTGGGTGGCTCAGTGGATTAAAGCCTCTGCCTTCAGCTTGGGTCATGATCTCAGGGTCCTGGGATCAAGCCCGGCATCGGGCTCTCTGCTCAGCAGAGAGCCTGTTTCCCCTTCTCTCTCTGCCTGCTGCTCTGCCTACTTGTGATCTCTCTCTCTGTCAAATAAATAAATAAAATCTTTTAAAAATATATTGCTAAGAAGCAATACTGCTGGACAATTTACAGTTGCTACTTAAAACTGATTTTCTGCCTATGAATTCCTCAGGAGCAATAGTAATAATAACAGAGTAATAATAATAATAATAATAATAATAACTCAGAGTTTTATACCTGCCAGGCACTATACAAAAGTATTTTATGTTATTGATATATTTAATCCAAATAGTATGACAGTAATATAGGTACCATTATCAGTTTACATTTTATAGATGAAAATAAAACTTAAGGAGGTTGAACAATTTGCCCAACATTGTATAACTCTTAAAGGTAGGTAAGTTTTCAAAGATAAGAGCTGTCTTACCTATAAGTTAGATAGAAGAAACTGATAGTAACAGTTATATTATTTGCTAACCATACATTCATACTTAACGTACACTTGGCGAATTTAAGCCATAATATATTACTATTAATATATTAATAGTAATAATAGTAATAACCAAGAAATTAAAATAAGGCTTTTGGGAAGTGCTACAGTGGGAGTGACTACTTAAAATTAGAGGGTCATCAAAGACTTTTGGATGGTTGGAAACAAAATAAATAAATATATGAATATCAAGATTTTTCCATTCTAGAAAAAAAAAGATGAAAACTGAAATAAATATTCATTTTCAAAAGAAACTGAGACTAAGTAATATTTAGGAATAAATTTAACAACAAAGGCATAATGCTTATGAAGGAAGACTATAAATTCTAACCAAAGGTCATAAAGAAGATCTGAATGAATGGAAAGATATATCATTTCTTTCATGGGAAGATTAATATTATAAAAATGTTATTACTCGTTAATGAAGTTCTATATTTATTTAACCTATCTTTCCTTGTAATTCCAAAGACTTTCAATTGGACAAAATCTTAGAATTTATATGAGACAGTCTAGCTTTCTGGCATTTTTAATTATCTGACAAGTAGGACAGGTTTATCAGGTCAAATTCCTTGAGTTTGAACCTTCTTTTTTGAAATAATGTTTCATTGTGAAGTTCCAGTGTCTATGTATTTATATAGAAGGGCAATCTCTGACATATCTGATACAAAGGACACTTCATACCTTGGATGGACATTAGTCAGTACAACACCTTTGAAAATTAACCACAAAGTATCCTTAGTAAAAAAAGTCTAATTTTCCTCCTTCTCATCTATTACACAATGAGAACTACCTATAGCCCAAGACAGTATTTGAAACACAGATCTGAACTCAACCACGTTGTCTAGATTGGACATGAAAAGTGGTAGTAGATCCTCAAATAAGACATACAGGTTATTTTGCTAGGCAAAAGTATTGGATGAAATACCAAAGATCTGGGCCTTTTTCAACAGAAGGGAATCTATTTTTATAAGAAGGCAGATATTAAAACATTATTGAAGTTTTATAGTGAAGAGTGTAGTAGCAGAGTCCAGATTTCCAGATTTCTACCTGGAAATAATTAGTCCTGTCTAAAGCCTACTAATAATTAACATTCATGCTGTATTTGGATGACCACATTAACAGAAACTTTTGAAACAGAAGTGCATCTCCTGGCCCTGAATAGCAACAGGAGGTATTGGGAAGACTCTCAACAAATGTTGTCAACTGAGGATACTGTCAAATAAGGAATTTAACCTAGAGAACACTATTTCAAGAATCATCTAGAGTTGTGGTCTGTATTCTTCCTGTTCTTAGAACAAATCTTAGAGATGAATTATCTATATATTTCAGTGCATCATAGGTACCATAAAGTCAACAGTTCCAGTGATGAACTCATCATTTACATCACTATCTATGCTTTTTCCAGTATCCCCAAGCTCATTTAGAAATAATGGAAATAACATTTTCTAGATCCTGTGAATCATCCTAGGCCTATTTCTTACTCCCACATCCAATCAGTCAACAAGTTCTGTCAAATCTGTCTAATTCGCTTATTCATTTCCTTCTGTCTGGAACTCTCTGCCCCCAGATCCATCCGTGGCTGGCTCCTTTTTTATCATCTAAATCTTAAATCAAATGTCACTTGCTCCAAAAGTCTTTGATGACCCTCTAATTTTAAGTAGTCACTCCCACTGTAGCACTTCCCAAAAACCTTATTTTAATTTCTTGGTAACACTGATTACTATTGCAAATTCTCTTTTTTATTACTTGTTCTTACCTTTCTAAAATTTCTCCATGAGAATAGGAATCTTGCCGAGTTTGTTCATCACTGTATTCTCACTGCCTAGTATACTGTCCAATTCATAGTATACATTTAATATGAATGTACTTTTTGAATTTACTCATTATAGAATTCATTCAACAAATACTTATTAAGCCCTTGTATGTCAGGCACTGTGTTATGCATAGGAGACATGAGGGTGGGCAAAACCAAACCCTATCTTTGTACTCATGGAGGTTATATTTAATAAAAGAGACAATCACTAATCAAATAATCACATAAGTCAATGTAAAATTACAGCTATGAGTAGTCACTTTCAAATAAGTTTTTCCTTCCCTTTATCTCCATTACTATTGCTTTAATTCAGGTTATTATTAATCTCATGCCTCAGCTATTAAAATCATCCATTTTCCTGCCTCCACTCGTGCCACACTCCACTCTGTTTTTCCAAAATTGAAGTACAAATCTTAAGTCATCAGTAATAACTTCAACGACCTTCAAGAAAAAAAAATCCATCCTCTAAGATAATGGCTCTTCATGACCTGCCCCCTCAACCATCTCTCCTTTATCTTGTCACCACTTTTTCCCTCTGGTAGTACTCCGTGCTCCTGTCATTTTGAATTATACACTCTTATCTCTGGGCCTTTGTGTATATTTCTTCTGTTTAGTATGTCTTTCCCTACTCTTTGATTAACTAATTTATTTATCCTTTATAATTCAGTGGAGATAAGCGCCTACAGAAATCCTTTTCTGAACCCACTCTGACTGTCCTATCTATCTCTTTTCTGTGTTCTCACAGCAAAAAAATAAAATTTGAAAGTATTATATATATTAATATATAATATATATATATATATACATACATACATACTGTTATAATTGTTGATTCACTTGCTTATTTCCCTCACAGGCCTATGATTTCTTTTATGGCAGAATGTCTTTCATATTTCCTTCCACACTACTTAAAGCAGTACTAAGGGTGGAGAATAAATAGAATGTTGGTTGGATGAATGAATGGGTTCATTTGACAAAATTAAAAATAAAAGCCTAGGATGACAATCAACACAGCTTCAAACATATACTATTAAGAATGTGTGTAAAAAATATACTGTTTGGGGCACCTGGGTGGCTCAGTGGGTTAAAGCCTCTGCCTTTGGCTCAGGTCATGATCTCAGGGTCCTGGGATCGAGCCCTGCGTTGGGCTCTCTGCTCGGTGGGGAGCCTGCTTTCCCCTCCCTCTGCCTGCCTCTCTGTCTACTTGTGACCTCTCTCTCTCTCTGTCAAATAAATAAATAAAAATCTTAAAACAAAAACAACAAAAAATATATTGTTCACAACAGAAGGCTAGTGAAATCCATTTTGGATCTTCCAAGTACCATGGCAGGCAGTAGTCAGTAATTTATTCACTAATTTTATTTCATGTTTGTTGATATTAAAAAAATCAACTATCTAGAGCCATGTATTTGAAGTGCTGGGAGAGAAAGTAACATGGCAGACTAAAGGACAGTTTGCAAGATTTCTATTACTGATGAAATACTGTTTAAAACAAAAGGTGTTAACATCCTCTGGTCTTCGGTGAGGAACTTTGTAACCAAAAGTGTGATTACAATATCTTTATAAACTAGGTACATAGAATCCCTGAGGCAATACCATATTATATGTTAGGGAAACTTGAATATTTAGACTAATAAATAACATACAGTGCAGGCTGACACTTATTAATAAATATATGGCAACCTTTACTGTTCATGGGAATTTGACTATTTTTTCTAGTGAAGATAAAATAGTTTTTGCGAATCTTTCAGAATCTGTTTGCAGCCAGAGGTACTTGCTGCAATTAGTCGTTAGGGACAGAATGAGTATAGACCAAAAATATTAAAATGAGGTGATTATAGTTATTCTCCTGAAAACATCCTAGCATAGAGGAACTGCTTCCACCTTAGCCCCAACAAACCTGCAGAAAACAACTTCCCTTGCCTGAAAACGATTACCCAAAAACCAATTCAAGTATTTACATACCTCCTATGATCCTAGTTGAGATGTCAGTTGATCACATGCAAAACATCTGTCCAATACTCAGCAAACACTCATTAAATACATGCTGTATGTCAGGCACTAATTGTCAAAGGAAGAACTAAGAATAGCTGATGGAAAGGAGACAGAGTGAACTTTTTGGAGTCAACACTAATAGCCACTGGATTCCAATAGCCAAGGAATTAAGGACCTCAAGAGTATCAGAAAAGTGAATCACCAAAGAGAGTTCCCTTTATATAAATGACGGAGACAGAGCTACTGAACAAAGTACCAGTTGCTTCAAGAGTGACCTGAAAACCAGCCTGTGACCAGAATAACTTTAGATTCACCAGCAATAATGAGTGAAGATATAACTCTCAGGTACTACTGTCAAGTGGAAAAGAATATTTAATGATAGATGGAATGTTTGCAAAGGAAAACTTGGCTTAAATGTACCTCATCCAGCTTTTCATCATGAGTATTTTTGTAGTTGTTAAGATAGCAAATTCTCAAATGCAAAAGAATGAAATCCAAGTTAAATTCAACAAGATGTTTTTGCTTTAGTTCTATTAGTTATTTTTAACTCTCAAATTCTGGAATGAAAGAACCCAAGTGGATGAGCATTCTAATGGAAAAAGTAGATTTGATGTGTTTAAAAAAATTTTTTTGAGTCACTGCATCTGAAAAAAAGAAAACAACAGGTGAATAAAATGAGAGAAAGTGGAATGTTTTACTTACTTCTTCTCTATTAAAGCTAAATATCCTTTATGGAAGATGTGGTTTTCAAGGGGGACAGAGCTGTTGTGCCAGAGCTGAGACAACTGTAGAGTCTGGACATTATTTAACCTTAAAAACAACAAAAGAAAAGAAAAATTTTACCAATAAAAATGGGTTTATTTGAGATTAACAGAGATTTTGAAATCAGGACACATAAGCTATGGCAAAACCATAGGCAAGTCCAACAAACAAAGGCAAAGGGGCATTATTTTATGGAGAAGAAGGAGGAATTTGAAAGGGGTTGTTTTGAGCATGAGTTCATTGGAGAAAAGCCTAAGTCCAGGGGTGATTATGGTAGTCAATTTCTTTTTTTTTTTAAGATTTATTTATTTATTTTTATTTGAGACGGAGAGAGAGAGAAAGAGAGAGCATGTGCATGGGGGAGAGGCAGAGGTTGAGAATCCTCAAGCAGACTCCCTGCTGAGAGTAGAGCTCGACATGGGGCTCCATCTCATGACCCATGAGATCATGATCTGAGCTGAAACCAAGAGCTGGACACTCAACTGACTGAGCCACCCAGGTGCCCTGGTAGTCAGTTTCTTATAGGAGATGCAATGTACATCTTTCCTTCCAGGGAGGGGCACATTGCAATTGATGATTCTTTCCAGTTGATAATTCTTCTGTTGGGGTCTGGTAATTGACAGTTCCTCCCACAATTGATGTTAACTGGTGCCCCCCTCTACCTCCCCCTCTTTCCTTCTTATCCCATTTTAGTGAGGTTCCTCTTTATTAATTTTCACAAAGTGAAGCAAAAACTGGAAAGAATGTGGAGAACCAGTAATGTGTGACACACAGCAGCAGGCTAGATATTAGAAAGGTAAATCTTCTCATTCTCCCAAAGTATATTTAAATAAGTCTTAGAGGTTAAGATCTGATGGCATCCACACTTCTCAGACATGGACCTTCATTTATTCTCAGGCTTACTTACCATTTCTTCTTTACAAAACTTTTTACTATAATCCTGCCTTAAGAACATGTATATAACCAAGTATCCCATATAATGAGTGCATCAGAACATTCTTTAAAAATATAATAAAAAATTATAACAATATAGTGATGTTATTCAAAGCAAATTTTCTTTTCAATTAGGTTCAAAATTAATTTGTTAGTGCTGAATATCAATTATGCATTAGTGTTTCTTTGGTAATTATTGTTTACCATCAAGTCTCCATTAAGTTTCCACATTTGAGATGATGAATGTGTACTTCTATTGATTATTGCTTGTGATTTAATGAGTTATTCTTAGAGTAATAATGGTTTTAGCAAATGTTTATTGTTTTTCCAATATTTGCAAATTGACTAAACCTTGAGAAGTTTATATATATATATATATATATATATAAACTCATGTAAATATATGTATATATATATTTATTTAAACTCATGGTAAAAATAATAAGTCACATTTTTTCTCAGGCACTTTGGGACACTGGTTTAAATAAACTACTTTACTAAGCTCTACATTAGAGAGAACATCAAGAATTACCATGTTTCCATGCCAAAGGAATTTAGAAATGAAAAAATATTTTTATTTCAGGTTTTTTTTTAAGATTTTGTTTATTTATTGGACAGAGAGAGAGATCACAAGTAGGCAGAGAGGCAGGCAGAGAGAGAGGGGGAAGCAGGCTCCTTGCTGAGCAGAGAGCCCGATGCAGGGCTCAGTCATAGGACCCCAAGATCATGACCTGAGCCGAAGGCAGAGGCTTTAACCACTGAGCCACCCAGGTGCCCCTTTATTTCAGTTCTGATTATGATTTTATACAAGGTCCTTATTTTTCAGTTTCCTCCTGATATTCTTCCTACCTTGAACCTACTGTGAAGATAGTTAAATCTTTTAATGATTTTTAGTTTTTATAGTATGTTTGCCCAAGTTTCCAGTTTAAGGATGGAGTCAGGCACACACACATTTAGGTAGACAGTCCCAATATAGTTCTTTAAGAAGCACTGATATGGGAAAGTCAGGCTGATTTCCTCAAAGGGTTGCAAAAAGGAATGAATAACACATAAATATATAATAATATATGTGTGTGTGTATGTGCATGTGTGTATAAAACACCTATTATAGTGCCATGAGAAATGGCACTTGCAACAAAGGTTGAAACATGGGTTTGTTTATTTGTTTTTAAATTTGGAATACAGGACAATTTATTAAAGTCAATCTCAAGCACAATCTGAAGTCAGTAGAGTAATTAAGAACTTTTCAAATCCAAAATATTTATAAAGTGAAAAAGGCAACATCTCAGTAAATAATGCAGTTAAAACATGGTTGTCAGTGATCCACTGAAGAAAAATGAAGCTGTGACATGATTAAATTTGCAACTTTAACAATTACAGTGAAAGTTATGAAGCAAATGTGAGGGAGATAGAATTGAAGAGTCTGTAGACTGAGGGGTAGATTTAGGGACCATTTCAATTGCCTAAAAATCATGTGAACCAGTTTAAATCAATGACAGTGGAATGGAGAGGAAAGCCACAGATATACTTAGTAGACAGAGTCAAAAAACTTTAGTAAATGATTGAATTTGAATTCAGAAAGACTGATGGAAAGAAATGTCAGGATGACCCACTGGCTGCAAGTTTGGGAGACTTAGCGAATTACTGTGATAAACAGGTACAAAAGAGGTTTGGGAGATATGGGAAGGGTGGGAATGGTAATAGGTAAAAATACTGAGCTTCATTTTGGACTAAGTTTTGGTAAAATGCTCTGGTAATGAGGTTCAACTGATACACAGATGCAAAGACCAGGAGAGAAGTCTAGAATTAAAAGTTTGGGAATCATAATATAAAATTCATGATTAAGCCCAGGCCAATCAATGAAAACTTCTGAATTTCTAGTTGTGGAAGAATGATTAGATTAATCAAGGTACACCAACATGGCAACATATATTATTGAGTCATTAAATTATGTATTTTAAGTAATAGAAAAATGCTCAAAGAATAATATCAAATCAAATAAACACAGAATGCAAAATTGCTTGTATAGTAAAATCTCAATTGTATAAAAATCTCAATTGTGTAACTGGCTAGAAGGAAAAGCATTAGAGTTATAATGGTCATATTAGGGTTAAAGGCTATAGTGATTTCCCCCCTTTTTCTACGTGTCTATGTTTTACAACTTTTCTTTATACATTACTTAAAAATCAAATTAGGGTAAAGGATGGCTTCCTGGAAAGATAATGATTAAGGTGAATTTAAAGCACTGCATAAAAATCAGCCAGGTGAAAAGGACAATAATAGCAGAGGTACAAAAGTAAAGAATACAATGTGTACAGGGAACTATAAGCAGTGGAGGGTTATTGAAGCATAGCATGATGACACAAGGTGGTCAGAAAGGAAGCTAAATAGAAAGGTATGGTAGCTCTATGGAGGCTTGTTATGTTGAGATTCTATCCCATGTACTTTGAACAGCTACTAAAAAAAAATATATACAGGGTAGCATATTCATTTGCTGGGCTACCATAACAAACTATTATAAATGGAGTTGTCTTAAACATCAGAAATGTATTTTCTCACAATTCTGAAAGCTAGCAACCCAAAATCAAAGTTTCAGCAGAATTGGTTTATTCTGAGATCTCGCTCCTTTATTTGTGCATAGCTGTCATTTCCCTGTGTCTTCACATGGTTTTCCCTCTGTGAATCTATATCCTCAGCACCTCTTCTTATAGAGACACAAGTTACATTGGGTTAAGGTCCACTCTAGTGACCTCATTTTAACTTAATTATATCTTTAAATACCTTATTTCCAAATATAGTCAATTTCTGAAGTACGGGGGATTAAGACTTCAACATATGAATCTGGAGGGCAAGGGAGACTATTCAATTCATAAGGGGGTAACGTGATTAAATTTCCTTTGGCAACCATGTGGATTATGGATTTCAGGAAGAGGGGATGGATTAGCAGGCTGTTGTAATAATCCAGGTAAGAAATCACAATGTTCTGCAGAATCATTAATGTAAATCAGTGAAGGTAAATGACCATTTAAAAACAATCCAGACAGAGCAGCTGGTTTAAAGGGGAAACAGTGAGTTCAACTTGGGAAGATTCAATTCTTTATCTAGATTACAGTTAAATATAGGAATCTGAAGCTCAAAGAAAATTGGACTGGAAGTCTAGATTTGGGCGTTATTCGTACATATGTTATGGGAGCAGATCCTTGTGTATTGAATGATGAGAGCAATGGACTTAGAACAGAAAACCCCCAATATTTACAGAGGAGAAAATGAGCTCATGAAGGAGACATTAACATGTGAAATGAAGCAAAAGAGTGCCTTGTGTAGAATTTAAGGAAAAGCTCTGATGAAGGGAATAATCAGTAGGCAAAGAAAGCAAAGAGATCCTAAAGAAGATAAAGACTGAGAAATACTAGTTGTATTTGGAATTAGAAAAAATTTTGGACTGTAATATCTAACAACAATTCCTTGAACTTTTATGTGCCAGGCACTGGGTAAAGAGCTGTAAAGCACGCATTGCATTTCATCCTGAGCTTCAGTCAGCAAACTGAGATAAGTGTCACTGTGTCAGTTTTATAGATTAAGAAAATGATGACTCAGTGAAAGTCAAATAACTAGTGTCAGGTCGACAGACAGCAGATGTGGGAGTCAGTTCTAGATTGCTTTCCATGTCACCAAAACTGTCATGACTAACTACTAGCACTACTAAGAGCTTCCTAAGAGCAAGGCAGTTTCATTAAATCAGAGGGACAAGAAATCTAGAGCAGTGGGCTGATGACTGAATGTTTGGTGAGGAAGTAAGATAGACAGCCTTTCTCAGAGGGGAGAAAGGAGGACAGAGACCAGCTCATCTTGCTCTCTATTGTTTAGTACATTGCCTGACACAAAGTAGCTGCTCAATAAATTTCAGTTCAGTGAACAAGAAATAAATGTTAACTTGAGCTAGGCATAAATGCTTATTTGCTATGGGTAAGAGAGGAGGTAGCAGAGCCATAGATTGCACACAGCCCAAGTGTAAGGAGCCAGTAGAGAGAACCACACTGAAGAAGAAAGAGAAGAAAACTTAAAAATCCAGATCCTTCCTAGAAAATGTTGATAGGGTCTGGGGTCAAGTGCAGAAGTAAAAATTTGACCTGAATAGGTGAAGAAATATATTTTTAGGTTGAACAGAAAGAAGGGGGTATAGAAATAAATGTATAAAGACATATGATAAATAGCTTCATATTCCTACTCCCTTCGTATTAAGCTCCCTTATAAAAGAATATCTCACTATTTCTAAGTTATTTGCTTTAAAGTTTTTGTATATTTATACATGAAATTCCTTATGCCTAGAATGTCTTCTTTTTCACTGTATGCTAATCTCCTATTGAAAAATACTCAGATATAGATTATCTCTTCATATTATTTCTTCAGTTCCCCAAACAGAATCCTTTCACTTCCTCCCTTTTATAGCTCTTAATACACGCCTTCTATAGTGACATGGAGGCCATAGATAAAACACCCTTCCACTTATTTATTAAATTCCTTTGAAATAGCTTATCAATAAACTATTTTGAAATGTTATAAGGTGTATTTTAAAGCAAAGGAGTCTCAAAAGTTGAATGAGCACCTTGTGTCATACGAGACTGATGAATCACTGACCTCTACTTCTGAAACTAATAATACATTATATGTTAATTAATTGAATTTAAATTTTAAAAATTAAAACAAAAACAAAAGCAAAAAAGTTGTTTTATCTTGCACACAGTTGCATTTTATTTAGTTCAACCTTTCATATACAAATAATATGTATACAGTTTAAATTTTCTTATTTGTCAAATGACTACATTTTATAGTAAAAGCATATTCTTTATCCCTTGAGGTTTAATAAGCTTATGCTGCAAATGACACATAGATTGGAAAAATTTATCCAATATATTTAAAGAATAAAATGTTACTTGAATTCTAGAGATGTCCCTATTGATCACTTTTGATATTTAAAAAGTGATCTGTACTTGTGCCCTGTCTTTAAAGGCAAATTGTATGCTGTAATACTTTGAGCTTTCAGGTGGTATTGAATTTTGACTGGTTTAATAGTGGAATGAGAATACTGACTGCTATATTACCGTTCTGTTAGACAAATTCATTCTTGAGTAATCTATACGCTCTTTGAGAAGGTCAAATGATAAGGCAGAGAGCTCTGAGACAAAACACTAAGATTTAATTGTTTTGAGTCTGACAGCTATCCAGTAGCATTTCAAATTATCCAAGAGAAGTACACAAAGTGCACAATTATCTTCAACTTGAGTTTGAACTTGAACTACCTGGTATTATCTTCATCTAATTTATAAGATACAGTAGAATATATAAAATATAAAATAGAATACTTTTGTAATATTTGCATATGCTGTTATTTTCCTTATATCACTAAAGTTAAGAATATGGACTTAATAAATATATATTGGGAGAGTTAAGATAATGATGTAAAGTAGATACATCAATTTGTAAACAAACACCTCTTTTAAATAACTACTTCATATTACACCAAAAAATAAATAAATGAAGCTAAAAATCTAGCAAAATCTGTAAGACAAAATATCCTCACAAAGAAACTGTGTATGTATTGCCTGTCAATTAAGCATGCAGGTAGGTAATTTTTATTCAAATAGTTTATGTGCTTTCTTTATCTACCTATTGTAAGCCTAGAAATGTTCAACTTTTAGAGCATTTGCCAAATTTTTCTAATATAATTAATAATTATATGAATTTGAGGACTCTATTTCTTGCCTTCTGTGAAAATGCTTTAAGATTAATGTGCATTAAATTCAGTTATATGTAAAAATATTGTAATATAAAATTATATTTGTTTTTTAATCGAAAATATAGAAGTTATCTTTAGATGGAGCAAAGAGAGATTTCTATTGTAACTAAGGTATTCAGTTATCATTTAAAATTATGTATAACTATAATTGTATTTATCTGAGAAGCCATAATTTGCTTTTTTTAAGCATATCCAATTTTTAAATCATTATGTGTTAGTAAAGCATTTAATTAATTTGAAAAAATGTAGTACATCAAAAATTGTAAATAAAATATGTATAAGACATTTAGTGAAATGTGATAGTGGTTTTTCTGGAAAAAATGAAGAACAAAATTAAAACAGTAATAGCATGATTAATTGATTCAGGATGACTCCTGCTGAAAAATTATGTTCAATAAGTATCTGTCATTATAATGTGTGATCATTTGTCCCTTTATAGTACTTCAAATATAATGGATTCAGGTGCACAAACTGTATAAATGACTGTCATAAAAATGCCATTTTTTAGATAAAAAAGATGGTAACATTACTGATTTAATTCAAAATAGCCATGGTATATTAATTTGTGCTACTGTTGTGTTTCCAGAAATGATAAATATTTTGTAAATTATTTTGTTCTAATATGTGCACTTATCATTTTGCATTCAAGTCAATGATTTCTTAAAATATGCTTCAAGATACAAATTACACAGATTTTTATTAAAATGTGCTGGGCAAAAGCTGCTGTTTAAATATTTAATTTGAAAAATGGGAAGAATTTTTGTTTTTTACAACCCAAAACATTCTCCCAGTCAAAATTCGTTTTATAAAATGTAGTCTACAGCATGTCGTCCTCCATATATGTCTCTCACTGGTTTTTTTCAGTGATATTTTCTCACATAAGAACTTTTTTCAAAAACTATACAGATTAATCTGAATTATTCTATGTGTAATGGGAACTGATATATTTGAAAAGAAAATGTCATGTTATGGTAGCTCAGTTGGTTGAGCATCTGACTCTTGGTTTGGCTCAGGTCCTGATCCTGTGGTTGTGATCTCTGGGTTGTGGATCATGGGATGGAGCCCCATGCAGGGCTTCCGCTAGGCAGAGAATCTGTTTGAGAATTCTCTCTCCCCTTCTCCCTCTGCCCCGCCCACCCCTGCTCTCACTCCCATGTACACTCACTCGCTCGCTCTCTCTCTCTCTCTCTCTGGGATGAATGGATAAATCTTAAAAAAATAATAATAATAAAGTCTGTTATATTCAGAAAGAAGAAAGGATGCTGAAATTTGATGTAAAATACTGATGGGAGCATTTATTTTTCTCCTGCCTTAAATGGCATGTGTTAATAATGCTTATTATTATAGAGAGTTAATTTAAATGTGCAGAAATAACCTAGGAAATTAAAGTTTAAGCAGGTTATTTTTTTGAGAAAATATCCATTAGTTATCTTCATGTGAACGTTTTGCTTTCTCCTTTCAGGAAGTATACATGTTTTGAGTTATCTGGTCCAATTCCACTCAGTTTAATTTTGTTTCTATCTTACGTAATATTCTTCCTAATCCTAGAGCTGTACCTCCTTACAAAAATCTTGTTTAAAACCTATTTCTATGGAATTGCATTAAAACAAACAGACATTCTACTTCCCTGTACTGTAGACCAGTTGGTAATTATTTTAGTCACCTTCTGCCTTAGGAGTTCCATCTTTTGGGCATTGAAATTGATTTTTCTCATCTTAGCATCTGAAGATCCAGAGTGTGCCCCTTGCCCAATCGCCTGAGACTATACAGTGAGTGACACCTACAACAGAGGATGTGGAGGCAGCAGCTTTTCGGGCACCAGAAATGGCAGCATCAGGAGCATCAGCACGAATAGACTTTGTAGAGGTAGTTCTCCCAAACTGTATTATTGAAACCAAACATTTTTGGTGTGCTACCTGCTGATGGGGGCTGCCTTCTTACTCCCTAGATTTATGCAAAATGTTTGGTCTTTGTTAAAATTTAACAATGACATTTCTGACTAATACAGAGAAATTTGATTTTTTTTACAAGTGTGTTCAGTTGCCTTAAATTTCAATGCATACAAAATTTTGTCAGTCTCAGAAAAACATTACCCATATTTTTATCAGATTTATTTCATTATTTGTAATATAAAGCTGCTGTCACATATAATTTTTATATAAGTATTTTTTAATAGATCAGAATAATTGGTCATTTTAGAAGCCATCTTAATGCACTAACTAGGAGAACTTTCTCTAGTCAGTTATCTTCTTCAAAGGCTGAATATGGTTGCCCAGATTTTCTGCCATACTTCCTAAAAATGTTCCATTGTGAACTTATTTTGCAAAGTGAAAGTTTATTCCCAGATAGCCCTAAGTCAAATTTGAAAAGCCAGTGATTGATTGGTTTTGGTATCCTTTCATTTTATGTAATTTAATGTGAAACAGTTAATTTTGTAACTATAAAACACATTTGTTAGTTAACCACATTGGCTTTATTTGTACAGTTCAATGACTTATAGCATTTCAATTTGCATGTAAAATGAGTCTTTGTAATGATGTTTTGCACAGTAAATAAGAATCGACATAATGGGTGCATTTACTTTTAACTCTTTTTTTTTTAAAGGTTTTATTTATTTGACAGAGAGAGAGAGATCACAAGTAGACAGAGAGGCAGGCAGAGAGAGAGGGGGAAGAAGGCTCCCTGCTGAGCAGAGAGCCGGATGTGGGGCTCAATCCTAGGACCCTGAGATCATGACCTGAGCCACCCTGAGATCATGACCTAAGCCGAAGGCAGAGGCTTTAACCCATTGAGCCACCCAGGTGCCCCAACTTTTAACTCTTTCAACATATCACTTAGAAGTAGGATATGTTTCCTGTTGACATTTTGAAGAGTTTGAAGTTCAGCTTACAAAGGGCTTCATCTTGGTGCAGTACGACATATTCATCCTTCACCCCATCTTAACTTGTGTTTTGGAACAAAGCAAGATACAAAGAATTTATATGCATTCTATTGTAACTATTGCTTGGTTAAGTATAATTAGAAAGTTTTTTCTAACCACATACGAGCAGGATACATCGAGCTTAATAGTTCTTCCTTTTTTGTTCTGTTTTGTTTTTATTCCATTTTGTCATTTAGGAAATTACAAACTGCCATTTTTTTTTACAAAACCTATCCTACAGAGTTGAAATGCACTTCTGTAAATATTTGTATTCTCTTTTAATGTATTTTAACTATGCAAAATATATAAAATAATAAAATTATGTCCTAAAATGCTAGCCCTTTGTAAGAAGCACAAATACATATGAAAGTATGTTGGGTGTTTTTTTAGTTAAAATTATGTGAATGCTGATTGTTTTTCACGAGTACTTATGAAGATCTGTATGTAAAAATTCATAAATCTACTTAATTGTACAACATCACTTTTAGCTGTGTGTCCCATATGTTAATTGACTTCTGTCATTCTTACATATATTGCTTCTATCTCTAGAAACTGTATTTTGAAAGATATGTTGTTATTCTAAATATACAAAAGTAAATCTCTGACTCTGCTTTAAAGTAAATTGTGCTATTTTAGTGTAGGTTTATAACATTCTCACCACATTCTTCAAATACCATTTTAGAGATTTTTAAAACATTCTGCATGAAAGTAGCTTTAAATGATTAAAGAAATACTGCTGTTCTACCTCTACCATGTTCTGAGGGAGAAACTGGACTTTCTCCATTGTTAAAATTATAAAGCCTTATGCAGCAATATGCAGTAGTTCTATTGGATAATGATTTTGTTGGCATGATCTTACTGCAGTAAGCCATGTTGAGTTTCCGGTCTTATGATAATTACAGTTGAAAGCTTGTATTTGTAGGATAAAAGAAATTTTCTTAATGTGAGAAGAAATTTAGCAGTAACTTGAACAATTTGTCAAAACTGGAATGGTTTAAAACTGCATCAGCAAAAGTGATTACAAAAGTAAAAATTTAAACTAATACCACTGAACATAACACTTGGTCCATTTTTGCCCACTATTAGTGTTATTCATCACTGTTAATGTTCCAACAAGTGGAAATGATTACAGATTCATTCATAATGTCTATGACACTCTAATCTTATCCTAAGAGGAGTCACACGTATCAACTTAACAAAAATGTTAAATATGTTCATTTCATAGTTAGATAATTTTTAGCCTCTAGATAGGTATCTTTAAACTAGATAAAATGATAAAAGGACAAAATGTGCTTATACGCATTTGGAGTTCTTGAAATAATAGTAATTTCCTATTGTGCAATCCTTTAAAAATATATTGATTATAAATTCATGAGTAGTGGGATATTCACTTTAAACCAGAATTTGACTAAAGGTACTTAATAATAAACAAAAATTAAAACACAAAAAAAATACCCCTTAAGAAGAAGGCAGCACAATATATGCTTATCCACTCTCCAGGATGCAGAGTACAATACACTCTTTCCTACCTAGTGAGATAAATGACACTCCCAGGAACCTGGACCACCATGTATGCAACATCCTGAATTGTCCTTCAACATCTTGACGTCTCCCAAAGTGAAGGTCAATTATTGTGGCTCTTAGGAATTCCTCAGAAAATATGATATATCTTCCTATTTTCCTGCAAGTTCATCAAGAATTTCACATACTCTCCCATCCTTATTTTTCTGTTCATGTCAAATTTTACTAAGATTTCTGCCATTTTTTATTTTCTTTTTAATCAAGTCAACTTTTTCTGGGGCAAAACAGGCAGATCTAAATTGTGTCACAAAAAATATGATTGTCCTGTCAATTTTTAGTCAAAAACAAAAGGTAAAGAAGTCATGGTAGGTGTTGTTAATTCTTATTTTATATTGCTTGCTTCTGCCACTAGCAATTAACATAATCTGGATAAAGACAGATAGTTTACATTTATTTACTGGCACGAAAAGCAAATATTAGTAGGGCAAAAGTACAGCAAATGGATGTCATTACAGCAAAAATAACATTCAGAACAGAAGAGGGTTAGAACAGCCTGCGGATGTACAGACTACACAGTTGCTCAAAATCTCACTGAAGTAAAAATCTGTCAAACCAATAATTGCCTCCTCCTCCTCCCACACACAACTTGCTTTGATTTCAGATGTATGATACATATGGATATAACATTTGAAACTCAAGTTCTTAGTCACCTCTTTGCTTGGGGAAATTTTGGAGAAAATACAAACTTTTTAAAAAAGATTTATTTATTGAGAGAGAGAGCACAGAAGCAGGGGGAGCAGCAGCAGGAGAGGGAGAAGCAGACTCCCCACTGAGCAGGGACCCTGATGCGGGACTCAATCCCAGGACCCTGGGATCATGACCTGAGCGGAAGACAGATGCTTAACTGACTGAGCTACCCAGGTGCCCTAGAGAATACAAATTTTTAATTCAGTCCAGTTCAGTTAACATTTTTTAAGGACCTACTTTGTGCCTCATATTATACTAATATTAGACTTGCAACTAATATTAGAGACACCAAGTACAGCAGACCCCCTTCTGTTAGACAGATTACAGTCTAGACAAGAAATGAATTACATATAAAACAGCATATCACATGGGATTATTGAAATGTAATGAATGAACAGAAATAGTGCAAAGAAATACTTAATCTTATTGGTAAAGTTCACATAAGAATTGCAAAGGAGGGACGCCTGGGTGGCTCAGTTGGTTAAGCAGCTGCCTTCAGCTCAGGTCATGATCCCGGCGTCCTGGGATCGAGTCCTGCATCGGGCTCCTTGCTCGGCGGGGAGCCTGCTTCTCTCTCTGCCTCGGCCTACCTCTCTGCCTGCTTGTGTTCTCTCTCTCTCTGACAAATAAATAAATAAAATCTTAAAAAAAAAAAAAAGAATTTCAAAGGAGATGAAGTCTAAGGATTCTTTTGGACAATAAATTGTAATTTAACCAACAGGCAGTAGGAAAAGGAGTCTTACTTGAAGAGAATATATCAAGGGATTAAATGTGCAAGTAGTATGCATGAAGAAGGAGTAGCCATAAGGTAGATAGAGGAGATAATCACAAAGAGGCTTATATGCCATAGTTAGACTTTATATTGTAGGCAATGATGACATTTTAATGACTTTAAAAAGTTTTAAGCAGAGAAATAGTAATTTAGATTTATAAGTAATGGGATAAACTTTGAGTAAGAATTCACAGGTAGCTGCCCCTGTAAGGAAGCAAAGAAAAAAAGCCACTGAGTAGATTCTTTTTTTTTTTTTTTACAGATTTATTGAGGTATATATCGCATAACATAAAACTCACTCATTTTAAGTGTACAATTCAATAATTTTTAGTAAGTGTATAGTTTTGTGATCAGCACAATCCAGTTTTGAACATTTCTATCACCCTCACCAAAAATTCTTTGTACTCATTTACAGCTTAGCTTCATTTTGATATCAGTTCCCACAGCATGGCCAAGCAACCACTAATCTGTTTACTGTCTTTATAAATTTCCTTCTCTGAACATTTCATGTAAGTGGAATCATATATGTAGTCTCTTGTGCCTGGTATCTTTCACTTAACATAATGCTTTTGCGATTTCTGTCCAATTGTTGTGAGACAAACAAAACAGCAGTATGTCACTCCCAAAGAGCCTGTGAATACTGGGAATACAAGAGGTATAAGAAAGATGTCCTCTGAGCCTGGCCACTGTGTGGAGGATACAAAGGAGAGAGGACCCAAGATGGTGAGGACAGGATGGCCTGGAAAGACAATTCAGTCAGGGTAGAAGAATCAGAAATGCACAGTAACGTGAAAGTAGAAGAAAACATGTCAAGATATTTTAATAAATTTGCTGAAGACTAAATCTTGAACTTCTATTTCCTCCCCTTCTTAAAGGTTTGTAATAGGTATTTGTAAACACTTGTAAATAGGACTTTTGTTGTTCATATCTATAGATATCACAAGCTTTGTTAGCTTCTTGAGTTAAAAGCACTTCTCTGAAGAATGCAGTATCTTAGAGAAAGCCAAGAAATGGTGACAGACTGACATCTGCAGTTAAACCACAAAAGCTCAAAAGTGAATCTAGAACAAGCTGTATTTTCCTTGGAAAACCACTTGGGACAAATGTGATCGTTACACTGAGATTAGAACTCCAATTTTTTAAAGAATGCAAGATTGGTTTAGAAATTCTTGTTCAGTTGGAGAAACATGTAGGTGGCATTATGATGGCACCCAAGTATTGAAAAAATTAAAAGTTCTTTCTGCAAAGGAAGGTTAGAAAGATAAAGCTTCTGGCACATTCTCTGGGCCTATTTTCCAGTTTTACCTCACTAGCTGAGAAGGGCTGCCATGCTAATCTGGCTGTGCTATGGGATTGAAGATAAAGCAAGTTTTGGAGTTACTTGTATACACTACTAATTATAAAAAAAATCATAGGATTATAGTATAGCTGATGAAATAAAAAGACTGAGTGCTAACTGGAATATGCCCACTGCTTGGGTGTACCAGGAAGGACAAGCTCAGAAACAAAGAAATAACCAGTAGGAGAGCCTGACAAGAATCTCCAGGTTTAATGTCATGACTGGCTTTAGGCCAAGAAGCAAGTGAACTAAGCAAGGTTGGAATCTCAGAACAAAGCAATCAAAATAGCTTTCCAGAGGGCCTACCAAAAAAAAATCCCTTCCCGGAAACTTCATCTTTGTGCCCCTGGAAGCTGGAAGTACCCTTGCCATACCCCACCTTTGGAGGTACACTGTGGTCTCTGAAGGTGAAGAGAAATTTCTTGGCTCTGGACAGAGACCCTATGGACCCACCCTAGGGTAAGGAATGGAACTCAATCCCTAAGCCACAGAGTTAGAGTCTCCTCACTTAGCCCAGAGTGGATGAGACTAATCCAGAACCCTATTGGTTTGGAACCCTATTGGTTTGCTTCTTTTAGAGTAATAAGGAGCATCCACCAGCTGCAAAACTCAAACTCTGGTCTTAAAAAGAGAAGAGATCAACTACTAATTCATGTACTTAATTCATAAGGAGTTGATATTCTTTAGTGAAATGTCCAGAGCTGTTGGACAAATATTTGCATACTCTGGGGCTGGAGAGAGAAAGAGATACATTAAAATGGAATGGGATAAGATGGATGTTTTTTCTATTTTTCTTCCACTTTACCCACTTAGCCTCTTCCTCCACCTCCATTTTCTGAGCGGAGAAAAAGACAACAGTCACTGGAAGATTCTTTCAAAGAAAAGTTATCAGAGGAGGAGAATTGTAATCCCTTGTGGGCTTCATGTGGAAGCTGGAGGTGAGGGAACATGACACAGCAGGAACACACACTGTGGGACTTTATCCAGCACTTCTTCCCCTATGTGAGGCCTACACGTCTATCCTTCCATCCTCTGCTTTGCACTTAGATTTTAGTTATTTATTTACATCCTTTCCTTCTGTATTTTCTAATTATTTCTTGAGGACAGGGTTGGTGTTTTAGTCATCCTCCAGGGTACCTAGCATAATGGCTTGCAAATTGTGTAAAGCTAAGAAAGAAAAAAGAAAGAAAGGAAGTACCACTTAACAAAAAGAGAGAGAGAATAATATTACTTCTGTTGGGAGGAAGGGAGGGCAGATTTGAGAACATTTGATCTAGGCTTTAAAAGGAAAGTTACATTAGTATTGGGGGGGGGGGGAAGCAATGGCAACCAGTCAGAGGAAATGACAGATGTAGAAAAGTCCAATTTATGGAATAAGGAAAGCTGTGATTTTGCTGATGGTTGAAATAAGTCAAAAGGTACAGTGAAGTAGAAGTATAAAGATACACTGAGGTATTTGGATCTGACTAATTGCTTGCTATTAAAGGATTATTCTTGACTGTGTGAGTAACAAGGAAGAGTTGGTATTTAAGGCAGGAGTTAAGAACTCAAGAGAAAAGACATGTTAATGCAACATCCTATAAATAAGTAATCGATGTATTTAAACACAGTACAATACTTATTTTTAAATCTCCTCTGAGCATCTGGTGCTTTGATAGACCTGAAGATGCATGAAGTCATCCGTGTTACAACTCAAACTTTGTCTTCCCTTCTAATAAAACATTAACCTACACAAAATTGATTTAGCTTACAAGAGAGCATGTATTCCTTGACAATGAAGAGAAACTAATATTCATTTAGTGGATATGCAAGACTCTTTAGCCACAAACATGATTTCATTAAACCTTGTAACAACTGTGTAAGGTATATCATCCTCACTTTTTTACCAATGGGAAAACCGATACCACTCTGATAGAACCTCTATTCAAACCCGTTTCTCTCTCCAGTACTCCATAATGTACCATCTTCACCATTTGCTTACAGATTATAGTTCTGTTAACTAACATTTTAGCAACCTCAAATTATTTATGCTGATGTTGCTCATTTGATTGGTTTACCTCCACAGCACTTGATTAAAAACCAAATTATATTAATACTTCTAGTAGATTAGAGATATTTGTCACACATGACAAGAATTGCTTATTCTCTTGAAATGTACATCAGGGTACATTTTGTGTTCAGTCCTCAAACTGATACCTTGAGGAGATGATCAGTGAGTTTTATAAGGTTATAAAGAGTGTCAGATTATTTGTAATAATGTAAGATGTTCTTTGTACCTTTGCTTTATGGCTCAGTGTCCATAACTATCAATTTTATCTTTTCAAACTTTTAAAATAAAGGTGGTTTCTTTTTTTTTTCATTTCCTAAGATATAAGATTGTAAAGGTATCAGTACCTCATACAACTAACATGCATTACATTTTTAAAGCCTATTAAAAAATGCTTTTAACAATATGTTTTTCTGACCTGCACGTTAGCCTTGTAAGGAAGGCATAAAAAATATTTCCCTTTCAGCTAATAAGAGCTTTAATGTTATTTACTGTCATAGAAATAGTATTCTTTGTGCCACAGGCAAGGGAATAATTTTTGTGTCAGCTTATACTATTTATTGATGTATATTAATTTTATATTGTGTTTCTCCTTGAGGACAAATGTTTATAATTGTAATTTTTATTATAAGTTTATGCTTTACAGAAGGATTTCACACAAACTGGTAAAACTTTGAAATATAAATTGTTTTGTACAGTAATTACCATAAAATACAGTTAAGCAGCCTGGGATATTTCTATACAGTAATTATTGAACAAGATACTTCCAGTATTCCTTGATATGATAAATACAGAAAATATATAGCTTCTCATGTCAAGGCATTTGTTAGTCTATAAAATTTTTAAATTTTCTTAATACAAAATTTCTCATACTTAAAAATCAAACCCTTATTTTCTGTGATGCAGATAATCAATATGCATTTGCAATTTAGGGAAAAAGTAAAGAGAAACTGGATGAAACTTTAGGAAAAAGCAAAAGAACACCATTCTTATCAGCCTGCTGTGATTAATAGGCTTATGTGGGCATCTCTAATTGTAAAGGAAGACTGGGGAATAAAGAGGATTAAAAAAGAATAGTAAATGTGGACCCAGGAAATGCAGATCTGTAATTGTCATTGTAATGTCATCATTTAGTAATTCTAACAGAAGTGCAAAATGGTATGTTCGGTCAACACCAAGCTTAGGGGACAGGATAAGAAATCAGTGTATTTAACATTAGTGACAGAAAACTCAATAAAAGAACGAAAATTGGAATCAGGGAAAACTTACCCAACATTTGTTGAGAACTTACAATGTGGTGAAAGCTATACCATGTGTTGAGAATTTCAGAAATACATTCAGTCCTCTCAATGAGTTCTTGATTCTCTGAAAGAGATATTCTAAGGCAAACAAAAATCATGCACAAAAACAGAAAGATGAGAGAGAAACTGATGAATTATGTAAAGTATTAGGAGATTCATTTGGGTGGGATGCATTAGCGTGTGCATTTCAAGAGATGAGATTGAGACGAGATTTGAAAAGTAGAAGAGAGCCTATTCGAAGAAGGCTTTGTATGCCAGTATATGAGTAAGATCCATAGGAAAATATGCTCAGTTCAGTCAATTTTGCAAGGAATTATACCCACTTAATTTTATCAGAATCTTAACTTTCATACATAATATAATTGCTAATAATTATTGAATTCTGAATCCTTTACATATGCTAACTCATACAACCCTCCCATTAACTCTTTAAAGTAGGTATTATTATTATCCCCATCATAAAGATGGAAACTGAAACATAAGGAAATAACTTGCCCCATGTCACAATGCTGATAAGGTGAGGGGGAAGGATTTGAACCCCAGCAGCCTGAATCAGAAGCCATGGCATAACTGAGTAGAATCCATCCAAAGTGGACTAAAGTTTTGAAGACATGTGATGAGATATTTTTTAGAGGTTTGAATACATATTGAATTCAGGAAGATTTTGCTAATACTGGTTAGTAAAATACCCAAATCTCCTGTTTTAAAAAAATTTATTTAAATATAATTGGCATCTAATAAACTGTGCATACTAATAAACAAGTGTCCCCCTTGATAAATTTTGAAATATATACACCGTGATCAAGATAATGAACATGTCCATCACCCTCAAAAGTTTCCTCATGACACCTCTCACTGATTCCCCACGCAGACAAATACTGTTCTGCTTTTTCTCGCTACAGATTAGTTTGAATTTTCCAGAATTTTATATAAATGCAGTTGTAGAGTATATTCTTTTTTTGTCTGGTTTCTTTTAGGAGCACAGTTATTTTATTTGTCCATGTTGTAATGTTTATCAATTTTTATTGCTGAATAGTATTCCATTGTATAAATACACTACACTTTATTTTTCACCTCTCGATGGATATATGAATTATTTTCTTGCAGCTTTTGACTATTACAAGTAGGCTGCTATAAATAGTCTGTACAAGTCTCTGTAGAAATGTTTAAGAAAAGAAGTTGGGCACAAGGAACATAGAATATATGTTTTCATTTATGTAGAATACAACATGAGACAAAACCAGTCTTTGCTCTCAGAAATTGTGATAGTGGTTATCTTTGGGGAGGTAAGGTGGTGACTAAAAGAGTGAGTGCATGAGAGGGGCTGCTTTTGGACTCTAGAATATTTTGTTTCTTCATCCTGGTGTTGATTACATGGGCAACAATTTCACTATGTAAAAATTTAGTGAGCATTATACTTTGGATACGTATTCTTCTATAGGTATCTTATACTTTGATTAAAAGTTAAAAGTGAGGTTAATGAAATATTTTGGTTTAGTCCAGAAGATTTTCTATATATTGTTTGGCATGCCTGCTTTTTTTTTTTTTTTAAATTTCATAGCCCCTACTACTATTTCAGTTACATACCCTAAGAGCACATCCTATACATTACCTTTATATCTTTTACTGTAATTGCTTGTTTTACTATGTTTTTCTTATTATGCTATAAACTTTCTTGGGGGGAAAATATAATGTCTACCTTTCTAACTTTTGTTTTCTGACATGGTGCTTGAAACATAGTAGATATCCTATGAATACTGAGATGATGGGATAAATGGATTCTTATGCGCCTGCTCAAAACTGAGCATCTGAGTTTTAATTATTTGGTTTCTACTAAAGTCTTTGCTTCCCTGATGGCCTACAAATTGTTGATTTGATTCTGTGGTACTGAAAGTTTTTCTTCCTTCCTAACTTCAACTCTTTGTTTTAGCATACATTTTTCAAAATAATAATAACTTCTATTATTATTTACTGTGTGCTCTAAACACTTTACATCTACTAACTTATTTAAGATGCTCAACTCAAAAAAAAAAAAAAAAGATGCTCAACTCAAACAATACAGGTATTCACATGGTTTCCATTTCAAAAACAGGGCAACTGAGGCACCAAAAAGATAAATATCTTGTCCAAGATCACAGAGCTCATGGTTGATTCCAGTCTAACTCCAGAACTCACACTTTTATTCAGTATAGGCTTCTGTGTTTATATATATTACTTTATGTCATTACATTTCCTCATTTTTTTTCTGAACTTTGATAATGTTAGCTCTTAAGACTGCCTTTCTTTGACCACTTTATTACAAAATAGCAGCCCTCCAAATATGCTCTTTCTCACCATGCTGTATTTTCCTCATAGCACTTAACACCACAAGATATATTGCATATTTGTATTTATTTCCTCTTTATACATCTCTCCCCACTAAAGTGGTGGCTCCATGAGGGCAGAGATTTTATCTGTTTTACTTTCTGTTATATTTTTTTGTCTTAGAATAAGATCTGAGACATAGTGGATACTTATTAAATTTGTTGAATGGATGAATAAATAAATGCTTCATAGAATCAGCCTATGCTGAGCCACTGTGGTATACTACAGGGATGGCAAAGAGTTTTTAAAATCCCTTTTAGCAAAGTCACTTTCTGCTTAGAATAGAGACCAAAAAGGATCACTATTACACAAAAGCATGGACACCAATACACATTCCGTTCTATGTTCTATATTCAATTGAATATGCCCTTGAAATCTTAACTCAAGAGCATTTCTGGACATTCTAGTGTCATGTAAATTTTTATTGTGGAAGAAACTTTGTCTGGCAAAGGGGAACAAAAGAGAGTTTTTATATGACATCATATGACTTGCGTTTTAAAAAGATTTTTGTGGCTTCTATGTGGAGAGTGGATTATAGAGACCACATTGGAAGACATGATAACCAGTTAATGAAGCCATGGAAATAACCCATTAATAAACAGAGCTTTGAACCAGAGCTATAAAAGTGATTATATAAATGAAAAGAAATAGATTTTAGAGACAGAATCCATAAAGATTGGTGAATAATTAGAGAATAACTAAATAATTCTGATTTAGATAGTATCAACTACATAAACAGAATATAGAGGGGGTCTGGAACTATGACTAGTTTTGTGTTCAGTATGATAAATCATAAACTCATATTGTATATTTAAAGGTGGTGTTCAGGGGCGCCTGGGTGGCTCAGTGGGTTAAAGCCTCTGCCTTTCGCTCAGGTAATAATCTCAGGGTCCTGGGATCGAGTCCCCCTCATGGGCCTTTCTGCTCAGTAGGGAGTCTGCTTCCCCCACTCTCTCTGCCTGCCCCTCTGCCTACTTGTGATCTCTCTCTCTCTGTCAAATAAATAAAATCTTAAAAAAATAAAATAAAATAAAGGTGCTGTTCAGTAAATTAAAAAAAAAAAAATGTTGACCTGGAACTTAGAAGAGCATCTGTGACTGGAGACTTCTTTTTCCGTCCTTAAATGTAGGAAGTTGCCCATGCTGGTCCTCTGCCGGCACTGGGTGCTGCCCTGGGCTGCTGCAGCAGCTTGCCATCTCTGTTGCTGTCACCTCTCGCTGCTACTGCTGCCCCACCATAATGTTTCTACACAGTCAGTAGTTTCTGTGGAGTAGCCTACGTGTCTGACTTGCCTACCCCAGGTGCCCAATTCACTGATGCCAAAGAGGCTTGAAAAACAGGTTAGAGACTCCCAGAAGAGATTTTAATAACCCTCCATGGAGAACCATGAAGCATGTCAGCAAGAGGGAGTTAGAAAGGGCTGGGTAGGTGATTTTGGAGAAGGTTCAAGAACATGGTTGTCTTTTCTGGTTTGGGTATTCTCTGAAATTGGGGCATTTGGTTATTGGAGATTTTAGCATTTTTACCCTGTGAGACCAGGGGAATGAAGAGTTGCTGGAGTTACTGTTGGAGAAGTGGTAGTACCCCTCAGAGTAGTGGAGGCGGAAGATCTTTCCTTTTGTCTCTTTTCAGGTACGATTTTCTAGTTGTTTTGTTTTCGTTTTGTTCCATCATGACCATGAAGAGCCCTCCACTGAAATTGATATTTCATTAAACTGTTTGTGATTACTAGGGAAATAACATGGCCTGGGGGTAGTAACCCAGCTAGCTACCAGCTGTGAGCTGTCAGGGCTGGCTTCTCCTTTCTCAGTAGGTAAGCTTTGCCTCCTACCAGGACTCTTCAAGAAGCAATTACCAAAACACCAGATGCTGAGCTGCCAATTAAAAAATTACTCAAGCCTACAATTTCCAACTATTAGGTATTGTATTAGTCAGCTTGTGTTCCTGTAACAAAATACCATAGACAGGGTGGCTTATACAGCAGGAATTTATTTCTCATGGTTCTGGAAGCTAGGAGGTCTGAGATCAAGGTGCTGGCTGATTCTTTTTCCCAGAGAGGGCCCTCCTCCTGACTCATAGGTGCCCCCTTCTTGCTGTGTTCCCAAACAGCAGAGAGAAGGGGAGCGCTACAGACTCCACCTACAATTTCACTGATGTTCTAGGACAAATTTTTTTACATAGATTTTTTTCAAGTTTACTTTCCTTTTATTTATATATAATATGATTCATATTTATAATAAGCTCTTTTTCTTCAGTTTTATTCCAGTTGTATTGAGATACAATTGACATTCATCTCTGTGTGAGTTTAAGGTGTCTGAAATAATGCTTTGACTTGACTCTATCATGAAATGATTATCACAGTGAGTTTAGTTAGCATGCATCATCTAATATGGAAACGAGAAAAAGGAGAAAAAGGAAAGAAAACTGTAACCCAGGTAATGAGAACTTTTAGGATTTGCTCCCTTAACAACTTACATGTAGGTCATAGAGCATTATTAACTAAAGTCATCATATTGCATTACATCCCCTACATAGACTTATAAAGATTATTTTCTATTGGTCGGCTTCCCGTGAGCTATTTCGTATGGGTTGCATAGAAACCAAAAGCTTTGGGTATCTTGTTTATGATCTATAAGGATTATGAGAGTTTTTTAATAACAATAATCTTTAAAGAAGGGAAATCATAAATACTTTCTCTAAAAATTCCTCTTTGTATAATGCAATTATTCCCAATTACAATTTTTATAATCTGAGGAGTCCTCTGAGATACATTAAAAGGGCCAAATTGAGTCTCTTGACATACAAAGCAAAATCTAGCAGAGAATGGCTTCATTAGAAAACCTAACTTTTAGAATGCCATAGAAGGCTTATTTTGGCTGTAGATTATAATATGTATAAAGCACAAAGGCAAGCTGGTGTCAAATTATAAGGTAAAGGTTTGGTAACCAACACCATAGGTGTTGAAAATCTTCATATAGCTTTTTTTTTTTAAAGATTTTTTATTTATTCATTTAACAGAGAGAGAACACAAGCAGGCAGAGAGGCAGGCAGAAGCAGAGAGAGGAGCAGGCTCCCTGTGGAACAAGGAGCCCGATGCGGGACTCGATCCCAAGACGCCGGGATCATGACCTGAGCCAAAGGCAGTCGCCCAACCAACTGCGCCACCCAGGCGTCCCTTCATATAGCTTTTGATTGCCCAAAAACTTACCTACAAATAGCGTACCATTCACTGGAGGCCTTAGCATAAATAGTGAGTTAAGATGTAATTTGTACATACATTTAGTCGTACAATAAAGTAAGCTAGAGAGAAGAAAATGTTATTAGAAAATAATAAGAGAAAATACATTTACAGTGCTGTACTATATTTATAGAAAGAAAAAGAAAGAAAGATCCACATATAAGTGCACCAGCACAGTTCAAACCCATGTTGTTCAAAGGTCAACTGTATGAGTGAATTGCTCTTGAGAAAGAACTTTCTGTCTCTTCTTTAGGCATTAGTTAAGGAAACAAAGAACTCCTTTGATCCCATCCATGTTACAAAGAATTTTATTGAGAAAATACTTTGCTTTTTCAGAGCATGTCCAATACCTTAAACACCTAGGTTTACACTGACTACTACTAGCATCATCTTCTTTTCTTGGCATTTCCTTTCTGCCTTCTCCATCTGGTGAACTCTCCTTCTCTTAAACCCCAACACCAGCATTACCTGACAGGAAGTTATCTCTAGGTCGGGCTCTGAATTACAAGTTCCCATAGTATTCTGACATCTTCTGGGTAGCACGAATTCAAGGCTTAATAAATTAATATATTAATTTCATAATCATTTAACTTCTGAATTTTCTGAGAGAATGTAAGTTCCATCTGGGCAGGGATTGTGTTTGTTAATCCTTGAATCACTTTCACACACATAATAAACAACTCAAAGTATTTATTATTATTGTTAATAATGTAACTAATTGTAACTAATAGTATAACTAATAATGTAGCTTATAATAACATAACTAATGTAAATAATTGTAAGCTTTAATGATCATTCCTTTGGGTTGTGAGGTACATGAAGGCAACAATCCCATCATAGCCCCAGCCCTTAACCTAATATCTGACATGTGCTTAGTAGATGTTTGTTACATTAAAGAAAGAATTATTTGCTTAATGAATTTAAAAGCTTAATTTACAGAAAATGTGTTGAAGTGAAGTATCAGTGTAGTATAAAAGTAAAGAGTTTAGATAATAAATTTTCTTTCTCTACAGTGATAACAATGATATGAAGAATTAGGTCTTTCTTCCTCTTTGGACAATTAGCTAAGGGTTTTGTCATGTTGTCAAAAAGCTAATCTTTCCTCAATAAAATTCAGGTTCAGAAATATAATTTAAAAAAAAAAGAAATATAATTTTTATTGAGAGTATGTGGAGAAGCAATAGCTGAACTTATGACTATTTCAAAGCAAGATTTAGATTTACTTTATATAAGTATAATTAACCAAAAGAAGTAATGCAGTTTGACTTCAGTGTCTTTTACAGTTCTTTGATTGAAATGAGTTTCCATTATGAGGCACATTTTCACAGTGGTCTCATTTAGAATAGATTTCTTACCCATTGTTATTTCTAGTGTATAGTCCATTATTTCTGATAGCTATTCTATTATACTTTATTTTACAAGTTCTAAGAGCTAGTTGCTATAATCATATTTTAGCATGATAATCAGTATGTCAAGTTATATCTGTGGGGGGAAAATCAGTCCTGGTGAAGGCCAACCAGAAAGTCATCCTAAGTGAAATTTGTTCTCAAATTGCTATTTTAAGTTTACTATGCAGCTGAAAGCATGAATCATTCCAATTATTAAATAAAATCTGATTATACTTCTTTGTATTGACAGACACTAAAAAAAATATATTCCACCAATACGGGTTTTAGCATTCACAATTTAAGGGAAGACTCTCTAACAATAACTTTACAAAGAAGAAATATCTACTTGAGTCGGAGGTACATATTATTTTAAGGAGACATTGAACTTAGAGAAAATGATTTATGGAGTAATTTTCTTTGAAGATATAATAAATATAAAAAAGAAAAGGAATACAGACTTGAAAAATATTAACATCTTTACCTGAGACCTGAAACTTTAAAGTAATAAAAAAGAAAAGAAAAGAATATATCTGGAATCACAGTCATGGTTTCTGAAAAGCGGCAAGTATAAACATCAGACATCACACCAAATACACAGAATACTTTATAAAAGTGAAATTGTCAAAATGGAAAACTAGAATATTGAGGTCAAATACAGGAAGGAAAATATCAACTGCCCTAAATCCTGAATGACTTGTAGAAATGTTTTCTTTAGCCTTATGATCAACATGTAAAACCACACATGTATTTTCCTTTATATTTTCTATTTCTTTTAAAATTATTTAAAATGTACTATATCTCTTGATTCCCCAAACACTAGAACAGTAGAATGAATGTAGTAGAAAGTACACTTTTGGCTATAAGAAATAGAATTCCGAGTAAAAGTGACTCCTAGGTACATTGTTGCTCATAACAAACTCTCAAGGTAAGTAGTTCCGAAGTTGGTTTCAGTAACAATGATTTTATCAAATTGCATATTTCTATGCTGCTCTCCACAGCACACTGGCTTTCATCCTTGGCCTTATTACCTCAAATGGTTGCACAGTGTCTTCTGCAACTCTAGACCTCACAACTTATCCAGCCATGAAAAAAGAGGAAAAAAGGGACAGGGGGAAAAAAAAGTCCTATGCCTTTATCTCTCTCTCTTTTACTTTTTTTAAATTTTTTTGTTAACATATAATGTATTATTTGCCCCAGGGGTACACGTCTGTGAACCATCAGGCTTACACATTTCATAGCATTCACCATAGCACATACCCTTCCCAATGTCTATAACCCAGCCACCCAAACACTACCTCCTCCCCGACTCCCCAGCCACCCTCAGTTTGTTTCCTGGGATTAAGAGTCTCTTATGGTTTGTCTCCCTCCTGATCCCATTTTGTTTCATTTTTCCCTCCCTACTGACCACAGCCGCACACCCTGCCTCTCAAATTCTTCATATCAGAGAGATCATATGATAATTGTCTTTCTCTGATTGACTTATTTATTTCACTTAGCATGATACCCTCTAGTTCCATCCACGCCATTGCAAATGACAAGATTTAGTTCCTTTCGATGGCTGCATAGTATTCCATTGTATATATATATACCACTTCTTTATTCATTCATCTGTTGATGGACATCTAGATTCTTTTCATAGTTTGGCTCTTGGGGACATTGCTGCTATAAACATTCGGGTACACATGCCCCTTCAGATCACTACATTTGTATCTTAAGGGTAAATACCTAGTAGTGTGATTGCTAGGTTATAAAGTAGCTCTATTTTCAACTTTTTGAGGAACCTCCATACTGTTTTCCACAGTGGCTGTACCAGCTTGCATTCCCAACGGTGTAGGAAGATTCCCCTTTCTCCACATCCTTGCCAACATCTGTCGTTCCCTGACTTGTTAATTTTAGCCATTCTGACTGGCTAGGTATCTATTCCTAGGTATCTCACTGTGGTATTGATTTGTATTTCCCTGATGCCAAGTGATGTTGAGCACTTTTTCATGTGTCTGTTGGCCCTTTGTTTCCCAATGCCATTTGTTGAAGAGACTGTCTTTTTTCCACTGGACATTCTTTCCTGCTTTGTCAAAGATTAGTTGACCATAGAGTTGAGAGCCCATTTCTGGGTTCTCTATTCTGTTCCATGGATCTGTGTCTGTTTTTGTGCCAGTACCACACTGTCTTGATGATTATAGCTTTTTAATAGAGCTTGAAGTCTGGCATTGTGATGCCACCAATTTTAGTTTTCTTTTTCAACATTCCTCTGGCTATTCGGGGTCTTTTTTGGTTCCATATAAATTTTAGATTATTTGTTCCATTTCTTTGAAAAAATTGATGGTATTTTGATAGGGATTGCATTAAATGTGTAGATTGCTTTAGGTAGCAGAGACATTTTCATAATATTTGTTCTTCCAATCCATGAGCATGGAACATTTTTCCATTTCTTTGTGTCTTCCTCAATTTCTTTGATTAGCACTTTGTAGTTTTCTGAGTACAGATTCTTTGCCTCTTTGGCAAGGTTTATTCCTAGGTATCTTATGGTTTTGAGTGCAGTTATAAATCGAATAGACTCCTTCATTTCTCTTTCTTCTGTCTTGCTGTTGGTGTATAGAAATGCAACTGATTTCTGTGCATTGATTTTATATTCTAACACTTTACCAAATTCCTATAAGAGTTCTATCAGTTTTGGAGTGGAGTCTTTTGAGTTTTCCACATAAAGTATTATATCATCTGCAAAAATTGAGAGTTTGACTTCTTCTTTGCTGATTCGGATGTTTTTTATTTCTTTTTGTTGTCTGACTGCTGAGGCTAGGACTTCTAGTACTATGTTTTTGTTGTTGTTGTTGTTTTTCAAGATTTTATTTATTTATTTGACAGAGAGAGATCACAAGCAGACAGAGAGGCAGGCAGAGAGAGAGGAGGAAGCAGGCTCCCTGCTGAACAGTGAGCCTGATGCAGGGCTTGATCCCGGGACCCTGAGATCATGACCCGAGCCAAAGGCAGGGGCTTTAACCCACTGAGCCACCCAGGTGCCCCAGGACTTCTAGTACTATGTTGAATGGCAGTGGTGATAGTGAACATTCCTGCTCTGTTCCTGACCTTAGCTGAAAAGCTCTGAGTTTTTGCCCATTGAGAATGATATTCACTCACATATGGGTTTTTCATAGATGACTTTGAAGATATTGAGGTATGTACCCTCTATGACTACACTGTGAAGAGTTTTGATCAAGAAAGGATGCTGTAGTTTGTCAAATGCTTTTTCAGCATCTACTGAGAGTATCATATAGTTCTTGTTCTTTCTTTTATTAATGTATCGTATCTCATTGATTGATTTGCGGATGTTGAACCAACCTTGCAGCCCAGGAATAAATCCCACTTGGTCATGGTGGATAATCCTTTTTATGTACTGTTGGATCCCATTGGCTAGTATTTTGGTGAGAATTTTTGCATCCGTGTTCCTCAAGGATATTGGTCTGTAATTCTCCTTTTTGATGGGGTCTTTGTCTGGTTTTGGGATCCAGGTAATGCTGGCCTCATAAAATGAGTTTGGAAGTTTCCCTTCCATTTCTATTTTTTGGAACAGTTTCAGGAGGATAGACATTAATTCTTCTTTATTTTTATTTTTTTAAAGATTTTATTTATTTATTTGACACAGAGAGAGAGAGAGAAAGAGAGATCACAAGTAAGCAGAGAGGTAGGCGGGGGTTGCGGGTTAGCAGGCTCCCTGCTGAGCAGAGAGCCCAATGCTGGCCTCAATCCCAGGACTCCGAGATCATGACCTGAGCCAAAGGCTGAGGCTTTAACCCATTGAGCCACCCAGTTGACCCTTAATTCTTCTTTAAATGTTTGGTAGGATTTCCATGGGAAGCTGTCTGGGCATAGGCTTTTGCTTGTTGGGAGATTTTTGATGACTGCTTCAATCTCCTTACTGGTGATGGGTCTGTTCAGGTTTTCTATTTATTCCTGGTACCATTTTGCTAGTTTATATGTATCTGGAATGCATCCCATTTCTTCCAGATTGTCAAATTTGCTAGTTTATAGTTGCTCATAATATGTTCTTCTAATTGTTTGTATTTCTTTATTGTTGGTTGTGATCTCTCTTCTTTCATTCATGATTTTATTAATTTGAGTCCCTTCTCTTTTCTTTTCTAAAAAGTCTGGCCAGGGGTTGATCAACGTTTGTTTTTTTATTTTTTTTAAGATTTTATTTATTTATTTGACAGAGAGAGACAGAGATCACAAGTAGGCAGAGAGGCAGGCAGAGAGAGAGGGGGAAGCAGGCTCCCCACTGAGCAGAGAGCCTGATGCAGGGCTTGATCCTGGACCCTGAGATCATGACCTGAGCCAAAGGCAGAGGCTTAACCCAGTGAGCCACCCAGGTGCCCCAGGGTTTATCAATCTTATTAGTTCTTTCAAAGAACCAACTCCTAGTTTTGTTGATTTGTTCTCCTGTTCTTTGGTTTGTATTTCATTGATTTCTGCTCTGATCTTTATTATTTCTCTTCTCCTGCTGGGTTTAGGCTTTCTTTGCTGTCCTTTCTCTAGCTTCTTTAGGTGTAGGGTTAGGTTGTGTACTTGAGACCTTTCTTATTTCTTGAGAAAGGCTTGTATTGCTATATACTTTCCTTCAGGACCACCTCTTCTGTCCCAAAGATTCTGAACAGTTGTGTTTTAATTTTCATTTGTTTCCATGAATTTTTTTAATTCTTCTTTAATTTCCTGGTTGACCCATTCATTCTTTATTTAGTCAGATGCTCTTTAGTCTCCATGTATTTGAATTCTTTCCAACATTCCTTTTATGATTGAGTTCTAGTTTCAGAGCATCGTGGTCTGAAAATATTCAGGGAATGATCCCAATCTTTTGATACTTTGAGACCTGATTTGTAACCCAGAATGTGATCTATTCTGGACAGTGTTCCATATGCACTAGAGAAGAATGTGTATTCTGTTGTTTTGGGATGGAATATCTGAATATATCTGTGATGTCTATCTGGCCCATCTGTGTCATTTAGAGCCTTTATTTCCTTATTGATCTTTTGCTCAGATGATCTATCCATTTCAATGAGGGGGGTGTTAAAGTTCCCTACTATTATTGTATTATTGTCAATGTGTTTCTTTGGTTTTGTTATTAATTGGTTTATATAATTGGCTGCTCCCATGTTAGGGGCATAGATATTTACAATTATTAGATCTTCCTGTTGGACATTCCCTTTAAGTATGATATAGTGTCCTTCCTCATCTCTTATTATAGTCTTTGGCTTAAAATCTAATTTATCTGATATAAGGATTGCCACCCCAGCTTTCTTTTGATGTCCATTACCATCACAAAATGTTTTGTATCCCTTCACTTTAAATCTAGAAGTGTCTTTGGGTCTAAAATGAGTTTCTTGTAAACAGCATTTTGATGAGTATTATTTTTTTTATCCATTATGATACCCTGTGTCTTTTGATTGGGGCATTTAGCCCATTTATATTCAGGGTAACGATTGAAAGATGTGAATTTAGTGCCATTGTATTGCCTGTAAGGTGACTGTTAACTGTGTATTGTCTCTGTTCCTTTGTGGTCTATGTTCCTTTAAGCTCTCTCTTTGCTTAGAAGACCCCTTTCAATATTTCCTGTAGGGCTGGTTTGGGTTTGCAAATTCTTTTAGTTTTTGTTTGTCTTGGAAGCGTTTTATTTCTATCTATTTTCAATGACAGTCTAACTGGATATAGTATTTTTGGCTGCATATTTTTCTCGTTTAGTGCTCTGAATATATCATGCCAGTCCTTTCTGGCCTGCCAGGTGTCTGTGAATAGGTATTCTGCCAATCTAATATTTCTGTCATTGTATGTTATACATCTCTTGTCCTGAGCTGCTTTCAGGATTTTCTCTTTGTCACTGAGACTTGTAAGTTTTACTATGAGATGATGGGGTGTGGACCTATTTTTATTGATTTTGAGGGGTGTTCTTTGTGCTTCCTGGATTTTGATGCTTGTTCCTTTCACCAAATTAGGGAAATTCTCTGCTGTAATTTGCTCCAATATACCTTCTGCCCTTCTCTCTCTTTCTTCTTCTTTTGCAATCCCATTTTTTCTAATATTGTTTCATCTTATGGTATCACTTATATCTCAAATTCTCCCCTCATGGTCCAGTGGTTGTCTCCCTTTTGCTCAGCTTCTTTATTCTCTATCATTTGGTCGTCTATATCACTAATTCTCTGTTCTTTCTCATTTTTTCTAGCAGTAAGAGCCTCCATTTTTTATTGTATCTCATTAATAGCTTTTTTATTTCAACTTGGTTAATTTTAGTTCTTTTATTTCTCCAGAAAGGGATTTTATTTCTCCAGAAAGAGATTCTCTAATATCTTCCATCCTTTTTTTGAGCCCAGCTAGCACCTTGATAATTGTCATTTTGAACTCTATTTCTGACATATTACTAATGTCCGTAATGATTAGGTTCCTAGCCATAGGTACTGCCTCTTTTTTTTTTTTTGTGGTGAGTTTTTCTGCCTTGCCATTTTTTCCAGGTAAGAATGGATAAATGAGAGAACAAAATACTAAAGGAGTAGCAATGACCCCATAAAAATATACACTAACAAAATCAGAAGAGACCCAAAACCAGGGGGAGAAGATGGGGGGAAAAAAAGAAAAAAAAATTATATATATATATATATGTGTGTGTGTGTGTGTGTGTATATATATGTGTATATATATACACATATATATACTGGCAAATAGAACAGAGCCACTTGATTTTGAGTGTATTTTGGTCTGTTAGAAGAAACTACCTCCCAAAATTTTAAAGAAAGAAAAGCATATATATATACAAAAATAAGGGTAAACACAATGAAGGGACAGAATATGACTGTAAAGATGAAAATTAAAAAGATTCTAAAAAAGGAATTGATAAGATAAGAAGTTGGTTGAAAAAGAAAGAATGTGATCAGGTTGGAGACTAGGACAAAGCTATGCACTAGATAGATTTAGGGTATATTTTGATATATTAGAAGAAATGATATCCCCAAATTAAAAAAAAACAAAACCTGTATGTATACAAAAAATAAGGTTAAATATAGTATTGAGATAAAATATGAATGTAACAATAAAAATTAAAAAATATTTTAAAAAGTTATTGATAAGATAAAATAGTTAAAAAACGTTAAAGTGGAAAAATTAAAAAATATATAATAAGAAAAAAATAAAATTAAAAAATTTAACTTTGAAAGACTAAAGAATCATTGGGAAAAAAGCAATGAATTCTATGTGTTGCTTTCCCCTTAGCTCTTGAGTTCCGCAGTTCTCATTGATTGGTGAACTTGGTCCTGCTGGATGTTCTTGCTGATCTTCTGGGGGAGGGGCCCATTGCAGTGATTCTCAAATGTCTTTACCTGAGGTAGAATTGCACCACCCTTGCCAGGGGCCAGGCTAATTAATCTGCTTGGGTTCGCTCTCGTAGCTTTTGTTCCCTGAATGCTTTTGTACAGCTTTGGAGGATGGGATGAAAATGGCAGCCTCCCAATCTCTGGCGCCAGAGGAGCTGAGAGCTTGAGGGCCCACTCCTTAATGTGCCCTCAGAGAAAAGTAGTCAATCCCTTCAGTCTCCATGGTCTCCAGCTGCACTCCAAACTCACCCAGCGTGTGACTGAGTGTTTCTATCAATTTTCTGTTCCTAGAATTGCTGCTCTTCTTCTCTTCTATCTCCTGTTCAGTTTGTAGGTGTTCAGAATGGTTTGATAACTATCTAGCTGATCTCCTGGGACCTGATGATAACTTGGTCTCCTATTCCTCCACCATCCTGCTCTTTCATCTCTCTCTCTTTTAAATCAGAGAAATATTTTTTCTCAGAATGTCCCTCAGCAGTCAACCCCAGAATCTCTTCTCTTTCTCTTCCTAATATAATGACACAAACTGAGTCATGTGTTCATGTCCTAGCTTCAAAGGTGTGCCTAGTGACTATCTGGCATTTCCTGTCTCTGATGCAGAGCAGATACTTCTGGCAAGGAAGAAAGAGAAGGGAAATGACAGTTGTTTGGGAACAATTGCCAGTCATGGCTAACTTGGCAGATTATTTTCAAAGGCTTTTATGCTCTGAAGTTCAAGTTCTCTTGACAACTTCATGACAGGGTTACATCCATCCATATGATACATCAGGGTATCAATAATCTAAGACCAAGTTTATGTAAAAGTACTTGAATTAATATTTAGAAAGCCCAGTGTAACCAGAGATAAATTTTTCTATGAAGTATAGCTAGGAAACTATGAGCCTGAATCGTGTGTATGTGTGTGGGTGGGGGGGTACATGTACGTGTGCATGCTCGTGTGTATGTGTTAAAGAAATCTCTTAGGAAAGGAACTTGTCATTGTTGTTCCCTGCTCAGTTATCTAGAAGAGTGTTAAAATAGCTTATGCTTGCCTAAGTATTTTTTCAGTAGCCTTCAAAATCTCTTCATAATCATATAATGTCACCTGCAATTATATGTTAGTGAAAATGAGTGTCCTCATAGTTGATTCTGTTCTCCATAACATTTTGATCGGACTACGGCAGTGCAAACTAGAAGTGTCAGTTCCAACAAGTAGCCATCCACAGAGATAATTGTTGTAGTTCTTGCTTATATGGCAGCTTTCCCCCAACAAAGAGCTCAAAAAGCCTTCGAAGTATTACATCTTTCTGCATTGTCATGAGTTAGGAATGCACAATAATTTTTGGCCAGTGGGAAAATTCATGTAAAGAGTAAATGCATGATTAGTTCTGGTTATAAACCCAAGTAGACTGTAGAATGGAAGAAGAATAAAATGTGGGCCTCTCCTTTACCTGAGCAGATCTTTCATTGAAAGGAACAGTGCAGAATTTGTCCTGTATAGTCATTTGCTGTCCTTATAGTTCTATTTTTCACTTTAATCTATTTCATTGGACAAGAATACCTTACTGTATAAACTAGAAGTATTCCTGAGATGTTACTTAAGGGTCTATTTCTTCATATAGAATCTTTCTTTCATGTTCTGCACTAAAATAGAGATAAGTAATTACATGAAAGAGAATTTTTCCAATAAGGCATCATAAAATCAACATTAGCCTTTAAGTGTTGACACTTTAAAATGAAAATATATTTCCAGAGGAAATACTCAAAATATGTGTCAGCATTATATAAATTACATATTTTAAATGTTTACTTTAATAATTTAAATACTACGGGGAAGAATATCCTAAATGAGAAGCATTAACAAATGTGTCTAAAAAATGGTCTTCCCAATATTCTTTGACAAAGTAATAGATATTTATTTTGGCTTCATATCCATCTGGAAAATTCCAGGAAGCCAGTTTAGCATTTTGTTGTTCTCATTCGTAGGAGGAAGTTGAATTGCAATGATGGGGAGCAATAAAAATTGTAGCTGTGACATTGGTTTAAGGTATAGTAATAATTAAGCAGAATTTTTAGGTAATACATTTGATCCTAGAAATTATGTTTTATCTTCCATCAAACACTATATTTTAATTTTTCCTGGTTTGTAAAGATAATAAGTTTATCTTTCTTCAAAATAAGTTGCGTTTCTAAAGAATGTCAATTCCTTGGCCTTCTAGTGTTTAGTACCTATGCTGCAAGAATTATTTTTTTCAAAAATTTTTAGTATGAGGGTCATTTAAAAAGAAATCATAAACAAGGGAAGAATGTGATAATGTGGCAAATGTGGCACGTCTAAATTATAAAATACAAATGTTCATTAAACATAAGACACAGATTAAACAAAATGGAAAGGTAATATTTTCTTTCCCTAAGTTTCAATAAGAGAGAAACATTGGACATTAACAACTGAGAGGAGTTTTCCTATCTTGTGCCATGAATAGCCACTAATTAGACAGAGTGTTTGAGCACATTTGAAAGACAAGTTAAAAGCTGGAATGCATAAACCCATGCCCAAAATTGGCAGAATTCTGCAAGAGTCAGCAAACCTAAGTTACTACATTGGGAATTTATGGGGAAACAATAGTCCTGCCAACTTTATGTGGCTTCATGGGTAATTGTACATTTAAATAAATAAAGCCTCTGCATCTGATAAAAAGAAAATCATACATTGTATGCAGATGCACCAAGATATTGCATTATTTTCCATCATCGGAAAATTCCACTTCAGTTGGAATCTTTTTCCAGATTTGCAATTGGGTAAATTCTATAAAGTAATAACATGCTAGTAAGGATTTAATTTTTATAAATGCAACCAAAATGACAGTATTAGGAATAAATGTCCCTGGATTCCAATAGCATATATACTAAGAAATGAAAATTTTCAAGTAGCTAATTAATATAAATAGTTATCTTATGGAAATTCCCTAATATTCTCAGTTCTTAATTTAATATCATATCTATATTCAAGGGTTTGAAAACTTCGCTGTTTTTTTAGTGACTAGAATTAAATTATAAACCCATAAAGCTATCCAGAGGTTGAGAAACTGTGGCTTATGGTCCAAATCTGTCATCCTTGTGTTTTGTAAGTAAAGCTTTCTTGAAACAAGGCCATGTCTGTGTATTAGCATATTATTGGGGCTACTTTTGTACTACAATTGCAGAAATGAGTAGTTGAAACAGAGATCATATGGACTGCAGAGTCTGAAACACTTCCAGTCTGGCCCTTTACAGGGAAAGTTTGCTGGCTCCTAGCAGAGACTGCGGTGAGCTGCAGAGCACATGCTTCTCATAAGAACATTCATATTTAAACAATGGTCAATCTAAATATTTCAGGCCAGATATAGATGGCTGGCCAGCGCTAGGAAAAGAATGACTCTCTTATTCTTAGTCAGCCTTTTTACTAACTGTCCATGTGACCTTGAATAAGTCACCAGTTCTCCTCTAGTAAGAGGAGGAGGATGTTCCACTCAGTAAAGGAGGATGTTCCTTTACTGAGGATGTGGAACATAGGGTCAAATGGCGAGAAACAGCGTGGTCTTTAAGGGATATCTGTAAGTTAGTCCAGAGAACTATATCTGAAATAGTCATAAATGGAAGGATAGCCTAAAGTGAATATTGGGAGCTGAGGTACAGAATCTTAACAGGTCAGAATTTCAAGCAGACAAATGAGGATGGTCTGTTCACATTTAAATATTTAAATAAATATTTAAATACCCTAGGCCTGTGTTTTCATGGACAAAAATTCAATTTCATCACCTACAAAAAGGAGTTTTTCAAAGTGTGCTCCTAGTCTGTAGGGAAGAAAAAAAAATAAATATCCCTTGGTCACATAGACAGGAAAAAGTCTAATTAGTTGCATCTGTTAGAGAATCACAATGAACTTTTGTACATTTCACCCAAGAAGTGCTGCCAATATGATGTAAAACTTTCACTATTTGTAGATGACATAATATAATGTATAGGAAGCCCTGAAGGCTCCAAAAAACTACTAGAATTGATAAATGATTTCAGGAAAGTCACAGGATACAAAAACAATATGTAGCAATTTGTTGCATTTCTATATACTATAATAAAGTAGCAGAAAGAGAAATTAAGAAAACAATCCCATTTACAATTGCACCAAAATAATAAAATACCTGGGAATAAACCTAACCAAGGAAGTGAAAGGTCTGTACAATGAAAATCATAAAAACTTTGATGAAAGAAAGTGAAGATGACATAAACAAATGGAAGGATCTATGCTCATAGATTAGGAGAACAAATGTTAAAATGTCCATACTATCCAAAGCAACCTACAGATTTAATGCAATCCTTATCAGCATACCAATAAGATTTTTCACAGAAGTGAAACAAATGATCTTAAAATTTGTATGGAACCACAAAAGAACTCAAATAGTCAAAACGATCCTAGGAAGGAAGAACAAAACTGGAGGTATCCGTTAAATAAATCAGTCAGAGAAGGACGAATACTGTATGATTTCAGTTGTACGTAGAAGTCAAGAAATAAAACAAAGAAAAAAGAGGCAAACAAAATAGTCTCTTAAATGTACAGAACAAACTAGTGGTTACCAGAGGAAAGGCAGGGGTTGGGATGGGTGAAATAGAGGAGGGGGATTAAGAGTACACTTATGATGAGCACAGAGTAATGTATAGAATTTTTGAAACAGTATATTGTATGCCTGAAACTAATATAACACTGTCCATTAATTTTACTGGAATTCTAAAACAATCTTGAGGTATCACAATCCCAAATTTTAATATATACTCCATTTAACCTTTTGAGCAAGCTTTGCCAAAATGTCCTGGACATCTGAAAATTTTTAGAATCATGCAAAATCTATAAATCCTTAAGAAAACTTTAGAAAACTCTGACCTAGAAAATCTTTTAACGTTATTTCCAACTCTGAAAGCCTTCCCTATTTTAATATTTAATTCTTATAGAGCACTTATCACATATCCGGCACTATCTGTGTGCTTTTCCTACATTAGCTATTTTAATAATTACAACTCTATGAAGTAGGGATTCTTACAGAATGAAAGAACTGAGGTGGAAAGATGTGCTTTAATTTATTCAAAATCAAATAGCTAGTGAATGGTAGAATCAGGATTCAAACCCAGGAAGTCAGAATACAGAGTCCATGCCCTCAAGTACTCCACATTCATAGTTTTATTGTTAAGTTTTAGATATTTGAAAGTGCAAAAAACTTACTTAACCATTTGAGAGAATATTTTTTATTATTTGAATTTCAAAAAAAACCCTTATTATTAGAGATGTCCTTAAGTCAACTTAACACAAGATTTAGATATCCAGAGTCTAGTTGAACCTCAGCATTATCTGTATTTATCATCATGCATAGTTCATAATAAATGTGCTAATGTATGTTCATTACAGTATTTGTTGAAACAGACCTATCAGGATATCTCCTTGGCAACTGTTAATTAATTGTAGCTGCTTCCTTGGCAACTGTTAATTAATTGTAGATACCTGATAAAAATTGAGCGGTTTGTCTTCATAAATATTCTGGAATGCAAACCTCTCACTGATAAAGAATCCTTCATTCATGCATGGGTGAATGTCTTCATTAAACAACACTGATTGAAAATCTATTTATGCTGTGAGTAAGACTGACAAGTTACTTGCTTTCATGGAGTTTTAATCTAGCAGGGTAAAAATACTGAGTAAGCAAACAAAAAAGATTTTAATTTTTAGTGTTAAATATTTAATTAAATAAAATAAAGTATTTAATTAAGTAATCAATATTTTCAGTATGTTAACAATAAAATGAAACAGAAAAGTAATATAGAAGATGAAGGTGCAAAGGAGATTTTATTTTGGGTATTGGGGAATGGACTATTGTGAGGAGAAAACAAATCAGCAGAGTGGAGGAAAAGCAACCAGCTTTTGGAAGATTTAGGGGAAGAACAGAACAGTCAAGAGAAACAGCAATGATAAAAGTAACAATCACAGGGCACCTGGGTGGCTCAGTTGGTTGGGCGACTGCCTTCAGCTCAGGTCATGATCCCAGAGTCCCGGGATCGAGTCCCATATTGGACTCCCAGCTCTGCGGGAGATCTGCTTCTCCCTCTGACCTTCTCCCCTCTCATTCTCAGTCTCTCTCTCTCTAATAAATAAAAATCTTTAAAAAAAAAAGTAACAATCACAGAAATTTAAACATTTCTATAATTTTTATTTATATAATATGACCATAGCTTGTTAATATTATTTAATAAAACCAATTACTTTGGAACTTGCACCTTTAAGTTACTAGGTGAACTTACAAATGAATCTAAATAACCAGCAAGATATCTGATTCAGGCAGATGAAGATCTTATTGTCAGCATTACCAGTAGAGAATGTGGCCCAAACTTGTGACCAAGTCCTAACATTTTTTCCTCCCACCTATGGTGGCAATCATGTCTTCAAGGGCAGCCATTTGTAAGGGGAAATCACACGAGTTGGATTCCCCTGTGGGGATGGAGGGATAGACTCCCCCTGGTCCACAGGTGCTTATGGTGAGGAAGGAGCATTGTCAAATGAAGGCATCCCTCAAGCAGGCTAGTGTGAACTGCATAAGGATGCCCCATAGTGGAACTCGCTGGAAGAGTAAGGAGGTGAGCAAATGAAGATAAGATGCTCACCCTCCTACTAATCAGTAAGGAGAGGACATAAAGTCTTGAATTTTCCTCTAGCATGGTGGATCTCACCTAGAGAGGATTCCCACCCCCCAACCTCACCCTGCATCCCCAACCAGGGAATATTTGACAATGTGTGGAAATATGTTGGTTGTGAAAACTGCAGAGAGTGCTCCTGATATGCTGCTAACCATCCTTCAATGCACAAGATAGCTGTATCCTAGAAGTCCCTGTGTCCAGCCATAAGGGTAGGACAATAGGGTTTTTGCAACAAACTGCAGTGGAAATTTTTAGAGTTTCTTCACCTTGGACCAAAATCTTTTATATCCTTCAAGGATACATGTTAATATTGTGGATTTAAGCTACAATCTCAGAACCTCAGCTTTAGATGTACTCTTTCAGTATTTTCATTGTTTCTTTTTCACATATGTAAATATATATGATTCATATAGCGAAGTTCTCCAAAACCCAGCTGAAATGTCACCTCTTCTTAAAGTTTCCCTAATTACTAAACTGTTAGATGTTCTTTCCTCTGAGCTCCTTTGGCAACCTGTACATATTTTTACTTTAGCACTTATCACCCTGTGAACTAATTATTCTTTTAAAACTTATTCCCATTTAGAAAATAAGTCTTTCTGGAGTAGAGACTGTGTAGGATGTGCTAAACTATTCTATAGTGCACACAGTACACCGCTATATCAAAGAATTCACCTGTCCAAAATGTTAGTGGTGCCACGTTGAGAAGCCCTGCATCCCAGAAATCTTTGTAACTCCACAGAAATCTTGGTAACTCCAATGTCCGCATGGTGCTTGCCATTACTAAGAAGCACAAACTTATGTGAATGAGTACTAACAAAGAAACTGCTATCACCAAATACCATGGATTCTATTTTATTTTTCTCACAACATCTTACTTGTTTCTATCGTGATGAAATTTAAAAACCATAACATACATTCAGCTAAAAGGAACATTTGCTGAGCAATTTGGCAGAACAATGATAGTTTAGCAACTAGCACATGAACAAGAAAAGCAGTAGGCTGTGTTATGGACTGTCTAGAATCTTGTGGGTAGAGGCAGTCAATTTTAAAGGTGTAAAAATCTAAGAAAAAATATTACAAAAAATGTAATATTGAATGATAACTTCAAAGAACAGAAGTAAGAATATAATTGTTTTAAAGATATAAAATGAAAAAAAATGAAAAAAAAAGATATAAAATGTAAGAGATCATATATTGGAAAGACAACTGGAAAACAGAAGAATGTAATGATGGAAGGAAACTGGTGACAGTAATAAACATTGATGGAAACAAGGATCAGAAAAATAAAATGAGATAAAATTATGATAAAAGAAGTGCTATTTTACATAACAAGACTTAAATAAGCTTCAGGAAAAGTTCAGAAAACCTCATGGGGAAGGTTTTTTTGTTGTTTCACAACAAGCAAAAGGAAAAATGTTGCCCATTCAGAAGAATGGCAAAGGAATCGTAAGAAACTATGTTATACATTTAAGATATGGATTCTAGGTATGAATTTGTGATCCAGGGGTTTCAGAAGTAGTAGCCTAAGACTAGTGTGGGAAGAGAAAAATGCTTAGCAGTGACATAGCGGCTATCTATCATTTCACAAAAGAAACCGAACTTAAACTACACTGATACACATAAGAAATAATGGGTTTTTGTATACATTGTCTTAGCCCACATCTAGAGAATAGTGTTCGATTCTGAATGCCACCTGGCCTTCAGAAATTGGAAATGTTTTGGGGCACCTGGGTGGCTCAGTGGGTTAAGCCTCTGCCTTTGGCTTGGGTCATGATCTCAGGGCCCTGGGATCGAGCCCCCCATCGAGCTCTCTGCTCGGTGCGGAGCCTGCTTCTCCCTCTCCCTCTATCTGCTTGTGATCTCTTTCTGTCAAATAAATAAATAAAATATTTAAAAAAAAGAAATAGGAAATGTTTGGGGTTCTGCAGTCCATATCATTCCTGTCAACTACTCAGTTCCACTGTTGTGGTGAAAAACAGCCGTAGGTAATACGTTAACAAATGGGCATGGGTGTGTTCCAATAAAGCTTTACTTACAAAAAACAGAAATGCCAGATTTGGACCTGGCCCTGTTTCAGATGAGAAACATTTATAAATATAATCATAGTGTTTAGGGACCTGGAAATCCTAACATACAAGGAATGATTTGAGAAGTCACTAATATTTAACATAAAGAAAACATACTAGAATTAATAAAATTTGTTTTAGCACACTCAGGTATAAGACATCCCCATCTCTTCATTTAATAAAATTAATTTTGTCTTGGTTCTCCACCTCTAAAGTTGGGGGGAAAATTATTCTCAGGCTTATATGATGTTTTCCTTGGGGATCAGTGAGAACCATAGAATTCATAAATCCATAAAATTGTGGAAAGGCCCTTGGTCTCTGGCTCATGGTGGTTCTCACTAGAATATTTGTTGCCTAAAACTACATAGTTAAGTTCAATGCAGGTGGTTCTGCTTCTCCTGTGATTATTTCTCATTCACTTCCTACACCTGGCCACTTGGTCCTTCACCTTAGCTCTCAAGGCTTTGGTGCTTATCATTTTCTTATTGGGCTGTGTGGTCTAGGAGAAAGATTTGCAAGAATCTGCCATTCCTTGATATTCCCAGGCTCAGAAGAAAATCTAATTCTCTTTTCATGGGGCCCAGCCACTTTCCTTTCTTAGAAGCATCTATTCAGTGGTATAGATCTGGCAAGAGGTGAGGCAGATGTTCTTACAGTGGTGGCCACATCTTTAGACTGGTGGTCCCACACGGACCCTTCTGGTTATCTTGAAACATTTTTAAGATCTGAGTGCAGAAAAGATGGATATACATATAAAAAAACCTGACAGGTGAAGGAGGCAAGTGGTAAATACCCAGTAAATCATGAAAAAGAAAACAAATGGTATGTAAACTAAAAAATAGTGATAATTTTCAGGTGGAATAGACATCAATATCCCTTATTTATTTTTTAATTTTTATTTCTAGTCAAGACCTTTACCTGAACTCTAGGCTCTCTCCCTCTATTCCCACCCCTCTCTCTCACTTTCTCTCTCTCTCACACACACATACATACACACAGACATACACACACACACACACACACACACACAATTTTCTCTAATTCCATTCTAATATTCCCCCACTGGTATTCAATCCAGAAACTATTTTAAATTCCTTCCTCTCCTTTACCTCCCACACCCAATCAGTCATTATCATTACCAAGCTGTATCCTCACCAGAACATCTTTCATTACCCACAATGCCTATCCATATTGCTTTTGTCTTCTTTCTGGCCCCAGTTGTATTCTACATGCATTTCAGGACAGTCTTATTTAGCCCCTTTGCTAGCACATCCTGTCCGCATCTCTCACACCATTTGAAGCTGCCAGAGTGAGCTTTCTAAAGTATGAATCTGATAAATCTTTCCAATCTACATTCTAAAGACTTCCATTGCCCTCAAGCTAAAACTCAGATTTCCTGGCTTGACATAGATGACTTTATGATATGATTGTTGCCTACATATTATTTCTTACTATCCATTAATTATCCATTGTCTTAGTTATACCTCTCAAGATTATGAGCTACTTGTTAATAATACCTTTCATCTTGGTAACCCTAAAACTTGAGAGATAATAGGAAATCAATATATTTATGTCATTAGCAAAGGCTTAAAACAGAAAACTGATCTTCCCAGAGTGACTATCAATCTTCATGTTCTTAAATCAAGTGGTGAGTTTTCAGATCTATCAGCAGTTTTTGTCACTTGCTTCACCTTGAAACACTTTCTTTACTTGATTCCCATATCTTCACACTCTTCTGGTTTTTCTCTGATTGTCCTTTGTCATTTCTCAGTCTTCTCTGTTAGCTCATCCTCATGTCATCTAGACCTATTCTCATCTCGTCTACACTCAGTCCCTTAGTTATCTCAAACTCTCAAGACCTGATGCTGTCTCTTTGCTGACCACTCTCAAATTATCTCTCTTGCCTGGACTTCCCTAAACTCTAGGCTTCTGTATATAACTGCCTGCTTGACATCTCTAGTTGACTTTACAATAAAAATCTCAAATTCAACATCTTTTTTTTCCTTCAATTTTATTGAGGTATAATGGACAAATAAATGTAAGGTATTCAAAGTATATGTGATGATTATTTGAGGTATACATATATTTTGAAAGGAGGCCTCCCATCTGGTTAATTAACACATCCATCACCTCAAATATTTACCTTTTTTATATGTGTGGAGGGTGTGGTGGTGGAGTGGACAACATTTAAAACAAATCTCTGATCTACCCAAAACCCTGTTCTACCCTGTCTCCCTTATCCATCAATTACAACTTCATTCATTCTTGTAGTTGCTCAGAACAAAACACACTTTTAGTTATATTTGACTCTTCCTTCTCGTACTCCCCACAGACATTTCAGCAACAGAACATTTGACTCTAATCTTAAATATGTTCAGAAGCCAGTCACTTCTCACCACCTTCACTATCACCACCCTGCTCCAAACTACCACTTCCTTTCATTTGGCTTCTTCCATTAGCCTCGTATGTGATCTCCTGCCTTCCACTTTTGTCCTTCTCAGTCTATTTACAAGCCTGCAATCACAGATATCCTTTTAAAATAACTCAGTTCAGTCACACCCATGATCAAAACCTTTTTAGTGACCCTTCATCTTAGTCAAAATCAAAGCCTACATCTTAACATTGGGCTATAAGACCTCATATTATCTAACTATTCATTATCATCTCTTTACTCCCCCCATCTCTCACTCTGCTTTAGCCACACAGTCTTCTGGAATGTCTTAAAGAAAGCAACAAGTCCCTGCTTTAAAGTCCATGCACTAGCATGTTCTTTCATTTCCTTTAAAACTTGGCTCAAATTTTATTTTCTTAGTAAGGCCTTACCTGGATCTCCCTATTAAAAATTGCAATCTCCCTATATCCATTCTTCATATCTACCTCTTCTGTGAAGTTTTCACCATAGCACTTATAACCTTCTAATATATTATTTTGTTATACTTAATTATTTTAGTCTTTATACTTAATTATTTATTGTAATTTATTATAATTCTTCCACCAGTGCCATGTGAAGTCTCTTTGGGCAAAGTTTTTGTCCCTTTTGTTCACTGCTGTCCTCCAAACTCCAGAAGATTGTCTGGTGCATAATCTTTCAATAATAGTTGCTGAATGAACAAAGAGTACACATATCTTTGCATTTCTGAATGCCTGACAGTATCTGGATTATAGTAGTATTTTAATGTTAAAAGAAATGCTATGAGATAATTACTGTAGCCATTTTAAAGATAAAGGGACTAAACTTTCCAAGATTTGAGTCAATGATGCCTCCAGGATTTCTGTATAGTTAGGACTTAAGGATAGCATTCTAGTTAGTGGGAGGATAAAAAACTTGAAACTCATAAAAACACTATCTTTTCATACATGGTATGCTGTACTTAAGAATGGCTTAAGAAGTGCTGATTACATATAGCACAGGCCAATGTACCTCTACCTTTGGCACCAACTCTTGCTCAAGGTTTTACCATTTTACAGAGCTGTATCCCAGCCAATATCTTTAGGAGACTGGGTGCCTGGGTGGCTCAGTGGGTTAAAGCCTCTGCCTTTGGCTCAGGCCATGATCTCAAGGTCTTGGAATTGAGCCCCACATTGGGCTTTCTGCTCACCTCAGCAGGGAGCCTGCTTCCCCCTCTCTCTCTGCCTGCCTCTCTGCCTACTTGTGATCTCTCTCTCTCTGTCAAATAAATAAATAAAATCTTTAATATATATTACATATATAATTATCTAATATATTTACATAATTACAAATATGTAATATATTTACATATATATAAATATGTAAAAAATATCTTTAGGAGACAATGAATACAAGAGTCTATCTATAACAAGTTCATTTAGGGAAGTAAAAAATGACAAGATTGATGATGAAATGATGGACATATTGTGGGTATTTAGAATGCTTTGCTCAGAATTGATTTCACGCATTGGTTCCCAAATTTGTGAAAAGTCTTAAAAATGTAGATGTTGCAGACCAACCGTATACCTCCTACTGGTATAGACATTTAACAAGCTTCCTGGATTTGTGTTAAGCAGCCAGCTCTGTATTCCTACCATAGATTGGCTTTTGGAAATATGGTAAGCAGGTGGCAGTTTGCATATATTATTATATATTTGCAGTTTACTCCTCTCTATAAAATACTCCCATTTCTGTGCACTATAAAGCCAAGTAAATCTGACAGGGGGTGGGTGGAATGTCTTCTGGAGCAATGTGTCATGGACTGCCTCACAATAGTATTTTTCTCCATCTGTTATAGGTCAATGCACAAACTGGCCCAGTTGGAAAGACTTGACCTAGGCAATAATGAATTCAGTGAGCTGGTAAGCAAATGCATTTTCTTATCATTATAAACACACTTTAGGAGATTATTTCTTTTGTCTTAATAACCCCAGGTATTAAATTATCCAAGTACAAATTTGTATTTCTAAATATAAAAACAAAATGAAACCCAGGAAATAAAGTGATTGTTTGACTATATAGTAAACCGCAGAGAACTGGATAGTATAAGATTCACAAAAAAGGAGAGAAAGAGAAAGAAGTGGACAAGGTAAGCAGATGCAAATTGACAATTTTGAGCACCAGCTATGAGCAGGCACCAAGTTCAGTGTGTCACATATGTTATTTCATTTAACCCTTATTTGACATGCTGCCATGTTAATTTTATGGAAATGAGCTCAAAGTGGTCACCAACTTACACAGCTTTTATGTCGTTGGACAAGAACTAAAGCAAGACTTGATTAACTCAAAGTTCATACCTTGAAGACTTCTGCTTTGGAGAATGCTTAGTGAAGGGAAGGGGTTAAAGTCCTTCTATTTACAATTGTACTGAAAGTTTCTTTCTAGTGAACACATATTACCATCTCGCTGCCACCAAAATTGACAGAATTCTGACTGCTCTTTTCAGGCTTAAGTTTTCTTTAAAATATGCTGACGACCAAAATCTCAAATGCAAATTAGAAAGCAGAGTCCTTCTTAAGTAGACACTAATTCAGAAGTCTCCTCTTGAACATCTTCAAGTTTCAAAAAAGGAATTCATCTAAAATGTATTTTAACTATTTTTAAATTAAAACATTTAATTAAGTAATCAGCTATTCTCTCCCAGCTGTGTTGCTAACAATGTGACCTTGGGCAAATTACTTAACCTCTCTAAGCCTCTTTTTTGATTTCTCTAAAACGGAAATTATAATGGCTCCTCCTTTAGAGGGCTTGTGTGAGAATTAAATGAGCTAATGCATGTGTAGGGTCTGGAAAAAAAGGGATTCTCAGTAAATGCCAGTGTACATGGTATAATCTACATTTCATCTTGAATGTGCAAAGAATTAACTTGTTTGACTTTGACCATAACTAATCTGACTTTGACCATAACTAATCTGGCTATTATCCCAGCCTCTATCAGCTGTTTCTTGAGAGTAAAAGCTGACATTTATTCTTCTACAACTAAAAGTGTAGTATGATTTAAGAAGTTATAAGGTCCCTTTGGGTTGTGATCACGTCCCTTGTATAACAATTCTGCCATGTATCTTTGCCCCTCCCCCTGCCTCTCTTCAGAACATGGAATTTAGGCATGTACAAAGGAGGCTGTACATCTTTCTGAAGAAAAGGGACTCTCTGGTCTCAGGCTGGTTTTGAGAAGTGTGCTGGCAGACATCAGGTGGCCTCTGGCCTGATGTCTACAAGTGATCCTGCCACTTGTGTTAAATCTGGAGCTTTGAAGCCATAGTCAGTTCTGTGGGCACAGGTACTACTCCCAGTGAGTACTGGCCAGCTCCGCCTTGCTTACATTATCACCACTCAGCTCTCATTGGCTGTTAGATCTATTAGTCTCTATCCTGTCTCCCCTCTAGCATCAGGTTTGTCATTCCATCCCCAATTGCTGTTGGGAAGGTACCTCTCTAGCCTTAATGCCAATAGTGACCCTATAGCCCATGTGCAGGCTCTGAGAGTCCACATGCTGTGTAAACTGAGAGAGGCCCAGGGAAAATAAACTTTGGAGCCTCCCTCCTCCTGCTACATCACACCACCAGGTTTGCCCCGTTTTGGATGCACTCAACTTTGTTATAGGGCAGTTTGCAAGGTGGCCTCAGCACAGATATGGGGGCAAAATGACTCAGTACATAGTCCAATATACCTCAGATTTTTTTAAGGTAGATACTCATTAATCATGTAGGTAGATAGATGAGTAAGGGTAGGGCATAGCCGTGGCAAAACTGTTTTGTACTGGGAGTTTAGAAATCAGTTGTTAAGAAGCTACAATCTGCCCAGGAGCTAGGTCTAATGGTTGAAAGAACATGGACCATGGATTCAGACAACTGAGGTTTGACTCTTAATTCCATCACTGGCTAGTGGGTACCTTTGGGTCTGTAGCTCACTCTCTATCCTCAGTGTCCTTTTCAATAAAATAAGGATATAAAAGCTATCTGTCTCATATGCTTTTTGGGAAAATGCCATACAAGAGAATATATAATAAATACTCAATATATGTTTCTATGAATTTTGATTCTGTCAGGTATATGACTTTGGAATCAAATCTATAAATATTTGGATCAAAAAGAAGAATAGGATGTATTTATATGTTTTTGAAAGTAGACATAGTAAAATTAACCTTAAAAACATATTATTTTAACTTATGCTTTACAGTATCTAAGAAATCATCACTGAGGAGAAACATTTTTTAATTTTTGAACCCCCAATATTCCATGCTAGTCACAAAGCAGCTCACTAAAAAAAAAAGGTTTTCATTTGTCCCTGAACCACTTATTCAATAATACTGAGTTACTTGGCGTTGGCAGCAGAGAGGAGGATTGGGGAGGATAATTATGGAATTTCACATTTCTGTCATTCACTTTTAATCAGATGTCTGGCTTTTATTAGTCATATGTGTGGGACTAGCTGTTGTTTCTCTGAAAGTAACAACTTTTAATGAGAAAATAAGAGAATTTGCTTTGATAAGAGGCCTTTAGAAACAATGTCATGTGTACGGAAGGGGATAAGTTCCAATCTGTCGTTAGGTATTGACACCTAGGAGATTACTGTTAGAGAATTCATTTTGTGTGACATTCTAAAGAGACAGATATGGAGAGAAGATGATAATAAGTCCAAAAAAAATCTTACACTGTGAAAGTCTAATAAAAAGAACAGAAGTTTCATTTCTTGAGACTCAATGTAAATATCCTAAATTAGGTTTGAAGTGGAAAGATCTACTTAAGGATGCCTTTGTCATAATGAAAGATTCTAAACAGAGAGAATTATTTTACATTTCTAACAGCAGTAACCACCAGAAAATACCGGGCAAAGTTCTAAGAACATAATGGATTCTAAAGGATTTTTTATTATTGTGGCTTATTTTTGTCAATATAAAATTAATACATGTCCATTTTTTTTAATTTAAAAAGTTAAAAGAATTTTAAGAATTATAGTAAAAGTCATCCATGATCTCATCCCCTTATATAACCATTATCAATACTTTTGGTATATTCTCCTCCTGCCACCATCATTTTCTTTTTAATTAGATCAAATGCCAGGTCAGAGATGGGACATATTAGGTTGATGTGTTAGATAGCATCAGTTCTTAAAACTCCTTGTAAACTCTGGGTAGACAGCCTTCTAACTGTCATAGAATAATCAGGGGCTTCCCAAAGTCATAGAATGGTCAGGGACACTAAAACAGATTCAACGATTGCCATGGGCCCCAGGGGCCCTGTGATAGGTATGATAGGTATCTATTTTAAGTATATATAGATCTATCCAATGAACTAAGTGTCCTATTCAACTAAGCACTGGTAGTGGAAATACGAAGGCCCTCTGAGCAAATCACCATGAGTGAGAACACTGGAAAAGGAAGCAGACTGAGCAACAGAGCCTGGAGGAAGATGGGGTCGGTGGATCCAGAAACAGTGTCAGGGCATATGACCATCTCCATAATCAAGCCCCAGCTTCCCGCTCCCAGCCTCTCATTCGTTTCCCTATCCCCTCCCAGTATTGAAGGATAATAAGGAAACTGTCACCAGAGCCCCCAAAAACTCTGCCATGGGAAGCTTCATCAAGAGCCAGCTCTAAGAAACTAAACAAGAAAGCTTCTTTGCAAACCATTAAGAGAAAAGAGCTGAGCCCGGAGGAGGCAAAGAGTGGACTGCAAAATGGTCTGTGCATGGTTCAGGGTGTGGCACCGTAATGCAGGCAGGCATGGCCTACAACCTGCAGACAACAGCACCGAGAATGACACAGTTGGCAGTGGCGAAGGAAAACAGAGAGAATGGTGGTCACTGGAGCAGCAGCTCCCATTATGTGGGAGGTTTCCTGGTCTCCACGCCCCTCCCTGCCACAAAACCCCTCCTAAAAGGAATAACTGGGGAGGAGGATCCCAACAAAGGCCAGATTTCTTGATCTCCTGCTGTTCGAGTGGAGGGAGGTCAGACGAGTAAAATTTGAAATCGCACTGTAACTGCCGCATAATACGTACTGGTTCTATGTATTTTTATAGATAATTCTGTTTTCCAAATTGGAATTATAGGATGCGTTCCATTTTATATTAATACATGATGATCAAATTCAAGTACTTTGCAAGCATCGTATTTTAGAAGCTTTCTCTGCAGCTGAATTGGAAGACTAGTCAATAGTAGCCAAAAAATTAATAGTGAATTGAAATTCAAACTTAAGAGAAAATACTACACTCAGAGAGGTTTGAAATTTTATTCTATCAAATGTGATACATATAAGACGATATATGTAGTATACGTTTAAGTTACATAACCTAATAAAATGCATCTCTGTGAACCCACTGCCATATTTTTATGAACTAGAGTGTCACCAGTCCTATACTGCTACCTGTAGGCTCTTACCTAATTCTGCCTCTTTCCCAGAGACAAGTACAATCCTGAATTACGTTTAACATACCCCATATTTATATGTATGTCTAAATATTACACTGTTTCACTTTGCTTGTTCTCAGGCTTTCTAAAAATATGACTATACTACAACTTATTTACTTTTTTCCTCACAGTCATTTTGTCCAGTTTCTTATTACATTGCTACTCTGAATATTCCTATAAGAATTTTTCTAAGGCATATGTTTAGAAGTAGAATTTCCCAGTCATTAATTGTGTGCATATTCAACTTGAAAAATAATGTATTTTTATTCAAAACAGTTATACTCATTTACCAGCTCTGTGTAAGAGCCCCCAAGCTCCACATCTTCATTTACACTTGATATTGTCAGACTTCATATTTTTTCCGGTATAATGGCTGACGGTGGCATCGCATTATGATCTGAATCTACCTATCCCTTATCCCTCATGAGATCGGTACTTTTTCCATATGTTGGTGACAGTTTCCATCTTGGTGGCGGTTTGTGTGTGTGGTTGGTGACAGTTTCCACTTCTGTGAAATGCCTGTTTATGTATTTTTGCTCATTTATTTATTGGGTGCTTTTTTCTCGTAGACATACCGGGATCTCTTACATATTCTATAGGCAATCTTCTGTTGGTTATATGTGCTACAGATACCTCCTCCCAGTCACTGCAGTTTTCTTTTTCATTTCTTCTTGGTATCGCTCGATGACCTGAGGTTCTTAATTGTAATGTAATAAAATGCATACTTTTTTTAATGCCTAGCATATTTTGTGTCTTGCTTAAAAAGTTCTTGCCTCCCCAAAGTCAAATAGATCTTTTCATATATTTTCTTCTAAAAGCTTGAAGGTTTCATTATTTACAGTCAGGTGTATTTCCATCTGGGCTTAATTATTTTACATTAAATATGTTATTTTTTTCTGAAAAGATAGTTTTCCAAACAACATTTATAAGCAATCCTTCCTTTCATGAATGAGTGTGACCTCTTAACAAAATATGATTTCCATATATTCATAGGTTACGTTCTTCATTGGTTAGTTTATGGTCTGGGTTCTAAAACCACACCATCTTAAGTAGCACAAATAATGTTTTTGGTATCTGATAGAGTAAATCTCTACAACTTAAGTATCTGGACACTTAGTTTTTATATAACTTTTAAAATTAGTTTATCAAGTTCCTTTAAAGGGAAAAATTTCATTGGGATTTTATTAGAAATGCATTGATTCTATGAATTAATTTTCATTGATTTATGATGAATTGATATTTTTATGATATTGAGCCTCTTTATGCATGGTGTATTTCCATTTGTCCCTTTTAATATCTTTCAGTGAAGTTTTAAAATTTTCTTCAAAAAAGGTTTTACACATTTTTAGTTTATTTCTAAGTACTTCATCATTTTGTTGTAGTTATAAATGGATATTTTCAAAACTTATAGTCCCCAATGTTTTATTGCAGGCATACAGTAATCTGCTTGATTTTTTCAATTTATATTTAGTTACTGTCTAAGTCCTCTTATTAATATAAATAATTTGTAGATTAGAGATTTCTGGGTAGGTAATCAAATAATCTGAGAATAGTTGAATAGAAGCAAATGTTACTGTCTGATTTCTGATATTAATAGGAACGCATTTAATGTTTTGTTATTAAGAATATTCTTTCCTATAAGTTATGCATAGATATTTTTAATTGAGTTCAGATTATATCTTCCTATTTCTACAGTACTGAGGAAATTTATCATGAGAAGATGCCAAACTCTGTAATAATTTTTTCTAATGATAACATTTTTTCTTCTTCATCTGTGCTATAAATTATATAGAAGATTTTTAAGATATTAAATATATATTGTTTTACTATTTTATTAAGTTTTTAATTTTAATTCCAGTATAGCTAACATACAATATTCTACTAGTTTCAAGTGTACAATATAGTGATTCAACCATTCTATACATTAGTCAGCACTCATCATGATAAGTGTGTTCTTTAATGCCCATCACTGATTTCACTCATCCCCCTATTCACCTCCCCCCCGGCAACCATCAGTTTGGTCTCTATAGTTAAGGGTCTGTTTCTTGGTTTGTCCCTCTTTTTTTCCCATTTGCTCATTTGTTTTGTTTCTTAAATTCCACATATGAGTGGAATCATATAGTATTTGTCTTTCTATGACTGACTTATTTCACTTAGCATTATACTCTCTTGAGCTATCCATGTTGTTTCAAATGGCAAGATTTCATTCTTTTTTATGGTTGAATAATATGCCATGTATACATACCACATCTTTATCCATTCAACTATCAATGGACACTATTCTTGTATGCTTTTTTTATCTGTGAGTTAATGTTTTTCTTCAATTTTAGAAAATTATCAGTCCTTATCTCCTCAAATGTTTCCTTTTATCTATGTGTTCTGTATCTTCCTCTGGAATTTGGACTAAATATTAATATGAGTATGATATCATACATTATTTTAAAATGCTATTTTAATAATTATTTTGTAAGATCTTTTCTTTGGAAAAGTAACAAGATAAGGGGTAATTTAAGAGATGTTTATGTCATCTCCTTAAAGAAAGTCTTTCTCCCTCTCTTCCTAAAATTATCCAGTATTAAGTTTCTAGAACTTGAGGTATGATAGATCATTTTAAGAGTGTTGTCAACTCTTTAAACTATTTAATATACCATATACTGACAGGAACATTTCTAAATTATGGCCCACTCATTCTGGATTAAAGAACACAACATGAATTTTAAAAAACAAACACCTAAATTTTAGTTACAAAAAATATTTAAAGAGTAAAATATGTAAATTTTTTATGTGATAAAAAATAATTTTTTAAAAGACAATGTGAAGTTTGATTGCATTTAAAGTCTAGGGAATTCATCAGGAAATGAGCAGTATCATTCTAACTAATATTTGAGACAGTATGTCAAGCAGTCTTTATAACAACATTTCATAAATTCAGCCATCCATGAACTATATTAGAGGATTGATATCCCATAAAACTTCTCCTTCGAAAAGCTTAAAAAATATTCTATACTCTGCAAATCACCATTTTGAATGCTTAGTAAGGCTACAGACCACCATAAGCAAGAATTTCTAATATCAATATTCAAACTGACTTACTTTTATTGATTTTTATCACTTTATTTATAGGGTTAAATAAAAATTTCAAATAAATAAAGAATGGAGACGGTGAGAAGAAATGTCAATAGTTGTATAGTGTTGGGATGGCAAGATTTTACTGTAGTCTTCAAGATTCTTCCAGCTAGTCTAAGAATTAATTTGACATCAGACAGATTAATAAGAGGAAAAATAAAAACACAAATTTAATTGACTGTGTACAGAGTTCCAATAGTGAAATTGAGACCAAAGAAATGACCAAGGCAGGCACTTTTTATGCTTTTTAGACAAAAAGACAATAAATCTGTATAAAATTGGCAAGACAAAGAAAACTTATGTTTGGAGGTTTCAGTTCATAAGGAATTCTAAACAATTTGGGCTAGGCTGAAATAGTAAATTAGCAAAAATACAAGCTTAGTCTATACAGCTTTCTTGGCTCTGAGTTCCCTATCTCTGATAACAAGAATGTCTCTACCTCCTGGTACAGGGAGAGTACCTTTCACATGGGAGATTTATCTCCTGGTTTCTAGAGATAAACAGGAGTCAGAGCATTCTTACACTTCAGTAAATTTTAGTTCAAAATATGCCAAAGTGGTACATTTGGGGCTACCTCTCTTTGGCTCCTACAATAGAATATTTATTTGGACTATATAAATAAGACAAATGTGTTTTCATATAAATTTGAAATAATCGAGTACTTTAGCTAATGATTTAACTTGTAATTTAAATTGACTAGAATTAAATTAAACTCATCCTACTAAAAGGATAGCTGCCATTGGCTTCACCTCCCTAGTTTGCCCAAGCTGTGCTCATTTTTAATTAGCTAGGATGCATGTATACCTGAGGCAAGCACTATATTTGCATATCTTGCAATTTCCTTCACAAGTAATTACAGCATAGGTTTACCATACCTACTAATCAAATTTGTCAATTATTTTTTAGATAAGACTTATTAAAAAGAACAAAATAGTAAGATACAATTTGTAATCTTTTAAATGTTTTTAGGGAAAATATTTGAGACGTCCTAATTATTAACTCCTCCATCTCCTGCATTTGTAAAATTACTTAGAACTTTGATTGTAGATGTTCATCACAGGCATTGCCAGAGGTTATTAATATATCAAAAGAAATTTGAGAAGTGAAACATTTTCTTAAATTACTAGAGGTACATCAATTTCTGCATCAGTCAAAGCCTTGTCAGGGGATGGAAACTATATTGTTTAGCAAAGGAAATTTAATATAACGAAGTTACTCATGTATCAGAAAACTGAAAGGACAGAAAGGGAACACTGAGGGAATCACAGAGGTGATAACTGAGAAAGCAGCTAACACCTCTAGGGTAGGGATCAAATGGAAGAAGGTAGTGTATGCAACTCAGACCGGTAAAGAGGCTGGTACTGTCTCAGAGGGGCCATGATAAGGCTGGTTCTAGGTGTGTGGAAAACTACAAACTGAGGACTGCTCCTGCTGTTGAAGTTTACTGTCACCACAGAGAGAATAGTTGCTATTGAGATGCTAAAATGACCAGCAATTAAATAGAAGAAGCAGCCCCATCTTCCTCCTCTAGCCTCCTACTCTCTCTCCAGACCACCCGTCAGTGCCTTGTTAAAGTAGAAATGTTGATAACCTCAGAATTGCAAAGTAGAATATAGAAAAATGAGCTCCCTGCTGAAAGGCAAGAGTTTACACATTAAAAATAAAACATATGTAAAAAAATAATGATAATAAATAAATAAAATAAAACAAGTGTTTAGTGGACTCCATTTTGGCATCATTTCCTCCAGATAGTTTTTCCTGCACTTAGTGGAGCACCATGTCCTCAACTGGCAATTAATAAATGTTTCTGAGTGAATGAATGAATCATTTGATTTTAAAAAGTGAACAGTTCAGTCAATTCTCATCATCAGAATCATACCTATATAAATTGGAAATTTTTAATTCAAACTAAACAATAATAGAAGTTGGAGAAATACTTTAGTTTACCTGAAAAGCAATCATTCTACAATTAGATATCCTTTAAGAAATCAATTTCAATTCACTCTGAGACAAACTTCCAAATGAGTTTCTCTATGAAACTCAAAAGTACATAATTTACCACTGTGATCAAAAAGTAAATAAGACTCTATTTCCACTCACTCTGGGATTTGAAAGGAATCCTTTATGAATCATTCAATTAAAATGTATTTTCTGATTGAAAATAATTGTGGAGGCTTCTTTTCATAAGACAATCAGATTGGGGTCTCCACTTTTATAAATATCACATCTATTGACCTAGGGCTTTAATAACAAAACTCCAATGTCATATATGCAAATAAAGAAACTAATTTTCTTGCTTTCGAACTTTCCCTTTCCTAGCAATAATATAACTCATCTTTGCCTGTTTTCAAAGGAAGCAGTTTTTCTCTCATTGCCATTTCTCATTACTGCAATATCATGACTAGGTACCATAAATGAAATTAATTAGCTCTGTTTGCCTTTCCATAAATAGATTTTTTTAAGAATGGCATATATCTCAATATAGTCACATATCCTGGTGTTTCTGTCAACTGTTTCTACCAGAGAAATTAAAGAAAAAAAGAAATATTCCCTAACTGAAGCAGGGAAAACTACATTAAACAAGAGTATACATTTATAATCAAGGCTTTACAAGAAAAACAGTAGTATTATGTAATCATGGAGTAAACCCAAGAGTATATTCTTGAGTTATGAATAAAGATTGTGAATCACCCCCAAAATAACAAAAAACTGTATTTAAAGTTATCAAACTAAAATTTACTTCTTCCTCCTTCATGTGCTGAAAGGGTAATATTTGGACATATGATCTGAAATTGAATTAATAGAAAAAATGTATTTGATTTCAGATCTCCAATAAACCAAAACTAAAAGACAATGAAAACATCAAGGAGAAATATAAAGGAAAGGGGGACGAATAGAGTTGTGTGTTTATGGAAGGTGTAACTAGTTAGGGTAGCTAGGGAAGCTTCACTCAGTAGGTGACATTTTAGTAAAAACCTAAAGTAGATGAGGGAGTGAACAATGCAAGTATCTGGGTAGAAGATAGTTCTAGACAGAGGAAACAGAAATTATAAATACCTGGGATAAAAGCAAAACTGACATGTGAACAGCAAAGAAGACTAAAATGGGTGGAATAGAATAAGTGAAAAATTAATTGTGGGGGGAAGAAAGGGTACATAGAATCCTATAAGAAATTTTAAGGACTTTGCATCTTATTCTGAGTAAATTGGAAGCCCTTTGGGAGGTTTTGATCAAGTAGAACCTGTGGTCTGACATATTAAGTTATATTACATTACATTGCATTATATTACAGTACATGTTACATTACATGTTTCATAAAGTACATTACATAAATGACACGAATTACATTACAATTTACATTACATTACATTACATTACATTACATTACATTACATTACCAGGATCACTTTAACTGCTATGTTGAGAATAAGTGGAAAGTGGGGCAAGATGAAGTCAAAGAGACCTATTAGAAAGTCATTACAATATATAGGCAAGAAATAAAGGTGTCCTAGATTGAGTTAGTAGCAGTAGAGGTGATGAGTTGATTTCTGGGTAAATTTGAAAGATAGCCAGAAGTAGGGTCTAAATTTGTAAACTGGGGATACTCCCTTTCAATAAGTAAGACAAAAATTAGGAATACATAATTAATTATGAAAGTGAAATGCTTATTAGGATGGAAAAAGAAATGATGAATTTTAAATTACAAAATCCAGGTTAATAAAATACAATTTTGAAAAGCTAATAAATGCTGTAAACATCATTAAATCCAGGAAAATAACATAAAAATGCTCTTTTTCTCTCTATGCTTTGGCTTTATACTCTTTGACAGTCTTCACATTTCATATATCTTATAATATCATTTTCTATGAAGATAATAGAAAATAATCCAATGTTTAACATGATTTCTACTACTGATAGTTTAGAAACAATCATTTCAGCTTTACAAATTTTCACCAATACGCCTTATAAAATTTTACGATTGTTGCCAAATTTAGGAAAACCTCCAGCACCATACATTTCTAGCCTGTTTCTCTTCCTCCACCAACATACTTCTGGTGCTGAGAACCAAAGGAAATGTTCATGTTCAGTATGTCTTCTGGCCCTGCACTTTCATGTCATGACGGTTAAGGGAGTTTGCACAATGGCAGAATTACTGGAAGTATATTCTACCCTAGATAGCTAGCAACAAGTTAACTATGTGCAAACAAGATTGAAAATCATATAAATATATCCCACCAAACCTATATTCCCATGCAACTTCATTGTATCCAGCTCCCCAAAATGCCTGTGGCCATTCCATCACGACATGACATGAGGAGAACCACAACATAGGGAAAGTAAGGATAGAAATTTTAGTTAAAATGCTTTACTTTTAACCCAGTATTCCAGGACAAGGCATATACCTGTATATTCCAGAACAAGGCATATACCTGTATCCCTTTCCTATTGCTGAATTATAACAAATGACCACAAACCATAGTGACTTAAAAAAATACAAATTTGTTATCTTATAGTTCTGGAGGTCAGATGTCTTGAAATTAGCATATCATCACAGATTTTTCTTTCCAGGATTCATGGGAGAATCTGTGCCTTGCCTTTTCCAGCTTCTAGAGGCTGCTTACTTTCCTTCACTAGTGGCCCCTTTCTCACATCACTTCATTCTCTGTATCAGATGGTACATCTCCTACTCTGACTGCTTCCATTATTACATTTCTTTCTCTGCCTTCTCTGACTCTTGTGCCTTCCTCTTATAAGATCCTTTGTGGTTACATTGAGACCACCCAAATAATCCAGGAAAATATCCTTGACTCAAGACCCTTAAGTTAATTATATCAGCAAATTCTCTTTTACAATGTAAGGTAACACATTCACAGATTCTGGGGGTCAGGACATGGGCATCATTGGAAGTCTCTTATTCAGGCTACTACAGTCTGTCCTCTGTTCACAAAGATTCATGTCTGACCCACATGAAAATGCACCCAAGCCAACCCAAGTTCTCCAGAAGTCTCATCCATCACAACGTTGACTCAAGTACAAAATCTCATCTAAATCTCGTCTGTTCGGAAGTCCCAAATTTCATCATCTAAAGCATCTAAATTAAGCATGGGTAAGTTCCGGGTATAATCCATCCTGGAGCAAAGCTCCTCTCCATCTGTAGACCTGTGAAACTAGAAAACAGTTCATCTGCTTCCAAAATACAATTGTGGAATAGGCATGGGATAACAGTTATAGACATTCCCATACAAAAAGGGAGAGGAATGGGCAGTAGGAGTACAAAAGGAGTGTAAGCTCAGAACCATTTCAGAATCCAACCAGGAAAACTCCATTAGGTTTCAAGACCTGGGAATAACATCTGTGGCTCAAGATTTATTGCTCTATGCCTACAACTCCACCCTCTGAGTCATCCTTCCTTTTCCAGGAAGGTACACAAGTTTTTGCAGTCAAGTAGGTTGAACAACCTGTTTCCTACCTCTAGAATTTTAGGATCTTGCTGTCTTCTCTCATTTTGTCCTCTCTGTCCCTTTAAGCCCATGCTGGCAGTATTTCTGTTGATGCAACAGTCTCCCTTGTATATCTTGATGATTACTTCACTGCACAAGAAGTTCCTTTACAAATCTTCCTTGGATAATCCCATCTTTACTCCTGGCTTCTTCTAAGATGTCTGACAGGTTCCATGAGACACCTACCTAATATCTTCAGAACCCTCTGTGTGAATGAATGAATGAATGAATGAATGAATGAATGAATGATCAGACCTCTTAATACTTATAAGGCACTAGCAAAAGTTTGCCCAGACACATCTTTGGCTTTCTTTCCTGGCAGTGAATCTCCTAATTTTTGTTTTTTGGTTTTTTTTTTTTGGTAATCTGGATAGGATGAGAATTTATCATAAGTTCTGATTTCTTTTTGCTTAACAGTTCTTTCAGTGTGTCTCTTTCTTCTTGCATTTTACTGTAATCAGCAGGTAGAAACCAGGACACACCTTCAAAACTTTGCTCGGAAATCTCTTCATTTAAAAATTAAGTTTACCTGTTGCAAGCTCTGCTTTACACATAATTGCATGACACAGTTCCGTTATTATATAATAAAGATCCCTTTTCCTCCATTTTCCATGTTAACACGTTTTTCATTTCCTTTGCTCTCACCTAGTATTGTTTTTACTGTCCATGTTGCTACCATCAGTCTTTTCCTGATGATTTAGGTATTCTCTAAGATGATACAGATTTTCTTAACTATGCTTCCTTCCTTCACTTCCTTCAGAGTCTTCCTTAGGAGAGAGTTGTTATCATCCATACTTCTATTAACACTGTGTTCAAGGCAATCTAGGTTTTTCTGTCAAAAATTTATAGTGAGAATTTTTCTAGTTTCTGTCTCCTGCCCAATTCCAAAGTCACTTCTACATTTTTAGTTATTTATTGTGGCAGTCACCACTTCTAAGTTCCAACATACGATTTCCATCATTGAACTGTAACAAATTATGAAAAAGTGAGTGGCTTAATACAACACAAATTTATTATTTTAAAGTTCTGTAGGTGTCATTAAGGCTGTGTTCCTTCAGGAGACTCTAGAGAAGTATCAATTTCCTCTCTTTTCCAGCTTCTAGAAGCCACCTACATTCCTGAGCCCATAGCCACTTCCTTTCACCACTTCAGCTTCTGTTTCTGTCATCATAACTCCATTTTTGCCTTCTCTGGTCTTCCAGCCCCTTCTTATAAGGACACTTGTAACTATATGGGGCCACTTGCATAACCCAGGATAATCTTTTCTCTCCATCTCAAGATCTTTGAATTAATCATATATCTGTTCTCCTTTTCCATGTAAGGTAGCATATTCAGTTTCTGGGGATTAGGATGTGCACATCTATAGGGAGCCGTTATTCACTTGACCACACTCCCCCCCAACATTTAAAGTGCATGTCCACATAAAACCTTATATATGAACATTCATAGCAGCATATTCATAATAGCTAAAATGTGGAAAAAATCCAATGTCCATTAAATAATAAATGGATCAACATGATGTAGTTTACCCATACAACAGAATAGTTGGCAATAAAAAAAAAAAGGACTGTTATAGATGAACCTTAAAAACAGTGTGGTATGTGAAAGAAGCCAGAAACAAAAGGCTATATATTATATGATTGCATCTATATGGAATGTCCAGAACAGAAAAATCCACAGTAACAGAAAATAGATTTGTAGTTTCCAGGATATTAGGGGAAAGAGAAAGTGGAGAGATTTAGTATGGAGTTTTTTGGGGGAGGTGATGAAAATGATCTAGAATTAGATAGTTGTTATGGTTGCACAACTTTGTAAGTATACTAAATGCCACTTTAAAAAAAGGTGAAATTTATGGTTGTGAATTGTTTCCATTTTTGAAATCTTAAAAAAGAAAACAATCTTAATTTTTCAAATTGCACAAAGTGTAGCCATGCGAACACACTGCCAGGTTTCCTTCCAGGATCTGGGAAGGAATTTATGCAAGTAAGAGGCCTGAAAGTTTTAACCTCATTAACTTTAAAGTACATCTGCCTCTAGGTAGAAGCAACAGGATTTGTTGACAGATTGGATGTCAGGAATGAGGGATAGGAGTTAATAATGACATTATGAATTGAGACCTAAGCAACTAAAAGAAAAAATTTCTACTTCTCAATAGACTACTATACCGGATGCCAAGTTTTTTATTTTTTTAGCTCTTTTTGTTTGTTTGTTTTAATTGTGGGGAAAAAGCATTTACCATTACCTACCCTCTTAACACATTTTTAAGTACACAGTACTATATTTCACTATAATATTTATAATTAATTATAAGCACAATGCTGTATAGCAGATCACTAGAACTTTCTCATCTTGCATAACTGAAGCTTTGCACCCAGGGAACAGCAGCTGTCCATTAATCTTCCCCCTGGAAACCACCATTCTACTTTCTGCTTCTATAGGTTTGAATACTTTAGATACCTCATATAAGTACAATCATGTAGTATTTGTCCTTCTGTGGCTGACTTATTTCACATGGCATAATGTCCTCAAAGTTCGTCCATATTGTCACACATTACAGAATTTCCTTTTCCTAAGACTGGTTAATATTTATATTTATATAAATATAAATCATATATATATTTATACCAAATATACCACATTTTCTTTATTCATTTATCTATCCATAGATGTTTATGTTATTTCCACATTTAGGCCATTATAAATAGAGCTGAAATGAACATGGGTCTGTAAATAAATCTTTGAGAGATTTCAATGCTTTTTGATATATGTCTAGAAGTGGGACTGCTGAATCAAATATATCGCAGTTCTATTTTTAATTTTTTTAAGGCACCTCCATACTGTTTTCCATAGTGGCTTCACCATTTTACATTCCCACCAACAGTGCATGAGAGTTCTAGTTTCTCCATACTCTTACCAACATTTATAATTTTTTTTTTTTGTTTTGTTGATAATGGCTATCTTAATACATCTGAGGTGATTTCCTTATGGTTTTTATTTGCATTTTCCTTACAATTAGTGATGTTGAGCATCTTTTCATATACTTGCTGGACATTTATATGTCTTCTTCGGAGAAATGTCTATTCAAATTCTCTGCCCATATATTAATTGGGTCATTTTTCCCAATCAGGTTATAGGAATTCCTTCTATATTTTGAATAGTAATTCTTTATCAGATATGTGACTTGTGAATGTTTATTTTCATTCTCTAGGTTGCCTTTTTATGCTGTTGATTGTTTTTTTAGATGTGCAGTTACTTTGATGTACTCCCTCTTCTCTATTTCTGTTTTTGTTATCTGTGTTTTTAATAGTATATCCAAGAAATCATTGCCAAAACCCATGTCATGAAGTGTTTATCCTATTTTCTCCTAGGAATTTTATTGTTTCAGGGCTAACATCTTTAATACATTTTGAGTTGATTTTTGTGTAGTGTAAGATAAGTGTCCAGTTGCACTCTTTTCATGTAGGTAACCAGTTTTCCCAAAACCTTCTTTGGGAGAGACTATCCTTTCCACATTGTGCATTATTAAGCACTTTTTGAAGATAATTTTTGAGTGGATTTCTTTCTGGGCTCTCTATTCTGTTCTCTTGGTCTGTATGTTTCTCTTTATGACAATACCTTACTGTTTTAATTACCATAGCTTCATAATGTTTTGAAATCAGTAAGTATGAGACCTTCAACTTTGTTCTTCTTTCTCAAGATTGTCTTGGCTATTTGGGATCCTTTGTGGTTCCACAGAAATTTTAGGATTGCTTTCTATATTTCTGTAAAAAATGTCATTGCAATTTTGATAGTGATTGCATTGAATCTGTAGATTGATTTGGTTAGTATGGGCATTTAAAAGATATTGTGTCTTGCTATCCATGAATAATATGGAATGTCTTTCCATTTATTTATGTCTTCTTCAATTTCCTTCATCATTGTTTTGTAGTTTTCAATATAGAAGTATTTCACCATGTTGGTTAAGTTTATTTCTAAGTATTTTATTTATTTTGATTGAATTATTAGGGGGTTAATTTCCCAATTTCCTTTTCAGATATTTCATTGATAGTGTAAATAAATGCAACTTTTGTTTTTTTGTAAGGGTTTTATTTTTTTCATAAGCTCTAGGCCTAACTTCAGGCTTAAACTCAAGTCCCCAAGATCAAGAGTCACATGCCATATTGACTGAGCCAGCCAGGCCCCCCGTGACTTATTTTTGCATGTTGATTTTGTACCTACAACTTTGTCAAATTTGTTTATTTGTTGTAACAGATTTTTTGATGGAGTCGAGGTTTCCTACATCTAAATCATGTCATCTGAAAACAGATAATTTTACTTCTTCCTTTCTGATTTAAATGCTTTTTAATCTTATTCTTGCCTATATCCTCTAATATTTCCAGGACTATGTTAAATAGAAGTGGTGAGAGCAGGCATCCAAACTTGCCTTGATCATGATCTTAGAAGAAAATTTCAGTTTTTCATCATTGAGAATAATGTTAGGTGTGGGCTTTTCACATATGGCTTTCATTATGTTGAGATACTTTCTTTTTATTCCTAGTCTGTTGAGTGTTTTTATAATAATAGGATGTTGAATTTTGTCAATGCCTTTTCTAACATCTATTAAGATTATTTTGTTATTTGATTCTTTGTTATGCTAAAGTGGTATATCATATTGATTGATTTTCATATGGTAAAACATTCTTGCATCTTTGGGATAAATCCCACATGGTCATGGTTTGTCATTCTTTAATGTGCTATGGAATTCAATTAGCTAGTATTTTGTTGAGGATTTTTTGAATTATGTTCATCAGGTATAGTGGCCAGTGGTTTTGTTTTCTTGCAGTGTACTTTGCCTGGTTCTGGCATTAAGGTTGGTTTCATAAATAAGTTTGGAGTGTTCCCCTTTTTCAGTCTTTTGGAGAGATTGAAAACAATTGGTTTAATTCTTCTATACATGTTTGGCAGAATTAACCAGTGAAACTCTCTGGTCCTGCATTTTCTTTGTTGGAAGGCTTCGATTACTGATTCAATCTCCTTATTTGTTATTGGTCTGTTCAGGCTTTCTATTTCTTAATAATTTAGTCTTGGTAGTTTGTATATTTCTAGGAATTTATCCATATCTTCTAGGAAATATCCAAAGTGTTGGGGTTTAAATGTTCGTAGTAGTCTCTTATAACTGTTTTTATTTCTGTGGCATCTGTTGTAATGTCTCCTCTTTCATTTCATGTTTATTTATTTGAGTTTTCTCTTTTTCTTAGTCTAGTGAAACAGATGTCCATTTGTTGATCCTTTCAGGAAAACAACTTTTAGTCTCATTGATTTTTTCTGACTATTTTTTAGTTCTCTATTTCATTTAATTCTGCTTTAATTTTTATTATTCTTTCTTTTTGCTAACTTTGGGCTTTGTTTTCTTTTTTGTAGTTCTTTGTGGTGTGAAGTTAAGTTGTTCATTTGAGATCGTTCTTCTTTTTTAATATGGGTATTTAGCACTGTAAAATTCCCCATATGACTGCTTTTGCTGAATCCCATGAGTTTTGATATGTTATGTTTTCATTTTTGTTTGTCTCCAGATATTTTCTAATTTCTTCTCTGTCCCATTGGTTGTTCAAAAGTGTTACTTAATCTGAACCTATTTATGAATTTTCTAGTATTCTTCCTGCTGTCAATTTCTAGTTTCATTCCATGTGGTTTTAAAATATCCTTGGTATTATTTTAATTTTCCTAAATTTATTAAGACTCGTTTTGTTGCCTAATATGTGGTCTACCCCAGAGAATGTTTCATGTGCACTTGAGAAGAATGTGTGTTCTGCTGCTATTGGGTGAAATGTTTCTATATGCCTGGTAGATCTATTTGGTCTATAGTGTTGTCTGAGTCCTGTGTTTCCTTACTGATCTTCTGTCTGGATATTCTATCCATTAGTAAAAGTGGGGTTTTAAAATCCTCAATTATTACAATGCCCCCTATTTCTGCCTTCAATGCATTCAATATTTTATTTATACATTTGGATTTTCTGATATTGAGTGCATATATATTTATAGTTATGATATCTTCTAGGTGGAATGACCCTTTTGTCATTATATAACTTATTTATTTGTCTTTTGGCAGTATTTAATTTAAAGTCTATTTTGTCTGATATATGTATGATTGCCCCTAATTTCTTTTGGTTACCATTTGCATGGAATATCTTCTTCCATTCATTCACTTTTAGCCCATGTGTGTCTTTAAATCTAAAGTAAGTCTTATGTAGACAGCATATATTTGGGCCTAGTTTTTTATATCCACTCAGCCAAAAAACAAAGCAAAACCAAAAACAAACCCGAAAGCCATGACTCTGTGTCTTTTGATCAGGGAGTTTAATCCACTTACATTTAAAGTGGTTATTGATCAGGAATGATTATTACCACTTTGTTAATTTTTTTGTGTCTGCTTTGTAGTTCTTTTGTCTTTTTCCTCTTGTGATTTTTCTTTGTGTTTTTTAATTTTTTTGTAGTGACATATTTTGATTCCTTTGTGTGTGTGTATTATAGCTGTTCTTTTGTTTTTGCTATGGAGCTTAAAAAACATCTTATAATTGTGAGAATTTATTTTAAACTAATAACCTCTTAATTTCAATTATACACAAAAAACTACACTTTTATTTTTCCCTCCCTACACTTTATTATTGATGTCACAAATTACATCTTCTTATATTGTATACCTATAATATATTTTATAGTTAATTACTTTTTATACTTTTGCCATTTAACTTCCATACTAGAATTAACAGTGATTTATGCACTATTGTTACAGAATTACAGTATTCTGCATTTACCAATCTATTTATATTTAACTGTTTATATTTATAAATATATACATTTATATTACCAAAACTTATACTTTTATGCTTATACTTATACTGTATGTTTAATGTTGTTGTTTAGCATCTTTTCATTTCAAGTTAAAGGACTCTTTTTGGGATTTCTGGAAGGCAGTTATTGAATTTTGTCAACTTTTTTTTTTTGTAAAGTCTTTATTTTGCCTTCATTTTTGAGGCATAGTTTTGCCAGATATAGTATTCTTAGTTGGCAGTTCTTTTCTTTTTGCACTTTGAATATACCATCACACATTATTCTTGCCTGTAAGGATTCTTCTGAGAAATCCATTTCGAGTCATATGGATGGATGTTCTCTTGTATGAGAAAAGTCACTTTCTTGCCATTTTCAAAATTCTCTTTGTCTTTGTCTTGATATTTTGATTACAAGGTGCCTGAGTATTGATTTCGTTGGGTTCATCTTATTTGGACATTTATTTTTAATTTGGATGACCACTCTTTTCCCTAGGTTTAGGAATTTTTCAGCCATTATTTCTTTAAAAATGCTTTCTGCCCTATCTCTTTCTTATTCTTCTTCTGGTATTTCCATAATGAATATATTAATATATTTTATGGTTGCCATAAGTCCCTTAAGCTATTTACACAGTTTTTCTCTCATTTTCTTTTTCTCCTCTGACTGGATAATTTCAAATGACTTATCTTTTCTTCTCCTTGATCAAGTCCACTTTCTTCTACTTTATCAAGTCTGCTGATCAAAGTCAACACTTTGGTGAATTTTTCAGTTACTGTGTACAGTTACTATATTCTCTAGCTCCAAAAATTTCTGGTTTTTAAAATATATATATAATATTTTATATATTTATATTAATTATATTTTCTCTGTTGAAATATCTATTTTATTTTACTAAACTCATTGAGCATTTTTATGATGGTTATTTTTAATTCTTTTTCAGTTAATTAATATATTCCCATTTATTTAGCATTGATCTTGGGAAACTTATTTTGTTCCTTTGTTTGAGCTATAGTGCCTATTTCTTAATGTTCCATGACACTTTGTTTTGGTGTCTGAACATTTGAATACCACTTCCCCTTTCCCCACTTTGCACAGACTAGTTTTATAAAGGAGAACCAGCCCAACTAGAAATTTTGAGGAAAAGAGATATAGTTTTAAAGGGAAAGATCAGAAGTTCTATTCTGAAAATCTGAAGTTTAATACAACTATTACATATGCAAGTGGGGAAGTCAAGAAGTCTGTTAATTATGAAAATAGGAAGTTCAGGCCAGATAAATATATTTAAGAAATGTCAGTGTGTATGTATGTGTGTATACACACACACACACACACACACACACGCACACACATATATAATTTAAAACCATAAGATTAGATGTGATGACCAAAGTAAGGAGTACAAATAAAATATAATAGAAACAATTTTTTCAGACTATAATTGTATATAATAGATAAAAGTAGAATCACTCTAGTTCCTAACAGTCTCCTTCTACTTTCTTTTGTGGTTTGTATTAATACATTCAATTAATAATTGGGGACCATTGGGGCACCTGGGTGGCTCAGTGGGTTAAAGCCTCTGCCTTTGGTTCAGTTCATGATCTCAGGGTCCTGGTATTGAGCCCCACATCTGGCTCTTTGCTCAGCAGGGACCATTTGAAAGGCAGAGTTCTAAAATGATCCCCAAGATCTGCACCTTCTGGAATGTAGAAGTCTTCTCCCAGTTATTCAATCAAACACTGAAACAAGTACTGCCAGGAAATGATTTTGCTGATATAATTAAAGTTCCAAGTCAGCTGACCTTAAATAGAGATTATTCTGGGTGGATCTAGCCTAATGAAGTTATTATTAAAAGGGAATGGACTCTTTTTAATTAAAGAGATTAAAAGTATGAGAGGGCCAATGGAAGAAGCCATAGTTTAGGGAATGTAGCTAGCTTCTGTGATCTGAGAGTGACCCCAGGAAGGAAATAGCTGAGGGAACAATGAAACAGGGACCTTTCTCTTATAACTCTAAGAAACTGAATTTTGCCACATCTACATCAGCTTGAAAGAGGACTCTAAGCTCCAGATGATAATGGAGGCTAGTCAATACCATGACTTTGCCTTTTGAGACCTTAAGCAGAAAACACAACCACACATGCCCTGATTTCTGACCTATAGAACTGAGAACTATATATAAATGAATGCTGGTTTAATCTGCTAAGTTTTCAGTAACTTGTTATGCAACATTGAAAAACCAATACAGCTATGTTGTATTCATTGTTTTTGGAAATATTACAACATGTTGGATAATTGAAAGGATTTGCAAGTCTCCACAGAGCATATTCACATAAGAGTTTCAATAAAGGCAAATGATACAGTAAAGCAGTAGAAAGATAATGCAGGCAAGCATCAGGGAACCAAGAACCTTTCAAATACAGCTTCCCAAGATCCTTCTTATTCATACAAGGATGTGTTTCATCTCCAAAGAAAAGCACCATGATTTACATGATAAATCTTAGTTTCAAGAAAGATCCCTTAAAGTTTCTGGTGGTGCTTTTTGTGCTCTTCTTTACATGTAGCCAAGCCAGGCTATCTAACTGATGATGCCAGGTATAAGCCCCAATAAACAAATCAGTCCTGGGTACCACCAGGGGATTTTCAAATTTTAAATAGTACACTATAAATCATTAATTAGTTCTATGTCCTTATCTCAACCAAGGGTCAGTGCCAGACTTATAGGCTTCCCCAAGAGATAAACATAGAGCTGAGCCACTTCTACTGTAAAATAATTTATCCTATGCAGTTTTGTTTCCCTTTCCCTTCTTCACTCTCCTTGGGACTCCAAGCAGGATATTGGCTATGGTAAGTGAGCAAGCGGGTAGACAAATAAACAGATATCTCTTGGGGCATTCAAGAAGATATATTGCAGCAGAAGGCCCTTCTTCAGGTGATAAACCTCCAATTCAAAGTCTATTGCCCATGCCGAGATAATTAATGCTGTGGTCAACCACCTGTTATGAGATACTCTAGTTGAGTTACTAGGTCTGCAGAGCAGTCCTTGACCCACCATCTTTTCCAGCCACTGTCAGATACTTAGGGTCTACAGCTGCATTTGCCAGCAAGGTGTGGAGGAAGAATTATTGATGAGGACAGACACATTATGGAATTTCATATTTGTGAAATATGAAATTAACATTAAATATGAATATGAAATATGAAAATAATAATTCAATTTGTGCCAGCCTGAAGTTAGCTGGAATACTATCTCCTTCTCTATCTGACCCTACCACTCATATGAGAAGCAAATGGGAAGATCTTTAATGACCAGTTTCAGCTAGTGAAATAACCCTAAGTACTAATCCCCAACTATCTAGAAGTCCTTCAATCGTTCCTTATGGACTGACTATGGCCTATTTTGCTCCCATCTCCTGCTATTTCACATCTGGAAATTTTCTTTGTTTAAAATGTTAAACTGTTTATATTTTGTATATTTACAAAAGTGATCTTTTATATTTAATATTTTATTACTGACAAAAGTGATCTTTATATAGTGGTATATAATGGAAAAAGAGAAAAATCCTCCTCAATGACCTCCCAATCTCATTCCCCAGAGGTAAATACAATTTAATGCCTGTATAGCCACTTCTTTTTCTATTCATTTACAAAGGTGCATGAGCAATGCATTTTTTCACTGAAGAAAATAAAATGGGCATTTTACAAGTTTTATACTTTTAAAAGTTTCCTATAGTAGGCATCACATTATTTAATCTATAACCTATTGATGGCCATCTATCTTGTTTCCACTATTTTGCTATTTTAATAATGCAATGACCAACTCTTTATATATACATGCAAATATTCGCAAAGGATGGCTTCTTAGTGCTGGATCATTGGTTATACATGTTTCATTTTGATAGATACTGCAAATTTTCTCTCTCAAAACCAGTACTAATTTACACAAACTTTTGGAATTCATTAGAGAAATCAATTCTGACTTCCCAGAGGGACCCCTTTTGGTTTGTATTAAGTCAGGTGATTGGCACTGAATTTTTTAAAAATATAATTGAATCTACTTTGTAAATCTAGAAAATTCTCTAAGTTTCTGTCTTCCTATTTTTACCCTTTCCTGTTTATTTGTAGCACCATTTTTTCCATTTTCATTTGTTTTCAGTTTTGTTTCTGTTTTGTTGTCTTAGTGGAACTTGGAGAGAGATGGGAAGTAAAACCTGTTTTCACATCTGAATCAACTTACTGTTTATTCATTCACCATACATTTACTCTGCATTTATGCAGGCACTGCAGGCACTGAGAATACAAAGATGAATAAAACATAAATTTACCTTTCAGAAATTTCAAAAGTGCAAATGATACCACCACAATTAGAAAATAAAAGGTAGATGGAGAGATGGATTATAAAATAGAACTGAAGAGTGACTTTGGGAGGAAAGACAGAGATTCAAGGTGAGGAAAGACTTGAAAGGCAAGTAGGGGCAGGAGGACAGCTCATGGAAGTTACAGAGGAGTAAAACAAGAGTAGGCTTGGAAAATTTGAAGTGATCAAATATGGCTGGAGTAAAGATTCTTTTATAGGATAAAGGGAAGTGATATTAGAAAAATGAACCAAAACAAGAGCACTGGAGTCTTGCTAAGAATCTGGTATTGAGTTCATGAATGACAGATAGTCTGAAAATTGTGGAGCAGGAAAATAATTCATGTCTATAATTTACAATATTTACAATATTCAAGGTTACATTTTATAATTTACCTCTGATATGAAGGGTGAATTAATCAATCAACAATATTTTATTGGTAGCCTACTATGTGTCAGAAATTTCGATAAGACCTAGAACTTCAATAGGAACAGATTAAAAACAGTGATAAGTGAAAATTATTGTAATAGTTTAGGAAACAGATTATATAGCCAGAACTAAGAAATGAATATGGAAGAAATGAAAGGCAATGAAATGTTGGATTTAAGAAAAAAAGAACTGGCAGAAAAGGGTTGGGGTGGATAAGAGGGGAAAAGAATCAAGTGTGTTGCCCTTAGTTGGGGGATGAAGAACTAGAGAAAATTCTCCTAAGCAAAATCAGTCAGTCAGTGAAAGACAAATACTATATGTTTTCACTCAAGTGAAATTTAAGAAACAAAACAAATGATCATAGAGGAAAATAAGAGAGAGGAAAACCAAGAAACAAGACTCTTACCTATCGAGAACAAACTGATGGTTACCAGAGGGGAGGTTGGTGAAGGCATGGGTGAAACAGGTGATGGGGATTAAGAAGGGCATCTGTGATGAGCACTGAGTGTTGAACCATAATGAGATGTATCACTTTATACCTGTCAAAATTACTGTTATCAAAAAGACAAGAAATAACAAGTTTTGGTGAGGATGTGGTTAAAAGGGACCCTTCATGTACCATTGGTTGAAATGAAAATCGGTGCAGCCACTACGGAAAACAATATGAAGATTCCTCAAAAAGTTAAAAACTCAAGCCACCATATGATCCAGCAATTTTGCTTCTAGGTATCTATCTGAAGAAAATGAAAACACTAATTTGAAAAGATATATGCACCCCTATCTTCACTGCAGCATTATTTATAATAGCCAAGATAGGGAAACAACCTAAGTGTCCAACAGATGAATGGATAAAGAAGATAAGGTACACACACACACACACATACACACACACACACACACCCTGGAATACTACTCAGCCATAAAAAAGCATGAAATCTAGCCATTTGTAACAGCATGATTGGACTTTGAGGGAATTACAGTAAGCATAAGTCCAACAGAAAAACAAGTAATGTGTGATTTTACCTATATGTGGAATCTAAAAAGGGAAACAAACCCATACCCACCAATACAGAGAATAAATTCGTGGTTGCCAGAAGGGAGGAGGGTTGAGGAGGCAAAATGAGTGATTTTTTTTAAAAAATAGAGGAGAATGTATAGAATCAGAAGGGAAGAGTGCTGTGAAAAATAGCACAACAAAAAAAGTATTACAAACTTTAAGATATTATACAATATAATAATTATTATTATTGATATTATTGATGTTGTTAGTGGGACAATTGAACCAAACTACTGGATCTTACTAGAATTTAAGTTTCACAAAATCAGAGAATTTGTTTCCCTTATTTACCAGTAGTTCTCAGAACCTAGAACATTTTCGAACAGGGGATAGGTTTTCAGTAAATATTTATTGCCTTGTCTGGATGAATTTATTGAATGTCTTAGACATATGTGTTTGTTATAGGATGGGTTAGGGATCATGGGTTTTCCTAATGAAGCCTCTTCTAACCCTCTTCAGTAGTCACAAATCAATGAAGTATTTGAGAGCCAGTTCTTTAACTTTGGGAAAAAAAAGAAAATTCCAAACAAAACAAAACATTTCTTCTTTAAGTCTGTAGCCCAAATAAAGCTACAACAATCAGATATTACTTTTTTAAATATTAGAACAATTCATTTTACAGAATAATTACCTTTTCTCCATTCCAAGTACACATTTTTGTATTATGCTAATAAGACAGAAATACAAATTTAAGAAAATATTTATAGTTGATGCGGAGAAAACAAAAAGGAGCATGTATCTCCAGTAAAGTTCCCAATGGACTAGAATGTCATTATTCATTTTTAGACATCTCCAACATTCTCATAGCATGACCTCTGTGATTGTTGATGGTGACAGTCTCCTCGGGTGCCTTATGTGGTGCCAAAGGATAGGAAAAGCCCAGTGGTGCATGGTCTTCCTGTGTGCCATGGAAGCCTTCTTTTGGAAACAAAAGCAATTGCTCTTAATCAGTCAATGGAAATTTTTTGAACTCCTCCTGTATGCCAAGCATTGAACTACATTCTGAAGGACTCATTAAGAAATAATGAAACATTTTCCTTCCTTCAAGAAAAATGTAAGCTTGGAGCACCTGAGTAGCTTTGTCAGTTAAGTGACTGACTGTTGATTTCCATTCAGGTCATGATCTTAGGGTCCTGAGATTGAGCCCCAAATTGGCCTCCATGCTGAGTGTTGAGCCTGCTTGGGATTGTTTCTTTCCTTCTGCCCTTCCCTCTGCTCCTATGCATGCACACATGTGTACAGGTATTTTCTCTCTCTCAAAAAAGAGAAAAACAGAAAGAAAAATATAAGCTTCCTGGGAGACAAGGCATAAAAAGTAGTATATGTTAAGTGTCAGATGAGTTGTCTAATTAATAAATGTTACTCTGAGTTCTAGTACCCAAGGTTTTGTAAGATCTGGTCCAGTTCTCCTTTCTAATGTGTTTTCCTAAATCTAAAACTACCAGAAAAATAAAAATTATCCTTCTTTTACTTTTCACTAAGCTAAAATGAACTGCTTGCTCTTCTCCTTACCTGCAACTTCCTTTCCTGCCTCTGTATCCTTGCTTGCACTAATTCTTCTTTCTGGAAAATCCTTGCTTTCCCTCATCTTCTTCTCTATATCATAGTTTATAAATCCTATCCTTCCTCGAGGTTCAGCTCAAATGCAGCACCTTCTCAAAAATTCCCTGATGTAACTGGCTAGAAATTTTCTTCTCTCCCTGTAAATTCCTTTCTAAAGAGATCTCCACTGCATTCATTGCTTTCTTTCTTATGTTATAGTTGTCGCTATCTATATAGGTGAATGATAACAACACAAAACCTTCCCTTCTCCTACCCCCAGTGCTTGGTGAATATTGTTCATAAAAATGATTTCTTTTAATCCCTCAGAACCCAGTGAGGCTAACATGTGGTTGCAATGCATCCACTACTATTGACACTTTCTATCCCTCAGAACCCAATGAGGCTAACATGTGGTTGCAATGCATCCACTACTATTGACACTTTCTATCCTCTCTGGTCCCTGAAACCATTTCACAAGCTTGTTCTATTTTTTTAATGTGATAGTCACAAAATATTTCATCTTTATTTTGACTAACCACCTGCCCTAACTAGGATGTGAGCTCCTTGAGGGCAGACAATCTGTAATTCATCTTAGTAACCCCAATGTATAAGCAGTGTATATTAAAGAAGCACTCTCAAATGACCATCAACACTTGAAAATTTAAAAACTTAGACTTCTGGATCACACTGTTAGAAATTCTGATTCAGTGGGTTTCATGTGAAGCTCAGGAATCTACATTTTATCAGACTTCTAAGATGATCCTTATCCACAGTGAATTTGAAAATGGTTAACAGTTAATAAGTGTTTGTTAAATGAATGATGACTTATTTTCTCTCTTGAACTATGGCATCATAAGGGAAAGACTTAATGTTTGTGTTTCTCCTGTCTATGGCCTAGCTATATGAACATAGGAGATTCTCAAACTCTGTGAATTAATGTATGTTAATGGGATTCCTGATGATTGATATAATTTTTAAAAGTTTTCCATCAGACACAAGATTTGAAGAATGAGTTGGATTTGGATATGTGGGGAGGGAAGAGAGCATCCCAGCCACGGTATTGACAAGATCATAGGAATGGATGGAGATGAGGAAACACAAGCATGCTGAGGATTGGTAATTAGATTATTTGAACAATAGCAGAGGTTCTTGTGTCAGAGGAATGAAAAATGAGACTGCTTCCCCACTCTATAAAATAAACCTTTGTTAGCAGAGTTCTCATTTTCATTTTAATTTAATAAAAGCAAAAATAAGTGGTTTTGATGTGATTAATGACCAACAAGGGAGATACAGTGCTGACTTGGCAAGCATCCACCTCCATGACACGTGCAGAAGTACAAGATTTAATACAGAATTAACCTGCCCAAGCATCTGTTCACAACTCCATATGAAAAAGAAAAAAATAGACCAAAGCATATGTTACAAGTTGAAGTCTGGACAACTTTTTTTTTATAGTATGTTGATTGGAATTCACATTTTTAGCAAAATCCCTTATTGACTTGTTCATGTGAATTTGAATATTAAATAACCATAATAATGCTAAAGCAAAAATTTTTAAAAAGCATTCTTGTTCACACATAAAAAAAAGATTAACTTGTTACTAAGTGGATAATAAATTTGCAATTAAAATATATTCCTTTGGTGCTATAACATAGTCAGCATCAACTATGCATCTAAAATTAACTCACTTAGAAATTGACTCATTCACCAATCTGGCAAATTTTCATTAGCAGTCTACTACTTGCAAGGTGCCGTACACAAAATGTTAATAGTAAAGCACCACACATATGATACAAATTAAAAGATTCATCCTTACATGGAAGAAAGGTTGATTTGGAATCATTTGTTTCAATAAGTTATTATTCATTCCTTTATTCACTCAACAATTCTTGGATGAATGAAGGCAGCTCTATGAGTTTATTTTGTTCTCTGTTATATCTCACACTAAGCACAGTGCTTAATATATGTTAAACAAGATGGGATGGGGAAGGAGACAAACCATAAGAGACTCCTAAGCTCACGAAACAAACTAAGGGTTGATGGGAGGTGGGGGGGGGGTAGGGATATGGACATTGGGGAGGGTATGTGCTATGGCAAATGCTGTGAAATGTGTGAGCCTGATGATTCACAGACATGTACCCTGGGGTAAATAATACATTATATGTTAATAAAAAATTTAAAAATATATATATGTTAAATGATCAATAGATATCTTTTGGACGAATACATTTATTGATCACTCTGTCAAACTCTTATATACAAAAGTAAAATAAAAACAAAGATTATCCCAGTCTTCCTGGAGCTTATAGTCTAGTAAGGAAAATAAATATTAATCAAGTACACTCACAAATATAAAATTCCATCCATGACAAGTGTTGAGGAGTCCATAATGGAACTTGGCCAAAGATTTTCCTGAAGAGTGATCTTGAATTAGAATCTAAAGGGTGAGTAGAAATTAATCAGGCAAAGAGAAAGGAGAAGAACACTTCAGGCAGAAGAGGGAACAGGAAGGAGCATGATGAGTGCATGGTGACTGCAATACAGTTTGAGAGGGAGTCACAAAAATGTGGGTGGAAAGCTGGGTAGATAAGGTGAAAGTATGTTATGACAACTCTTAAGGAGTTCTAGAATTATCAATATTAGATGAGATTATATAGATAGGGAAGTATCTCATTTAAAGCTGATACACTATAAATCATTTTGAGTTACAACCTCAAAACTCATTGCTCATTTGTAATATAAAAAAAATTGTCCAATAAAACATACCAGTTTTTTATAGTGACAAGCAAAACAATCAAGCATGTAATTTCAAATTACATAGCCTTGATCTCTGTAGATTGCACCAATAAATATTATAATTTTACTAAATTACATAGCAGCAATTAGCCCTCGAATGGGGGCTAATAAAGGAATCAACAGAGTACCACAAGAATAATTTGAGTGTACTGATGTAGAACTGTATTGACAGTTTAATATACCCTGGCAAACAGCTCATTCAACTGTAGTATAAAACTAATAAAAAATATATATAATTTAATGGTGTAGTTGACATGATAGAATTTGTGCAGGAAAAATTAAGTTGAGACTTTTAAAGAGCTTTAGAACAAGTGTAGAAACAATGAAATGTTAAAATCTGACTAAAGAGATAATTGACTTTATTTTCTCACTAGTTCTTACAAAGTGTTTGGTCAGGGAGACTATTATTTTCCTCAATTCATTTTGTTTTTTCTTTGGCTTTGTATATTACTATCATTTTTACCACAGTATTCAGCTTGGGATCCCATGTCTCTCTCCATGAACCTATATCTACATTTTGTCTGACATTATATTGTAATACTCTTGAATTTTCCCTCCCCAACATGCTCATGCTCCTATATGCCATACCATGGTACTGGAGATGAAGTGAGTGCTTGATAAGTATTTATTAAATCTTCGGAAGTGGCCAGTTAGAATATTTATAAATAAATAATATAAGTTTTAATACTAATAATGAGAGGTAGCATGTTATTAGGTTTAGTTTATTAGTATTATTATTTAGATAGTAAGTATTACAGTAACCAGGTTTAGGGATAGATGTTGCAAAATATTATATTTTCTTTATCAGTTTATATTGTTTATGTGGGATATGGAAAAAACATAATAAATATGCAGCATTTGTATTCTAATCTGATTCTTAATTGGCACTAAATGCACAATTAGAGAATAAATATCATAATATATTATAAAAGTAGAAGATAACATATGCAGGAGTAATAACTAAACACTAATATATTAAGGAGTAATTTAAAATATGCATAATTAATAACTCAAATTCTACTTAAAATAACCCATAGAATTCTAATCATGTTTTTAAATATTTATGTTCTCAAAATGTAGTTTAGGGTACCTGGGTGGCTCAGTCAGTTAAGTGTCTGACTCTTGATTTTGACTCAGATCACAGTCTCAGGGTTGTGAGATCAAGTTCTGTGGCAATCTCTGTGCTGAGCATGGAGTCTGCTTGGGATTCTCTCTCTCGCCCTCTCCCTCTGCCACTCTCTAGCCTTTCTCACTCTAAAGGAAAAAAAAAGCCATAGTTTTTAAAACCCCATGATGCATAACATGCAAGATGTTATTGATGTACATAACATTACTATGTAATGAAGTAAAGTAGGAGAAATATAAGTGTCCAAATAGAAGAGTTTCCACTTCTCTAATAGGAAAAAAAAATTTATGTTAAAGATTTTATTTATTTATTTATTTTAAGCTTTTGTTTATTTATTTGACAGAGAGAAGAGAGATCACAAGTGGGCAGAGAGGCAGGCAGAGGGAAAGGGGGAAGCAGGCTCCCCGCTGAGCAGAAAGCCCAATGTGGGCTCGATCCCAGGACCTGAGATCATGACCTGAGCCGAAGGCTGAGGCTTTAACCCACTGAGCCACCCAGGTGCCCCTCTAATGGGAAAATTAAAGCACAGCAAGATTAAGGCTTCTACCAGTAATACCAATCACTTTCTTTTTTCATTTAATGAATATTTATTAAACATCCACTAAGCTAAATGGTAAGGATACAATGGTTACGACTCAGTTTTTGAATTTTGTAACTGCTGTAAATTGAAGACAGAATGGCTTTGGAACCCAAATATGAATGGGTCTTATCTTCACTCCTTTCTTGTCTGCCTCTAATGAGCTATTCTTGCTACCAAACTCAACAAAATGGTCTTCCTGTAGAAAGATTTATAGTTTTTAATATAGGTCTTCACTTCCACTGAGCAAATTTAGGATACTGACATAAAACATAATGATCTGCCTTATCATTTACTGACTTCCGCAGTAAAAGATAATGCGCACACACTTGACAGCTTGATTTCTTATTTGCTGCAACTCTTACTATTTAGCACATTAGTAGCAATGTGTTTGTTACTTTCTGTTCAAGTAATTGGTTATTCTATAGTTAATGGAGAACTAATTATCATATATATTAGATATTGATTACTTATTTTTCAATTGAATTTTTCAAATTCAATTTTGAATTTCATTGAAAACACTCTGAATAGAAGTAGTCTCAGATTCAGAAGTTACTTTAGTTTTGCAGTACGTCTTTATGACATTCAAGGGTCATTGGTGGAATATTTTGCAACAGGCACACTGTGAAGTATTAGGGATTCAAAGATGCAAGACCTGCTCCAGAAGCTTACAATGGTGAGTGTAGAACTAAAAGTTTAAAGGAATTTCAGGTTTGGGGTTTGCCAGATAAACTAACATTAACTATATTTAAGTAAAATCCAATAATGATATCGTGAAGAACCAAGACAAAAAAAAGTTTTCAAGTATCTACAGAAAATAAGACTAATTCTGTAATAGATTGGTATGTACAAATTAGCAATTTCATTAAAAACATTTCTCACTGTGGGGCACCTGGGTAGCACAGTCAATTAGGCATCCCACTCTTGGTTTTGGCTCGGATCATGATCTCAGATTTGGGAGATCAAGCCCCACATTGATCACACAGTCTGATCACACAGCCGAGCACAGAGTCTGCTTGAGATTCTCTCTCTCCCTCTTCTTCTGCCCCTCCTCCCACTCAAGTACACTCTCTCTCTAAAACAAATAAATCTTTAAAAAAAATTCTATTATAAATTAATTCATTTTAGGGGGTTGACCAACAGTGGTAAATAAAAAAATAGTGACTCCGATTTGTTTTTCATTCAGTGAAATATCTATATTGGAAAGATACCTATCTGATAAAAAATAAATAGGGCGCCTGGGTGGCTCAGTTGGTTGAGCAACTGCCTTCGGCTCAGGTCATGATCCTTGAGTTCTGGGATCGAGTCCCACATCGGGCTCCCGGCTCCACGGGGAGTCTGCTTCTCCCTCCGACCTTCTCTCCTCCCATGCTCTCTCTCACTTTCTCTGTCTCTCAAATGAATAAATAAAAAAATTCTTAAATAAATAAAACAGTTCTAGATATTTTCAGAGATTAGCTCATAAAAATGTGTAAATTACAGAATATGTTGTAACTAAAATGCATGTATGTATTTTCAACATTTCAAACATTAATAAGAAAATGAAAATAGGTATAACATAGAAATTATATAGTTTACTATAATCATAATTTGCCTTAAGAACACCCATATATCACCTAAAGATTCTAGAATTTGAAATTGCATTAGCAATTGTAATTTTTTTTCTGTCTTAAAAATACTTATAACCATAAAATTTCCTTTAGTCAGTTGGGCTTTAGTGTAAGTTCTCCATCTCTACATTTAATATTATTTTTTCTTCCCTGGTTTGCTATTTGTCCTGTATCATCTGACTTTAACAACTAATTACTAAGTCTAACTTATGTAGCTGTATTTTAGGGAACCCAGCTCAGAAGTAGAAGTCATGATGACTTACACAAGAGCAGTTTTCAGTGATACCTCAGAGTGGCTTAAAGGGTGAATGGAAGATAAGGAAGCAAAGGCAAATAGAGACCAAACTTTTTCTAAAGTCTCTCTGTTGGGGCACCTGGGTGGCTCAGTCAGTTAAGCATCTGCCTTTAGCTCAGGTCCTGATCCCAGGATCCTGAGATCAAGCCCCACCGAGCTCCATATTGGGCTCCCTGTTCAGCAGGGAGCCTGATTCTCCCTCTCCCTGCTGCTCGTGCTCTCTCCCACTATCTCTCTCTCTAAATAAATAAATGAAATCTTTTATTAAAAAATATTTAAAGTCTCTCTGTGAAGAAGAGCAACGAGTGGGGAAAGTAACTGGCAGAGGCTGGAGAGGCAATGAAAATAGTATTTTTTTTAATCGATCAGAGAAACTAAAGCATGTTTGTATGGCCCAGTGGAGACAGAGATTGATGTGCGTGGGAAAGGGGATAACTCCAGGCTTGGATCCCTGCAAAGACAAGAAGAAATGGAAGAGATGTGATCTAGAGCTCAAAGGGGCAGGAAAGGAATATGCATTTGGAAGGGCCAGAGAACCGCAGAGGTAACTACAAAACACATGAACATATTGTGCTAAATCCAAATTGTATCCCCAACTCAATTTCAACTAAGCCAGATCTCACATGTGCCCTATTTTACACAAGGAAGTATGGTGAAGGAGAAGTTGTGTGGCAAACCAGAGCAATCTTAAGCAATTGTCTTTACAATATATTCCTTGGAAAATTTGCCTCAGAATGCATGTGAGAGGCTTGAAGTTTAAACTTCATTACGTTTGGAGCAAATCCACCTCTGATTGCTTGTTTGTTTGTTTCAGTGAACAATAAGGTAAGCTATGAACTGGGGTTAAAGGAGGATACAATCTTTGACAATATTGAAGAGCTCTGAAATAGTCTCAGAGAGTTTGAAAAGTGACTTCTGGAGGAAAAGTAATATGGTTGTCTGGCAGCATTCGGTCCCCGTTTCAGGTATTTGTCATGAATTTAAAGTGAGACAATCAGCCAGCTTGTGATTTCTTCCAAACAAAGCTCAGTGCAGTAGCAGAAAAGGCAGAAAGTTGGCTTCACCCCAGGTTAATTTTGGTTGGGTAAATGTGACGAAACGAAAGAGGACAAATTTGCCAAGTGATATTTCCAAGAAACTGTTTATAATGGTGGAGTGTTAATCATGACTCTCAGCTTAGTAAGGAAGGAAAGATAGATGAATGAAGGTAGATACAGCATATCAGTCATACCAGGAACTGCTCCCGGGGAGTTCTAGGGCACTGACGTAAGAGACTGAAAGTATAGGGGCCAATGGTCATCCAGGGTTATATTTGCAATTGAGATTTCAGACTTGGTACAGATACTTGTGATGACACTTTAAGCAGGGTATTGGGAGTGAGTTACTGAAAAGGAGTAGAAGACATTGATTATGCATGTGGATTGTTTATTTTGTTCAATTCAGATGGAATGTGTAAAGCACTAGCTTATGATGTTGGAAAGAGTTAGAGATACAAAGGTAAACAAGATTCAGTCCCTACTTCAAGGAGCTCACAGTAAAATATGCAACATGCTCTAGAAGGAATCCCAACACGGAAGGAAGGATACCTAACCCAACTAATGAACAGATCAACAGGCTTAGAGAACAACAATTGCCAAGACCTGAACACAAGATAAAGCATGATGCCTTTAGGAACTGCAGAGTTAGGTTTTCCTTGAGGCTCAAGTTTGAATGAGGGTATAGGGAAAAAAAGGGTCAGATGAGAGTTGTTTTGTATCATATGGTAAAGGCATCTGGAATTTGTATTCTTTGGATGGTGGGAAAACTTTGTTTCAAGCAAGAGCGGACATAGTGTCTCCAGTGTAGAGACAGAGTAGAGGAAGGAAGTGGATGTGGGTTTTTAGAGAATGCTGGAAGACCAGTTTGAATTATGAGATAAGTGTGTATGTGTTACACAGTTTTCCCTCTTATATTTAGATTCAGACAAGATTGTCAAAACTTGTAATCTCTGTGGGGGAGTGGATATTACGTTAAAATGGAAATCATGTAATCAGAATTGCTTCCCTTACCTAATTGTTAACGTGTAATGGAATTCACCCCAGAAAATATGCAACACCAAGATGTAATCTCTGTAAGGGCTTGTTTTGTTCACTGCTGTTTCTCCAGCACCTGGTACAAAATAGATTCTTAATAAATACTGATGGAATACATTTGATGAATGAGTTAAAGTCTCTCTTTAGCATCTGATCCCTCCATTTGGCACTTTCATCTTTTTTTTGTTTGTTTTTGTTTTTGTTTTTGTTTTTGTTTTTTGGCACTTTCATCTTAAAGCTGCCTTGCCCAAGTAGCACCATGCTAGGTATGAACCACTTAGCACTTTTCTCTGGGATACTCTTCTCCTTTTGATCTTTATTCATCATCTAACAAAACTTCAAGAACAGGCTCTTGCCTTCCCCATATATTAGCCATAAAATTTTGGGCACAGTGATTTGCTTCTTCATACCTAAATCCCCTTCTTTGTAAGGTAGGGATAATAGCTAATATTCATTTAGCATTGAGCACAAGCACTTAAAACCAATCAGTGTTCTAAGCACTTTAAATACTTTAATACATTTAATCCTCATTAATGAGCCACTGTCATTCACCTATTACAGACAAGGAACCCAAATGATGATTTTACAGCACATAATCAACAAAACCCTGAGCTGAACTCTCTCTAGATCCCAAAACCATGCTTTTAATCACCCTGCTTACTACCTGTCCAGTAATCATGCCTACCTTATTGGAAAGGTGTCAAGATACAGTAAGAGTAATTTAGTAAAGGAATCTTGAAAAGTGCCTTATTGTAGCAAGTGACCAAAAGAAGTTAGCTTTTCTTGTTATTGTTTTATTCTTATTAATTTTATCTTCTTAGGAAGCTAAGGTGGTCATCTGATAGAATAGTCATTCTCTCTTTTAGGAAATTAGATTATTTCATTTTAGACAGATCTAATTGGGGGAAAAAACCACTCTTTTTATTTTTTTATTATTAAAATATATTATTTGCTCCAGAGTACATGTTTGTGAATCATCAGGCTTACACATTTCACAGCATTTACCATAGCACTTACCATAGCACATACCCTCCCCAATGTCCATAACCCACCCACCCCATCCATATCCCCCTACCCCCCAGCCACCCTCAGTTTGTTTCATGAGTTTAGAAGTCTCTTATGGTTTGTCTCTGTCCTGATCCCATCTTCTTTCAATTCCCTCCCCTACCTCCCATGACCCCTGCCCTGCCTCTCAAATTCTTCACATCAGAGAGATCATATGATAATTGTCTTTCTCTGATGAACTTATTTCACTTAGCATAATATCGTCTAGTTCCATCCACGTCATTGCAAATGACAAGATTTCATTTCTCTTGATGGCTGCATAGTATTCCATTCTATATATATTCCACTTCTATATCCATTCATCTGTTGTTGGACATCTAGGTTCTTTCCATAATTTGGCTATTGTGGACATCGCTGATATAAACATATGGGTGCACATGCCCCTTCAGATCACTACATTTGTATCTTTAGGGTAAATACTGAGTAGTGCAATTGGGTCATAGGGTAGCTCTATTTTCAAATTTTTGACAAATCTCCATACTGTTTTCCAGAGTAGCTGTACCAACTTGCATTCCTACACCAACAGTGTAGGAGGGTTCCCCTTTCTCCGCATCCTCGCCAACATCTGTCGTTCCCTGACTTGCTAATTTTAGCCATTCTGACTGGTGTGAGGTGGTATCTCACTGTGGTTTTGATTTGTATTTCTCTGATGCTGAATGATGTTGAGCACTTTTTCATGTGCCTGTTGGCCATTTGGATGTCCTCTTTGCAGAAATATCTGTTCATATCTTCTGTCCATTTCTTGATCGGATTATTTGTTCTTTGGGTTTTGAGTTTGAGAAGTTCTTTATAGATTTTGGATGCTAGCCCTTTATCTGATATGTCATTTACAAATATCTTCTCCCATTCTGTCGGTTGCCTGTTTGTTTTGTTGACTGTTTCCTTTGCTGTTCAGAAGCTTTTGATCTTGATGAAGTCCCAGTGGTTCATTTTTGCCCTTGCTTCCCTTGCCTTTGGAGATGTTTCTAGGAAGAAGTTGCTGCGGCTGAGGTCGAGGAGGTTGCTGCCTGTGTTCTCCTCCAGGATTTTGATGGATTCCTGTCTCACATTGAGGTTTTTCATCCATTTTGAGTCTATTTTTGTGTGTGGTGTAAGGAAATGGTCCAATTTCATTCTTCTGCATGTGGCCATGCAGTTTCCCAACATCTCTTGTTGAAGAGACTGTCTTTTCTCTATTGGATGTTATTTCCTGCCTTGTTGAAGATTAGTTGACCATAGAGTTGGGGGTCCATTTCTGGGCTCTCTATTCTGTTCCATTGATCTATGTGTCTGTTTTTGTGCCAATACCATACTGTCTTGAAGATTACAGCTTTGTGATAGAGTTTGAAGACTGGAATTGTGATGCCGCCCAACTTTGGTTTTCTTTTTCAACATCCCTCTGGCTATTCTGGGTCTTTTCTGGTTCCATATAAATTTTAGGATTATTTGTTCCATTTCTTTGAAAAACTTAATGGTATTTTGATAGGGATTGCATTAAATGTGTAGATTGCTTTAGGTAGCAGAGAAATTTTCACAATATTTGTTCTTCCAATCCATGAGCATGGAACGTTTTTCCATTTCTTTGTGTCTTCCTCAATTTCTTTCATGAGCACTTTATAGTTTTCTGAGCACAGATTCTTTGACTCTGTGGTTAGGTTTATTCCTAGGTATCTTATGGTTTTGGGTTCAATTGTAAATGGAATCGATTCCTTAACTTCTCTTTTTTCTGTCTTGCTGTTGGTGTATAGAAGTTCAACTGATTTCTGTGCATTAATTTTATATTCTGACACTTTACTGAATTCCTGAATGAGTTCTAGCAGTCTTGGAGTGGAGTCTTTTTGGTTTTCCACATAAAGTATCATATCATCTGCAAAGATTGAGAGTTTGACTTCTTCTTTGCCAATTTGGATGACTTTTATTTCTTTTTGTTGTCTGATTGCTGAGACTAGGACTTCTAGGACTATGTTGAATAGCAGTGGAGATAGTGGGCATCCCTGCCATGTTCCTGATCTCCCATTGAGACCCATTGAGAATGATATTCGCTGTGGGTTGTTCGTAGATGGCTTTGATGATGTTGAGGAATGTACCCTCTATGCCTAAACTGTGAAGAGTTTTGATCAAGAAAGGATGTTGTACTTTGTCAAAAGCTTTTTCAGCATCAATTGAGAGTATCATATGGTTCTTTTTCTTTCTTTTATTAATGTATTGTATCCCATTGATTGATTTGCAGATGTTGAACCAACCTTGCATCCCAGGAATAAATCCCACTTGGTGGTGGTGAATAATCCTTTTTATGTACTGTTGGATCCTATTGGCTAGTATTTTGGTGAGAATTTTTACATCCGTGTTCATCAAGGATATTGGTCTGTAATTCTCCTTTTTGATGGGATCTTTGGTTTTGGGATCAAGTAATGCTGGCCTCATAAAATGAGTTTTGAAGTTTTCCTTCCATTTCTATTTTTTGGAACAATTTCAGGAGAATGGGTATTAATTCTTTAAATGTTTGGTAGAATTCCCCTGGGAAACCATCTGGCCCTGGGCTCTTGTTTGTTGGGAGATTTTTGATGACAGCTTCAATCTCCTTACTGGTTATGGGTCTGTTCATGTTTTCTATTTCTTTCTGGTTTGGTTTTGGTAGTTTATGTGTCTCTAAGAATGCATTCATTTCTTCCAGATTGTCTAATTTGCTGGCGTATAGTTGCTCATAATATCTTCTTATAATGGTTTGTATTTCTTTGGTGTTGGTTGTGATTTCTCCTTTTACATTCATGATTTTATTAATTTGGGTCCTTCCTCTTTTCTTTTTGATCAGTCTGGCCAGGGGTTTATCAATTTTATTAACTCTTTCAAAGAACCAGCTGCTAGTTTCATTGATTTGTTCTACTGCTCTTTGGGTTTCTATTTCATTGATTTCTGCTCTGATCTTTATTATTTCTCTTCTTCTTCTGGGTGTAGGCTTTCTTTGCTGTTCTTTCTCCAGCTCCTTTAGGTGTAGGGTTAGGTCATGTATTTGAGATCTTTCTCGTTTCTTGAGAAAGGCATGTATTGCTATATACTTTCCTCTCAGGACCGCCTTTGCTGTGTCCCAAAGATTTTGAACAGTTGTGTCTTCATTTTCATTTGTTTCCATGACTATTTTTAATTCTTCTTTAATTTCCTGGTTAACCCATTCATTCTTTAGTAGGATGCTCTTTAGTCTCCGTGTATTTGAGTTCTTTCCAACTTTCCTCTTGTGACTGAGTTTTAGTTTCATAGCATTGTGGTCTGAATATACGCAGGGAATGATCCCAATCTTCTACTACCGATTGAGGCCTGATTTGTGTCCCAGGATGTGATCTATTCTGGGGAAGGTTCCACGTGCACTAGAGAAGAATGTGTATTCTGTTGCTTTGGGATGGAATGTTCCGAATATATCTGTGATGTCCATCTGGTATATCTGTGTCATTTAGAGCCTTTATTTCCTTGTTGATTTTTTGCTTAGATGACCTGTCCATTTCGGTGAGGGGGGAGGTATCAAAGTCCCTTACTATTATTGTATTATTGTTGATGTGTTTCTTTGACTTTGTTATTAATTGGTTTATATAATTGGCTGCTCCCACGTTAGGGGCATAGATGTTTACAATTGTTAGATCTTCTTATTGGACAGTCCCTTTAAGTATGATGTAGTGTCCTTCTTCATCTCTTATTATAGTCTTTGGCTTAAAATCTAATTTATCTGATATAAGGATTGCCACCCCCACTTTCTTTTGATGTCCATTACCATGATAAATTGTTTTCCACCCCCTCACTTTAAATCTGAAGGTGTCTTTGGGTCTAAGATGAATTTCTTATAGACAGCATATCGATGGGTCTTGTTTTTTTTTTTTTTTTTAATCTATTCTGATACACTGTGTCTTTTGATTGGGGCATTTAGCCCATTTACATTCAGGGTAACTATTGACAGATATGAATTTAGTGCCATTGTATTGCCTATAAGGTGACTGTTAACTGTATATTGTCTCTATTCCTTTCTGGCATATGTTCCTTTTAGGTTCTCTTTTTGCTTAGAGGACCCCTTTCAATATTTCCTGTAGGGCTGGTTTGGTGTTTGCAAATTTTTTAGTTTTTGTTTGTCCTGGAAGCTTTTTATCTCTCCATCTATTTTCAATGACAGCCTAGCTGGATATAGTGTTCTTGGCTGCAAATTTTTCTCGTTTAGTGCTCTGAATATATCATGCCAGTCCTTTCTGGCCTGCCAGGTCTCTGTGGATAGGTCTCTTGCCAATCTAATATTTCTGCTTTTGTATGTTACAAGCTTCTTGTCCCTAGCTGCTTTCAGAATTTTCTCTTTGTCACTAAGACTTGTAAGTTTTACTATTAGATGACGGGATATAGACCTATTTTTGTTGATTTTGAGGGGAGTTCTCTGTGCTTCCTGGATTTTGATGCTTGTTTCCTTTGCCAGATTAGTAAAATTCTCTACAATAATTTGCTCCAATATACCTTCTGCCCCCCTCTCTCTTTTTTCTTCTTCTGGGATCCCAATTATTCTAATATTGTTTCATCTTATGGTATCACTTATCTCGAATTCTCCCCTCATGGTCCAGTAGTTGTTTGTCTCTCTTTTCTTCAGCTTCTTTATTCTCCGTCCTTTGGTCATCTATATCACTAATTCTCTGTTCTGCCTCATTTATCCTGGCAGTAAGAGCCTCCATTTTTTATTGTACCTCATTAATAGCTTTTTTTATTTCAACCTGGTTAGATTTTAGTTATTTTATTTCTCCAGAAAGAGATTCTCTAATATCTTCCATGCTTTTTTTGAGCCCTGTTAGCACTTTGATAATTGTCATTTTGAACTCTATTTCTGACATATTACTAATGTCTGTGTTGACTAGGTCTCTAGCCATCGATACTGCCTCTTGTTCTTTTTTTTTTTGTGGTGAGTTTTTCAGCCTTGTCATTTTATTGAGATAAGGATAGATGAGTGCGAGAGCAAAATAATTCCAGAAAATGATCGATTTTCTGCTCCTAGAATTGCTGTTCTCTCTTCTATCTCCTGTTGTGTTTGCATGCATTTAGAATGGTTTGATAACGGGGCTCCTGGGTGGCTCAGTTGGTTGAGCAACTGCCTTCAGCTCGGGTCATGATCCCGGAGTCCTGGGATCGAGTCCCACGTCCGGCTCCCGGCTCCATAGGGAGTCTGCTTCTCCCTCTGACCTTCTCCCCTCTCATACTCTCTCTTGCTGTCTCTATCTCAAATAAAAATAAATAAAATTAAAAAAAAAAAGAATGGTTTGATAACTACCTAGCTGAACTTCTGGGTTCCGACCCTATCTCAGCCTCTCACTCCTCCACCATCTTGCTCCTCCCCCCAAATCACTCCTTTTATGATGCTGACTTACATCTACCTTCCTGCAACTTTCCTCACTGATTCTAGTTCTGAACTGGGATTAAAGCTAGAAGAAATCCAGCTCCTCTCTGTACAATAGCCCTCAGATATTCAAAGATGTGTCCTTATGCCCATATCTTCTGTTCCCCAATATAAACACTTTGTATCATTTCTGCTTTTTCTCCTATGGCTTTTCTGAATAAGCTCTGCTTTGTTGAAGACACCTTTACACTTGGACCTACAGGGGAACAGAATACTGTAGTTCTTTTGTGAGCTAATGGTTGCATATGGAGCAGGACATTGACAGAGATGATCTTGGAATAGCCTTCCACCTTCTGAATCTTATTCCCAGAGATCATTGTAGTGTCTTCTTTGCATGGGGCAGGTAGTATTTCTTGACTGAATTAATGTACCTATAAACAAATGAATTAGTCAACACTGAGCTTACTCTTGACTTAAATATTCAGTTTTTCTTCACATTTACTTCTGCTTCTAATTTATATGTGTATAATTGGTCTGGGAGACATATGGCAGGATTTTACATTTGTCCCTATTAAACTTTACATAATTAGAGCTCTCCAGTCTTCTAATATTTTCAGATCATTTTAGACTCTAATTGTCTTTCCCTTTCAACATCATGTCATCTGTAAATTTTTTCCTATGTGCCATCAATATACTCATCTGTGTATTTAAATGGAATATATTATTCATATTCACATTAAAATATTCATTAAACTTTATGGCTGAAAGTGTTTCAATTAATTATAAATTAATCACATTTTCTCAGCAGTGCATCTTATTATTAATTGTTAAGAATACCTGTTTATTTATTCATACGATAATTTCTAGAATATAAATATATTTTCTTAAATGTTAACTAATTACAGGGTGCCTGGGTGCCTCAGTGGGTTAAACCTCTGCCTTCAGCTCAGGTCATGATCTCAGGGTCCTGGGTTCAAGCCCCACATCAGGCTCTCCGCTCAGCAGCCTGCTTTCCCCCCCACCCCACCTGCCTCTCTGCCTACTTGTGATCTCTTTCTCTCTGTCAAATAAATAAACAAATAAATAAAATCTTTAAAAAAAATGTTAACTAGGGCGCCTGGATGGCTCAATGGGTTAAAGCCTCTGCCTTTGGCTCAGGTCATGATCTCAGGGTCCTGGGATCAAGCCCCGCATAGGGCTTTCTGCTCAGCAGGGAGCCTGTTTCCCCCTCTTTCTCTGCCTGCCTCTCTGCCTACTTGTGATCTCTCTCTCTCTGTCAAATAAATAAAAATCTTTAAAAAAATGTTAACTAATTACAGTAATTAAATTAAAAATAAAGCTTTAAAACATGAACATTTTTGTGGATATGACATCTGAAATAAAATTGGGAAACATAAACCAACATAAAGTGGAAATGGGCTGTGACCCTATGGAGCTAAACTTTTCATCTCCAAAGAAATTACCTGAAGAAGTTAAATGGTCTCAAGGCATGTAGGACAGAACAATTGAGAGAATGAACAAGCAGCCTCATCATCAGAGCAGAACAATTTTAATCATCCAATTTTGTGTATCAGAAAGGGTTTCAACTATGCACTATGAAATGCATGAACTGAAATTTTCCCAGTTATGAGAGCTAAAGGGCTTAGTATGCCATGCATATTATTAAATAAAAATTTAAAGAGAAATGGGAGAAAGTTTCTCAGAATGTAATCTTGGTTCGTTGGCAAATTGCAAACTCTAAAGATTATCAAACAAAGAGGGCAAACAGAAAAATTAATAATTTGAAGCAGTGATCTTGAAATTAAGAAAAATGTAGTAACCGAAACATCTCAATTAAATATGACAATTACATTACTATGGTTAAATAATATAATTTTTCAGATTTGCATTTGGTATTTTACATTTGTAGATTTAAGAAAAAGCCTTTTATTTATCTGCATTTTGAAACAGGTTCCCATCCTACTGCCTGTTATTTCTGCACAGTGGCTGGGAATAACAAATTATTATTATATCACCAGATCATCTCTTCAACTTTAAGACACTTAAAATTTAAAGATCTTCTTTTTTTAATTTTAATTTTTTAAAATTAATTTTTAAGTAGGCTCCACGCTTATTGTGGAGCCCAACATGGGGCTTGAATTCATGACCCCGAGATCAAGACCTGAGTTGAGATCAAGAGTCAGATAGATGCCCAATCCACCCAGATACCCAGAAGCACCCTAACGTCTTTTTCTAAAATTTAAAATTTTAAGGTTTCCTAATTTAATTTTGACAATATTAGATAAATGTCAAATGTTATACTTTTTGGTTAATATTTCTCCTAATGTCTCAGAAGAAAAAAATTATTAGATGTTTAAATAAATATAGTCAAACTATTATGCAAATTAGTGGAATAAAAGTAACACATACAGCCAAATCCATAGAACAGCCTAAAATTGTGTATACATGATGGGACTTATTGCAGTTTGTTGCAGTCATGCAAAACATATGTTCCCTTTATGTTAATACTGATGTAATCATTTTCTTAGCTAATTTTAACTACTCAAAGTAAGGTTACTTCAAAAAGAATTCTAACGTGGTTTAGGTGGGTATAAATTTAGAAGACTAAAATGTTCTCTAATCTTTTTTATCATTTAAATGCAATGCCTGTATGCTATAGAAAATTTGGAAATTATAGAAAAAATGTGAAGAAGGAAAATTTAGTCACTCATAACCCCACTGTTGATATTTTTAATGAACATTTTGATATAGTTTCTTCTGATATTTTTCTAACTTTTAAAAAAAGTGAGAAAATCTAAAACTGTACCTGCTAAGTGAATTAAGTTGATCTGAGAAAGTTAATTTTCATGTGATCTCACTGATATGTGGACTTTAAGAAACAAACAGAGGATCATAGGGAAAGAGAGGGAAAAAAATTTTAAGTGTATTTTTATAAAATATATAAATATTTCTATAAATATATCTTATAAATATTTATATTTTAAAATGCATATTTTATAATGATACAAAATATGAAAATTTTAAAGAAATATATCAAACTCCTACTGAACAAAATGAACATGTTAACTATTTTTTATATTTGAGTTTAATCTTTTTTTGAAAGAAATAAAACACTGTAAATCAAATGGAAATCTTTTATGCTTTCTATCCTAGTCTTGTTCCCATCACAGCACAGTTACAACTTTGAACTTGATGTGCTTCTAATCCATATATTCCTATTTTAACTGCATGTGTGTGTGTGTGTGTGTGTGTGTATATATATATATATATATATATATATATACATAGCACTATTTTATAATTTTTAAAAATCAGTTTGTGGTATATGAATTTTTATACCTATTTTTTCATTCAATATGTATGCAAGATTTATCCATCAGCATACTTAAAAATATAGATAATTCACTTTCATTGTTGTGTACTGTACCAGTATATGATTTTATCATAATTCGGTTATCTGTTCCCTTAGACTATTGTTCATTTAGATTGTGACCAACTTCTTAATATTATCAATTATTCTGCAGTGAAAATTTTCTACTATAACATTTTTCTATATTTCAGAGCATCTCTATAAGGATAGTTGCCTGAAAGCAGATATGAATATATTTGAGACACGAGAAACATATTTGAAAATGTTTTTCTTAGAAGACTATGCTAATCTGTAATCCTCAAAGCACTTTTTTTTTTAAAGATTTTATTTATTTGAGATAGAGACAGTGACAGAGAGCATGAGAGGGGAGAAGGTCAGAGGGAGATAGCAGACACCCCTGGAGCTGGGAGCCTGATGTGGGACTCGATCCCAGGACTCCAGGATCATGACCTGAGCCGAAGGCAGTCGCTTAATCAGCTGAGCCACCCAGGCGCCCCAATCCTCAAAGCACTTTATATGCGTGCTCAGCTCACACACTTTCACCAGCATTGAATACACAAAGCCATTCTTGAGTAAGCTCACTCATTTTTAATGGGAACAATTGACATTGCTATGAAGTTAACTACAGATGGTCCCTGACTTAACAAGTTTCGACATACAGTTTTTCAACTTCATAACCAGACAAAAATGGTACACGTTCGGTAGAAACTGGACTTCAAATTTTGAATTTTGATCATAGCACTAGCAATATGCTGGAGGATGCTCTCTCACCATGCAAGCAGCACCCTGTTAGCCGCAGCTCCCAGTCAGCCAGGGGATCACCACAGTAAACAACCGATACATTTATAACTATTCTGTGTCTTGCTTTCAATACAGTATTCAATAAATTATGTGAAACATTTAACACTTTATTATAAAATAGACTTTGTGCTAGATGGTTTTGCCCAACTGTAGGCTAATGTAAGTGTTCTGAGCATGTCTAAGGTAGGCTAGGCTAAGCTATGATGCTCAATGGATTAGGTGTACTAAATGCATTTTTGACAAATATTTTCAACTTATGATGGGTTTATCAGAATGTAACCCCATTATAAATCAAGGAAGATCTGTAGTATGAAAAAAGACAGTTTATGGATAAGTTTGGGTGGTGTAAGTCATTTAGTTTAGTTCCAAGATCCACTTAAGATTGCTTATTGATCGTGAAATGCCATTGCATCATTTTCATGTTACACTTTTTGTTTCAGCAAGGTCACGTATTGATCTACTAAATTTATTTTCTCTCTGCTATTATTAGGAACTGGCTGAAATTTCTTCTGTGGCACATTTTATTATAACATCCAGTAATAAAAATATTATCTTTTTTTTTAATCTAGCATATGCTTTACTTTATTGGGCATCTGTGATCACCAGCATTCTTCGTTATTTCAGAATTTCAGTTTTAAGCTGTAACATGATGTCATCTTTGGAGCCAGAAGACCTGAGGAACTATCCCAGCTGCAGTTATGCAACCCTCATAAAATCATTCCCATTTTCCCCAAGAAATGATTATCAGATTCTTCACCCATAAAGTAGGACTATTATTAGCTTATGATGTTATTAAATAAATTAAATGAGAACCTTTGAAATAAAGTAGAAATATAGGTTAGCATTAGTTATCCCTTTCAAGTAGTCATAGAAGTCTAGGGTTCCCAGTAGAACCCAGTGTGAGAGCTATTTTACGGGTATAATTGGTCAGTTTTATCTGCCACCTTCTCTGACACAGTCAAGGGAGCACGTTATACAGTGCATCAAAACCTTCCCAAATTTTTAGAGACCACATGAGGCCTTTTGTTTCCACAGCGTCCTCCTCTGCCCACACACCAAAATTTCATACTGCCCAGAATTCCAGCTTCAAGTCTGGCATTGCCTGAAACAACTTCAGTAATCTTAAATTCCTAACTTCTGCTGTCATTTGAATTTTTCACATTCCTAGTTCTCTCAATCTCTCCTTCTACTACAGTCCTCACTGACCTCATGCAAACCTGAAATCTTTTGCTTCTTCTGTTTTTTCCTAGACTGTCAGTCCCCCACCTGGTCCCCAAAAAAGTTAAAGTAATCATCATTGATAGAACTCTTTTGATTGCCTTAACTTTCTCTTTGACTCCCTTCAAACTATACTAGTATGTGCCATTCTCCCCAAGTGCTCTATATGTACAAAATTCTTGACCCCTCCTTCTCAACAGATTACCTTTCTCCTTTCTCTCCTTCATCAAGAAATGTTGAAACTTTCAGGCATGCCCTCTCTCCATTTCTTCCCTTCCCGCCATCACCTACAACCATCCTTACAATCTTCCCTTGAGTCTCAGTGAAAGAGGTGTCCTACTTCTATTCAAGGCCTGCTTCGTTTATTGTGCTATCAATTTCATCTTATTTGTCACCTCTTAGAATTTACTTCATTAATATTATAGCATTTTATCTGTCTTTAATCTGGCCCTCTTTGCTAATGTCTTCTTATCAGCTTGACTTCCTCAATTTCATCCTAGTCCCTTGATTTCTATCGCTAAGCTTATCAGTATACTGCTATTTCCAAAATTGAGTGACATCTTCAGTCTCTTATTTCACTGGACACCTCTGCTATAAATGATGCTTTTATTCACTTCCTTATTCCTAATACAACACTATTCATTGGACATTAGTAACCCCTTACTCTCCTGGACTCTATTCCTGCTTGCCTTCTGAGTTTGCTTTCCTGTTTTTAGCTCCCAAACATTAGTGTTCCTCTCTCAGTCAGCTGCACCCCTGATTCCTTCCCATTCCCCTACAGGGAACTTGTCCACATGTGTTTCAACTCCCACAAAATACCTAAGTTGTATCGTCAGCTCAGACCTATTCTCTAAGCTTCAGATTTTAATAGTTAACCAATTCCTGGACATCTCCACTACTGTCTCATAAAAGCCTAAAGGTAAATTATGGTCAAAACTGAATTCAGTCTCTCCCATATATCTGTTTCTATATCAATATTCTGCATGTCCATTGATGGCATCACAGGTGCTGGTAAACTGGAGGACACACATGACCCCCACTCTCACCCTTGTGTCAAATCACCAAGTACTGCTGTTTTCATCTTCTAAATGTTTTCTTAATCCAACTTCTTCTCTTTATTATTCATTATCTCTTTCATTACTAGCCCCATTAAGTTTTCCTTTTTTTTTCTTTTCTTTTTCCCACCAGGATAGATATACATAAAATACCAATCTGCCACAATCACTTCCTATTAAAAATAGCATAATGTATTGAGAAGGCCACGTATTGCATGGAGCACTGGGTGTGGTGCATGAACAATCAATCTTGTAACACTGAAAAAATAAAATAAACATATTTGGATAAAAAACTATAAAAAAATAGCATATTGATGTGCTTTCACCTATATAATAAAGTTCTAGCTCCCTAACAAAATATAAAGACTTCATAGACCCCACCCTCTTTTGTTAGCCTCATTTTTTGGCTATTCATTCTATTTCAGATTTAACTCTCAGTAAAGCAAACTGCCTATTGCCATTCATTCATCATGCTGTTTCTCACCTCTGCTTCTGGCTAAAATGTGCTTCCTGTCCTCTCCTCTCTACTGACCAACTCCTTCTCATGAATATGTATGTCGCTCCATGAATACTTATGTGGCTTCCTCATTACTAGAGCATATAGGTCCCCCTTTCTTTATATTCCCATAATACCATGTATTTACTTTTTCTATGTTTGCCTTAGAAATAGAACATGAGTTTCTTGAGAGCAGAGACCTCACAATGCATTATGACTCTAGGGTTATGCCTGGAACTGAGGAAATATTTAATAAGTATTTACTGAATAAAGGGATAATTAAATTATTAAAGTACTTTGTATCTATTCTTGTCATTCTTTTTTTTATATGATGTCACTGTGTAGCATGGACAGTAGTGTTCACCAAATATTCCATAAATTTCTCTTATATTTCCCAGCCTTTCTTGAACTTAGGCTGCAGCCTTGTAAACAGTTCTAGACACGGGACTATAAGCAGAAGTGATATGGGTCACTTCCAGTCTGAGATCTTTAAGAGAAGTGGCTGGTTTTCTATACTCTCATCTCTGCTTTGACTCTTCTGGAAGTCTTGAGATGGTGGCAACACAAGACTCTCAGGGCAGAAACCCAGGACAATGGACATGTAATGGGAGTGGGAAGTAAGCTATCTGGTGGTAAGCCACTGAGATTTCAGGATTAATTTGTTACCACAGCACAATCAAGTTTATCTTAAATAATGCTCATTGTTCCACATTTATAAATTAATGTCCATCTTATTACAAACATAAGATTGTATTGAAGTTACCAATATGAAACTCTTTTTCTGAAGTCTACATGATACATAGGCTTAGGAAAAAAAATTTTTTTTCTGTGAACAATCAAGCTTTATTTTTACAAAAATGAACATTGTATCATGTCTTAGTAGCTGGCCTGAAATTGGGCTGTCTCAGGACTCACTCAAAACTGCTGGGTTCCCTTTGTCCTTCCTTAGTTTCAAAATGAGACCAGGTCACAGTGCCCCAGGAATGAACCCCAAGAGCTTGGTCAAGGGTGGGGACTGACTGAGAAGGTAGGAGCCAGAGAAGGGGATTGGCAGCCTCACCCCTCCTTCCAAGGAAGAAGCAGAAAAGGATGGCTAGAGCCCCTTGCTTCACTCTAAGGCTCTAAGAAGGGGTGAGGGGCAGGGCAGGCCTGTCCAGACCATATCCTTGCTCTGGCCAACAGGGAAGCAAGGCCCGGCCAGGTTCAGCTGTTCTCTCAAAATCTTCACCATGTGACTGATATTTTCCAACTAGCCTGACTGTTCCTAGCCAGCCCTCTGCCTGAAAGCCTCTACACATGAGTGTGCTTTGTACACTTGATTTGTTTTTCCATTCCTGCCCAGCTTACATACAGGTAGAGTAGTTCATCTAAGTAAAAGTGAGAATATTTTCCTACACAAAAAAATCTCCCACACTTATTCACACATGCCTCTGAGTCTACAGCTGAATGCCATGCTCTAACTTTAGATTTTGATCCTTTTTTTTTTGTTTATTGGGAGATTTTTTTTTTAACTTTTTAAAATTTAAATTCAGTTAATTAACATATGATGTATTATTTGTTTCAGGGGTACAGGTCTGTGATTCACAGTCTTATATAATACCCAGTGCTCATTATATCACATATCTTCCCCTATGTCCATCACCTAGTTGCCCAATCCCTCCACCCCCTTCCCCCCAATAACCCTCAGTTTTTCTCCTATGATTAAGAGACTCTTACAGTTTGTCTCCTTCTCCGGTTTCATCTTGTTCCATTTTTTCCTCTCTTCCCCTATGATCCTCTGCCTTATTTCTTAAATTCTACATATCAGTGAGATCATATGAAAATTGTCTTTCTCTAATTAACTTATTTTGCTTAGCATAATATCCTCTAGTTCCATCCACATCATTGCAAATGGCAAGATTTCAATTTTTGATGGCTGTGTAATATTCTATTATATATATTCTATATATATAATATAAATTAAATATATATTCTATATATAATATAAATTAAATATATATATATTATTAATATTTTATATATATTTAATCTTTATTATTATAACAATAATTCTGATTGTTTCCAGATGAGCTCTAGGTTGGCTACCGCAGGGACTAACAGTTTTGATGGAGGTCTGTTAAATTTAGGTCTTCTTAGAGGATTAATATTAGATTCTCAAATATATATATATATTTATATATATATATATAAATACACATATACACACCATACCTTCTTTATCCGTTCATCCTTGTTATAACTGAAATTTCTCCAAAGAATAGTAACAAGTTCCACTGCAGTTGCAGTCTAAGGGCATCAGAGACTCTCTCCAAAGTAGTCCTGGCAGTCTCTGAAGTCCTCCTAAAGTGTCAAAGATGAGTGTATATAACTTCTGCTGACCAACGATTACCAATATTCTCATCATAACATAGGAACAATTCCATTCTTTTCCACTATTATTCTATAAAATACACTAGTTTTCCCTAAGTGGGTCTCAAATTTTATTAAACTATGGTTGTATCTTGTTTCAGTGATAATTTTCTTTTTCAGTTTAAGAGACAAAACATCTGACTTTAGGTGTGGCTTAATTTCAGCCTAATATGTTATCAAGATCCATCTTTTAACTCAAATAGGCTCTTCCCTGTTTTTCATGCCCAAAGCTCCCAGAGCTGTACCCTTCCAGTTTCTAATCCAGCAGAGAAGAACAAGAGTCTCTGCCTCTGAAATCTCAATGAAAGAAACTTTGATTCTCATCTGCTCTAAATGGATACTGCTCCCATCCTTAAGCCAACCCCTGTCGCCAGGTGAATACAATGCACTAATTAGCTTAGGTGGTCTCACTTCCCCGAAGTGACAAAATCAACCTCAAGGGAAGCAGGTGTCCTCAAGGAGCTGAATGGGACAATTTTTGGAGAGAAATCAGAAAACGTTCATCACAAATCAAGAGATAATGCTGGTAGCGATGACTTCCTTTATCCTCTCTATATAGTCTGCTGGAATTTAGAGACAACTTCAATTTAGGGACTTAGAATGTTTCATTATGCCCTCTGTGTTACACCTTGATCATATTCTCTCTCTCCTTTCTATGAACTTCTCTACATTATTCTTTTCTCCCATATGCTACCTTCTGTTTCAGTTATTTATATGTATTTGTCTCCTTGATTATATCATCAGCTACTTCAAGGCAGGAACTGGGTTTGAAAATTGTGGATCCTGCCTTGTACCTTTCACATACTTGGCATCCCCACTATTCAACCAATAATAATTTGTTGAGTAAATGAAGGGATAAGAAATGAGTGGGTCTAATTCATACTATCATCATTTCATGGTAATGTTATCTCTGTGGGGGGTATGTGTGTAAGGTTCTACCACACACACATAATAAAAACTTAATGTGTGCTAAGTATCATGGCAAACAATGGGGATATGAGGAATAGCAATTAAAAAACAAACATTGCTCTGCCCTTCAAAAGCTTATATTCTAGTGAAAACAAACACACTGAGTAATTAGGGTGTAATAAATGCGCTAAAGGATGATTGTAGGGTGTTAAGAGAGAGTAATGGATTTTAATCTTTATTATTATAACAATAATTCTGATTGTTTCCAGATGAGCTCTAGGTTGGCTACCGCAGTGACTAACAGTTTTGATGGAGGTCTGTTAAATTTAGGTCTTCTTAGAGGATTAATATTAGATTCTCAAATAAAGTTTACAAATTCAAGAAATTACATTTATATTGTGCTAAGAAAAGACTAAGTTTGTTCTCTTTCTCCCTATCTTTCTCCTAGCCTGAAGTTCTGGATCAAATACAAAATTTAAGAGAGCTATGGATGGATAATAATGCATTACAAGTGCTACCTGGGGTATGTAAGTTTTTATTATGACATGTTGTCTAGCATTTATGTTATATATTAATTATAATTAATAATAATCTTCATTTATAAATCTCAGTGTTTGCCTTTCAAAGTAAAACATTTGTTTTGTCACCAAGTGTTTTTCATTAGTTGTTTTTTTTTCCACATACCTTCTGTAAATGATGTAGATATATAAAATGTATGAAAGATTTTTCTTGTTCTCTTAGGATTATATTTTTTATCTCTCCACATACTGATTTTTAAAAAGCTGAGAAATTTATATTGTTATATATAGAAAAAGAAAATGCTACATGTAAAATCCAAGTCTTTTTTGCAGAATCAAACGTATTCCTATAGGTAACTAGATAATTGTTTCTGTTCATATTGTTAGAGCTCTTCCATGAAATAAAAATCTTTCAGTTTAGGTGATTTCCAATAGAATATATTTAAATTTTTGAAAATGGTATGTGACCAATTACAAAGAGTTAAAAATAGCTAAACTAGAGTCCATTTTTTTTTCAACTAATGGACAATCCAGTAATATCTCCAATAAACCAAGTAGTAGGTTTACCAGTCAACTCATTGAATGTAAACATTCCTGCCTTTTCCATTCAGGGAAAGAATGGCTTCATGAAATACTGCCTCTTGCCACTCATAATATATGCACTCAAATAAGCATGTACATACACATACACACATTAACCACAGTGTTCCTGTTGGTAATAGCCAATTCCAAATCCCTTGCATTGGGCTAAGTAGACAGAGCAGCTGGATTTTTAATAACTCTTCCGCCACTGAGATTTAGATGTGTGTTGCCAAAGCCAGTTCTATTCTTCTTTTGACTCAATATTAAAAATTCCTTAAAATGATTGCAAAAGCAACTAGAACAAGAGGTTTTTCTCTTTTGAACAAGCATGAAACCACAGAAAGGAGAAAATCTGGCAAAAGATTAAGGAAAAAAATGCTTTCTTCTCTTATCAAAAGAATACATTTATACTGTCATCACAGATACAAAACAAAAAAGCATCCACATTCTTTATATATTGATTTATTTAAAAACTATTTATAAATACACCTCTATGAACCAGAAAATAAGCTAATGTTAGGGTTACAAAGATAATATATTCAATGACCTTGAATATATTTATTTGAGGAGCTCACACATAACAGGAGAGATAGATGTAGATTCCACTACACATAGTAGAGTCTGATTTGTGCCGTATTCGAGGCATGTACAGATCCTGTGGGCACAAGTAAGACACTTATCAATTCCCTGTGCAAAGATTGAGATCAGAATGTATGTCTAGTTGGAAAGGTCTATAACTGCTTCTTTCATATATTTATTAATTCAAAAGCACCTAGATAATGCCTAGCTCATGATAAAAGCTAGGTGTTTTATAAATATTTATTCACTGGATCTTCATAATGAGTCTATGAAGTAGGGTTTATAACCATCCCCATGTTATGGATAGATGGTGATAATTCAAACCAGAAACAGAAGCTGTGGTTCAATATGATGTTCCAGAATGCTGCTGCTCTAGAATCAACAGAAGGCACAAATGGGAATTTCATTCATCTTACTTCTTGTAGCCATTACATTCCCAAAATCCAACCTTGAAAGTCAGCTCAGACCTCAAATTCTTTAGTAAGCTTATTATCTAAATGGAGAAGTGGTCATCAAACTGTCCATGAAACAGATAATGCTGCCTAATTTGTCTGTTTCAAGAGTAGATTTTTCTTTTTTTTATTTTATTTATTTATTTGAGAGAGAGAGAGAGAGATCACAAGTAGACAGAGAGGCAGGCAGAGAGAGAGAGGGAAGCAGGCTCCCTGCTGAGCAGAGAGCCGGATGCGGGGCTCTATCCCAGGACCTTGAGATCATGACCTGAGCCGAAGGCAGAGGCTTTAACCCACTGAGCCACCCAGGCGCCCCAAGAGTAGATTTTTCTTATACACTGCTTTATTTTTTTTCATGCACAAGTACCATAGTGTTTTAACAATTAAGGCTATATAGTTTTTTTGATATTTCATTGATTTATTGTTTCCTTTCTTTCTTTCTTATATACCAATTACATGTGTGTTAAGCCCTTTGTTTTTTTTCCCCAAATATGTTTATTTTATTTTTTCAGTGTTACAAGATTGGTAGTTCATCAACCACACCCAGTGCTCCATGCAATACGTGCCCTTCTCAATACCCACCACCAGGCTCGCCCAACCTCCCACCCTATAAATTGCTTTAAAAGTAGAATTCTCATTTTAGTAGTACACTTGAGTTTCCTGCTTTGCTCTATGCCTTGTGGGAATACCCCCACCTCCTTGCCATAAGGAGGTATGGTTTTCTGAATGTCTATGCTGGCAAATACTTGCTGTGCAAGTACCTAGAAATATATGTCCTTGAAAAGCTAATCTTGAATGCAGACTTTAGCTATCCCATGTCTATCAGTTTCACAGAATGATCAATCCTAAATATTTTGTGTCACAAGACACAGGGGAAAAAAGCTAGTTCATCTTATTATTAGTTCATGTATCATAATATATTAAATTAATATACTTGTAAAATACTTTTGGAAGCCTGAGCTATGATTTTGCTGCTCTGTTTTTCATAAATCAGAGAAACAAGTAGATGATGATGAAAAATTAGTCTTCTATATAGCTGTCTTTTGACTGTCCCTCTAAAATCAATCAAAATGTTCCTAAACAGCACATTGAACCTATATTTATTCTTAAACAAACTTCAATATCTTCTTTTGTTTGTGATGGCTTCCACTCCTTTCATTTGCTGTCTGTTGCTCACTTATAGACCCCTTTATGTCAAGGGGTGTTGGAGCAAGATTCAATATCCCCAAGGGCTCTGAGACATTGGACTTCAAAGACCTTTATCACTCCAGGCTAATATTGTCTTTATAAGCTGTTTGAAAGTGAGGGTTTAGAAAGACTCAAAAATAAACACCAAAGTGTTATTTTGCTTCTAAAAATGATGTTTAGAAATTTCACACCAAAATATCAAGTTGCACTGCAGATAACAATGAAGGAGACTTCAAAGGGTAAAGATATCTTCTCAGGATAAAACAACAAAAGAGAAACACACACACACATAAACACATACATCATTCTTTTCTTACTCACCAGAAGGGAAGAATGAGCCATGGTAACATAGTAGCTCCTTAGGGTGGAAATCTGTAAGTAAAGTGACAGTATTTTTCCAAGTGACTTATTTCCAGGCATGGGGAGAATTCAGCCCTCTGACCTAGTCACCCAAATTACTCAGTTCCTAGCTTTGCAACTCTTCATCTACTCTGAGACCTTGCTCACATTCTCTGGCTCCATATGGAGTGGGGGAGCAAGGCTAGAGATATGTGATGGGTTAATTAAGGAGTTAGAGATCAGTAACTGACCATATAATCAATAGGCTTTGTAGTCCGTAATCTGAGAAAAGTGAGTTTGAATTTTAGCTCCACCCTTTATTGATGGGATAACCTTGGAAAGTTACTTGCAGTAGATGCTGGCATTCATCCTCCTTCTGGAATGAAGAACTGACTATCTGCAAAGCTTATGGGAATATTACTTGCAGCAATCCACCCTCCTCAGGAATTGCTGTAGCCAAAGAGAACCTCCTTACCCAGAGTCACATCCCTATTCTGGGAGACTCCCACCCAACGACTAGTGATAAAAGTCTAGCTCCTCACCTTTCCTCAGGACAACTGGAGGGCAATCCCAATTTAGTGAGTCTTGAAGGACCAGCTGCAGACTTCCTCAAGACATCTCTTCATCTACTTAGTCGTGCTTCCTTTCTCCTCTTTGTCTTTCACTGGCATTGATCCTAAGAACATTCTCTCATAAATTTCTCTTTGTCTCTGCTTACCAGGAATCCAGTGTGTGCCATTACTTAATTACTAAGCTTTAATGTGTGTGAAAGTGCAGATTCTGATTCAGGAGGTCTGAAATGAGTCTGAGATTCTACATTCCTGACAGGCTTCTGGGTGGTGACAATGCTGCCTGTCTGCAAAACACATTTTGAGTAGGAAGGATATGAAGTCTTAAATCAAATAATATATATAAGGTACTTAGCACAGTGCAAAGGTTGTGCTTGTGTGTGTAATAATTTTATTTATTTATTCACATTGTGAAATAATTAGAGACAATATATTAAAGTGAACACGGGTAAATCAGACGAACAGACAACCCAGTGAACATGGATATATGTGGGGCATTTGTTTGCAAAACATGCCCTGAAAGAAAATAAAAATGAGGACTTTCATCTTGCTCTGACTCCTGTGGTCCATTTCCCAGCTAAGCAGCCCCTATTACTCCTGTTATGCTGCAGTATGACTTTGTTCCTCCCTGTCCTCAGTAATTAGTTACTCATCTAATTCTCCCACTTCTAAATTTTTCTTGAGCCCATTCCCTTTTCATCCTCACTTCTGCTGCCTTATTTCAGGTTCTTCTCATCTATGCAGCTACACTGTTTCCAGATCCTTGTGAGTAATGGGTCTCTGCCACTCCCATCACCAATCTTTCTTCCACAGTTCCCTGACGTTGATATTTTAGAGCACAAATCTGATTGTGTCATTCTCCATCTTAAAAACCTTGAACAGCTTTCCTTGCCTCTACGGTAGAATTGACATCTCCTCACATAATGTGTAAGGCCATTTAATACCTGGCTTCTTATAGTCCTACAAATTGAATTTCCCACTCTTCCTCAAACATACCATGATTTTTCTCATTTTACTGTGAATATATGTATCGTTTTCTATTCCTGGTACAGGTTCTCCTTTTCTTGACAAGATGTGTCTTCCAGGCATTTTGCAGCCCTGTGCTTCGATGGCATTCTTGACACGCCTTGTTTTCTTGCATATATTATAGAGTATTAAAATTATTTGTTTGACAGTTTCCTCCACTACTATGAGCTCTGTAAGGATAAAGACTTTGTATCATGACAAGTCTCTTCTCATACTTAGTTGACTTATTCATGATTGTTCTCCCATGTGTAACACAAGCCCTGACACATAGTAGATCCTCAAAAAGAACTGGTGAATGAACAACATATCAAATCCATTTAGTAGGATAAAGTCCAAATCATGATTTAAAGCCTTTCTTATGCATTTGAAATTGTAAGAATCAACATGTCAACATATGTTGTTTTGGTGGGAATCATTATTTATTTATGTATTTATTCTTCTGCAGCTTTGAGATTGTTGTGTTGAGATAGCACAAAATTCATTCATTTAAAATATACAATTCAGTGGCTTTTAGAATACTAGCATGGTTGTATAGCCCTCACCACAGTCTTATTTTAGAACATTTCCCTTATCTCCAGAAGAAACCCTGAAGCCATTAACAATCTCCCGTGTTCCCTTTCCCCCAATGTCCAGCAACCCTAATCTACCTTCTGTCTCTATAGATTTGCCTATTCTGGACATTTCTTGTACATAGAATCACACAACAGATGGTTTTTTGTTACTGGCATCTTTCACTGCTGTGTTTTCAAGGCTCATCCATTTTGTAGCATATATTTGCATTTATTGCAAAATAATATTACAACATGTAGATCTACCACATTTTGTTTATCCATTCATCAATCTATAGGCATTTTGGTTGTTTCCACTTTTTGGCTGTTGTGAATAATACAGCTGTGAACATTTACATTTTTGTGTGAACATATAATGCATTCTTGAGTATATGCGGAGGGATTGCTCAGTCATATGGTAATTCTTTGCTTAAAGTATTGAGGTACTAGGAAACTGTTTTTTAAAGTGGCTGTACAATTTTAAATTCCTGCTGTCAGTGTATGAGGATTGCAATTTCTCCACATTCTTGCTAATGCTTGTTATTGTTGTAGTTGCTTTTAAAATTAGTTTTACAGTGTTGTGTTTTTTTATAACTTTCAAATGTCTTGTGAAAGTTTGTCAACTAACCCTGAGTTTATGCAATGTTATCAAGTCTATAGGGAAGTTAAAGATGTTGGTATACCTGGATATGTCAAAAAACAGAATAGAAACAGTTGACATGGACATTTCTGGATGTGAAGCCCTTGAGGACCTCTTACTGTCATCCAATATGTTGCAACAGTTGCCCGACTCTATAGGTGAGAATATTCTATTATGTCATGAATATTTTTATAAAATATATCATTTGCTTTTTTGTCAGTCCTAGTTTATTTGTAGATATAGAGAATATACTGTTAGCCTGACTGATATTAATGAATTACCAAGTTCATTATTCAAGATGTAAAAATAATATTTTACCAATATCTTAAAGTGAAATGATAACACTAGTTATCAAATTCAAGAAGGCTCTCATTAAAATGATCTTACCAAATTAATATATTTTTAAAATTCAGATCTTTTACGTTGTAAAATGCTATCGTAAAAAATATATTTCTTAGATTTAGAGTAATTTGATAACCATGTATGTCTCCTTTTATCACCATAGAATTAGCTTCTATCCAACAGAGCGTTGCCATATCCTATATTCAATGTTATTATAACACTGCTATAATGTAGAAATAACATAAAGATGTATAAAAATATAAAATCTCTTCATGGTTCTATTATTAAAAACAGATACATTGTCTTTTATATGCTGTTAAGATTCATGACAGCAGAGAATTTGTGTGTTAGCATATGGCAAGCACACAATCCATTTTTGTTACAAATTTTTATATGGGTAAAATAACTAAAGACTCCTTCTAATTTGATAATGAGCAAATTTTTGTATGGACATCTTAATATTATTTATGAGAGGACTCAGGAGGGTAATCAGCCAATTATTTAACTATGGAGATTAGTTTTTAACACTCTTTGAATTCGATGTGTTATTTATTCTGGAACTTATTAAAGCCTCTGAAGATAAGTTACAACCTAGGTATTCTGATAGAAAGGAAGCAAGAAAACAAGGCAGTATTTCAAATTTTTCTTCAATATTTTATGTCTACACTTTCACCATTCTTTCATTGCTGATAGAGAATACTAATTTTAACAAAGCAGGCTAGGTTTTCTTTCTTTCTAGATTCATAATTTTTTAATATAATGACATAGTTTATAATAATATTTTTCCAGCTCATTCCATTGTAGGACTTATCTGAGAACTTTATTGAACACTTACACATTTCCAGGTTCTTTCTCTGAAAATTCTGATTCAGTATGTTTGTGATAGGCTCTCGGATTTGTTTTTATTAAACATCCTTGATGAAACTTATAATAAGATGACTTTAGGAAATACTCTTATATTGTAGAAGGTGAGGAAGTACAATGGTTAAAAGAGTATCCTTGGAATAAGACGACAGAGATGACCTTCTCTGGTCAAGGCAACCACTCAAGATACATGCCTTAAACTCCCACTCAATCACCACTCCTTATCTCTTCAAAGACATAATGAGAATAGAAAAACGACTTACATTTGAAGGACATATTTTTGTTCCTTACTGCCTCCTCAGACCAAGAACTGTACCTAGTTTATAATAAGGGCTCCTTAAATATTTAGCAAATAAAATAATTTAGCCATGTTTAAGAAGAATGAACATCTACATGAACCAGAGCTGGAATGGAAATCAAGCAATGACCCCACACATGATGGGCTCCAGACCACAAACAGCAGTGGCGTTGTGAGTTCCATTTCTGCAGTGGGGGTGGGGGGGAGTACCTTAAGCATAACAGGAGAATCCAAATGCACAGAAAACTGAGGCAGCAGCTCCTTTTCTGTGAAGAGAGCCTGAAACAATCTACAACCAGTATGTGCAGCTGACATTGAAGAGAACAGATATAGATTCACTGCTAAAAACTGTGGCAAGTCACAGGTGGTTTGGACTGGATCTGCACTACCCACATGGGATGAGAGTGCCATGTTGCTAATATGAGACCTGGTTCTGAACTCCAGAAATCTGGGGTCAGTGGTAGGTGACCACACAACTGCCAGACAGGTAGGGATGAGCACAGATAAGGAGAAAATAGTCACCTTTACAAATGAGCATGCGAACAGAAATCTCAAAGGAAAACTAATGTTGCAACAACAAAAAACTCAAACAGGAAAATTTACCCAGGGAAAAACCAAAGTCATCAAGCAATTTTTATAAAAAATGATTTTTAAGTATGTACAGATCCTCAAATAGACAAAAGTTAGAATAAGAGTCATAAAAATAATAACTTGTAAAACAAGAACTATAAGAATAGGTGGTTATTAAAAAAAAACAATCAGAAATCCTGGAAATTAAAATGGCATATAGTGAAACAAAAGATGACATAATTATTTGTTTAAAATATCTTCCTTTAAGGAAGCAGACTAGGAAATTAGCCTTCTCGTCTGGGGAAGACAGCATGGCTGGGTGATAAAAAAAACATCAGATTGGGTACTTAGCCAGCAAAAAGCAGACTAGTATAGATAGAAGGTACTTTGTATTTAACACCTTCACTAATAATCTGAATGGCTCTCAAATTAGGAAAGTAACTTTGTTATAATAGCTTACTCATCCTCAGACTCTACCTTTAGACCCTGTTGACCTTTCATTGAAAATTACATTTATGCATCTGCGGAGTTACCAGAATCCCTGATTATACATGTGGAATGGCTGGCTTTCCTCCAAAAATTCCCCTCTTGGTCAAGAGAAAGATCTGGGATAAGAAACTGAGAGCTGTGTTCTCAGGCCCTAAAAGAATTCAATGTTTCTGATTGGTTGGGAAATTGCATCTTATTTTCTTTATTTGGACATTATTGGATCACCAACATTTAAGAGAACAAAAAAAAAAATGGGAAATTTCATAGTATCAAGTAAGAAAAATAGCAACTAAAATTAAAATATTTACTTCCTTCACATCTATTTTAGTTCTGCAGCTATGAGGTATTTGAATGGCATGATACATTCCAAAAAACCTGTGTGCTGAGTCCCTTTCCTTGTCTGGTTCCAAAAACATGAAAGGGGCTCTTTTCTTCTTCTAGACAGAGCTTTAATCATATATATTTTTTTACTTTCCAAAATAATTTATCTTACTCATTTTGTGGTTAAGAACACAGGTTTTATAATCAAGTTACCTGAGTACAAATTCTGGATTTTCTACCTTGCTAGGTTTGAGACCTTAGACTAGCTTCTTAATCTCTCGGTGCTCAGTTTCTTCATCTATTAAGTAGGGCAGTAGTAGTACCTGCATCATGGGGTTATTTTCAGCAATAAGTGAATTCATGTGTGTGAAATTGCTTAGAATGGTACCTGGCACATAGTAAGTGCTCATGGTTATCTATTATAATAATATAATAATTGTTAGAATCTTAAATTTAATGACTGCACAGCTACTTGGCTTTTAGAATTCTATTATGTGTGTGTAAATGCCATGGAAATATTAGCTATTTTTGATAACAAATCGTATTGATGTTTAATACATTACTGCTTGTTATATATTTATATATAAGTAGCTAAAGATCATAGTAAAAGGCCTCCTTTTTCTTTCCCTTCAATACTTTTTAGTTGGGAGTGTAGAATAAAGAGGGAGGGAATTAGGGAAGGACACAAATAGAGGGAAGGAACAGAATAGAATACCTTTGATTCCTGTAGGGTAGAAGAAGAGCATCCAAGCAGATATGGTATAGAAATGCAGTGAAGGAATTATCTGCTGGAAGAAGTCGTGAGCAGTGAGGGTGAGGTTGATGCCCTGTTTCTGCTCCAAGGACGACCATATTCCTACAGAAGCTGCAGAATCTGTCCAAAAAGCATTCCATTGGATGGAATATGTAAGTGACCGAGTAGCCCCATCACAGAGGAGCAAGGTTCCTTTAAATCCTCAGACATGGAGCTAAGCTGAGAGACCCAACTTGCTTCTATCTGTGAAGCTGCAGAAGCTTCCAGGGAGTGACAGAGCCACCATTCCATTCTTCAAAAAACTCTTGTTGCATCAACCTTTTGGTTTTTGTCCCTAACATGCCTCAAGATTTTTTACCACTACTTTCAGACTTCGGTGCTGTGGTTCTCTTAAAGGCTACCTGGCAACCTGGCTTCGTGGTATTTTCCCAGCGATCTGTGACCCAGCCCAAAACCTCTTATGCCCCAGTCAAGTGACATTGAGACTGCTAACCCTCCTCTAGCTCCACTGGTGGGCAGATGCAGTAGTTTGATAAGGACTACCAAGTCATAAAAAATTTAGCTCTAATCCATCACCCCCTGTTTTCTTTCCACAATTGATGAACAAGCTTTTTTGTATTTCCAAGGTTGATATTTCTTACATACACACCAGAGAAGCTGAAGTGATTCAGTCACCCTTTAAACACAGATGAATATGGCAGTGGGGGAGCAAACTTCAGAGATAAGTGACCCCGGTGAGAATTGTCCTCTTTTCCAGGTGCTGCTGTTTTCAGCAGTGTATCCTGGGGGCACAAGCTGATATATTCAGCTCCAATATTTTGTATATATTTTCTTACAGCAGTCTGACAGCAAAAACCTTTCTCACCATTCGAGTAGCGACTCTGAGTGCTTCTACAGAATATGTAACTGAGCCTACTGAAAGTTAAAGTGCAATAATAGCTTTTTAGTTCATATCTATTCTGACTTACTCTGTGACTTCAAGGAATCCACAGAGTACTTGAAGTGAATGGGCACGGTCCATGGCAGTGCTCCTCAAAGCATATTCACAAAACACTAGCTGCCCACAGTACGCCACACACTCACATACATTCCGCAGTGACTTTGGAGAGTCACACGGCTACATTAATAGATTAAAAGGTCCTAGAAAAACTTCATTAAAGAAATGTTTAATGTTGTTTAATTTAGCTTTTCCCAAACATGTTTGACCATGGAACCCACTATATCCATGAAAACAAGTTTTCTGCAAAAAAAAATAAATAAATAAAATAACCTACAGTATATATGCATATTTCCAATGTAAAACAAAACTTAACCACACTTTGCCCTTGGGCTTTGGCTATTTAAGCCAGACTGACACTACATCGTGGCTGGGTAAAGGAAGCTGCTCTTCAATTACTCTGTGGCTATTACTCATTAAAACCCTGGGAATAGAGCAGGCAGTAAGGGCATGGAAGGTGTAAATCTGACAGTGAAATATAAATAGTTGAAACTTTGATTCTTGGCCAGTTCTACTCGGTATATTAAAATTGCAAGTTTTTGTGCTTTCTGCTGATCCAACTCGAGGATTTATGGTAACAAAGAGAGTATGAGGTCATATATTGGAATTTTCCAGGTCCACAATTATAACCACTGCGTCGCAATACCTCAGTACCCAATTGTTGATTATTGGGCTTACTTCAGATTTGTTTTTCATTTGTATCACAATAGGGATGTTGGTTATTAGCTTAGGAGTTAATTAAATATTAAATCACAGCTGGCTTAAAAATTTTCATCTGGTCCATTTGCGTTATACTAGATAAGAGAAATGTGGTAGTGTTGCTGTCAACTTAGGTTTCTGTGGAGCCCTATGTTGTGTTTGTCTTCATTGATGTACCTGAACTCCCACTGACGCAAGTGAAGTTTTTACAACTGGAAAAGTCAAGGCTGGACTACATACAAATATATTTGTAGGTTTATATAAGCAGAGTGTAGCCAGTTGGCACGATAGTCATCACAAATGATTCTTTTTCTTTCATATTGTATTTCTTGTCAGAGATCTGTTCTTATGTGTTAATAAACCTTCTTCTCTGTTTTAGGACTGTTGAAAAAATTAACTACTCTAAAAGTAGATGACAATCAACTTACAATGCTACCCAACACAATCGGAAAGTAAGTGCCAAAGTTTCATACCAGTCAGCCTCTCTGAACCAGAAACAAAAGGATATATGCCGAATCTTTTTACTTCAAAATAGTTTCTATCTTAATTTAGTTTTATATTTGAACATTGCATTGACACACTATATAATATCATGGGAAGTAACTATGACTCTTTCATAAGCAAAGGGATTACCCAGATCATTAATTATGTTATTGCCTATAATTTCCCAGATACTATTAATTTGTTGTTTTTGACTGAGTAGCAGCTCAAAATTCACTTGAACATGTCTTATGAAATCAAATCAGTTTGTATAAAGCTCTGTAGTTTGTATATGTTACCATTACACTATAAGTGATTTATACAGTATATTTAGTAATTGTTATTTATATTAGTAGTTCTATATAATAGTACTGTAAATGTTATTTATAAAAATAAAATTATTTGCCTTTAAAAGTATGAAAAACATTCATCAAAGATAAATGGGCTTATTCAATTCAAGGTTGATTACTGGTTTACAGGGATATAGGTTAAGAATCTTATCATAAAAGCTCATTTTTTTATATCTTTAAGTACCATTATTTTCCTTTGATTATTATTTCAGGGAACATAAAAGGGAAGTGTTAGAGGAATGAACTAAAACAAAACAAAACAAAAAACTGGTGAAAACAAGCAAGGAAACAAACAGAAAAGCCAGTGGGAAGTGTACGGGAAATCTCTATATCTACTCAATTTTACTGTGAACTTAAGACAGCTCTAAAAAAAAAAAAAAATAGTCTTTAAGAAAAAAAGAATGACTGACAAACTGGTTATTTAAACTTGGTTTTTGGGCAGACATTTTGTCAAAAATGAACAAAGTGAGTTTGTCACTTCAAGGAAAACAACTGACAGTATTTGCCACTGACAGTAAAATTTGAGCTATCAAGCAAAAATTAGAATTTTGGAAAATTCCTATCTGCCACTGTGAGCTTGACAGCTTCCCAATACTTACAGGCTTTTCTGATAAGACTAGTGTGACATAAATTAAGGTAATTTGTTGATATTATGTTATGAAATGTGTCAACATCTGTATGACTCAATGAAGCAGTATTTCCAAATTCTGTATGACTCAATGAAGCAGTATTTCCAAATGACCAATGCATGAGTTACAAAATCAGACATGAGTAAAAGACTCATTCAAAATGCAAAATAGACCAGTTGATTTTAATGTATTGGTATGAAGAATAAGAAAAGCTCATTGGTATAAATTCAGATTCTACATTGCAGTTATCCCCTAAAAAAACTGCTACTTGTTGAGTTTTGGTGTAGTATCAAAGAAAAACCACAATTTTCCAAAAGGACTATTGAAATATTCCTTCTTTTTTCAACTACATATCTATGTGAGGCTGAATATTTTTATATATAATTCAGTCAAAACAGTATGTCACAACAGTGTGAATACCTAAGCAGAGAAGAGATCTAGTACCATCCATTAAGCCAAATATTGAAGAGATTTGCAAAAATAAAAAGTGTCACCTTTTCACTAAATGTTTTTATTTAGAAAAGTATAGTTACTTTGAGTAAAAATTTTATTTAATAGATACCAATCATTTTTTAAAACTCTTATTTAATCTATAATACAGTAGATACCAATAGATATTAAAAAAAATAAACACATGTTCTTTAGAGTTACACATGATTTTTAAGAGTGTAAATGGGTCCTAAGACCAACAAGTTTGAAGATATCTGTTCTATATCACATCATATTTTATATAGTAAAATTACAAGAGCCATTGTCTAACTTAGGTTCTCACTTCAAGGTAACACCTGAATACAAATGTTTTGAATTTGCATGTATGGCAAAAAATAAACTAAATATCTAAAATTTTATAGTATACCTTAATAAGCCATTTGATGAAGTAAAAATAACAACAATAGCAATGATAGCTTTGTTTTTCTTAGAGAATTCGGAATTGATAGATCAGAGTGCAAGTCCTAGAGGTTAAATTTGATTATGATCTTATTTAATGGCACCCCTAGTCACATGCAAAAAGTGTCTCGTAAAGAGTAGAATAGTCTGCATTTATTATGAAACATTCTACCTAGAACTCTGGACACCAAAATCCTAGAAATGTTAAGACCAGCTATAGTAATAGTTTTATTCTGCACTTAGAATGTTTCAATGTTAGAATTATCTTAGGTCATTTTTAGTAGTCCAGCTATTAAAAACTGCTGGGATTAATTTTTGAACATTTTTCACAGTTGAAATGGATTCCATGACTTCTGTGTGAAGTGACTTATAAAATTATTTTTGTTGTCAAACCTTAATTTGTACCTAGGAGTTACAGCCACTTTACAAATTGAACGACAATGAAAAATAATAATAAATAACTTTTTTTTTTACATTGTACCAAATACAATTTACACACATTCTTATTTAGTTAAAGCCCCCATTCATAATCTTCTATTCTCTATGTAAACAAGCCCTTCAGGCGGTTCTGATGCATGCTAAAGATTGAGAACTATCTAGATTCAGCTTTCAATTACAGCTATCTTCTCAAATCTTAATCTATTGTGCATGTGTCAGAATTACTTGAAATGCTAGTTTAAAATGAAGCTGCGTTAGTGGTGCCTGGGTGACTCAGTCAGTTAAGCAGCTGCCTTTGGCTCATGTCGTGATCCCAGGGTTCTGGGATTGAGCCCTGCATCAGGCTCCTGGCTTGGCGTGGAACCTGCTTATCCCTCTGCCTCTGCCGGCTGCTCCCCTTGCTTGTGCTTTCCCTCTGTATCAAATAAATTTTTAAAAATCTTAAAAAATAAATAAAATGAAGCTGCTTTAGAGAGGAAGTCTACCATAGTGACTGGTTGCTTTGGCTCTGGAACCAGACCTTCTGGGTTCAAAATCTGGTGGGGTTTTTTTTAAGATTTTATTTGAAAAAAAGAAAAAAGAAAAAAAAATTATTTATTTGACAGAGAGACACAGCAAGAGAGGGAACACAAGTAGGGGAAGCAAGAGAGGGAGGGCCTAGATGTGGGGCTCCATCCCAGGACCCTGGGATCATGACTTGAGCTGAAGGCAGATGCTTACTGACTTAGCCACTCAGGCGCCCCCAAAATCTGGCTCTTTGATTTGCTATTGGGTAACAGAGCCTTAGCTCCTTCCTCATAAAATGAAAGTAATAATAATAATACTGACCTCATGGGAATGTTGTGAGGATTAAATATATTATTAAATAGAAAGTAAAAAAAAAATAGAAAGTGCTACATAGTCACTAAATGTTTTCAAAAAATAGTTTGATAAAGCAAAAAATTATTGACATTTCTGGGATTTGGATTCAAGAAATATGCTTACTGTTTTTACAACTTAATTCTCTCTTCTTTCTTATGCCCACCCAGACCATTGCGGCTTCCTCCCCTAAAATGAAAAGTTCTAGTACACCTATGAACTAGATCAGCATTTTCTGAATTATATTTCTCAAAAACAGTTATTACCTGGGATTTTAACAGATGTGACACAAAGATAAGTTTCATGGACAAATAAGTTTTGGGAATTCCATATATAAGTTAGAGAACATTCTAACTTGTGATATTTTTCCATTTCTTATACAGGTTCTTATTTATCTTTTGTATCATCATTTAACTTCTCCATTATTTTGTCATGTCTTACCAGCTAGAATATAGACTCCTTAAAGTCTGGATTGTGTCTTCAGTATGTTTAATCTCCTTCATTGTATGTAACTAAGCAGTATGGCAGAGGGGAATGTTTGCAATCTTTGGAACTAGGCAGATTTCAATCCTGGCTTCTCCACTCATTAACTAATGGACCTTTGACATGTCCCTTCACATCTCAGAATTGCAGTTTTCTCATCTCAAAAATGGAAATAATAATTCACCTCAGACGTTGTTGTAAGACTTAGTGGTGGATAGCCTTCAATAAATTATAATAGTAATTAATAGTAACAATTAAAAAGACATTTATTTATTGTTGTTTATATTCATTTGTGTGAGGCTTAGTAATGTAATATGAATAAACATCTAGTGTTTAAAAAGAAAAACGTTTTATACTGATTTTCGAGTATAATAATATACTATCTTAGTCTTCTCAGGCTCCCGTAATTAAATATCACAGACTAGGTGGCTTAAACAGCACAAATTTATGTATCACAGTTCTGGAGGCTAAGTCCAAGATCAAGATGGTGGCAAGGTAGATTTCATTCTGAGGACTGCTCTTCGGGCTTATAAACACCTACCATCTTTCAGTGTGTTCACACAACCTTTTCTGTATGTATACAGAGAGAGAGAGAGACAGAGAGAGATGGAGAGAGAGACTATTTCTCTAGTGTCTCTTCTTATAAGGGCACTGATCCCGTTATGAGGGCCCTATCCCCAATGACTTCATCTGATCCTAATTACCTCCTAAAGGGCCCATATCCAAATATTATCACACTGGAGGTTAAGGCTTTAACATATGAGTTGAGAGGCAGGACACAAAGATTTAGTCCATGATATACATAATTTCAACTTATAAAATATACTCTCAAGCACTGCTTTAAATTCTGAGCTTTTTGGCAGAGTCCTCAAGAATAAGCCTTTAGAATCATAGTATTTGGTTGTAAGGTCTAAGGACCTAGAGAGAGAAATTTAAAACACAAAAGAAAAAGATTGTAATGTATTTCCCAAAGTGATAGAAATATTCTTATAGAAAAAGTAAAGTTATTGAGAAAGGTACAGAGAAATGATCAAATGGAACTTCATGGATTGTATAACTTAACTTCATTTCAGTTAAGGGACAAAACCAGCAATGATTTCCATTTAAAAGCCATTGTCTTCTACTGCCTATTTTCTCCTTCACTCCCTGCCTCAATATTTTAAGACTGTGACCATTTATGTGTTGTGGCCAAATTATAAATGCAGCATAAATTAAATGTTTCGGGGCGCCTGGGTGGCTCAATGGATTAAAGCCTCTGCCTTCAGCTCAGGTCACCATCTCAGGGTCCTGGGATCTGCTCGGCGGGGAGCCTGCTTCCCCCCTCTCTGCCTTCCTCTCTGCCTACTTGTGATCTCTCTCCTCTCTGTCAAATAAATAAATAAAATCTTTAAAATAAATAAATAAATAAATAAATAAATAAATAAATAGATTAAATCTTTCTATATTTCGGTTGGTTAAAAAATCAGTATCCTATTTTGAGGTATATAGAATCTTTTTTTCATGATCTTTTGCAATGAGCAAAGCTTTTTATTACTCATAGGTTTTAGAAATGTTCACTTTAAAAAATACTTCTGAATAGAATTTTACATTTGGGTAATACTTTTTTCCTATAATAAAAAAAATTACAGATATTCTTTTCAATCAACCTAATTAACTTCCTACAGAATCCAAAGGAGGGGAAAGATCAGTGATACTTTGGAAGAATAGGAAAATGAGTCAAATGAAAAGTATATTGTCTTGACAATGATGGTAACTCTGTTCAAAATCAGTCATCATGGATGTTTCATGGGTGGAACCTCCAAATGATTGACCATTCCCAACAAATGCTGTTTCCACCATGATTTGACTAAATTCACCTTAGAAGACTGAAGAGATTAGTACAAAAACTGACTGAGTTTCATCGAGTGAACATTAGAGAAAAGAATTTGTTTCAATTTTGTTAATTTCTTGCGTTGTTCAGAAGCAGCACAAGTGACTTACCTACTATTATAGACAAAATTAAGGCTAGATTTAAAACTTGATTCTTGGCTTACGTTAAATGAAATTGATTTTATAATCTCTGAAAATAAGGATAATAGCAAAGTTACTTAGCATTCATTATGAGCCCATTGTGTTTTACCTGTATTTAGTCCTCGTAACACATGGTTAACTACTGGTTATCACCCTCTTGTGCCCAGTGATGCAACTAAGGTACAAAGTAATTAAGTAACTTGACAAGGATATTGCTGCTAGTAATTGTTTGAGTCAAGACTCCAGTTCCAGCTGGCTGGCTGCAGTTTGGTGTCTTAACTCCTGGGATATCCTGATGCTTTCAGGCAGTAGCTATTTAAGCAACTTGCTTTTTCCAAACAAGTTTTATATCTCTTTCTTTAGTTATTACAGACATACTTCATTTTATTGCACTTCACAGATACTGAGTTTTTTACAAATTGAAGGTTTGTGGTCACCTTGTATTGAGCAGCATTATCAGTGCAATTTTTCCAACAACATTTGCTCACTTTGTGTCTCTGTGTCTCATTTTGGTAATTTTCACAATAATTCAAACTTTTTCATCATTAGTATATTTGTTATGGAGATCTGTGGTCAGTGATCTTTGATGTTACGACTCTAATTGTATAGGGGCATCATGAACTGTCCCGATACAAGACAGCAAATTTATCTGTAAATGTCATTTGTTCCAACTGGTCTACCAACTAGGTGTTCCCCCATATTCCTCCCTCTCCTCAGCCTTCTCTATTTGCCAAGACACAACAATATTGAAATTAGGCCAAATATTAACCCTACATCAGTCTTTAAGTGTTCAAGTGAAAGAAAATGTTGCACATCTCACACTTTAAATCAAAAGCTAGAAATGATTTAGCTTAGTGAGGAAGGCAAGTTGAAATCCGAGATAGGCTGAAAGCTAGGCCTTTTGTGCTGAATAGCCAAGTTGTGAATGCAAAGGAAAAGCTCTTCAAGGGAATTATAACTGGTACTCCAATGAACACATGAATGATAAGAAAACAAAACGGTCTTATAGCTGACACTTAGAAAGTTTTCATAGTCTGGTTAGAAGATCAAACCCTTTCAAATCCTTTTCTACTAAATCTTTGCAAATACAGTTAAATTCTACACATCTTCTTAAATTAAGGCATTTCCAATGCCTTACTAATCAACTGCAGTTAGTTTTACATTTTGTCTACTAGAAGGTTTTGTTTATATGAAACAATATATTTTAAAAAGGGGCTATCACAGGATGACTTTTACATATTTCAGAAATATTATTCAAGACTTTTTTTCAGGGTACCTCCACCTTAGAACAGGTTATTTTATTGGAGTGTCATATATATACCATGGGCTTAGCATACATTTAATCCTCTTTGAAACTCCCAGTATTAGATATTATCAACCTGTTTTACAGATGGCAAAACAAGAATTAATCATAGACAAAATTCACTCAGCTATTAAGTGGTCACACTAGAATTAGAACTCAAGCCTGTCTGAATATTTTCCACTGAATTACATTATTTCTATTGAGTTAAAACTGAACAAAGAGAGTGAAGCCCAAAGCCATTTATTTTTATGTTTGTTAGCATCTATGTTAATAGAACATTTAATAGTATCTAATGATTTCTAATAATCATGAATGATCTTAAAGTGAAATTACAGATTATCCATGTAATATATTCACAGTCTCTCTTACTGATTAGCTAGGTAATTGAGGGTTAATAATACAGTAATATCTTCCCAGCCAAAACTAATTCATGAAGACCAAACTAGAGAAAAATGTAGAGAATATTTTTAGAATATTAAGTCAGTACTATTATTTTTGTTTAATTTCAAGCATTACTACCCCTTCAGTAGCCTACTTTAGTAGTAGTACTGATGTGTGAACTAAGGCAAAGCTTTACTGAGCACAACTCTTATAATATTTATGTAGATTTTAGCTTTTATGAGCATGTCTATTGTGTGTGTGTGTGTGTGTGTGTGTGTGTGTGTGTGTGTGTTTAAATGCTACTCTTGAAATATTTTCAGGGACTTTATTTAAAGCCTTACAACTAACTCAATGTGTGTTCCTAGGACCAGCAGAATTTAATCACCTATAAACTTGTTATAAATGCAGGATCTAAGCCCACCCCAAACACTGACTCTGAATTTGCATTTTAATAAGTTCTCTTGGTGATTCATAGGCATTCTGAAGTTTGGGAAGCACTGTTTTAAAGTATTTTACACTTTCTTTGCAGTTTGTTTTTCCTTTTAATGTGTACAATTATAGACTGGATAACAATTCTAAAAAAAAAAAGAAGGAACTTTTGGTCGATCTGGTTTTTGGAAAAAGTATAATGAATGCATTTTTATTAAGATATCACTGACATAACATTATATTAGTTTCAAATGTACAACATAATGATTCAATATTTGTGTATATTGTGACATGATGACTACAATAAGTCTAGTAGCATTCATCACCATACGTAGATTTTTTTTTGCTTGTGATGAGAACATCTAAGATCTATTCTCTTAACAACTTTAAAATATGCAATACATACAGTATTGTTAACTATAGCCACCATGCTGGACATTATATCCACATGGCTTATTTATTTTGTAACTGGAAGTCTGCATCTTTTGACCACATTCACCCATTTCTCCCATCCCCTATCCCCACTTTTGGCAAGCACCAGTCTATTCTCTGTATCTATGAGTTCAGTTTCATTTTGTTTTAGGCTCCAAATATAAGCGAGATCATACAGTATTTGTCTTTCTCTGGTGACCAATTTCACTTGTTTTGCTCTATCGTTTGAAATCCAGTGATAATCTGAGTAAATGTGATATAACTGTTTTTGCCAAGGATACCGAATTAAATACTTTCAGTGATTCCTAACAAGATTGCCATTAACAAAGTCAGCTGGACTGTTATGAGTTTAAATCTTTTGAATTTCTTTTTTTTTTAAAGATTTTATTTATTTATTTGACAGAGAGAGAGAATTCACAAGTAGGCAGAGGGGCAGGCGGGGTGGGGGGAAGCAGGCTCCCTGCCAAGCAGAGACCCCTACCTGGGGCTGGATCCCAGGACCCTGAGGTCATGACCTGAGCCAAAGGCAGAGGCTTTAACCCACTGAGCCTCCCAGGTGCCCCTAAATCTTTTGGATTTTTGAGATCATTGGAGAGTGTGTATTTTGAATCTAATAGCTTTCTCTATAACCCAGAGATGTAAAATTATTTCAGACTGTAAATTATTAGTCAGTATAGCCTATAGTGCAGTCAAAATGTTGTCTTTTGCAATGCAGGAAGTTCTCACTTTGCACAGAGGTGGAAGGCTGTGAAAATAACCATTCAAGCTGAAACCTTGCAGTAGTCTTAATAATCAATGGGGGAGGGGCACCTAGGTGGCTCAGTCAGTTAAGCATCTGCCATAGAGCCCCCCATGGGCCAACTCTCTGCTCAGCGGGGAGCCTGCATCTCCCTCTCCTTCTCCCTCTCCCTCTTCTACTGCCCCTGCTTGTGCTCTCTTTCTTTTTTTAAGATTTTATTTATTTATTCGAGAGAGAGAGATCACAAGTTGGCAGAGAGGCAGGCAGAGAGAGAGGGGGAAGCAGGCTTTCTGCTCGGCAGAGAGCCTGATGCGGGGTTCAATCCCAGGACCCTGAGATCATGACCTGAGCCGAAGGCAGAGGCTTTAACCCACTGAGCCACCCAGGGGTCCCTGCTTGTGCTCTCTTTCTCTCCAATAAATAAATGCCATCTTTTAAAAAATAATAATCAATGAGGGAAAACTATGATAGTTCTGTCCGAAAGTCTTTAAAACCTTTTTTAAAACATTAAATACTCTTAGGGTTGGTTATAAGTGTATAGGGAAAGGGAAAAATAGTAAAACTAATATTCATCTAGTTTGCTGTCATTGTAGACAGTTAGGAACATCAAGAATTAAAGTGGGCTGGGGTGCCTGGGTGGCTCAGTGGGTTAAAGCCTCTGTCTTCAGCTCAGGTCATGATCTCAGGGTCCTGAGATTGAGCCCCACATCGGGCTCTCTGCTCAGCAGGGAGCCTGTTTCCCCCTTTCTCTGCCTGCCTCTCTGCCTACTTGTGATCTCTCTCTGTATCAAATAAATCAAGTCTTTAAAAAAAAAAAGAATTAAAGTGGGCTTTTTGTAAAGAAAAAAAGTTATCAAGATTAGTTTGAAAGTACTTGCCTTCTTTTCATCATGTAAATCATAATTCAGAGCGAACATCTTTCGTATGCATCAGTGAATTGTCTTTTTAAGCTTAAAGAGGCTTCCAAACTACTATCCTTTGTGCTTTCAGTGTCATGAAACATCCCTGAGAGTTCCTTTAATGTGAAGTTTATTACCAGCCTCACTTCGTCTAAGACATCTTCATCCTTTTCATTACAACCACTTTCCTCATTTATGTCAACAAGCTTGCCACTAAGTCCTCTGGCAGTGTGTGTATGGTCCCTTGAAGAGTGGCAGGCAGGATCCCCACAGTCAGCTGCTTCTTCTGTAACTCACTCCCATTACGTTTGTCCAGGCCTTACAACATTGCACAGTGTGGTAAAAGCTTCAGCTGTAATGCACGCATAGCACTTGCCGGGACTTCTTGCCATGATGCTTGCATATTTTCATTTGTACTCTTTATACCATATTTCTTCCACAACTCAGCTAAAGAAATTGTATGATCTCCAGCTATAGCATTGATTGCCTATTCCAAACTCTGTGTAAGATAACAGGCTTTCAGAGTTGAAATATCTCCTGGGTTATCTCCTAAAATATCTCCTGAAATAACCCCTGGCAGGGTTAATGAAGTTGTTTAAGTTTTCACATTTTCATTTAAATCACCAAGAGAATTAGGGAGACCAAGAGCATTTTCCGACAGTAATAGTGCTATAAACATTAAATTAGTGCACCTATAATGTCTCTCTACTGATTGACAAGAAGGCAAAACAACTGCATGATGTACTATTTGTGGTGTGAACCGAATGACAGATGTTTAGGGACAAATCACTGACAGCCTTAGAAGGAAGGAATGTGACGAGTCACTGATCTTGATGTGCATCTGTTATTTACATTGTGATTTGTGGGCCCAAGAGCAAAGTTTATGTTTTATGCAGGTACTCACAGTTAATACACTGAAGTTTGAGTCTTGATGATGGGGGAATAAGGTTATCTAATGAAACTATGATGACTGAAATGTGTTCATATCAGAACTATGCAAAATAAGGGCTGCTTTACTGGGACTCAAGACTAACCTCAAAACATGTTTTTATTTTTAAAAATTTTTTATAAAAGAAAGGAAAAATATTATATTTTATTTTAATAAATATAAATATAAAATATTATATTTTGAACTGTTTACATCTTTGACTTCTACATCTTCTTCTTTAAGTCTCTGAACATACATCTGAAATTTTTATTTTTAAAAGTCTCCAGTACTTTTAGGACCACTTGCTGAGTACATAATCTTAAACCATTGACAAATGTTTTATTCAATTCTACCAAATTTATTAAGTACACTCTATATGTAAGGCACTGGGCTAGACTTTTTTCTAAGAAACTATTACTGGGTTTCACACATACATTGATTCCTGCCCCAGCCAACACACACACATACACACACACACACACACACACACACACACACACATACACAGCCATACATCCCTGGCACCCAGCAATATACCCACCCCTACATATGGGGGCGTCAAAGGATTTAGAAATGAACTTATCAGGGTTCACTAATACAAAGAGAAAATATTTCCTGAGCATGTATTTTATGGCAGGTCTTGTGCTAAATTCTTAAAAGTATTTCATGGGGCCCCTGGGTGGCGCAGTTGGTTGAGCGACTGCCTTCGGCTCAGGTCATGATTCCGGAGTCCCGGGATCGAGTCCCACATCGTGCTCCCAGCTCCATGGGGAGTCCGCTTCTCACTCTGACCTTCTCCCTTCTCATGCTCTCTCTCACTCTCTCTCTCTTTCCTAATAAATAAATAAATAAAATCTTTAAAAAAAAAGTATTTCATAAAATACACAGAACAATTACATGAGGCAGGAATTATTAGTATCCTCATTGCAGTTGTGAAGAAACTAAGTCTCAGAGAAAAAAAGCTACATGCCTTGTCTATGTAAAAGGACAATTGTTCACTAAAGCAGCATTTGCTTAGGAGATATTATTCAAAGCTGAATGCCGTGTTTCACTGCATCTGGTTCTAACCAGCTGAAGATGGTAAGGACCAGGAACCATGAGTTACCTTAGTCAGGGTCAGACTCGACCTATCAAAATTATTCCTTCCTGTCCCGTGGTTAATGGGACTTGCTTTACTTAATTGTACACAGACTTGTGAACTCCTTTCACCCTCTCCATAATGCAAATGTTTAATCTTTAATGGACATATTCCACTGTGACCACCCCCTTTTGGCACTGACTTTTCCCTGTCAGAGCACCACTCAGTGAATTTCTTCCCTGGTATGTTCCTTTACCAGGCAGGTAAATAAAATCAGCTTCGGTTGTTGAGCTGTGGTCATTGTTTTATTGTTTGATACCCAAGATAACGCATCTGGTAAATGACAGAGCTAGAGCACAAATCCATTCTGACTGACTTAAAACCCATATGCTTAATTTTGTTGTTTACTCATTAACTAAATGGTGGGAATAAATTGCATTCCAGCCAGCTAGTTCCAAGATGGAAAAAAAGGAAGCTGATTCTACAACTCTAATTCCCACTAACTAATTCATTCTTCCCTTTACAACAGCAAGATCATCACACTTGGGGGTTCCTTCCTATTACAGTAATAACCATAATATGAATAGTAATAACAGTGTAATAATATTAACAACAACATCATGACAACTTAAGTACAGATAGTGCTCCCTCCATGACAGGCTGTCTTTCTTTCCCAACTATCTCAAACCAGATATTGAGATGTCTTGTTCCCTGGTGATAACATGAATGTGCATTTATACAATTTCTGTTTGTAGATCTGGGTTAAAACTGGCTGTACATGGAGTAGTAGGGATTATGACAAGCTAAAGAACTGTGTCAATGTGAAGGCAACAGCCATTACTCTGTTTCTCTTGCTTGTCATGGAAGAATACCAGCCCAGGATTGCCAAGTTTCCCTCTCTCAAGAGGCACCAAAAGTCCGAGTCATTATGTTGAGTTTACCACTTTTTAAAATACTGTGTAGGGATGCCTGGCTGGTTTAGTAGGTTAAGCATCTGACCCTTGGTTTCAGCTCAGGTCATGATCTCGGGCGTTGTGAGGTTGCGCCCCGCATCAGGCTCTGCTGCTCAGTGGAGAGTCTGTTTGAGATTCCCTCCATTTGCTCCTCCCCACCACTGTCTCTCTCTCTCAAATTAATAAATCTTTAAAAAAAATTTAAAATAATAAAATAAAATGCTATGTAAACCAAACCAAACATATCTGCCGGCTGAAATGAGCCCTCTCCAGTTGAAATGAGCCCTATCCGTAGCCTCAGCTACAGATGCGCTGGGTAAGAGGCATGAAAATGCAGTAGAGGCACACTGTGTGCATTTTGGGTCCCAGCTTTCCTACTTTGTGTGCCTCGGGCAAGTTATTTAGCTTCTACAGGCCTCAATTTCCTTATCTGTAAAATGGGTTTAAAAATAGTGACTATCTTATAGAGTTGTTATAAGGTAAAGGTTAGTTATTTTTATCTTTAAAATGCTTAGTAAAATACCTAAAATTTAACCAATGATTTGTTGTTAATGTATTGCTCCCTTTATCCTCCCTTTTGTGGACCTGCCCTCTACACACTTCTGCCCTTCCAGTTATATGCATCCACTCCAAGAATATGCATTATGAAAATGAGGCTATAACTGACACTTTTGTTGTATTAAAACAAACAAACAAAACCTTGTGTCATTTTCAATGACTCAGTTAAATGGCAGAGGGATTTAGAAAGGGGAAAAGTATGCCATATTTATTTCACTAAATTGAATCACTCATTAAATGGTATTGAACCACTTGACTAAACTGATAAAATAATTTATGATACTATTGTCACTAGATGAATAAGGTTTTTTGTTCAGTGACCTTGGATATGTGGCTTTTTTTCTTTCTTTCTTTTTTTTTAAATTTTTTATTAACATATATTATTTGCCCCAGGGTACATGTCTGTGAATCATCAGGCTTACACATTTCACAGCATTCGACAGGATATGTGGCTTTTAAAAGCTCTTTTGCCATTTTATCTTTTAAAATGTCTAACTAATGTATTTAAATTTTCAGTTTATCTTTGCTGGAAGAATTTGACTGTAGCTGTAATGAACTGGAGTCTCTACCTTCTACTATTGGCTACCTTCATAGTCTTCGAACATTAGCAGTCGATGAGAATTTCCTTCCAGAATTACCTCGAGAGGTAAGGAATAAACTTGTTTCTGTTAATTAACTTTTAATGAATATATTTTGGGATTAAGACTCAACAGGTGCTATGGTAATGTAGATTCATGAGTTGAGCTGTCAGTTTATATAGGAATTATCTGTATCTGTATGTGTTAATTATTTTTTTAAATAATAAGTGATAAGTTCTTACATTTGACCCAGAAAATCCATTTGACTTAAACATTAATTGCAAAGAAAAGTAATAAAATATTGTTAACTTAATAGGATATATTAAGTTAATGCTAAGGAATACAATTTTAAATAATTTAATTTAAATATTTCACTTTTAAGAACAGTAATAAGACATTCTGAGTTAATTACATTTCCATTTCTGAAGTGAAAGATTTTTAATGTAAATAACTTTTTTAAAGTATCATGTGGCGTGATATTATTTTTATTTTAGAATTCACCAATAGATTCTGTTAGTTTTTATTTCTAAGTGGGATTTTTATTTATTAATGTCAAGGAAAAAGTGTGAAGTATATTTTCAATTTAATATTTTCTACTAAACACTTCCATAATAAAGGAACAATAGTCAATATGTCATTATTTTAGAGCCAAAAGTTATGAATAAACATGACAAGTATCATTGTAACATAAAATAAAACTAACTTGGCCATGGAAATGTCAACAGTATTTTATCTTTTGTGAATGAGTGAGTGATCTTTTAGAATCATAGATATATTAGGACTCACTTGGTTGTACTGTAAAAACCATGTTATTAATGAAAACAATGAAGCTAATGAGCATTCTAATAATAAAATTATAAAGAAAATTCTTCCTAATATGCAAAAGAAGATGAGATACATGTTGTCTTAACATCAAAAGGAATATATATAATATATACATATATTTTAAAGAAAGATTATAAAAAATAAAGCATATTAAAAGACATATTAAAAGATTCTTATAAGTAAAAGAAAAAGTGGTAAGGAGATCTGTAAATTAATTTATTTTAATATTAAAAATTAATATAAAAATGGTTTACTGTTTATTTCTTTAATTATTTTCTTTTGTTACCCATAGATTGGAAGCTGTAAGAATGTAACAGTTATGTCCCTACGTTCCAATAAACTGGAATTTCTTCCTGAAGAGATTGGACAGATGCAGAAGCTAAGAGTCTTAAATTTGAGTGACAACAGGTATTTCTGCAACATTTCAAAATCATGTTAGTCATTTACTGAAAGCAAATTATTGTTCCTTGTTAATGAGTTTAGAAACATTTTCTGTGTCTTAAGAAGTATGTGGATGCAAATCAATGTTTTATTGAGAAAATGGCAGAAGCTAAATTATTTATAAACTGATATTTCTAAATTTTATATTTGAGTAAATTCAGATCATATATTATGTTTTATGTTTAAATTATATAAAATTTATACACCCAAATTTACCTACCAAAACCCTCTTATATGCAGAAAGCATAATATTATGAACACCTGAAAAAGCTTAAATAAAAAGCTATAAATTGTATTAATTAAAAACATGTATTAAGTATGAATGTATGGATGTATATGTTTTCATGTACACATTTATGTCACCAGTAAATTAACTGGGCAATGAATGTGCTGTCAATACCACCAGAATGCCAGTAAGAATATTGCCAATTAGCTAATATTCAAAAATCATAAAATTTGTACATCATTGTAAGGACAACCAAATGGTTATTTAGTCATGTTCAGAGTAGGGGAAAAAAAAAACAAAATGAAAAGATAGTGCCCTTATTGTGACAAAGGTGTTATAGTGGTGGATAGGCAAAAAGAAAAAGCAAAACTGAATTCATCTTTGTTTCCACAGTTGTTCTCAAATAGGGGAGTAAAAAAGTATATATTGACTGAAGATAACTGCTAAGTAGACAAAGTAATTACAGAATAGAATGTATGAACTCTGTTTTAAGTAAGTTTCAGTCAGACAAATGATAGAATGAGAAACTGAGAGATTGCAACAAAACTTTCAAAGATAACTTTTATGGAATCATTAAGAATATTCAGATCTATAAGTTTCAAGATAAGTGTATGAGTTCTAATTTGTTTGTTTAAGACAAATCATAATAATAATGTGATTTTTAAAAATGATTTTATTTATTTAATTGACAGAGAAAGATCACAAGTAGGCAAAGAGGCAGGCAGAGAGAGAGAGGGAAGCAGGCTCCCTGCTGAGCAGAGAGCCTGATGTGGGGCTCTATCCCAGGACCTTGAGATCATGACCTGAGCCGAAGGCAGAGGCTTTAACCCACCGAGCCACCCAGGCGCCCCAATAATGTGATTTTCAAAAACTATTCACTTAGTAATTCAATAAAATTCGCATGTAAGAGAATTAAACATTTTATTAAAAGTTTTTAAAGTCATTTTTAAACGTTTTTAAAATCAAAATGACAAGGAAGCTTCATAGCTTGGTAAAACAAGAGTAAGTCATATCAAACCAAACTCATCTCCTGTTTTGACTGGGTTAGCAGACAGGAAAATGAGGGAAATGCATTGAATGTTGCTGACTCTCACCAAAAAATTTTTAAAATGTGCTAATTAATATTCTTATGAATAAGATTAGGAAATATGGTCATGGAGAAATCATAAGAGATGGATTCTCAGTAGATTCCATTACAATCCCCAATAGAACTGAGCTCCATTACTGTTAACCTGGAGGGGAGTTTTCATGATGAGTTATAGAAGCCTCTTAAATTCTTAGTCCACTCAGCTTTTATTAATAATCTGCATGATCATATAGAAAACATGCTTATCAAATATTTAAAATGACCCATAATTAAAAGTACTCCAAGTGAAGTTATTTTTTGCTACTTTTTCTGAAGTACAATTAACATACAGTATTACATTAGTATCAGGTATACAATATATTGATTCAATAATTCCATACATTACTTGGTTCTCATCACTATAAATATACTCTTAATTTCCTTTATGTATTTCACCCATCCCCTCACCCACCTCTCCTCTGGCAGCCACAAGTTTGGTCTCTGTATTTAAAAGTTTTTTTTTTAATTTGTTTCTTTTTTCCTTTGTTTGGTTTGTTTCTAAAATTCCACACATGTTTGGAATCATACGGTATTTGTCTTTATTTGTGTAACTTATTTCACTTAACATTATACTCTCTAGGTCCATCCTTGTGGGACCTGGCAAACATCAAGATCTCATTCTTTTATGTGGTTGAGTAATGTTCCATCATATATATATATATATATATATATACACACACACACACACATATATATATATACACATTCCATTGTATCCAGAATGTATATATATCCAAAATGTATCCAGAATGTTATATATATCCAGACGATATATCTCCTTTATTACATCATATTTATCCATTAATCTACAGATAGACACTTGGGTTGTTTCCATATCTTGGTTATTGTAAATAAGGCCACAATAAAAATAGAGGTACATATATCTTTTTTAATTAGAGTTCTAATTTTCTTTGGGTAGATACCCAGTGGAATTACCAGATCATTCGGTATATCTATTTTCAATTTTTTAAGGAACCTTCATACTGTTTTCCACAGCAGCTGCACCAGTTCTCATTCCTACAAACAGTGCAGCAGGGTTCCTTTTTCTTCATATCCTCACCAACTCTGGTTATTTCTTGTCTTTTTGATTCTAGCCATTCTGACAGGTATGAGGTAATATCTCATTGTGGTTTTAATGTGCATTCCCTGATGATAAATGATATTGAGCATCTTTTCATATGTCTGTTGGCACTTTGTATGTCTTCTTTGTAAAAAAAAAAAAAATGATGATTCAGGTCCTCTGCCCATTTTTTAATTGGCTTATTTGTTTTTTTGGTGTTGTGTAAGTTCTTTATATATTTGGATATTAACCCCTTATCAGGTATATCATTTGCTGATATCTTCTCCCATTCAGTAGGTTGCTTTTTTGTTTTGTTGATGGTTTCCTTCACTGTGCAAAAGTTTTTTTATTTTGGTGTAGTCCCAATAGTTTAATTTTGTTTTTGTTTCCCTTGCCTGAGGAGAATATTTAGAAAAATGTTTCTACAGCCGATGTCAAGGAAATTACTGCTTGTTTTCTTCTAGGAGGTTTATAGTTTCAGGCCTCACATTTAAGTCTTTGATCCATTTTGAGTTCATTTTTGGGTATGGTGTAAGAAAGTAGAATGGCTACTAATGAAGTTATTTATTTAAAAAATAAAAGATACTTCAGTAACTTCCATGGGACAAACATATTGCTAGATGCTAGGGTAAAAGATATGAGTAAGACATTGAGAATCTCACAATATCAGGAACTTAAAATACTTTGTTAGGCCAGTTATATTAGCTAAATTTTTCTCCTGGTATAGTGACTAGAACATAGTGTAGAGCCAAATTAATATTTTTTAATTAGTGAATTAATTCATGAATCTTAGCCTGAGTTAAAATCATTATTCAGCCAAAGCTGAGGCCAAAATTGAACACTACTATCAGAGAAAGAACTACCTGGATAAAAGACTAAATATGAAATGTTATTCAAATGTCTTGACTATCACAATTTCATATTTATAATAGAATCGATTTTAAAAGTTTGGTATAGTTTAGGAACAATTATTCCTTTGCACTGTCAATTGCAAGATGGCTCCTATGGTCAATTTATTGCACATTTGTGATATTAAACAGAGACTTACTTTTTTTCTTTTTTTTTTTAAGATTTTATTTATTTATTTATTTGACAGAGAGAAAGAGATCACAAGTAGGCAGAGAGGCAGGCAGAGGGAGAATCAGGTTCCCTGCTGTGCAGAGAGCCTGATGCGGGGCTCAATCCCAGGACCTTGAGATCATGACCAGGGCTCAATCCCAGGACCTTGAGATCATGACCTGAGCCTAAGGCAGAGGCTTTACCCACTGAGCCATCCAGGCACCCCAACAGAGGCTCACTTTCAATGCAGGTTACTAGAAGTGCAAGGAGAAATGAGTGTAACTCATCCTTCTCTTCTGTAGAGGTCCCTGTCATATAATTTTGATATGGCAGAATTTATATTTTGCTCTTAATTCATTTCCATATGATGTGAGAAATTCTTCCTGTAAGACCTTACTTCATAATTCCTGGCTTAAAGGAAATTAAATAACTAAAAACTACAAACAGTTTTTATGTAATTTGCTTTCATGTTACAAACACTAATATAACAAATTATTCTATAAAAAGAATTTTGATATAAGGTAGTCTCTGTTACTCTCTCTATTCTTATAAATGTTTTATAAATATTTATGAGATCAGAGAGGTTATTATATTTTTCCCAAAGTTTTCTGGTAATACACACTGTTGATATTTGTATTGGCTGCCAATATCTTTTCACATTTATTAAATCATTTGAAAATGTTTAACTGCTTTTACATATCAAACTACTTCCATAATCTTTATTAATTATTGTAACATTTTCCATTTCTCTTATCAAAATATATGTACTCATCAGTTGGCAGAAAGAGTTACAATGTATTAAAGATGAGGAAAATTTTTTTTTCAAGATGAGGAAATTTTTATCCCAACTTCTCTCTAAAATGTGTATCTATATTCAAAAGTGAACATGCATAAATTAATAATAAATCCATCAGCATGCCTTGATTGTATTAGCACTTTACTGAGTAGCTATTATGGTAACCTATGTAATCACAATTCATTCATTCATCATGCACACTTTCAGGGATATCAGATACTATGTGTAAGTAGGCATTTGGCGATTTGGTCCTTCAAAGGCTGAAGCCAAAACTAGATCATTTCAATTGAATACCAAAGCTGATGCCAAACTTTAGGTACTTCAAAATGCATTTTTTAAGATTCTCTCTTGGAATATTTACTACACAATATTCAACGGGTGAGAGAACAAAAAGACACACTTTCGGGAGTCAACATAACATTGGGAGCTATAGATACCTTTTGTAGTGTGACAGACATGACCTCTTCCCATCATGGAGGCAACAGTTTTGTGGGGCTAGCAGCCAGTAAAAAAGTAATCACAAAAATAAATATATAAGTACAAAACATGGTATGTTCCATCAAAGAAAATATGCGGTGCTTTGAGACTACATTGGGGAAAGTACTTTAAATGAAGAATCAGGAAAAGCCTCTTTGAGAAAATTACATTTAAGCTGAGAGCGAAAAGACATGTGGGATTTAGTTTAGGGAACTTGGGAATAAAGAATATTCCAGATAGAGAATATTCCATTCCAGAGGGAATATTCCAGAAAGAATATCCCAGGCCAGTATGGTTAGTCCTCATACTGGCCTGATGGAATGCTCGTCAGTGGCACAGGGAAGACTAAGTCAGGAAAAGAGTTGCAGAAGTTTCTGAAGAGATCTAAGGGGCCAGATCTTGTAAGGTTTGACAAGGCATGTTAACAATTTTGGGTTTTATCCTAGATAGGATAAGAAGCATTTGAAGGGTTGTAAGCAGGAAATTTTCACTTTTTAAAGATTGCTCAGGATAATGAAATAAGTAAGTTATGTTACTTTAAATAATTCTTCATAAAAATGAACTATATCCATCTTCACCCATGCTATTAGAATTTTCTTATTTTTGCAGATTGAAGAATTTACCATTCTCATTTACTAAACTGAAAGAGCTTGCAGCTTTGTGGCTTTCCGACAATCAGGTAAAAACTTTTATTAACCTGATTTATTTTATTTATTAAGATAAACTATAATTGAAACTTGGAATTACTAACTTATTCCCAATAGATACCCTTGACAAGTACTACAAAATATAGATTATCTTCTAGAAGAGAGATCTTTGTAATGATAGCATTTCAAGTATGGTATTACAAACTTGTAATACCAATATTGTCTGTTGCCACAGACAATGCAGTACTATAATCCCCATCCTCTTTAAATACTTTGATGTAGCATCTACTTCATTCTCAGAGATCTAATACACAAAATGATCATTTTCATACCTTTTTATTTCTAGATAGTACATATGCGTCCTTAAGGGACACTCTTTAATTATATCTCTGAAGGTAAAGAATAAGAAATCATTAACACAGTCCCCACAGAGGGAATTATCCTACATGTTCCTTTTTTTTCATACTTTTAATTATTATCAACTTAAGTCTAAAACATTATACAAGAAGTTTTCAGATAGTTTTTGCAATTATTATCAGTGCTTTCTGTAAAATTGATTTATATTATTTTTGTGCTCATGAAAGTAGATTATAATTGAATCAGTAACTGTTAATGAATAACTTTAATAAGGAAAATAATAAGAAACAGTTGAAGACATCTGATTTGCCACCAGAAAAAAATTGGTAATACACAATTTTGACATTGTTTATTAGTATTTTCTACTTTTTTCTTATAATCCTAAAATTCTGAATTCCTATCCCCAAATATGAATGGCCAAATGAAAACAAATCATCTTGAATTTCATTTATCATTATTTCCTGAGCATAAAAGCAGCATTATTGGTAAATGAATTGTTCAGATTCCTAGATATTGGGCTATTTCTGTGAAAAAATAAAATAAATCTCTACAAAATGTAAGTGCTAGAATGTTTGTGTTCCTATAGTCATTATAGCACTTACTTCCATCTGCTGAGTAAAAAAATTAGATTGTCATTCAAATTCAAATCTTATCAATGAACTATAGATTTTTCAAGGCATTAATGTATCATTATAAATAAATCATTTCTGGATTCAATGTGAGCTATGCTAATAGAACAGTCAGTGCTACAGTCTTGCATTGTGAAAAAACATCCAATAATATCATGATTTATTATTCTTGTGGGAGATTAAACTGAACAGTGACTGCATGATTTAACTTTTATTTAGAACAGTGATTTAATGTGTTTCTGACTCAGTTTCATGAGGCAAATTGGTATCCCAAATCCACTTTGTGCTTCACTCCTATTGATAAATGTCATGAAATAAGTGGATTTGTTTAAACATTAAATATCATCATTTCCAATATATTTATATATATAGTATATTTATATGTATAGTATATGATATCAGAGTTCTAAAACACCCTTCAGAAATAGTATTTCTAAAATCAAATTAATAATAAAGAATGGAATCTTACTATCCATAAAAAATATATTGTTGATATAGCAGATACAAAAAGTACAGCTCTGTTTAGTTTTACATAGACTCTGTCTTTGGTTACAAAAATCTCTCTTAAAAAATGCTTATGTTTTAACCTAATTATATTCATGGATGATCTTGCAATAGCATGACTTTGATAGCAATTTCCATTTGTCTTTTTAGGGCAACAGCTTGTGAAAATGAATGAGCATATAAAACCATACCAAAAGCTTACTTAGTTGAATCAATTTAATACATCTTGGTCTCTTTAAGATTAAAACTGACATTACCAGTGAAGATGAATAGGTTTTGTAAAATAGTATACTAGAGAAAAAGAAGCTTTCAGTATAAAGACCTTAGAATTTGAGAATATTCCTGAGCAGTAGTCTTATTGTATGAAATCCTTTCTTATTTCATTACCTTTTACCTTGCCTTTCTTTTAATTGTTCATTCAACTCAGTGAGGCTGGACTATTAACCATTATCTTCTATAAAAGTAATATTCTTCATATTTGCTATCTTATTAATCTAATTTATATGTTCTTTGTTTCTAGTCCAAAGCCCTTATCCCTTTACAAACCGAAGCCCATCCAGAAACAAAGCAACGAGTATTGACTAACTACATGTTTCCCCAGCAGCCTCGTGGTGATGAAGGTAAATTATCAGTAAAAATTTCCCCTATGCTTACATGATTATGGATAAAAGAGATTAATTTTATTCTGATCTCTGGCCAGGAATCCTGGCCGATGGGCAAGCTATAAAAGTAATTACATGACACATATAAATCATCCAGGGGTTAACCCTAAGCATGAATCTTATCTTCCATAAGTGGCAAGGAAGAAGGAACTTTCACTATTTGCAGATGACATGATACCCTATATAGAAAACTTTTGAAAGACTCCACCAAAAAACTGCTAGAAATGATAAATGAATTCAGTAAAGTTGCAGGATACAAAATCAACATCGACTATATTATTTTAAATAAGATTCCAAAAATGTAAATCTCCCTCTTCGTATCTTACATGAAAATGTTGATTTCTAGGAATAACTTCCCTTGGTGGATTGCAAGGCATAGGTGTAGGTCACTAAATGTAGTATTCAGCTAACTGAAATAAGCTAAGAGTCGACCTTCAAGAAGGTTCAATGAACTGTTTTATTTTCTGTGTTCACCAATTTCATGAACACAATTTAAATTTTGTCCAGTGATCCCAGGCCCCAAATTATTTCATGTTAAGAGTCAACCATAAAGAGATGACTTGAAAATAATGACCATTCTTTCTCTTTCTAGTTGAATTTCTCTAAATGATGTCAGTAGCTCTGATAGGAATACTTGTTGGAAGCCTAAACCTTTTTTAAAATTAAACCACCTATACTTTATGGTGACAAATTTTATAAAATTTTTAAAGAGGTTTGTCCTTTACCATTTGGAACTCCAAATAGGTTCCTTAGCCCAAGCCAGAACAAGCAGCCACGCATATTTTCTAGAGTCTTACACTAATGGTAATTCTTAGAAGAGTAAACCCACTTTAATATATCCATGTATTAAGTCCACCCAGTTTACTTGAATGATAGCAACTTTTAAAAGCAACTGTTTATGGATCTATTTTCAGGGATGATTATAATAAACATGTTTAGTCTTTAACTTTTAAATATAAGTGAATCATTTGGGATACTTTAGAATATTTAATTCAAATTTTGACTTACAAAAGTAGGGAAAGAATAGATTGTTTTCATATTTTTTTCAGTCTTCAGTAAAACTGATCTTTTGAATTTATACAAGAGAAGTCACCATGTTTGCATATGCTATAAGAAAAACCTTAAGTAAGGATTTTTATTCAGGCGACTTTACTTATATTTTCATATTAGTAGCCCTAGATATCCAAAATATTTTATTTCAAAAAAATGTAGGGAAAAGTGGAAAGAGTCTCAGTTCCTGGTCATTTCTGAGATACAGTCTTGTAGATTAAGTCCCTCATTTATTGCAGGGAATGAGGTAGATGTAGGCAGGCAAGGCATGATATTAAGGAATTAGCCTGATTTATGTTTTGCTCTGTTTTCCTCTGAGGAAAGAAGAGTAGTAATAGGAAAATTTTCTTGAACTTTAAGTCACCCATTGGCTTTTCAGGCAGAAATAGAATAAATGAATTTTCATAATCCCTTGCAATAAAAAAAGGAACTACATGATAAAGATCATCTTTTGGGAAAGAATTTAGCCTAAACTAAGTACTTGTATTGTGTTTTCATGTGATCTTCACAATTAATGTTGGTAAGGAAGATATTACTATTAGCCTACATTTTGATAAAAATTAAAGGTTTATAAACCACTTGTTTTCCTTGCTAATTTGAGACATATTTAGACTTGTTTTGAGACTGTAATCTTAAAGGTACCCTAAAAACAAGCTCCCCTCCATTAGCCCACAACCACATACACACACCAAAAAGAAAAGCTTGCAATCTCACACATTTTACCGAAAAGCCAATGTTATGTAGTATCTTTTATAAAATCCTGATAGAGTTTAGTGGCTACAAATATGGGTAAGGGCTCTGTAATCACACAGACATGGAATAGAATCCTGCATTGACCCAGAGAAGCTGTACAACCTTGAGCAAATCTCTTAAAATTCAGCTAGAGTTTTCTCATTAACAAACAGGATATATTAGTGCTACCACTGGTGTGCTAGTGTGAAGATTTTAAAAAATAATATTTTTAAAATGTATAGTCCACCTCTCATTATTATTATTGCTATCCTTTGGAGAGCCCATTTTCCACACTAGAAAACTTCCTAATTCCAGTATATAATTAATATGTACTTAGGAAAGCTGAATTTGAATTAAGATATAAAAAAACATGTAACAAGTATCCAGGGAATTTTATTCCCTCTCTTCTCTTTCTTCTTTCTTCCTTTATTTCCTTCTTTCTTTCTCTTTATTTCCCCCCTCTTTTAAATTTTTGTACTCGTTTGTAGTACCTATTGCCATTTTTTTGCATAGTGTACTAAGCTCTATTAATAACACTTCATGTAAAAAAAAAGCAATAATACTTTGGAATCTAACTGTAGATTTCCAGTCAGACAGTGACAGCTTTAACCCTACACTGTGGGAAGAGCAGAGACAACAACGCATGACTGTTGCCTTTGAATTTGAAGAAAAAAAGGAAGATGACGAAAATGCTGGGAAAGTTAAGGTGAAACTTTTCATTTTGTTTCTTCTTTCCTCTCATTATTTTTGTTTGCTCATTGTTATTATTAAAATAGACTTTGGGACAAATTAAGTGACCTCTGCTTGAAGGTCAGATACATCTTTGCATCTCCTTCATTAGAGCAGGATGGTAATTTGAGAAGCATCACGTCCTTCAGAATGAGACTCATGTCCCGATTCTGACTGAGCAAATTTGATATACCTCCCCATCTTACAGAGTGACGCCATGAAAGAGATTCAAGGTGAGAGAGAATCAAAATAAACAAATCTGAGTGATAGGCTTTACTCAAGTCCCTTATAACATTTTTGAAACACTGAAATGGTTTTCTTTTAATCACCAAGCAAGGCACCAGGCAAGCCGTATGAGACCAAAGTATACATTTATGGAAGAGCCAATGGATTAATATGTTATATTGGCTTTAAAATCTCTAAAAGATTTTCTGTCTCTGGGGTGTCTGAGAAGAATTTATGAGTTTTCTTAAATGAGAAAACAAGTTTTAAAAGAGGCAAGTGCCTAATAGCAGGAGGTATTCAGTTTTTTCACTTCCCATATCTTTTTAAAAATCCTTTATTGGTACTAATCTAAGTCAGGCAACAAAGTAGAATTTTAAAATCTATTTTTTCATTATTTAAATTTGAAGTATCAGAAGAGATTTTATCAACATCAGATCTTCATATTATCATCATGGCAACATCTTGAATCTCTAATCTTTTATAATAATATTTGTTTACTTTTTCCATCATGAATACTAACAGTTCTCCTCTGAGTGACTAATTGCCTAAATAATTGTATGTGCATCCTATTAATAGATCTAGATTGTGTAATGTGTTTTTTTCTGTCCCCTCGTTCCCACATTTTCTAAACTTTTTTCTTAAACCACCCTGGAACCTTACTAGATTCAGATAGTAAGGTAATTGACAAGGCTTACCTCTATATCATTGTGGAAAATCCAAAATGGGTTCCCAAATCAAAAATATAGTTTTGTTAATGATTTGGGTTTAAAAAAATGTTTCTGGATGCTTGGTTAGTGCTATCTAATAACCAAAGAAACATTTTTTTTTTAACTTGTGAATTTCTAGAAAAAGCAATGCCAAACCAAAAATAAACAAAGACCCTTATAGCATTTCAGTTCTTCTTTTAAGATTTCGTATGTTAAATCTAGAACCAATGGATGATGCATTCTATACTGGACCTCTGATTCATTCTTTTACCTCACTGAATGTCAAAAACTACATGCTTATTACTAAAAACCCATATTCAAAGGATCTAACAAGAAAATAGTATACTTATTATACTCTGGTATATGTATCAATGAAAACATAAAATGCAAACAGTTATTTAGAAGCCCTGTTTGTGTGTTATGTGGTCAGGTTTGTTTATAATCAGAGTAGGCTCATTATACTTTAGATTGAATTTTCCTTATGCTTAATTTATATTTGATTTATTTATATTTTGGTAAAACAATATTTGTTTCAAAGATCTCAAATACTTGGTTTTGACTAATTTGAATATTTCCAATGCCATTGGCTATTGGACAAATTAGAACACAAACAAACTTCTAAATAAATCATCATGGAAGCATGATGAATGGAATATACAGAAATCTTACACTAAATTAATCACACTTTTCTGGTTCATTACATATACATTAAATTTAGCACCATTTTACCTTTCATTTTCATAAAATTAAGAAAGGAACCACTGATTTATGCCATCAGCTTCCAAATGGCCTAGAGTATAATGCCCTACTTACAGAGCATATAGTGTAGTATGAATGCTGCATTGTGTGAAAAAACTGTGACCCATTAGCTTCATATGATATTGGTACTGTTTTATTACAGAGAGTTCAAACTAATTTCTGATGGTTGTTTTAAATGCATTACCCAGAGTGAAAAAAAATCAAGAGTAGAAAAATGATAAAGTGAAAGTATTGCTACAGTGCTCCTCTTTCTCCCAGAAAATGGAGATTCCTTCTCCCACAGGATCACTCCTGCCAAGCCCCCTGGGAAAGGGGCCAGCGTGGGATTACTCTCCAACCTGCCAGACTGTCTGGCGATTGCTGCACACCATGGGCCAGGTGTGATCAGCAGATCCAAGATATGCCCGTCCCCCAGAATGACCCACAGCTGGCATGGGGTTGTATAAGTGGCCTCCAGCAGGAAAGGAGCATGTGTACTCCATTGCCAGTTGCAGCACAATCCACCACTCTTCCCTCTCTAAGTGGCAGACAGGTAGGCCTAGGTGTTTGGGGTAGGAGAATCCCCCATGTAGAGGCAACCTTGGAACAGTGGTTTATGGGGTATGTTCTGCATGATTTGGGGTAACAAATGCTGATCCTGTAGAAACCATCCAATTGCCAATGTTTGACCTCAGTTTAAGTTTTTGTTCATTGACATTGGCAATGGGGTGGAGAGACCAAGTCAGAGGGGAGGGAACATCAATAATGAGGTGCCTAATGGTGGGATATATGGCATGGTTTTTGAGTTGGGTGCTTCATTTTTATTTGTTTTTATTTTTAAAGATTTTTTTTTTCTTTAAAGTGTGGGAATACCAATAGTTGGGCAGAATGTTGATGACATTATTGATAAAATCTAAATTGCCCCCACACATACACACATTTTTGTACTATCAATTCAGAAGGAGATTACATAATAAAACCTGATTCTTAAAATAGCATGAGATTTGAACTGAGATTTGTTGAGAGTGGACTTTGAGCACAAAGATGGACATCTGTTGAAAAGCATCAATTTCCCTCTAATTTGAAGGCACAGATGATGAGAATTCCTATAAGAGAAGATTGGTTGGGAGTTGTGGCAAATAGAGCTTCCTTATCTCAGTGGGTTGGGTGTTTAAAAGTTCAATGAAAAAAAAATGTCTTCATGGGATGTGAAAGGACACTACATTTTTGGTAAGCTTTACCATCCACATGTAATGGACTAGATTCTTATTCTGTGTCTTATATTCTTTCTGCAATATAAGGCCAGCTGAGAATCCTAACTAAAGCTCCTATAGGTTTCCTTTCCATGTAAATGTTCTGATTAATTCCCAGAATAAGATCCCTAATGATCAGTAATCAAAGCGTTAACTGTTACTTCTCTTACTGGAATTTACAGTCAAACCAAATTAGAATTTAATCATTATATTAAATTCTAATTCAAGATACTATCTCTAAATGTCCTAGCTATTAACACGAATTCTTTCTTCCATTGTTAAACTTTTGGGAGTCTCCAACATCTTGCAGCTGCTATTTGCATTTACTGCACTTTTTTTTAAGATCTGAGATATATAGAATGTTGTGAAACATTTATATTTTTCTAAAATTAAAATGAAGTAACATTGCAGTGAAAATATTGCATTTTAATAAAATGTATATGTAAAATGAACAAATACTTTATGGTGAGTGATATACACAACATTTTGATAAGAACAATTGACAGTTTTTTCCCGCCTATTTATATCATAAATGAATTTACATTACTTCTCCATTCCATATTAGAATGAGGGAATATTTCTAGCTTATGTATTTAGAAATATAAAGAATCTATTTTTATTTGGGCATAGCTGAACTATTTAAAAAATTGTATTTATGATCTTGTTTTTTCATTTCTGAAGCATTGCACAAGAGTTAAAAAAGTAGGAAGGCATAGGCAAAACAATCTGTAAAAGGGTATAAAATATGCTTTTACAGAGCTTACAAATATAACAATTATAAAATATTATCATTTCTTTTAAGAAGAAATTATAAATAGCTTTATGTTTTAAAAAATTGAAATTATCTTGTTATTTAAATCAATAAAATTTACATTTTAGACTTACACAGTCTTTTTACAAGTTTTTATGAATATGTGCTTTACTTATATCAGAGAATAGCCTTGAGCCAAGTAACACTTCTGTAGCATAAGCTTTGGAGTCAAAGACCTGAGTTTGGATTTGGGCATTGCTACCTAGAGCTTTATGACTTTGGGCAAGGAACTTATACTGCCTGAGCCTTATTCTCAGGGGAATAGGAACAGCTGCTACAATGGGTTATAAAATTTAAACTATGTTTAATTATAATTAATTATAAATATTTAATGAATGCTAATAATTATAATTATTTATTGTTTATATTCAAATCTATATGGTAAACAATAAAATAAGAATTATTTACTATATAAATAACTTCATAAATTAAATATTTTTATAAAACATTTTGCATGTGCCTGGCAGATGGCAGATACTGTATAAATGATAGTTGTTGCTATATACAATTTGAAAAAAGTCCAGTTACAGGTAGTATGGAGTTACATATATATAATATATATAGTAGAATTTAAACTGCCAAGAAAATTCAGATTTTAAAAATATATCTAAGTAAAATCTGATTTTTAAAAATAGTATCTAATCTCTGCATAGAATTTATACATTTTCAAAAGATTTTCACAGTTATTATCTCATTTTAGTTCTAGATTAACTAAAGATATTATCATTCCCATTTTACATGAGCAGAAACTGGACAGAAAAATTAGTGGCTGATAGCTTGTTGGGGTAAATCTGTGGCTTAAATTTAGGTCTTCTGACTCCAGGTCCATCAAGGTCCTGTAAATGGACCTAGTAAATGGAAAGCAAGGAGCTTATTATCTAGGTCGAACAAATCCAAGTTTGATAAAACCTGAAATTCTCACAATTTACAGAAGAGCCTCTTTAAGGAAAAGAATATGAAATAACCATGTAAATAAAAAAGTAAGGCCACCCTTTTTATTTGGAAAATAAAAGTAGGGCCCCCTCTTTTTAAATGGAAAGCGCATTTGCAGGTGACAGGCTCTAAGGCTTAAGCTTTATTAGCTTGACAAATCTGCTTCTGTTTCTAAATTTAAATATTTTTCAGACATAAAGTACCCAAACATATTATGATGATGAGACTACAATATCACATTAACTTGCTTATAAAATAACCAGAAAATATTGGCCCTGGGACCATTAGTAAATAGTCATCTAATTGTGTCAGATGAGACATAGCATCTACAAAAAATAGATTACATTATTCAATATGGAATTTAATTCAATTAAAGAACACTTCACTTTCTTTTTTGCTTTTGATTCAATTTAGAAGTGTAATTTTAGCAATGAGAGTTTTTTAAGGTACATAAAATTTTAATCTCTACATGAAATTATTTTTCATTCATATACCATTGGTAATTAAAAATTAAAAGAAGTTCTTAATTGGCATAATAGCCATACCACTCTACAATCTATCTATTTTTAAATGTAGTTTTTTGACTTTAGCCCTTTGCTATCAAGTACTTTTAAATGAGTTTAACAATACAATTTAAAATTAGATTTAATTTGTGATTAACATTTCTAATACCAACTTAAACAGCAGATCCAAGAATGCATGCATCCCAATGGATTTTGTCTAGCATGGATATCATTCTTTTTATGTTTATTTAAGAATGCATTATAAATTAAGTACCCTGAGGTATATTTATGTTACAAACAACTTATATTTTTTTTGAGAAGTCTAACTTTTTCTTGGGTTATATTTTTGTAGCTTTATTTCTATATATTAATTTCATTGTTCGGGAGTATAAAAGACTACAATATTTATACTAGCAAAATTATCTGGTTTTTCCTCAGCTTTCCAAAAATTTATTGGACAAATAATTTTGTATGTTTAACACTGAAAGGAGTGTTAGAAGTCATCAAGTGGAGTCCAATCCCGGTATTTGATATGGAAAATGAGCCACAAGGAAGAATAAATGTAACAAAGTTGGTGGATTTGCTAAAACTGCAGATGAGCAAAAGTGTTTGAATTCATATTTATAATCCTCAGATCTACACCACCATCATAGTTTCTTACATCCCATGAATTACATGGGTGTGGGTGGGTGGGTATGTATGTGCCCCCCCCCACTTTCTCCCTTCCTCTCATTCCCATTCCTTCCTTCTTCAGCTCTGCTTTCTTCTCCCTTCCTCTCAACCTACCTCCACACACACTTTCCACAGACACATACTCACCACAATCACATAAACCATTCCATTTTGTAAAGTTGGTTCTACTCAGATGCAAAAAGTCATGACTGTTGGAATAAGCCAGGACAAATAAATCTGCTCCTTGTTTTCCTTCCCACTCCTTTTTACTCAGCATAGATAATTTGTATTTATTCCAATTTAAGTATATTTTAAATATTCCAATGGGATTTTCTATATGGAAATGTCTTATATTTTCTCTCCCTAAATTAAATGTGAAGAATAATCATAAATATATTTGTTCCCTAAAGTCAGATCGATACAACAAAAATGAATTCAAGAGTGTTAATAAATATCTGGGTAATATAAACCAAAATTTACATGTTTATCTAGAATATCTTAGAAAATCTCCTCAATTTTTAAATTTCTTCTTATTTTAAGACATTACCTATAAAGCATGTTACTTTACTAGGGTAAAAGCTAAACATAAAAGTCACCCTGAAGCCTATTCTTTTTAGATATTCACAAGACCTAGCTCCCTGACCTTTTGATATAACATGCTAATTAACATAGAGCTAATGCATACTTGGTAGCAGATATTGTCTATTCCCCTTTTTTTAATCCATGATAAACTCTTCTTGTAAATATTTTGGGGTCTCCTCTTATCATCTATGTTGATATTCCAAAGATATCTTTAACATGAAAATAATTACTAATAAATAATTAAGATAGGGAAGGAACAGCTTCTAAAGTATAAAAACAGCTGATAGTAATGCTAAAAATCTTCAAATTACCAGTCGCTTATGTATTTGGCCTACTGCTATTTCAACCATCTGCAGGTTAGGTCTAAAAGATAGAATATAACCCAAAAATTGTTTTTAATCTAGAAGGTGGGCAGGGTGGGGAGAAGCCCCATGAGGGCAGAATGTGCAAAGAACACTATGTGCTCTACTTTACAATACATTTTCTCAGCCAGCTCAACACTCACTATATTGCATTTGGTTTTACTACTGCACATAAAATGGAGTAGTTTTGTGAACATGTTTGCCGAAGGTATTTTTATGTTAAATTTCTTTTTATAAACTTCTAGGTTGAAATAAACCTAAAACGATATCCAACTCCTTACCCAGAGGATTTAAAGAATATGGTAAAATCTGTACAAAATCTGGTGGGTAAGCCAAGCCATGGAGTGCGTGTTGAGAATTCAAATCCAACTGCTAACACGGAGCAAACTGTGAAAGAAAAATATGAACACAAGTGGCCTGTAGCCCCAAAGGAGATTACAGTGGAGGTATTTCAAGGTTATTGGTAATTGCCAGTGTGGTTTGGATTTTTTGGAATTACTAAATTATATGGGGTTTTTTGACTGATTAGATCTTCTCTGATAAGTGCATTTTTCCCCTAAAATACAAATGAGTCTCTACTTTTTCAAACTATGAGGGTTGCATTTAGTAAATTACATGTAAATGACACCCTTATAGCCTAAAATTATTAATACAGCTCCAAAAGTTCCAATACACACAGAAGGAATAACTTGCTCACTCAGCTACGCCTGGCCAGTAAGTGCATTATATCATTTTCACCGTACTCTTTTGGGTACCCTAAACTTTTATTGTATGAGTCATTAGAAAAGACTAAATGAAGATTTTTTTTTTTTTTTACTCTGCAAATCTCAGTAAAATTCTCAATCAGATTTAGAGCCATTTTTTGTTTGTTTCTGTGTTTGGATTAAAACCTTTATAGGAAACACTACTATAAACATGATAAAGAGGAGATAAGTTTGAAATTTAGCTTTTCTAGATCTAACCATGTGAAACTTAATTCCTATATTTTAGAGTAAACTAGATGTTCATCCTTATCCATTTGTGTGGTCTGAAAAGAATTCAACTACATTTATGCCGCGTCTGTACTATCTCATCCACTCTTCAGCTAATTTGGTTTTCACCTTTTTTATCTTCATTAGAAACATAACTGGTATGAGTACATCTAGAAGTTACTATACCTACTTCTCAAAAATCTAAGTTCGTGAAACTCTTTTACAAATCTGCATTTCACAGCATCAACTTGTTGCACTGATTAAACACCAACTGTATATTTAGCACTGTGCTAAACACTGTGAGAGAGAGAAAAGAAATATAAAATGTGCACACAGTCCCAAACTAATTTAGAGCCTAGCCAGGTAAAATTACCACAGATGAAGTGATTAGAGAATATATTATATCAACTACAATCATGTGATTAGTTGTGGGATGGAGACTATAATAATACTTGAAGCAATTAGAGAAAGAAGCAATCACTGCCAATTAAAAAGTTATGTGAAACAGTTTAAGGTTGAAGTGCATATTGAAAATGGGGTGATTCTTTTAAAGTTGAAAGAGAGGAAGTCATTCCAGACAAAGGGAAAAGCTTGAACAAAAATAAGCATGGTGTGAATATCTTCCAGTGGGGGTACCAGCCTGCCCTGGCAAAGAAGAATAGAGCTTGCTATCTAGGGAGGAAAACTTAAGTAAATACTTATTTTCATTGTTTTTTTTTTTCTTTTGAAATCATTATTATTGTATCTTTTCCTTGCTAAAATATCACAGATATGCAATAGCAGAGAAACAGACTTTTCTTTTATCTCTAAGACACTGCACTAATATAAAAAGGAAGAAAGCCAACATTTAGGAGGTACACACTAAATACATATACACTTCATATTTAAACCTCATGCAATCAGAGTTTAATGTTAAAATAATTGTGAGGTCATGGTAACCCATAAACTGAGTAATTTTGCTTTAAATAAGAAGTTTCTAAAATTGCTTAATACAGGGTTAGGAATAGATAAGGCAAGGAAAAGATGGCTTTGGCCATAAATTTAGTAATAACCCTACTAGAGAAAATAAATCTTAAAATTATCCCAAAACTTGAAAAATCCAAAATTAAATTCAATGTTTCTTCCCCAAATTTGCTTCTGCTCATATATGCCCAATCTTGATCTCTGCTAACACCATTATCTATTCGCTTGCTCAAGCTAGAAATTGGAAGGTATATTGATTTCTTTCTCCTTCTTTCTCTCTATTCCCTGCCCCTTCCAAAAAGTCACCTAAATCTAAATCTATATATTTTCATCTAAGTCTATCTCCTCAACCTCCTCAGGTCCTCAATTCTGTCCTGAATTGTTATAAAAACTGTCAACTTCTTGGCTTACATTGTCCCCAGCCCCCTCATTACTTTGCTAATAAACTCTTATTTTATTTTATTTTTTTGAATTATTTTATTTTTTTAAGATTTTATTTATTTAAGAGTGAGAGACAGAGAGCACAAGCAGGGGGAGGGACAAAGAGAGAGGGACAAGCAGACTCCCTGCTGAGCAGAGAGCCCAATGAGGTACTCGATTTCTGGACTCTAGGATCATGACCTGAACCGAAGGCAAATGCTTAACCAACTGAGCTATCCAGTTGCCCCAGAGAATACAAATATTTAATTCAGTCCAGTTCAGTTAACGTTTAACTGACTAAGCCAGTCAGGTGCTTCCAATAATGATCTTTTAAGACACAAATCTAATTTTCCTTCCTGAAAACACTTATTTCCTATCTAATTGAAACTCAGTCTTAAGCTTTATAATTATTTCAGTGAGTCACTCCACCTTTTCTTAGTTTTCTTCTTCTGGATTTTTATCTTGAATAGAAATCTCACTGGTAATTTCAATACTTTTTCTAAAACTGAGATTCTAGATCTTCTTTCCCCAACTTTTACCCATCCTAGAGCAAAGAGAAGCTGTTGCTTTCTTTATCATCCTCCCTTTTTGAATTGCTCACCCAGATAAAGGGGCCACACTCCATATTTTCAACTTACAGATAAAATAAATACAGATAGCCAAGTGTCCAGCTGATTAGCGTATATTAAGCATTTTATTGTATGTTTTGCACTTGTATGACATTTTTGAGTCATTATTTAGTTCATACTATCAAGAATGTGGAAGAAAATATCACACACTGCATGATACATTTATCCATATGGTTAAATATGGAAAACTAAGGAAAAAAGAATAGAGGTAAGCAGAACCAGAAGCAGAAAATGATAAGAATTAACAAGGTAAATAGATTACAAATGCAGCAGAGAAAAAAGGAAAGGAAAGGTAAATCAACATTTATTGATCACTTTCTATTTTCCAACCCTATGCCAAGAGTTTTAATATACATTATGCTAGACAAAGAATACAGCTGGGAAGGTCATATGAACAAGGAGGACAGGGAGGTATGAAGGTTGTCTTCTACGTCCATATTCCTTTATATAAGTTTTAAGAAGTTTACATTTGCTTTTTCCCATCTCTTAGTCCATTAAGGCTGCTATAACAGAATAGCATAGACTACATGGTTTATAAACAAAACATTTATTTATCATAGTTCTGGAGGCTAAGAAGTCCAAGATCAAGGTCCTAACAGATTCAGTGTCTAGTAAAGGCCTACTTCCTAGTTTATAGACAGCCATCTTCACTCTGTGACCTTACACAGTGAAAGAAGATAGGGAGATTTCTAGTGTCTCTTTTACAATGGTATTAATTTCATTTGTGAGGGTCCTATCCTCATGACCTAGTTGCCTCCCAAAGGTCCCACCTCCAAATATCATCATATAGGTTTCAACTTATGAATTTTGAGGGGACACAAATGTTTAGTCTGTAGCACCCAGCTCTTATATGACTAGAACTTCCATTTCTTTCCAAGTTTGAGTTTAAAGATGAAAGCCTTCCCTGAGCACCATGATCAGTAAAACCTCTGATTTTCTCTATCACGTCATCCTGTTACTTTGTGTTAAATATAATGCAAACATTTATGATTATGTCGTTTATTAACTTCAGAGTGAGTTTCAGGAGGGCAGGAACCAGGTGTGTCTCATCTACCATTGTCTTTCTGGTGTGTAGAGCAATGCCTAGTACCGAGTTAGACACAATAAGTATTTGTTGAGTACATGAACAACTGATAGAGTCTAGTGTTGTAATATTGATAACATGTCTGTCTCTATGTCCAATTAGAAGTTAATTGAGGGGAAGAACAATTTCTCTGAGTTTTTGTCAAATTAATCATTATTAAGTGTGGGCTTCCATACCTGGTTATATTTTATCACCTATGTATTGAATAGCATGTATTCTAAAACAACAACTTACCGTATTAATAAATTAATACAGTATTATGAGTAAAAGTAAAATATCATGATGAAGAATATTGGGAGATTGAGGAAAGCATGGAAAGACGAAGGAAGGAAGGAAGAAAGGAAGGAAGGGAGGAAGGAAGGAAAGAAGGAAGGGGAATGGTATGGTAAATAAAGCTGTGACATAAAATAAGTAAAGGCTAGGGGTTCTAAAAATCTTGGTATACAAATACCTTTAGTGTCTTAGTAATTTTGTTGTAAGGACCATAGACCAAAAAAAATACCTAACGGTTCCATTCATTAAGTAGTAGGTCTGAGCAACTTAGTAAATATTCATGCTTTGTCTAGTGGTCATTTGAAAAATAGTACACATAAATTGAAAGGGAAAATAATAGTTTTATTTCATGCTTAAATAATGAAACTACTTATTAATGAAATGTGTGCACCTGTGAGACATCACTTATCTTCTCAAACCTTGGAATCATATCAGATACTACAATTCAGTTTCACATTGATTTTCAAATAGCACTTGATTTTTGATCACAGCAACACAAAAACCCAGCTTTACAAAGATCGTCATCAAAAAGAAAGTGCAATCTAATATTGAAACTGAGATCCACCAATTCATATAGTATGTGACTGATGTCAAGTATTGCTTTGTTTCTCTCAAATTTTTAAAATAACCCATGTACCCCTGTGAATTAACAACAGCATCACAGGTACCTTGGAGCACAATTTAGGAACAAGAGGAAGTACTTTCAAGTCTAGCAGACATAAATTCAAATCTTGAATCTACATTTTTAAGCAATTTTGTGACCTTGACAAATCATTGAAAATTTCCTGAGCTTTGCTTTCTGTGTCTTTAGAAATACAGGTAACAATAACATTTAGAGATCTGTGGAGATGAAATCAGATGAAAACAAGTATTCTTATATAGCTGCAAGGACAGTTCTGGCAAAGAGGAAAACTACAGTAAATGATAATTCCCTTCCCTTCCACAAGAGAATGATGTGCTAATCCTGCCCATCTACCTTTAATCCTTTTATGGGCCATTACCCTGCATTACAGAAAACTCACCGGATACCATATATGTTCATATATGTTCTGGACTTTTTCCTTTGTTAGGAGACTCTGCCCAATTTCTTTCTATAGAGGAAACATGTCTATTTCCTGGTAATAGAGAGTAGTCAATTAGCCATGAAAATGTCCTTAAATGCTTTTATTAATACCAGACCTGGACTCTTGAAAGCTCAGACACAAGTTTTGTCCCCCCTCTCACTTCTACCTTAGGTTCCCTTTCCCTACAGCAGGGACAGCTGAGATTTAGTTTGAACCACACAGGTCAATGGGTTAAAGGAAAAAGAGATTATACTTTTTCTTTCTCCTCCTCTTCTGTCTCCTTACCAGAAGTAAATATGGTTCAATGTGCTTAAAATGGGACCTTCATTATATTTGATTCCCAACCAATTACTTCCACTGCCTTCACCATAAAAGTAGTCCCAAAAGCTTCACCCACTTTTCCAACATGAACTTGATACCTCCAGCCTCTATAAAAGAATTTAGAGATAAAATCAATGATTAATTTCCTTTGTTGGACAGTTAACTTCTCTGTTCTGTGAAGTCCAGTTAGGAGAGGTGAGCTTTTCTTAGGGTAGACAATATAACATACTTAGTATCACACAGAAGGCCTTCCAGTAGAACAGATCCCAGTTCAAATACTGGCTCTACCACTCACTGAGTTTGTGACTTGGAATTATGACTTTACCTCTCGGAGCCCCCATTTCCTTAACTGTAAAACAAAGATGATGATAATAAATAACTTAAAAATAATAAATAACAGTAAAAAACTAGGTTAGCAACTAAGTAATTAACAGAGATGATACAGATAAGTGTTGAGCATAGTAGTGCAGTAGCAGATATGTAATAGATTCTCCATAACTAATGGCATCATCATCTTCAACATCTTCATCATCATCATCAACAGTATTATCATTTTGCTCATGAAGATAAGTGAGTCTAACTGGATCAGTGGGAATCCACTGTTCTTGCTTCAGTCGTGTTAATCCTCCTAGGTGGAGGGCCACAGAACTCTGGAGAAAAGGTGCAAGCTCATGATTAGCTGATATCATAGTCTCTACCTAGTCACTAGAGCTCTTTTTGATTTGAAGTAGAAATTCTTGACAGAACAAGAGACTTGAATCCAAGTCATACCATAGCTACCATGCCAAGCTCCAGCCACAGTTTTGGGATACCAATTTGAAAATTTGATCTATACATGCAAGATAACTTGCATACTGAATGTATAAGTGATGAGGAAAACAAAGTAATGAAGCCCTTAATTTACATTTCTATGCTTGTACAGCTCCTTGGTTTCTTTTTTTGACTAAAACAAAATTCCTATACTTCAGTATCAAGTTCATAAGAATATTTCCTTTTTATAGTATTATTTAAACAAATAAATTACATTTAGATTCATAGGATGTTAGTACTAGACAGAAAATAGCATTAATTACATCTATTACCTTCATCTATTACCTTCATTTTACTGACTAATTGAGTAAGGTACAAAGAAGTACACTGACTTGTCCAAGATAACCTGATTAATAAATGCTAAAACATGAACAGAATAGAAATATGCCACCTTGTAATTGAATATTTTTTGATAAGCCTTAACATATTTTATGACTTTTCTCAAACTCGTGTCTGCTTCTGCTTAAATTTCTACAAAGATGCGTAAAGGCTTTTACTCTCTATTCTGTCACCTTAACACCTTATCATAATACTTTGAAATAGTTTTCAAAATCCATGAAAACACAGATTTTCCTCTTCATCTCCGGAATTTCCATCAATCCCTCTCTATTTCCTATCCATCTTCAAATCTGGAATGGGATCTTAAGTGTCTAATGTGCTCACAGTTGCGCTCGCTAGGAGGCAGCACAATATAAGAGAAGATTATTGGATAGGAACCTGAGAATCCCGCCTCTATGCTGGACCTTGGTCTAATTATCTCTATAAGCATAGATGTTGCTGAATCTCAAAATTCACTTGTAAGAAATGAAAAGTTTGACTAGAAATATTTTTTTAAATAATTAACAAGTATCAGATATATAGCCAGTCTTTTCAAGGCAAATATTCTCATACAAACCTCACCAAAACCAAAACAAACAATTGAACTTAAGCCAAGAGTTTAAAAAATGGCTGTTTCTTTGCAATACCGAAAGACTTGAGCCTGTCACTCACTATGTGGGACATTAAAATATATAATAAGAGTTTCTGTTCGTTCCCATTAGTTAGAAGGTGGGACACATTTCATTTACTATATTTTTGTGCTCAAGTATATTCTTACTTTGATTTAACAAAATATTTCTAAATGTGTTGCATTAATGTTTTAAACTAACAAGTACTAATTAACAAGTAAACTAGAAAATACTGAAAATTATTTTTTGAATTCAAATTAACCTAAGATTTAAGAAAAGAAGACATAAAGATAACTACCATGCATAAATTTATATCACTACCTCCCCGTGGGCATAGACAAGACATTTTTATACATATAAGAAAGTGAGAATTTGGTATTTTACCTTCCCCAGTGCTCTCTAACTATCTGGTTAACTGGAAATAATAATTTTAATTATAGAAGTTTAAAATTCACGGGCTTTTTTAACATGATCATTTGTCCTTATAAAGTTATATTCTTGTACCAGTGTTGCTCATTACACCCAATGAATGGATTTAGAATGAATATTTAGCAAGCTAGATTAATCATGAGAAAACTAGAAACCTTAGGAAGAAATCATGATAGAACTAAAGAAATTGAAGGTGTGCCTTGGTGGCTCAGTGGGTTAAAGCCTCTGCCTTCAGCAGCTCAGGTCATGATCTCAGGGTCCTGAGATCGAGGCCCGCATTGGGCTCTCTGCTGAGCAGAGAGCCTGCTTCCCCCTCTCTCTCTGTCTGCCTCTCTGCCTACTTGTGATCTCTCTCTGTATCAAATAAATAAATAAAATCTTTTTAAAAAAAGAACTAAAGAAATTGAAGATAAGATCACTTGGGGAACAGTAGGAGTTAAGAGGGGGACTGGCAATAAAAGCAGGATTTAAAGGACCCAATTGTGCATGAGCACAGCTGAGGATGAAAAGAAATTTAATTGGTCAGTGATGGACTTTCTTTTTAGAACTCTTAAAGGAGCTCCCCCCTTAGATTCTTACGTGTATATATATAACATGCATGTATGGATCGTATACTCATATACAGCATATCATAATTCAGACCTGTGTTGTAATAAGATGTATCTTGTCTCCCTAGCTAGATGATAAATCTCCGAGGGACATGGGTGACATTTTGTCTTTCTTTGGAAACTCTACAGTTCTTTGCACAGTGCTAGGCATATAAAAAGGCATTTGAAATATGTCTGATGAGCAAATGGACTCATTTAAATTAGAAAAACAAAACATTTTAGTACTTACCTCAGAGAAACATGTGATTCACTTCTCCCAGTGCTCCACAGTGACTTGTAGTCTAAGAGCCCCATCTTTAAATCTGAGCCAAATAAAGATACTGCCATCTTGGTTAACCAATGTTTAAATGTTTACTTTCCTTGTCCTATATTATTATATCTCTCAGGATTCTTTTGTTCATCCAGCTAATGAAATGAGGATTGGGGAACTTCACCCTTCATTAGCTGAGACCCCTCTGTACCCACCCAAACTTGTTCTGCTAGGGAAGGACAAAAAAGGTAACATTGCGAACCTGATGTGGAAAATATGCCACAAATGCATGTGCATGATGATTAAGCTCCAGCTGTAACTTATGATTCACCATAGTCTATAGAAATATTTTACAAATATATATTCCTAACATTGTTATACTATCTGTTTCTCATACTTGCTTTTCTGTGTTCATTATTGTCAATGTTCATAGCATTATAACATTTTCCCCTTTACATTTCAGAATCAACTGATGAGTCTGAAGTTGACAAAACTCACTGTCTGAATAACAGTGTTTCCTCAGGCACTTACTCAGACTACTCGCCTTCCCAGGCTTCCTCAGGATCCTCTAACACCCGGGTTAAAGTGGGGTCCTTGCAGACAACAGCTAAAGATGCAGTACATAATTCTTTATGGGGTAACAGGTGTGTTTAGAATTCCCTTTTTTCTGTTCCCAAGTGCTTACTATCAACAACTTTTTTAAAAAATGGGATCTTAATTTTTGAATTATATTCAGCACATGAATGGTGTAGAAGACAGACGAAAGGGGCAGGTAAGCAAACACAAATCCCCCGGGATTTCCAGGAGAGGATGAATCCATTTTATACAGCAAAACCTTCATTTAAGGGGGAGATGGTAAGAGATTATCAGGTCGAGATAATAGAATCAGAAATTTAAAAAATCAGAAACCAAAAATTTTGTTTGTCCAATACTTATTTATGACACATGTGGGCATTTCACTGTCCCCAATGGGGTTATTGATTAGACTAAGTGCATGGAAAGCACTTGTGTGCCTAGTACAAAGTAAATATTTAATAAAATTTTCATTGCTATCATCATCGTCATTGTCATCATCATCATCATTTATTACCACCTGGAAAAGTTAGGATGTAAGCAAAGTATTTAATCTTTGCAAAATGGTTCCTACTTTATTTTACTTCCATTTTACAGATAAAAATCAAAAGCCAAAGAGCACAATAAAGCAACTCAGTGAGGTAGTAATTACCCAGTTCTTATTCTCTTGTTTTGTACCTTGTAGTTACATCTTACAGTACAGACAGCAGATACAAATCTTCATGTGATATAGGTAGTCAGTGATTATTACTCATATTTTACTGATAATATCAGTACTGTTAGCAATATATTCTTTGGTAACTAATGGATAACTATATCTACCTATCAGTGCCCATGATAAAAATCTTAACTCTTTCACTTTATAAGTTCATTATTTGTGATAGAAGCTGAGATGAATGAGGTGCTTTGGAAGGTTCCTTCTAAATGTACTATTTTTCAATTAGCAAGAGCACTTAAAAGTCTTTCTCTCGCTGATAAAAAATATATAATTTAATGTTATTAGTGTGCAAATGGTTTAGAATAAACCTAGAAAAATGAGCATCATCTAGAAATACTGTGCTCACTGGTGTGAACAAGTCAATGACCAAAAGTCATAATATAATATGATTTATATTCTAGGAAAACATGTTCCCTAAACAGTGGATTCAGTGTTTTCAATACGTGGCCTTCAAAGAAGTGTTACTTGAAAACAATTTGGGTTCATTAGCTATATCAAGTATTTATAAGAAAGGTGCTCTTGACCAATAGTTTGAAAAAGTACTGAATCAGAAATTCCAGGGATGAAGAACAAGAATCAGGTGATTCTAATTATCAGACAAGTGTCAGGACCATTACTGAAGACCTATCTTTTCTTTCATTCATTTAATCATTCCACAAATATGTATTTTAATGCCTACTATGTGCCAGGCACTATGCTAGGCCTGAAGAAGCAAAAAAAAAAAATCTCTGCCCTCATGAGTTTACATTCTAGCAGAGGACACACAACAATACACAATACATAAAATAGGTAAGTAAATGATACAATATGTTAGAAGGTAATGATTACAAGGAGAAAATAAAAGTTAGAACAAGGTAAAGGGATGACTTTTTGGGGGACATGAAATAAGAGTGCCATCTTAATTGTAAGTGAGGTGTGGATAAATGATCCGTTAAACAAAGGACTGTGGCATTCTGGGCTGCTTGTTCTCTTTCTGGCAAAGACCCAGCTCTTCCTCATTTTCATATTTCTTCTTCCCACTGTCTTCACAGGATTGCACAATCTTTCCCACAGCCTCTTGATTCAAAGCCATTACTCAGCCAGCGGGAGGCTGTTCCCCCAGGGAATCTACCACAGCGTCCTGACCGGCTGCCAATGAGTGACGCCTTCACTGACAACTGGACTGATGGTTCACATTATGATAACACAGGGTTTGTTGCAGAGGAGACCACAGGCGAGAATGCCAACAACAATCCTCTCTTAAGTTCAAAATCTAGAAGCACATCTTCTCACGGACGCAGGCCTTTGATTAGGCAGGATAGGATTGTTGGTGTTCCCCTGGAACTTGAGCAGTCTACACACAGACACACACCAGAAACAGAAGTGCCTCCTTCCAATCCTTGGCAGAATTGGACCAGAACCCCTAGTCCTTTTGAAGACAGGACCGCTTTCCCTTCCAAATTAGAGACAACCCCCACCACCAGCCCATTGCCTGAAAGGAAAGAGCATATAAAAGAATCTGCTGAAATACCTAGTCCTTTTTCTCCAGGAGTACCATGGGAGTATCACGATTCCAATCCCAACAGGAGTCTTAGCAATGTCTTTTCTCAGATCCACTGCCGCCCAGAATCTTCTAAAGGTGTTATTTCCATTAGCAAAAGCACAGAGAGGCTTTCCCCACTCATGAAAGATATCAAGTCCAATAAATTCAAAAAGTCACAGAGTATCGATGAGATTGACATTGGTACATACAAGGTGTATAATATACCATTAGAAAACTATGCTTCTGGGAGTGATCACTTAGGAAGCCATGAACGGCCAGATAAAATGTTGGGACCTGAGCATGGTATGTCCAGTATGTCTCGAAGCCAGTCAGTCCCAATGCTGGATGACGAGATGCTCACTTATGGAAGTAGTAAAGGGCCACAGCAACAAAAAGCTTCCATGACCAAAAAAGTCTATCAGTTTGACCAAAGCTTCAATCCCCAAGGAGCAGTGGAAGTTAAAGCGGAAAAGAGGATACCACCCCCCTTTCAACACAATTCTGAGTACGTGCAACAGCCCGGCAAAAACATCGCCAAGGATTTGGTTAGTCCTAGAGCTTACAGAGGATACCCACCAATGGAGCAAATGTTTTCATTTTCTCAGCCATCTGTGAATGAGGATGCTGTGGTGAATGCCCAGTTTGCAAGCCAAGGTGCCAGGGCAGGCTTCTTGAGAAGAGCCGACTCCCTGGCGAGCTCCACAGAAATGGCCATGTTTAGGAGGGTCAGTGAACCTCATGAGCTGCCTCCGAGTGATAGGTACGGCAGACCTCCGTATAGGGGCGGTCTGGATCGCCAAAGCAGCGTTTCAGTGACTGAGTCCCAGTTCCTGAAAAGGAATGGCAGGTATGAAGATGAACACCCTTCATATCAAGAAGTGAAAGCTCAGGCGGGAAGTTTTCCAGTTAAAAACCTTACCCAGAGGAGGCCACTGTCTGCAAGAAGCTACAGTACAGAGAGTTACGGTGCCTCCCAAACCAGGCCAGTTTCAGCTAGGCCTACTATGGCAGCTCTTTTGGAAAAAATACCATCTGACTATAACTTGGGTAACTATGGTGACAAGCCATCAGATAACAGTGATATAAAGACGAGGCCCACTCCTGTGAAGGGAGAGGAGAGCTGTGGTAAAATGCCTGCAGACTGGAGACAACAGCTGCTTAGACATATAGAAGCTAGAAGGTTAGACAGGGTATGTCTGGCATTTCTCTGTAAGAATATCCCTCCTGCCTTTAGTTTTCCTTTATTGGCATTTCTAAGCACATGTAGTGAAGCATGAACTACATGAATGAATAGATGATCAGCATTTTATTTCTCTCTCTATTGTGGGGAAATTGATCATAATAGTTTCTCGTGGATATTGTTTAATGCTCTTCGAGAGTCCATAACATGTAGGTGAATGATTTATCAAATCTAGCCTAAATATTGTTAGTAAGAAAGAATTTGACTCGATTATGTGGGATGGTGCTTCAATTGCTTTCTAGCCATTAAGGCGGAATGCCTCTCCTAGGACACAGAACTGTTCTCTAGCGACCTAAAGAGTATGATTTTTATTGAATCTATAAAAAGTGAGTATTTTGCCCCTTTCTGCACAGACTCACTTATTGTAAAGTCAGGCCGAATTTGTCTATAAAATTTGCATACAGTTACTGCTATGGGACTACTAAAGTTATTACTTCTAATGAACAATAATCTTCCCAGCAAGAAACAGAAAAATAAAATAAGCAGAGATTGAATGCCCTCCTACACATTATTTGGCTTAATAAAAAATCCTGCCATTTAGAATGTTGATTTTTATACAAAAAAAAATGTTTAAATTCAAATCATACTATAGGCAACAAAAATAGATGATGTCTTTATGAAGGCTACAAAGGCCCAAATTAGTGTGTATATTGCAACCAAAAAAAGAAAATTAATCCCATTCAGTTACAGACTGAGTCACAATACAGCGTGGAATCATAGTGATTGACAAGGGTAAAAAAAGTATATATAACTATATTGTTTTAAAGCCCAGAATTACTTTTTGTTGCCTATTTATATCTTCTTAAGAGAAATCTGATATTTCACTTTCTAGAACTATGATCAATTGACCATTATCACTGAATGTACTTTGTGGCTTTGGTGTGGAGGGCCTTGTGTACTCTGCATTGACCTGAGCATCTTCAGGTCCTTTTTATCAATGGGGCCTTTTGCTCTCATTTTCTAGGGTTTAAATACTTAGTGTAAATTGGGGATCTGGGTAATAACATACTATTAGAAAGTTTTGCTCAATAGTTTCATTATTTTATTTGGTGTCCTGCTAAAAGCACAGGCCACTGCATTTTTTTATATATTTCCTTAATATTGAATTTTGTGTTTTCAGGAATAGTCTTTTTAAATAATTATATTGCTTGTAGGTCGTGTCTACATGACAAGTAAACAATTATTTTTAGGGACAAATGAACTAATAAACGTGGGTGTGGGTGTTAGTTTTTCAATGTGGAAATTGGTTCTGCCTTGCAAAATATTTCATCAGAATGTCTGTTTCAAATAGGTGTGCTCAGTCCCATTGAAGGGAGCCTCATCAAAGCCTCATGACTGGCTGTCAGTGGGAGACACCTGGTCAGTTGTCACCATGCCTTACCTCAACTTATACCCTCCATGTAGACAGATAACTTGGAGGGCGAAAATATTTGGGGCCAAATAATACAGTACAGTTTGGGAACTCTGGCCTCGTGTAGACACGACCATACGTAACAGGGTAAGATGAACTAGTCAAGAAAGGTTATAAGAAACTTTTCAGAGCATATGTACATGACTAGTAATTTGAGGCAACAAAGGAGTGAGTGAAAACAAAGCATGAAAAAGAAGACAAAATGTTAAACATTTGGTACCGTCATTTATTTATTGGTTTCTCAGATAATGGTTCCTCTCCTTTGATTGGAGCTACTCCTCTAGCTGGAGCAGGAATTTGGAGAGAGGAAAATAGGACCAGGGGAGGGGGATTTGGATTGGCAGAAATCTGTGAGCCCTACCTGGCCCAGATCCAGAAAACTAAAAGTAAACTCATGTGTATTTCCTATTGCTGTGACAACACCTTCCTTTTTAATTGGTTTCCATGCTTCCCCTCTTTGTTTATAATTCCCTTAGTCTGTCTTTCATTTTCCAGAGCAATTTCAATGTATATTCCGTAGCTTCTTATTTAATTCCAAGAAATTAGGTTACCTGACTGACGGTATTGCTTCAAGCCACTAGATCCTGAAAGTTTGTCCTCTTGTTTTCTCCAAGTAACATTTCTTCCCCCCTCAAGTATGTGACTGAGCTATTCAGGCTGTAGCTTACTTAGAACTTTCCAGCTACTCAAAAAAATCAATTCAGGGTACTGAAGCACAGACTTTTTATGTAAGACTAGTTTTAACATAGCTGTGCTTAACATAGTGTTCAAAATCAGACTGCACCAGAGATATGGTCTGTTTCCTTCCCAGTGAAAATTAGTTGAGGATTTAAACCTGGAAATCAATATATAGAAACTACAAGCTCTTTGTCCATTCTTCATAAGAGAGAACTGCTCAGAGGTCTGGACATTGGATAAGCTTAACAGCCCAAGATAATGTTGGTTAAAGATCTTGCCTGCTGTTGACCTTGGAGAGGCAGCTCCGAGTACTGCTATAGATAAAAGATGCTGTTTTCTCCTGTAGTTTAACCTCCAGGTTCATGCTTCCACTACAGACTCCCACTGTGACTGAGAGAATTTAAAACATGAACACATATGTCCAAGACGGCTACCCTTCTACAAGAGCTAAGAGGGTACTAGACTGGAATAATTTTAAACCTTAAGGAATCATTCAAGTGCTAGACTGAAATGTCCGGTGCCCTTTTCAACTTTGGCATGGTGACAATGAAAAATCACTGGATGAAATAAGCAAGGATCCATAACAAATGTTTTTGGTAGACCAGCACACCATCAGGAGTATAATTGTCTTTCAGTTGAGTTCAGCGAAACTGATGCTAAAAATCATTACTTTGCAAACAAAGCCTTCAGAATAGAATAGCTGCCTGCTGTTATTGCTCAGTAACGCTGTTTTAAAAAGTTTACTAAGTTAACTTGTGTAAATTTTTTTTCCCAAAATAAGAGAATTACTTAAAAGGGCCAAATGCTGTCAATTCCTACTTTTTTATGACAGGTGGAAAGTGGAGATCGTACTAATGGAAACTATTTGATGATGGGACATACAAAATGTTTTAATTTAAATGAAATTCTGTAGAAGAAAAAATAATTAACTCTCAAACCCTTGGAGTAACCTGAGATGCATCTACTAAAGGATAGCCACAATGCAGATATCACCAGTGTGCTCTATTGGTATTTAGGTATATTAGATAAATAACCTTGATAGCTCAAATCATAATTCCTTTAGTATCATTATGAAATTTCTTCAGTTTAAAATGTAATTTTTAAGAAACAAAAAAAAAAGTGAGAAACCTTGGATCCACATACAATTTCTTTAACTGGTTTAATTAAATTAATCAGTAAATTCAGTTAGCCAATAGTCAGGTTGAATTTTTTTTTTTTTTTTTTTTTGACCAGCTCTTTTTCTGAGTTGCTGTAATTATGTCTGTAGACGGAGCAATAATGGACACTGATTTTGGCTTTAACATTGCAGTGCCTTCGTTTTAGGGCAGAATTAGAAGCTGGTATTTGTATTTTGTATGTGTTTATCTCACAATGTGAAAGAGACCATGAGATCTGGAGCTCGCAAAATTTGATTAAGATCTCACTTTGAATTTTTTTTTAATTAATAGACTACCACAGGTGAACAACATTTGTCCAAAGTCACTTCAATCATGATACATAAGAGATAGGTTCTATGCCCTTGAGTTAGCAGCAAATGTAAAACAGAACGTATCCTTGCTTTTTGTCTTTTCTGTAGTTTTGGATGGTATTCATTATGTGCATAACTAACACTGTTTACTGTATGCTTCTGTCTGATCAAGTGCATGTTTAAAAGAAAGTTACTGTTTGCCCGCTTAAAGTTAAATGTGATAAATTTAAACATGTTCATGTAATAATCAGTTTGTTGAGCATGTGTTCACACCCTGTCACATGATTATTTCCTCTACTCAGAATGCTGCTTACAAACACAACACAGTTAACCTTGGCATGCTGCCCTATGGAGGTATTTCAGCAATGCATGCAGGCAGAAGCATGACTTTAAACTTGCAGACTAAGTCTAAATTTGATCTACAAGAACTACCTCTTCAGAAAGTAAGTATGGACTGCCTTACATGTGTCAGCATACCAAAGCCAATTAATGTTGTTTGTTCACTTAATGTGTTTAGGCTGTACATACAACCCTGCTTATGGACTCTCCCGAGTCCAAAAAGCACAAGGGCAAATAATGTAGAGCCCGAACTCTTAGCTGCTAAACAAATATTCGGAGCTAGAATGATTCTCAGGTTCCTGCTTAACAGCTTTGCTTTTTGGATTGAGCAGGTACATGGCTTTTTGAGTTGCTTCAAGGCTCATTTTCTTATTACTCATTTCTTTTTCTTCTATTCTTTGTTTTCCTTTCTTTTTTTGTGTGTGTGTAGATATATAAACGTATATATTTTTTAAATGTTTTTGGAGATAGCCCTCTCTTACCTCGCTGATGCATTCTGAAAACAGAGCTAGAAATTATTGTTGGATTTCAGTTGATCCCTTTGGAAGAGACATTGAGACCTAAATTACAATGGAAGTGAAGTGGTTGGCACTCCTAAATGCTTCTTCAGCCCATTGTCTTTGTGGAAAATATCACACAGAAATAAAACATGAGAAACAAGCTCGTGGCTTAGCTAGAAAATTGTTACTCATCCTAGACTAATGGAAAAGGAACATGTTAACAGGGCTTTCAATATAATTGTAGGCTCATTTGAAATGAAATATACTGGAAGAGGAAACATTTCCATTGTCAAAGGAACATTGCTGCTGTTTAATTCAGGCAAAACTGAGAATGCACATTTTACCTGTTAAATTGACTAACGCCTCTGTCTTAGTTACATTTTGTTGGAGACTAATGAGTCATTTTCATGCAATATGTCATTTTGACTATATTATTAATATAGTCATTAGCCTAGTAAGTTTTATGAAAAAAAAAAAACAATGCAAAGTAGGGATAACAGAATGACAGTAGCCTCCAAATACTTCTCTCATAATAAAACTAATGAACATATGGAACGAGAATTCCCATCCCAGCAAATTGAGGGTCAAAGACCTCAAATCCATCTTTATTGTTAAATTAGTCTTAAAAACAATTCCTAACTCTGTATAGTTTGCTTCATAGTGTCAATAGAGGAATAAAACCAAAGAAGCATCTATATTTACAGCTTTTGACAGCTTTTTGCACAGTTGTTTTGGGGGAACAGATATAACTAAACTAAGAACTTTTGAATGTTGAATTTGCACTGAGGAATAGATAAGATACCATTTAACTAGGCCTCTCTCCTGGTGGGCTTGGAAATTGATAGAAATCAAGCCCTTAAACTAATAGGATGGAATTTCAAAATTTAGTGAGCAAATTAGCAAGATCTTGATAGAAGGGAGCTGTTGTTTGCACCCCTTGAAATTGTATGGAAAGCCCCCTATTTTGCTAATGTTTAGCCCTATTAAACTCATCCATCTATAGAACAATACAGATATATTCAGTATCTGAAAAATGGTAATATACTTGAAACGTTGTTTCTCAATGTTTAAATTGTTCCCCAAATATCAATTTGGTACCTCTATGTTGCTATGTTAACTTTCTGATCTTGTTTGGGGTACCCTAGGGAACAGATTCATTAACTGTTACTATAGCTCTAAGATAATCTATATCAGAAATATTACAGAGTTCTAATATTTAGAGATTTTTCAACCTTCCCTAGACACAGAGATGACCTAAAGGAATTCTCTTTGGAAGGTACATTAAATTGCAAGCGAAAAATAATTTGAGTATTGAAAGACTCCACCTCAAAATGATTTATCATCAATATGTTATTATCCAAGGGCGGAGCCGGGGGTGGAGAGAGAGAGAGAAGGCAAGGGAGGGAAAAGGAGCATAGACAAGACAATTAGCTCCATTACCCCTAAAAGATTATATGGCCCCAAATTATGAGTTTAAAGCCTATAAACTTTCAGCTTTAGCCATCTGGGGCAACTTTCTTATCCCGCTGCCAGTGTAGGAACCTTATCAGGTACGGACACTGGGTGCTTGATGTTTCAAGAATATTCCAGACTCTCCTTACTCCCATGGATTCCATACTAAGTCTCTGCCCCCTCATCTTTGTGCCCAGGCACAGCTCTTCTGCAGAGCTTCTTTAATTTGAAAATGTCTTTGTCTTTTCTGCCAAGTTTTAGAGTCACCGTCTCTTAAAATTTTCCCTTCTTGGCTCCACTGACCATTGCTAACAGGTCTTATGGTTGAGGTTCAATTTCCCTGAGCCCTTCTCACTGTAAGAGGAGAGAGACAAAAATTATTTTCCTTTGACTTACAAATGCATAAAAACCTATTACAACATTTTTGTCTTGCTACTTAAGATAATAAAAATTTGTACCAGCAATTTAAGATTTCTTTGCGGTCTCTAAATGCTTGTTGGCCATGAGAATTGCACTGAAAATATAAAGTAAGATCAATTTATAAAGAAGTATTTTCAGTAGATAAAACTGATAAAACTGTTCATTCTCCCCTGGAAATACGGGAGCTCTTTTCATTTATAAAATTTCTAAATGACAATACTAGCCATCTCTAGGTAGGTGCTTTGGCAAATAGCTCTGTATGTCCTGAGGAATCTAAATTAACATTTTCCATGCTGGAAATGGAGTTGCAGCTACTCCTCAGGGAACATTCAGGGGCTGAAGTCCACACCCTTTCCCCATACTCTGCTTGGCAAACCATACCTCTTGCAATTAAGAGAAAGGAGTGGTTTTTTGTATTTTCTCTGTCACACAGAGATGCTATTTTTGCAGGTTGTGTACCCAGGGAGGGCACCTTTCTGTGATTCTAACCTCTCCCAACCTCCATATTGGTAACTGTCAGAAAGGCACTATTTGTACTAGCTGAGGTCCTAACTGAGGGTGTTATTTGTTTTCTGGTTTGAGTTTCTATTTAGGTTACCAAACGTATCTAGTTATTCTTTCTCAAATGTTTCAAACAAATTTATAATAAGCTAATTAAAGGATATAACCGTTTGTAAATGAAGACTGAAGAATCTGTACTTCTATTTACAAAGTGAATATTTTGTAAATGAAATGATGAAAGATGAAAAGAAAAGATTCTCCCAGATTTTTCTGTGTTTTGAATATTTCTAATTTGTTCGTATTTATTACAAGACAGGTCAAGTATTATACATTTTTCATGGATTACAAGCTACATATAGGCTCCCTATACTATAAACAGTAAATTACATATTTATGGTAATTTTAAGAAACCTATTAGCAAAATGTCAGGATATACAACAAAATTATTTTAATATTTAATTTCCTCTAATGTTTTTATTTATTGATGTTTATTCTAATTTTCTAAAAAAATAATAATACTTATAACCAAGCACTTAACATATATAAATAATTATTAAATTATAAAATTATTAGTATTTTCTATCTATCCATTTATTTATTCATTCATTTATTCATTTATCATTTATTTACTGCCTCTCCAAAAAGCATTTAAGGCAACTTTCTATGACATTATTAATGGTTCCATGTGCTTCTTCAGATGTGTTTTGTTGTAATTGAGCTTACTTATTGTCTTGAAATTTTATGTTATTAGAGAGAAATATAATATTGTAAAATGTCAATTCCAATTGCCATTTTTATTATCCAGATTAATGGTAGAATAAATATTTCAACAGGAGAATATAGAGAAGGATTTATTAAGAATCTACGCTGTACCTGGTACCATTAGGTACTTTAAATATGTTTTTTCACACAAGCCTCACAAACCCTCAAAGGAAGCGTTTATCTCCATTGTACAGACCAGGAAACTGAGGCTCATGTGTCACACAAAGGAATTTACCTATATTCTACCGATTTCCTATTGTTACCCCTGCACCTAAAAGTAGTAGTAGGTAGAATTTCAATCTGACTCTGCTTAGCACCAGGTTTCCTGCTGTTTTTACCATACAATGAAGCCTTCTCAAATATGTATAAAACCCAACATTTTCAGAGAACATAACTCATAATTTTTGATAAAGCTCTTTCATATACATTATTATCACACATCGTCTTCACAATAATCCAGAAAAATAGATCTTATGGGATGGAGCAAAGACTACACAGTAGAGTATATTAACTAATCCAAAACATGTCATGACCCAAATCATTTCCTGTGTGCTACAGATACAGGGCTCTCTCAAGTAGCAGGACCTAATAAATGCTCACAGTTACCTCACACTCTTTAAGATTTACTTGCATTTCCTGGGCACTTGGTATTATCAAGAAATATGCTTGAAGGCTGTAAAAGGCCAAAGATTGCGAACCCAAGAAAATCACAAGTCAATCGCTCCTGCTATTGCAGCCCCAGAGACAAGTGGGGCTGGGGAAGAAATCACTGACCTCTGCCAGCTCCCCCTCGGCAGGCATGTGGCTGATACACACATATAGTGTGATCTCTTCCACGCTGGAGAAATTGACACTCTTTTTCCTGTTCCTTTCTTTTTAACTTCTACCACCATAATACTACACCATAGGCCCTTCTGCTTATTGGCTTATTGAAACAGACACTAATATAAATTACAATTTCAAGAAATTATGGAAATACATGTATTAAATAATCTTTTCATAGAATTTTGTCTGGAAGAAGATGGGCTTGCTATCTGTTTTATTAGTTGATACTCATTCCACTATCTTTTGGATTAGAGAAATTTGGATAGAAATATGTGCACCTAAATTATTTTTAAATTTCTAATGTCCTTTCTTACTGCATCTCTGCAGATGACTCAGGATCAAATAGTACCAACATTTGATATGCATTTATTCACCCTAGTCTCAAGGGTTACTTATTTAATTCCATTTTTTTTCCACTGAAAGCAAAGCAAGATTTATGCAGCACCTTTGGGCAACTTATGCCTATAGCTTCTATTGATTCTGCTGCATTTATTATTGGCTACCTATCACTCAAGAAAGATTCACTTATCTTTCTAATTATGAAAAAAAACCTTCAGCCTGTAAATTCACATAAATCCTCATGAACAATGGCTAAAATTACCAAAATAATAATGTTAGTATTCATTCAGTCTCATATAACTCGGCGTATATTTATATTACCTATTTTTTAAAATATGTGCAGAAAATGAATAATATAACAATAATTTTCACTAGACATACTTTTGGGAAGGTTGTTTTTAAAACATTTTTAAGTCTATGGTAATGCTTTTTGTGAACTATATGCCAATTACTAAGCAAAATAGATCCTTGAGATCTTAAGGCATACATCTCAAGACCTTTGCAAAGTGCTAAATGCTAATACCACTCTCATATAACTTCTCCAGCTAAATGCAGTAAGTATAATTTGTCAAGCATTCAGTGCACTGATTAATTAGCTAACCAAAGCAAAACTACTAGATCAGCTAAGCTCATTTATTCATATTTGTGAATCCTGTACATACACACATACTCACATGGACACACATAAATGCACGCATGCACACACATACACACACACACGTATTTTCACACATATTTATGCATCAGCAAAATTGGAAATTACTTCTTCCAGTAGACACTTGTGGTTGTTTATAGTAGTCAAAACATAAATGTTAAATCTATAAATGTCCACAGTCATTTCTGGGACTGTATCCCTTTGGCAAAACTTCTCCTTAGCATTAGTGTATTTCTTAACAAATATAATTTCTGAGTTTTCACTAAATTGTAATGACCATTTTCTCTGTTCTTTTAAAATATTTAAAGCCTGACAGAATTTAGAAGCTGAGAAAATGGTGTATTGTGATGATTTTCCGTGTCTTTTATATTTAATTAGTTATATATGCTGAGGGAAAGAAGACTCATTCTTACCCTTTTAAAATAGCTAAAGAAAATTTCTAGAATGTGGTACTAGAAATATTTGAGTGAATAACTGAACCTCAATTTGATTAGTATCTCTGCAATAACAAATTTCAACAGTAATAGCTTCGTTACTTTTTTTTTCTATTTTTCAGTTGTTCCTTTTAATCTTTTATAGAATTTTAACAACTAAGCAACTGCATTCATATACAATTCAGTAGCACTTTATCAAAAGTACAATTATTTTGTAAATAGCTATACATCTTGTGAGACAGAATGTGAACCACTATATAATTTTTTTTGGATCACCTCCCCACCCAACATTAATAAACGGTTTTCATGGTCTTTCTGTTTCTCCAAACTTAAGCCCCCAGGATGTCTCACTTAAGAAAAGCAAAAAGCCCAGAGCATTCTTGAAAGGAAGAAAGGGAATCGCGTTGAGGAAATACTTTTAATTTTGGTGTCTAGTGAAGTATTTTTTTCATGTGTCTGCATGTTTATGTTTCCTCTGACCCCTGTACTGTAGAAACAGTGTGGTTGTTAATTCTAATTTTCAAAAGAGAAAGATTGATTCTTAAACTAGGAAAGAGCCTACACCATCACGATATTAGGATTTTGACTAAAGGATTTTTTTTTTAACACCAGAAAAAATTCTGCAATTCTTAGTTCCTTTCTGTGACTAGGAGTCCTGTCTGGGCAACTGAAGCAAGACTAGTGAAGGAAATAGGAAGGAGAGGGGGGTAATATGGAGGAAAAAAAAAAAGAATACTTGTGTTACATTCTGGCCTCTTCTCAAAAATAGATTTTGCACACACACCCAACCAGATGAACACATTCATTATCCTACTTCCCTGGCAAAGAAATCAAGCCAGAAGGACATGGATATTAGTTTAATCCATAACCTTAAACCAAACCAAACAAACAAAAAAACACTGGTAAGTAGTGCTTACCCTGAAAACTTGTATTTTAACTGCTTAATTTTAATAATTTGACTTGTCTTATTTTAATATGTAGAAAAATTGCGTGTGGGCATATGCAAACATGTTAATCTGAAAAAGGAAAAGACTAGAAAATTAATGCTTAACAACAGACAAATAGGCATTAAATAGCTATCTGTTTTTTTTTTTTTAAGTAGTATGTAGTTTAAATGTGTTGCCTACCTGTGATTTTTTCAAACAAACACAAGTGAATTTATTCCTAACTGAACCAGATGCTTCAATTCAGTACCTTTTTTCTCTTTTTTTTCACACTTTCTGATAGACTCATGAAAAAAGAATTCTTATGGCCAAAGCACAAGAAGAAAATTGAGCTATCTCCTTACTTTTCGTTATATCCTTTAGACCTTAGGAAAACTTCATCTAGTGTTATAATCTTATTTTAAAACAGTTCCAAGAAATCCCTTTAAAAAAATGCATGCAATCAGAATGCAGGTTGCATGGTTATTTTAATTGTTTTTTAAAAAAACAACTAGGACCACTCTGTATAACCAGATGTATAACCATAACCAGATGAGGGCTGCCAAGCAGTCCATCTGTGCCATGTTGTGAAGAGAATGGCCCAGTTCTCCCATCCTGGGGTTGGACAATTCCTCACACAGAGTAGAGCTGCACTTACAGCCTCTAACTAGGATTTATTTATCCATGGGGATACTTCAAAACATGTACAGAAAATGGCATAGGAAACACTGCACGTAATTTCTCACCCATATAAGAATCCCCCCAGGAAATCAAGGAGTACCTTGTATATCCTGTAGGTTAGGGGAGGAGAAAGTCTTTCAGAAAAGTTGATCTGCTTCCACAGGAAAAATATACCAGTACTATATCCCTCCACTGGAGGCTGTCTTTCTGATGGTGTATAAATACTTGCTATTACTCAGATCAAACTGTGGAGCCCTCTGTGGTATTTAATATTAATAATAATAATGATAGGGGTATTATTATTTGTTAAAAATAATAAGCAGTAAATCAGCTAAAAATATATGAAGAGTTTAAACTTTAAAGCATAAATGATCTATATAAATAAATTTGAAATCAAAACAGTCATTTATTTATGCTGTGATTCTAATAGCACAATATGTTTGATGTTCCTTTCATATTTCCCTAAAAGCAATCTGTAGATAATGTCATAGTACCATAAATCTTACACTGTGCTAGTATTAACAATATGTTGGATTAGTTCAAGGCGTGTTCTACCAGAATCAGTACAGCCTTATAAAATTTGTTTCAGGTTATGGTTTGAAATATTGAAAGCTACATACTATATATTATATGGTTTCAGTTTATATTCTAAATGTTAAGATCATACTAAAGAAATGAATTAAGCAGGTTATAAATGTTGTGGTTTTTAACAATTGATTAATTTTATTTTGATTATTTTTTATTTGGTTCTGTAAATAATCTAAACTTTTCTTTAAAATTCAAGAAATAACTCTAAGGTGATTATTTTAATTGAATTTCTCACTGCTTCCAAAAAGCTGTCAATTTAGAATTCTTACTGAGTAAATAGTATATAATCTTCCAGTTCAGGATATTTGTTTTCCTGCAATTAAACAAAATTAATTTTATCATAGTCACTAGGGACACTTTTCAGAAAACTATGATAAACGTCTATTTCATCACTAAAGAAATACCATACCATTTTCACAATAGACCCCGTCCCAGCAAAGCAACATTTTAGACAATGGACAAGAAGATGTATCTCCTAGTGGCCAATGGAATCCTTATCCTCTTGGGAGGCGGGATGTACCTCCGGACACCATTACTAAAAAGGTAACCAATTTCAAATTAATGACACAAACCATGAACCTTGTGCATCTATTGTAATATGTAATCCGTATCTTGTGTCTTAACATCATTTCTAATTTTGTAATAAATTTAGGCTAAGTATTATCCCACTTAGGGAGTTTAGTTAACTGTAAGTGCATTGAAAAGGATGAGAAATGAACATGACCAAATGTTCAGAATTGGTGACAAATTTTTATGAGCAATATCCTGCCACTTCTCTGCAGATACTGTCACTTCCTACTGGTGCCCCACCTATGAAGTGCAGGTACAGGACTGTGTGTAAGGCATACTTCTGACCCTCTTTAGTTTAGCAGTATGGTGCAATTTGTGTAAAATGAAATTTGACTTAAAAAGGTTGATTTACCATTTTTAAAGTCATAGCAGTTCATTCATCCAATCATTCATTCAATACTTATTGAGCAGCTGTATGTGTTCAGCTTGCTAGATACTGGGGAACAAAAATGAGTAAGATGAAAATGAGTACCCTGAAGACCTTTTGCTCTAGTGAGGTAGCCTAAGTGATAAGTAGGTAATTATAATATCACATATTAAATCACCATGAAGGGAATAAAAAGAAGCCACATCCTTGGAAGATAATTGTAACATGTATGAGGGACAAAGGATTGGTATTCCAGAATATATTTTTTTAAACTCTTGTAACCAATAACAAAAGACATATAACACTACAAAACAATGGTAAAATACAAGGGAAAAGGAGAGTAAATAAACATTTTTAAAAACTGAATACTTTTGTCAACCAGAAATACAAAAAAAAGATGATATTTTATAGTTGTTTGCAACTATAAGAGCAATGGAAACTTTTTTATAGTTCTTATAGGAATAAAAAGCACCATCACTTTGGTATCAAATTATTTTATAATGCCTACAACCAGGAAAGTATGTAAATAAACTCTGCTATTCACACGGAAGAGTATTTTAAAGCAATGAAAATCAGTTAATCATAATTATGATAATGCGTTTAAACTTTAGAAACACAATTTGAGCAAAAAACAAATTTCAGAAGATGGAATATATCAAAACTATCATATTTATAAATCTCAAAAACAAGCAAAACTAAAAATATATTGTTTAGGCATAAGTACATGAGTCAGAAAACTATTTTTATTTTTATTTATTTATTTTTAAAGATTTCATTTATTTATTTGACACACAGAGAGAGATCACAAGTAGGCAGAGAGGCAGGCAGAGAGAGGGGGGAAGCAGGATCCCTGCTGAGCAGAGAGCCCCGATGTGGGGCTCAATCCCAGGACCCTGAGATCATGACCTGAGCCGAAGGCAGAGGCTTTAACCCACTGAGCCACCCAGGAGCCCCAGAAAACTATTTTTATAAGGGAATGGTTAACAAAATTTATGATTATGGTTATCTCTGAAGGGAAGGCTGGGGTAGGATTAGGGAGGAAACTTCTATTATTCTTGCTACTGTTTTATTTCTTAAGTTGAATTATGGCTCTTACACTTAGTTCTTAAGTACATGAGTGTTTATTATATAATTGTGCCTCATAACTTACATATATAATCACATACTTTCTTTGTAACTTAGGTGATGATTTTCCTCTTGGTGACTCCTTCAATGCTTTTTAAAATATACACATATATTACCTATCACATTATTTTACCTAAAATGATTGTTAATGACCTGATTTGCATGTATTACATGTTATTAATCTGCCTCTTAGGCAATATTAAGCATAGAAGATAAACATAATGTAGTGTGATTAGTGCTATGAAGTTGGGATGTAGGGCTATGAAAGAATCTGGAAAGGGCACCTGTTTAGTAAAGAAACTAAAGGAAGTTGAGAGGAGTGTTATGAAATAAGGCTAGAAGGTAAATAGAAGTTTGATCATGCTACATTTTATTCTGAAGGAAATAAGAAGGGGAGCATTGAAGCGTTTTAAACTGGAGAAAGCCAAGATTAAATTTTCATTTAAAACACACTTTGATAGCTTTACAGAGAATGAATTGTAGAGGAGAAAGACTGAAGGTGATGGAACCAGTTAAGAAGCTTCTTTTGTAATACAATGGAGAGTAAATGGAAGCAATGGGTGGTGGAGAGATATGCATAGATTCAATATCTTCTTCAAAGGAGAGCCAACCTGATGTTGTGATTGACCAGACATAGAATATAGGAGATAGATATAAGTTCCACGATTGATACACAGGTTTCTAATTTGGACAAGGGATTGATATTGTGCCATTCACTGATATTGGAAGTACAAAAGAATAATAGAAGTGGAGGAGGGGAGGCTAGTTTAAGTTTTAATGTGTTGATTTAAGGTATGTGTAGGGTATCTGAGAGGTAATGGTTAGTGAATATTTGGATTTATTTATCTGAAGTTCAGGAGAGAAATCTTAGCTGAAGGTACAAACTTAGCAATCATCAGATATATGTCATAATTAACTGTGTGTGAGACAGGTGACACAGAACTCCATGGAATACTAACATTTAAGGGATGTCGTTAGGAAGAACAGGGAAGGAATAACTAAAGATTTTACCAATAGGCTTCTTTCTCCCACAAGTTATAGAAAATTCAAGGGAAATAGCCTTGAATGTTAGGTAAATACTTAGCTGATTATCAATATCTAGAGTAAGCCTCAGATCTAATCTTCAGTTATATAATCTGAAAACCTTGGGCTTTTTTCCTCTCCACTCATATCCATACTGTTGGCTTTATCCTAAAATTGGTTCCTCACATCATTAAAAGTTGGCTACCAATGACAATTGGAGATACAAGCTTCCTTTTTCAAATCCATCAAGGGAGAGAACCAAGTTCCCAATAGCTGTCTCTTACAAGTGGAACCTTTCAACCCTAAATCTTTCAACAAACCTTCTTATATCTCACTGATCCAAAATAGCTAAGGACTTCCCACCCTTAGCAAGTCGATGGAATTATATGATTGGCTTTGACTAATCAGTTGTAGTAGAACAGATAGGTCTCTCAACTCCAATGACAACTAAAAAACTAGAAAGAAATGGTTTAAGGAAAGAGTGGTCAGCAGTTCACAAGGTGCAAAAAAATCAAGCAAGGTAAGTATGACTAAAGGCTCTTTGGATTTAGAAACAGAGACGTCATTGGTGGCCTTGGTAAAAGGAGTTTACTTAACTGATGAACTGGAATTCATTGGAACTTACATTAAGGAGTAGATAAGCATAGAAACCTAGAAAACTCAAGAAAGGAGCTTCCATTTGAAAGGAATGAGAGAATTATGGTAGAATCTAAAAAAAAGATATAAGGAAGCCAGAAGGAATATTTAAAATGGCAGACTACTGATCATATTTAAAGGCTGATGAGAAGCTCTTGATTAAGAGGAAGTTGAAAATCTCAGAGAAGAAAGGAGGGGAATCTACTTGTTTATGAGGAAAAATAAGAAGATGAATGCGATGGCAGGAAGTTGAAGGAATACCTATCAGAGCCAAGGGGAGGTTGCCTGACCAAAGGAGGGAACTATATCCACTTACATAGTTACAAAGGACTACTATAGTATTCCCATAAAAGGAAATGATTTATTCACTTATTACTCTAAATGGAATTAACAGATGTTTACATTATCCATCCATATATCCATTTTACCTGATACCTCTCTAAACTCCATAATATTATGTTTAATCATATCAGTACAAATCATAATGATCATTTGCTTGCTTCTCTACTTCTTTAAGAACCCCATGCAATCCTGTATTGATTAAGCATTTGTGAGGTTGTTGATCTTATTAAAGACTAAATACTTGCTTAATCTATCTGAAAACATCATAGCCTTTTATACATCTGGTCAGATGTGAAATAGTGTAATATGTCTTTCATATGTAAGCTCATTTGTATCTTCTTCTTTCTATCATGATGTGCATTTTCAGACTACCCCAAGTTATAGCACTTTGGTCTAAAATATGAGATTTTAGAATATACCTATGTGTCTACCTATTATCATACAGAGTAGAGAGAATAAAGAATGCTCTAAATTTTCAAATTTAGTTTTTTTAATATATAATAATTGAATATAGTAAGTTAATATTCAGTGAAAAACAACCTTAAAAAATGAAAATGGTAATGGAATTATTAGCCTGGACTGCAGGATTTACTGAAATAGCTATGAAAATTATACTCTTATTTTGGGGGGGTTATATTTCATTCTACAATGAATGTTTTTAAAAATCAACATTACTTTTGCAGGTGAGGTGAGTAGTCATTAAGCTAGACAGAGCAAGAATGGAAAATTAAAAATTGAACTACAAATGGAATGGGAAATCCAAAGAGAATAAGTAGTGAAGAAGTCTTAGCCAGCTGCATTTGAGTGTATTTCTTAAAGCCTCTGTATCGAACTTATTTTCATCTTATTGCTATGCCTAGAGATACTCTTCTGTTACTACTGTGATGCTCCAACTGTGTGATATTAGTGCCGTGATACTGCTGTGATCAGAAACCACTGTGATGCTCCAGAGATTCAGTGGGAGACATGGTTTTAGAAAGGCTTTGATTGAACTGTAACTCTCTGTTCTGGTTATCATAGCTCTTTAGTGGAAGTAATAATGGTAGTACTCATGGGAATGTCTATAAGTACTCCAGGCTCTAAAGGAGCACAAGTTTGGTACCCTCCAACACATAAAATATTTTAGACACATAAAATAATTAGACAAAAGGTGCTCATCAATCAGAACAATTTTGTTCTTTATTTACTCTTTCTGTCCTGAGCACCTGAGAGTGGCTAATCCTTGGCAAAATGGTGAGGGTGTTAAATCCTGAGCTGGTTTTGTTGTTTGTTTGTTCATTTTCTTATTTTCTGAGTAGCAAGAGGTGGGATTTACCTGACTCATTTATTTTTTTATTAACATACAATGTATTGTTTGCCCCGGGGTACATGTCTGTGAGTCATCATGCTTACACATTTCACAGCACTCACCATAGCACATACCCTCCCCAATGTTCATAACCCAGCCGCCCTATCCCTATCCTCCCTACCCCCCAAACACCATCAGGGTTTTTTTGTGAGTTTAGAAGCCTTATGATTTGTCTCCTTCCTGATCCCATCTTGTTTCATTTCCCTCCCCAACACCCCCAGGACCCCCCGCCCTGCTTCTCAAATTCATCATATCAGAGAGATCATATGATAATTATTTTTCTCTGACTGACTTATTTCACTTTGCATAATACCCTCTACTTCCATCCACGTTGTTGCAAATGGCAAGATTTCATTCTCTTGATCGCTGTGTAGTATTCCATTGTATATATATATATATACCACATCTTCTTTATCCATTCGTCTGTTGGTAGACATCTAGGTCCTTTCCATAGTTTGCCTATTGTGGACATTGCTGCTATAAACATTTGCGTGCACGTGCCCCTTCAGATCACTACATTTGTATCTTTAGGGTAAATACCCAGTAGTGCAATTGCTGGGTCGTAGGGTACCTCTGTTTTCAACTTTTTGAGGAACCTCCATACTGTTCTCAAGAGTGGCTATACCAGCTTGCATTCCCACCAACAATGTGGGAGGGTTCCCCTTTCTCCACATCCTCGCCAACATCTGTCATTTCCTGACTTGCTAATTTTAGACATTCTGACTAGCGTGATGTGGTATCTCACTGTGGTTTTGATCTGTGTTTCTCTGATGCCGAGTGATGTTGAGCACTTTTTCATGTGCCTGTTGGCCATTTGGATGTCCTCTTTGCAGAAATGTCCGTTCATATCTTCTGCCCATTTCTTGATCAGATTATTTGTTCTTTGGGTGTTGAGTTTGAGAAATTCTTTATAGATTTTGCATACTAGCCCTTTATCTGATATGTCACTTGAGAATATCTCCCATTCTGTCGGTTGTCTTTTGGTTTTGTTGACTCTTTCCTTGTCTGTGCAAAAGCTTTTAATCTTGATGAAGTCCCAATAGTTCATTTTTGCCCTTGCTTTCCTTGCCTTTGGTGATGTTTCTAGGAAGAAGTTGCTGTGGCTGAGGTCGAAGAGGTTGCTGCCTGTGTTCTCCTCCAGGATTTTGATGGAGTCCTGTCTCACGGCGAAGTCTTTGATCCATTTTGAGTCTATTTTTGTGTGTGGTTTAAGGAAACGGTCCAGTTTCATTCTTCTGCATGTGACTGTCCAGTTTTCTCAACACCATTTGTTGAAGAGACTGTCTTTTTTTCCATTGGATATTATTTCCTGCCTTGTCAAAGATTAGTTGACCATAGAGTTGGTGGTCCATTTCTGGGCTCTCTATTCTGTTCCATTGATCTATGTGTCTGTTTTTGTGCCAGTACCACACTGTCTTGATGATTACAGCTTTGTAATAGAGCTTGAAGTCTGGAATTATGATGCCGCCAACTTTGGTTTTCTTATTCAATATTCCTCTGGCTATTCGTGGTCTTTTCTGGTTCCATATAAATTATAGAATTATTTGTTCCATTTCTTTGAAAAAATTGATGGTATTTTGATAGGGATTGCATTAAATGTGTAGATTGCTTTACGTAGCAGAGATATTTTCACAATATTCTTCCAATCTGTGAGCATGGAACGTTTTTCCATTTCTTTGTATCTTCCTCAATTTCTTTCATGAGCACTTTGTAGTTTTCTGAGTACAGATTCTTTGCCTCTTTGGTTAGGTTTATTCCTAGGTATCTTATGGTTTTGGGTGCAATTGTAAATGGAATCGACTCCTTAATTTCTCCTTCTTCTGTCTTGTTCTGTCTCTGTGCCTCCTGGATTTTGATGCTTGTTCCCTTTGCCAGATTAGGAAATTCTCTACAATAATTTGCTCCAATATACCTTCTGCCCCTCTCTCTTTTTCTTCTTCTTCTGGGATCCCAATTATTCTAATATTGTTGCATCTTATGGTATTAACTTATCTCTCAAATTCTCCCCTCGTGATCCAGTAGTTGTTTGTCTCTTTTTCTCAGCTTCTTTATTCTCTGTCATTTGGTCTTCTGTGTCACTAATTCTCTGTTCTGCATCATTTATCCTGGCAGTAAGAGCCTCCAGTTTTGATTATACCTCATTAATAGCTTTTTTGATTTCAACTTGGTTAGATTTTAGTTATTTTATTTCCCTAGAAAGGGATTTTATTTCTCCAGAAAGAGATTCTCTAATATCTTCCATGCTTTTTTCAAGGCCAGCTATCACCTTGATAATTGTCATTTTGAACTCTATTTCTGACATATCACTAATGTCCGTACTGACTAGGTCTCTAGCCACCAGTACTGCCTCTTGTTCTTTTTTTGTGTGTGTGTGGTGAGTTTTTCTGCCTTGTCATTTTATCAAGATAAGAATAGATGAGTGAGAGAGCAAAATACTAAAAGGGCAGCAAGGACCCCAGAAAAATCAGAAGACAGCCGAATCCAGGGGTTGAAGAAAAAGGGGGGGAATAATTAAATAATTAAAATAAAATAAAAAAGTGAAAAAGAAAAAATATAAAAATATATGCCTCGTGATTAGAACAGAGCCCCACACCTGATTTTGGTTGTTTTTGGTCTGTTAGAAGAAATTACCTCCCAAAATTTTAAAGAAAAATAAAACTTATAAGTATACAAAAATAAGGATAAACACTGTAAAAGAATGGAATATGAGTGTAAAGATAAAAATTAAAAAAGATTCTAAAAAGGATTGGTAAGAGGTTGGTTGAAAAAAGAGGAAAAAAAGGAATAAAAGAGGAAAGAATGTGATCAGGCTGGAGACTAGTACCAAGCGGTGTGCTAGATTTAGGGTATATTTTGATCTATTAGAAGAAATTGTATCCCAAAATTTAAAAAAAAAAACATATATATATATGTTTTGTGTGTGTGTATATATATATATATATATATATATATATATATATACACAAAAAATAAGGCTAAATACAATGAGGGGATAAAATACGAATGTTAACAGTGAAAATTAGAAAAGATTTTTAAAAAGGTATTGAAAAGATACTAGTTAAAAAATGCCAAAATAGGAAAGAGGAAAAATAAAATTAAAAAAAAAAAAACAAGAAAAAACAAAATTTAAAAAGTTCAACTTGAAAGACTAAAGGATCATGGGGGGAAAAGCCATGAATTCTGTGTTGCTTTTTTTTTTTTTTTCCCCTAACTCTGGAGTTCTGCAGTTTTCACTGATTGATGAACTTGGTCTTGGCTGGATATCCTCAGGGATCTTCTGGGGGAGGGGCCTGTTGCCATGATTCTCAAATGTCTTTGCCCAAGGCGGAATTGCCCTGCCCTTGCCAGGGGCCCAGCTGAGCAATCTACTCAACATTTGCTCTCGGGAGCTTTTGTTCCCTGAGCTCTTTCTGTACTGCCCTGGAGGCTGGGAATGAAAATGGCGGCCTCCCAGTCTCTGGCCCTGTAGGAGCTGAGAGCTCAGGGGCCCCACTCCTCAGTGCACCCTCGGAGAAAACCAGTCACTCCTATCTCCCTGGTCTCCAGCCGTACTCCGAACTCACCCAGCCTGTGACTGAGCATTTCTGTCTCTGGCACATGGCCCCATCTGGAGTCTCCAAACCCAGCAGATTCCTGCAACGTGCTCCCGTCCCACTCCTCCCAAAGGAGAGGAGGCAGCTCTCCCCAGAGCTGCCACTTGTGGGGTCCCAGCTTGAAGAGGGGACCATGCCTCGGATCACGGTTTAAGGTAAGCCTGAGCTGATAGCCCACGGCTACCTGATAGCTGATAGCCACAGCTCTGTCTCTGACATTGACTTTCCCGGTCCGATACCTGGGGGCTCTGCCACCCTCAGACACCCCTGGTTTTTCTGTGACCCCACCTGAATCCACACTATTCCCACGAGGGCAGCAGAGCAGACTTCTAAAAGTTCCAATTTTGTGCTCCACTGCTCTGCGGCTGCAGGGAGCCGGCCCTTCCCCCTGTAGTCTGTCTTCCCATCACTTTGGATTCACTTTTCTACACGTACTACCTTCCAGAAAGTGTCGATTTTCTGCTCCTTGAACTGCTGCTCTTCTGCTCTATTATCTACTGTTGAGTTTGCAGGCATTTAGAAAGGTTTGATAACTATCCAGCTAAACTTCTGGGATCCAACACTGTCTCAGCTTCTTATTCCTCTGCCATCTTGCTCCTATCCTGACTTATTTTTTAATGGTGTAATAATAGATGGTAGTTTTCAATTCTATCTTGTCCTGTGAGTGTCCAAAATCTCAAATTCTAAATGTCTATTAATTCAAAAAGTCTAGGAGTCATTGCTAGAAAAACGTGTCACTGCTATTTAAATCTCCCTCTGAATTCCAAGCCACACTACTCAAGCACTTTAAGAATTGCTATTAAAAACTTTGCAGTGGCTGAAAATAGCAGTGGTTTTGGGAGCATTTGCATTTTTGACTCCCATCACATCTCTACATTACCTGCTGTAGTCTATGGGATTATGCTGCAGTCACCCTACATAAGAACTACATAAGTCACCCTACTTAAGAACTGTTAGGTACCATATATTAAATACTACTCTGTGTCAGGCATTGTGCTAAATGTTTTCATGTATTTCTTCATCTAATCCCCATGACAACCATATCAGATAAGTACTATTATTTTTATTCACTGTATGAAGAAACAGTTTCTCAGAGACATGGAGTTTAGGTTAGATTACTTGACAAGATTTCACAGGTGACTAAATATTTTAGATTTCTCTCCTACACTTAAGAGAAAATGGAAGGAAAGTCACAGTCTAAAACATAAGTGAAATTTTTTTCATCTTAAAGTCAGACATTAGGGATACCTGGAAGGCTCAGTTGGTTAAGCGCCTGCCTTCTCTTCAGGTCATGATCTCAGGGTCCTGGGATCAAGCCCCCACCTCCCGCTCAGTGGAGTAGTCTGTTTCTCTCTCTCTCCCTCTGCCCCTCCCCCCTGCTCTTGCTCTCTCTCTCTTTCTCAAATAAATAAAATCTTTAAAGAAAAATAATAAATAATAAAAAATAAAGTTAGACATTATATTCTGATTTGGCAGACTCCTTCCATAGGAACGACAAGGCTGTTTTTTCCTAATTCTGAAATGCAAACTCTTTTGAGAATATTGAGAGTCTTACAAAAATATTGAGAGTCTTAAGGTTGAATATCCCTGAGGAGATATAAAACGGAAGGATAAAACAATCCTGAGAAGAAAAGCATTGCAGCAAAAAGGCTAAAGCAGCATGTCAAAACAAATGAAACTTAAAACATTTCCTTTCTGGAAATGGTAACCAAGAAACTTTAAAATCCTACCAATATTAAATCTGAAAATTTTTTATATGTAAAGACTGGACATTCAAAGGTCTTTTTTAACATTAGTAACTCTTCCCTCCTCATGTGTCTGTTTTCCTAGGTTAAATACATAATGACTTGGCAGCTAGGATGATAAAGATAGGTATAAAGGGTCAACATCAGAATGGACACAATTGAAAAGAAAGTATAAAAACGCAGATAATTTAGTCCTGGCTCACAAACTTGTCCCTCATGCTGAATCTGCCCATGATTTTCTTCCCTCTACAATGCCAAGCCAGCCATTAAAGGCTTCATGATTACCAGAGGCTTGTCATCTCTAAGGCATCCCTAGGAACTCATTAGGAGAAACTTAAAGAAATGTAAAAGAAATTATATGGGCTTTTTGATCATTTTCATGTCCTTTTATCCTTTCTTTCCCAGGCCCCCAAATTGGAATTTTTGCTTTTTCAGATTATATGAAGTATTAAAAAGTTAAGTTTCTGGGAAGGAATAGTCATTCCTTATTTTAATTTTGGCATTTTTCCTATATCTTAGTATAATGCATTTTATCATTTCTTTCTATACATATTTAGAAAGAAAAGATTCAAAATACCTTCTGAAAATCTTGTGTTGCTGTTGGCCATATGGTCAAGACATCATTTTTGTTTTAAAACAACTAAATTAGGAGCACATGTGTGGCTCAGTTGGTTAAGCACCCAATTCGATTTTGGCTCAGATCATCATCTCAGAGCCTGCTTAAGATCCTCTTTCTCTCTCTCTCCCACTGTCCCTCCCCTGCCAAAACAAACAAACAAAAAAACCCTGAATCAAATTTCTACTAGAATTAGGTTTTCAATTGGTAACAAAAGTCAGTCTATTGTAGAACTTTTCAAAAAAGTGAGAATAAACTGGTTGTTTTTAAATGAGAAGTAGACATTTTTAAGTACACATGAAAATTAACCTCTATATTTAGTAATTTAAATAAACCATCCCAGTGTTAAGCCACAAATATCTTCTCTAAATCAAAACCAGTACGTTGTAGTCCTTAACAAGTACTTTCTCCAAACCCTTTTCCATTAAAAACAAATATTGCTATCTATATTCTGTACATATGGAATGAGAATAAAAGTAGCAATAATTCTTGGTTTTTGTAATTTAGCTCAGGTGGAGCCATAGGGCTGTTGGAATCCCCTATGTCAAAGGCAGGGGAGAGGGTGGATATACTTTGCTTACATGGAAATAGTGGGAAGTCTAGAATAGAAAGATGAATTTAAATTTAAATACTGGAAAAAGTAGGGATGGCAGAAAGTAGAGTCGGATCTTGACACTATAAGAGAGCAAGTCAATGTGTGCCTGGGTGGCACAGTCGGTTAAGCATCTGACTTTTGGTTTCAGCTCAGGTGGGATGGAGCCACACTCCAGGCTCCGTGCTCAGCATGGAGTCTGCCTGAGATTCTCTATGTCCCTCTCCCTCTGTATTCCCACTTGTGCACTCTCTCTTTCCCTCTCTTTCTCTCTCTCTCAAATAAATAAATAAATTTAAAAAAAAAGAGAGAGAGGAGAGCAAGTCAAGATGTGGAAGAAACAGATAGAAAAATCAACCAGTAAATATTGCATATAAGAGATAAGATACAGGGAAATAGAAATGTTTCTCATTTCCATCAACTACATCAGAGTCAAGAATATCTGTTCAAGTCTAAAATAAAACTGAAATGAAAAAAAATATTCTGCAACCTTAGTAATTGTCAATTCTGCAGCTAAACTCTCCTTTTATACAGAAAGAAATATATCAGGTAGAGTAGGTTTTGCCTGAGGCTTTGTATTTTTCCCTCCCAAAGCAATGTACATTATTGACAGTGAAGAACCCCCAGGAGCAATGCCTTGACTTTGTCAGTCCATAAGCAAATGAGAACAACTTTCCCAATCACTGTAAGTAATGCCAAGCACAGTCCTGGCCCCCACTTTTCTGTTTCTTTTTCCCAGGCCTCATTTTTCTCCTCTGACAGGAGCAAATTTTGCACTGGTCAGAGTAAATTTTTCTTTAATTTTTCTGGTAGACTGGGCCATCACTGAAACTCAAAAACAGATTGGAATCCTTTATATAGCCATTTTGAAGTCCAGCCATTTTCCTAAACATTAGGAAAAGATCTTTCTGAGTCACTTGGTAGGTCGAGATTCTCCTTGCTTCCCTCATCCTCTTCCAGTCCCCTTCACTCTTGGTGGTGTCACTTAGGGCTCTGTATTGAGCAATATGAAGACTGCATTAATACCCATGGTGATGGCACTGTTCCATGAGGGCTGCTGAGCTTCAGGAAGAAGTAGCAGCCAAACCCATTCTCTGTCAGTGAGCTCTGCCCAAACAAGAATTGAGTCATTGAAAGGGCAAACTGATGAAGTTATACAATTACAGATTTTTAAATTACGAAAATGAAAACAAAAACAAAAAACCCCTTACCACAGTCTGTCGCCCCCAGAGAGTCATTTCTTACACTAATATACGCAAAGTTTTTCTCTTGACCAAAAGCCACTTTTTTCAGGGAAATAAAGCTTTTAAAAGGAGAAGGGACCAGTGGGAAGATAACAAATGTATGAACCTTTATCCCTAGCTGGACTCTGAAAACAACCGTCCAGATCAATAGTAATGCAACCTTGCTTTTCTTAGAGTTTTGGTATCCAGAAATAATTTGAAACTGATCATTTGTGTAAATAGTAAGTAGCTACTCATTAATTTTACCCTTAGATTGAAAAAGGAGTTTTAAGCAACATACCAATTGCCTGGGAGGCAAGCATACCCACCCTCACACAAAAATCCTTCCAGACTAGGAGGGATGAGGAGTAGAAGTAGGTAGGTAAAAATTATCTCTTATTTGACTTTTGTGGCTAGGTAGCAATTATTGATAATATTGTTAGGCATCCACCAAATACTCACTGGAGGCTCTTTGAAATTTCTGATGCTTATATTTAGTGACTATATTGAGAACATACATTACCTTCCCCTGCCTAACACATATATGCTTCTTTCTCTACTAGAATAGCCTCAACATGGTCTTTATGGCATAGCTATTAGTTATTGTTCCAGAATAGGATAAAAGTGCACTGCTAGAGGTTAAGTTAAAATACGTACAACAATCCAAAGAACAATAATAAGAGTTGTAAGCTAAGGGCTCAGATCTAGTCTTGAGAATTTCAAGTTGTACACCTTTTATGTTACCAGAATCAGAACTGTTATTCAGATGGACTGTTTTAAAACCCACCTTATTGATTGACTGACATTTACCTTTTCCAGTAAATCAATGCAGCCATGTCTTTCCCTATACTAGAGAAATAAGAATGAATATATCCAGTGAGATTCAATGCCCCCCATAATTGCAAATTATTGATTTAAGAGAGAGAAGCCCAAATAAATATAAAGACTTGGTTGTTAAACAATAACTAATTGCCAAAGCAAGAGTACATGGACTGTAGGAAATCAAAAATTTCATGAAAAGGGGACCCATCAGAGTCAGTACCATGTCTTTGGTAATAGTACCTGAATCAGGAAGAAGGGTTTGAAGAAATCAATGACATAATTTCCTCTATTTAATGATCCATTTCAAAGATATATTTTATTAATCCAAAGAGATAGGATGATGTATTTTTAATCAAATGATTTTAGTATTATTTAATTCATAGATTTTTTAAACTTACACTATTTCTATTATGTAATGAAGTTTGTTCTCAAAAATAATGCAGATAGGAGGTTGTGGAAGTGTGAATGGAAAAAAGTCTCTAAGCAAAAGTGGCAGTTGAATAAAACAGTGTTCAGTTTCACAGTTGCTTTTTAAATTTAAATTTTTACTCAATACAACATTCTTTTTTTTTTAAGAGGAAGGGTTTTGTTTTGTTTTGTTTTGTTTGTTTGTTTGTTTTGACAGAGAGATCACAAGTAGGCAGAGAGAGAGGGGGAAGCAGGCTCCCCGCCGAGCAGAGAGCCTGAACCAGGGCTAGATCCCAGGACCCTGATACCATGACCTGAAGGCAGAGGCTTAACCTCTGAGCCACCCAGGCGCCCCAATACAACATTAATTCTTTAACTTCCAGAGTACGTCCCTTTATCTCCTAATATCAGTGCCACAATACAGCTGTCTCCAGTAGTGAAAGACATCACAACATCACTGTCATAAAATCAGGAGATTGTTCTCATCCAGACTGACTCTAAATTATTTCCTCAATAAAAGTGCAAACCCAAAGAGTGTCTATCAAATGACTATTAAGCCAGAAGTAAAGGAGAAAAAAAAATTTAAAAACCTTGTCACAGATTAAAACAATAGAATGGCAGATTAAAACTATTTACTTCATAAAATCCTGACATAGGTATTCTTTCAGACAATTCTTTCAGAATGTCTTTCAGACATTCTTTCTTCATTTTGGAAGAAATAGAAAAGCAAAAAAGAAAATGCAAAATTAATCTGATGTGATAAAAACGTCCATGATTGAATATGTAATTTGAAGACCTAAACATGACAACTGGCAGATGATTAAGGATTGTTGCCAAATAGAAGATGTCAAAATACTAAGGTCCCATTTCTTGCCACTTGGTTTTTATCTGATCTAGTCTACTATATAAAGTTTCTTACAAGTCTTAAGGGTGAAAGGAATAATTGTCAAATTTTTGTTGTTACTGTTAACATCTTTCTTTTATTTTATTTCAAATTGTAGGCTGAACATGTTAGGTAGCTCTAATGTCATCATTTTTGCTATTATGGACCCTTTATTTTTTCATTTGGTTAATAATTTCCAGTTCCATAGCTATGTTTTGTAAATTGACAGTTAATCATAACAGAATATGCTTATGAGATTCAATAAGCATGAAAAGACTGCCTGCTCATATCAGCCAACTGTCATCCTTTTTATCTGTCATTTGGAGCATTGGAGTATATCACCGGTTTTTGGCTCTAAAAAATTTAGTCTTCGAGTATTTTGAGTCGCCCCCTCCCAAAATTTTGCACTGTGCTAGCAGAATGCAATGTCACACAGTCCTCAGGGCAGGGGAAAGAACATCTTCCTACCCCCTCTCTTTTAAGCTTCAGAGCTCCCTTCCAAGTTGTCCTCTAATGCCCAAATGGAAGAATATAGATTTTTGGCATCAGAACTGCCCTAACTGAATATTTAAAAAGAGAGAAAGAAGGAAAAATAATGCCTAATAGTTTGGTTATCATAATCATAAAACTATCTCTATACACGGTGGGACTGTATTATGGTGCTTAACATAGACATTCTCATATCATCTTCACAACAACCTTATGGGACATGGAGCTAGAGGCATGGAATTGAGGAACACAGGATTGGAGCCCAGTAATGTCTGCTTCTACAGCCTGCTCTAATTACTATGTTATATTATTATTATATCCCTCCCACTCCACTCAACCAAAAAAATTCAGAAAACATTATAGCATAGCCCTATTACGATAGTAATTAACCTTCAATATCAGGAATATATATAGTTACCTAGGACTTTTTGCCACAAGCTGGTACTGTTTCTTCTGTTCCATGTTCAGAAGAAAGAAAGAAACCCTGACATGAGTCATGAGCTTAAAATGATTTTTGAGTTCTCTTCAACTTGTGTTTCTTGACCCTATCAGTATTTTAAATATTCTTAAATGCACTTGTTTTCCAAACCTTCATTTTCTTTAATCTAACACATTTACAGATTCTTTACTTACTTTTGTGAATCTCAGAAGGAACAGAATCAGGAGCTCTAAGCATGACTGAATGCTACCTATAGATTCTTCCATCACGTTGAATTTAGTTCATTTTGTTAATTTTGTTTCTCAATAATTTAGGTCATCAAACTTCCTAATTACATATCTAAGATTCCAACCACCATTTCCTGTTTAATATTGTCTCCATCTTCCAAAATATAACCTAAATCCTGTCACCAAAATCCACTGGTAAAAGAGATAAAACTGCACTCAATATTGAATCAATCCCTGTAAAATTACAATTACACTAAAACAAAAACTAAACTATACACCAGCCTGCAGGAAAAAAAATCTGTTTTTTTAACTAGTTTTTAAGATCTTGCTTTTTTTTTTTCTTTTAGCAGGAGTGCAAGAGAAACTGTGAGCTTTAACTTTGTCTTTAATTGGCCCTGGGGAATATTAAGCTTTGCCGTTGAGTTTCCATGCTGGGAAAGAAAGGACAGTGACGCATACCTTCTGGAGTGGTTCTAAAAATTAAGATCATGATATTAAATACTTATCACAGTGCCTGTCATATAAGTGTTTAATTATTGGTAGCTATTATGATATTTATTATTTTGGCTAAAACTCTGTGATAATTACAGCAAGGTAAATTTTCACTTAACATTGTTCCTAACAGTAGGCCGTTAATGAGACCAAGGTCATGAGTTAGTTAGTATCTCTTCTGAATTACTTATATATGAACACAGGCTGTACCTTCATAAGACGGTTTCTTGAAATCATATAATTAATGGAGATAGAGGTGTCTAAGGGGAAAAAATGAAGGTGAATCACCTCAACTTAAAATACTAGCCATATTGGGGCACCTGGGTGGCTCAGTGAGTTAAAGCCTCTGCCTTCGGCTCAGGTCATGATCTCAGGGTCCTGGGATCAAACCCCGCATCAGGCTCTCTGCTCAGTGGGGATCCTGCTTCTCCCTCTCTCTCTGCCTGCCTCCCTGCCTACTTGTGATCTCTCTTTGTCAAATCAATCAATCAATCAATCAATCTTAAAAAAATACTAGCCATATTAGTGAAGAGTGAGTAGTATCATCTCTACTTATGGCAGAATTGTGTTTTTTAAATTTGTATATGCTGTACCCCTCCATAAAAGAGGCCATTTTCAATATCTGAAACAAAATGCATAACTTACAGCTTGCTAAAAAATAATTTGTAAGACACAATCTGGATATACTGGAGTATGGGGAAGCCTAGAGTTCAAAGATTGGTGGATTTTCAAAAGTTGGAATATTTAGGGATTCATTGACCTTGAACTGGCAAAGCACAGTTATTTGAATGAGACCGTTGCTGATTGGCTAACTTTCAGGAGCAGTTTTTAATGAAAATTGTCATTAATTAATTGCAACAGGTTTAAAACCAATTTTCTTGGGTGATTATTTATTGCTATGTCCAAAGAACAATCAGACCTTTACTTAGCAGAGAACTTTTTATTCTCAGTGCAATTACTGAGTACTTACTATGAACCAAACAATATGCCCAATTTGTTACATTACCTTCTTTAATCTTCACAATATTCTGTGAAATACATGTCATTATTTATAGTTTTCATATGATAAACAGAGGGGGCTTAGGTAACTTGTATAACATTACATAACTAAAAAGTGATAGAGCAAGAAATAAAACCCAGAGTCATCTGACTCCAAAGACTGTGTTATCTGCACTACCTCTATTACTTTTTAAATTAACTTCTGACATTTCTACAATCCTCCATTTCTATAATTTTGTCATTTTAAGAATGTCATACAAATGGAATCCTACAGAATGTAATTTTTAGGGATTAACTTTTTTATTCAGCATAATTCCCTGAAGATTCATTCACATCGTTGTGTGTGTGTTAGTAGTTTCTTCCTTTTTATTGCTAATTAGCATATTATGGTAAGAATGCATCCGTTTGTTTAACCATTCACCCACTGAAGGATACCTGGATTGTTCCAGTTTGGGGCTATGATGAAGAAAATTGTTCTAAACATTCATGGACAGGTTTTTGGTTGAATGTAAGTCTTATGTCTCTAGGATAAACGTCCAGGAATGTAACTGCTGAATCATACGGTACTTGCATATTTAGTTTTTTAAGAGATTGCCAAATATGTTTCCAGAATGGCTCTACCATTTCCTGTTTTCTGCAGCAGCCTCTGAGCGATCCAGTCTCTCATCATCATTGTCAGCATTTGTTGATGTCACTGTTTTATTTAGGCTGTCTGATATGTGTGTAGTGATAGCTCATTATGGTATTTTAAGTTTTCTGATAGCTAATGATATTGAACATCTTTCTGTGTGCTTTTTTGCTGCCATCTGTATTGTCTTTGGTAAAATGTTTCTTCATATCTTTTGACATCATTCCAAATGGATTATTTAGTTTCTTACTTCTACCTTCTGAGAGTTCTTTATGCTTGATACTATTCTTGTCAGTTATGTGATTGGCCAATCTTTTCTCAAACTCTGTGGTTTGTGTTTCATTATCAGTATTTTACATTTAAGTCTCTGATCTATTTTGAGCTAATTTTTATATATATCAGGTGTGAGATGTAGGTCAAGTTTCATTAATCTCGCCTATGGATGTCCACCTGAGCCAGCAACGTTTGTTGAAAATTTTCTCTCGCCTATTGAATTGCTTTTGCACCTTTGCCAAAAATCATTTGGGCATATTTTTGTGAATCTATTTATGGGCTCTCTGAACTGTTCCATTTATCAATCTGTCTGTCCCTCTGCCAATACCACACAGTCCTGATTACTCTAACTATAATAATCTTGAAATCAGATAGGCTTATTCTCCCTATTTTCTTCTTCTTTCCTGAAATCATTATAGTTATTCTAGTTTCATTGCCTTTCAATGTAAATTTTAGAATAATCTTAACCATATCCCTAAAAAATCTTGCTGGGATTTTTACCAAAATTTGTTAAACTTGTGTATCAATTTGGAGAGAATGACATCTTTACTATGTTAAGTCTTCCAAACCATAAGTATATCTTCATTTATTTAAGTCTTCTTTGGTATCTTTGATCAGCATTGTGTAGTTTTCATGTATAAGTCTTGAAGCCTTCATTTGATTCACACCTAAGTATTTCACTTTTTTTTTTTGAGTGATTGTACATGGTATTGCTTGAAATTTTGATGTGCACATATTTGTTGCTAACACACATAAATACATTTTGCTCTTGTATCCTGCAAACTTATTCAACTGACTTGTTCATTCTAGGAATTTATTTTTGTTGCTTCTTCTGATTTTCAAATGTAGAGAATCATGTCATCTGCAAATCAAAGCAGTTCATTTCTTCCTCTTCAATCTGTATGCCTTTTATTTCCTTTTCTTGCCTTATCTTATTGACTAGAACCTCCAACTCTATGTTGAAAAAGAGTGGTGACTGTGGATATCTCTGTGCCTGTCCTTCATGTTAGGGCGGAAGAATTCAGTTTTGCAACATTAAGTATAATGTTAGCTGTATGTTTTTTGTAAATGTTCTTTATCAAGTTGGGGAAGTTCCCCTCCATTCCTCTATCTCTGGGGATTTTTATTATAAATGGGTGCTGAATTTTGTCAAATTTATTCTGCTTCCAATGATAGTATCACATGAATTTACTTCTGTAGCCCATTAATATGGCGCTTTGCATTGGTTGATTTTGAAATGTAGAACACGCTTTCAACCACTAAAATAAGCCCCACTTGGTCATGGTGTAGAATTCTTATTTTATATTGCTGAATTCTGTTTGCCAGTATTTTGTTAAGGATTTTTGCATTTATTCTTGTTTGTAGTTTTCTTCTTTTTCCTCTCTCTCTCTCTCTTTCTCTCCCTTCCTCCCTCCCTCCCTTCCTCTCTCTCTTTGGTACTGTCCTTGTCTGGTTTTGTTACTGGGGTAACACTAGTTTCATAAAATAAGTTGAGAAGTGTCCCTTCCTCTTCTATTTTCTGGAAAAGGATGTATAGACTTGGTATTAATTTTTTTAATATTTATTTATTTATTTTAGGGAGAGAGAAAGAGAACGTGTGTGCACAAGCAGGAGGGGCAGAGGGAGAGGGAGAGAGAGAATCTCAAGCAGACTCACCACTGAGCTGATCCTGAAGCTTAGCCGACTGTGCAACCCCGGGACCTGGTGTTAATTCTCATTTAAATGTTTGGTAGAATTCTCCAGTGTAACCATCTGGACTTGGAGATTTCTTTCCTGGAAGTTTTTAAATTATAGATTACAATCTTAATAGTTACAGGGCTGGTGAAATTATCTATTTCATATTGGATGAATTATGGTAGTTTGGGTTTTTGAAGAAAGTGACCCATTTCATAAGAATTTTCAAATTTATGAGTGTACAGTTTTTTGTAGTATTACCATATTAGCTTTATGATGTTTATAAGATCTGTAATCATAATCCCTTCTTAATTCCTAATTTTGGTAATTTCTGTATCCTTTTTTTCTTTTGTAGTCTTACTAGAAGCGTGCCAAAAAATCAATTTTATAGATTTTTTTCAAAGCATCAGCTCTTTTTTCTCATGTTTTATCTTTTATTCACTTTCCATTTCATTAATTTCTGCTCTTTTTATTATATCCTTCCTTCTGCTTGCTTTGGATTCATTTAGCTTTTCTTTCCCCTAGGCTCTTGAGGTAGGATCTTAATTATTGATTCAAAGCCTCTTCTTTTCTAATACATGCATTTAGGGTGATAAATTTCCCTCTCAGCACTGCTTTAGCTATGTTCCACAAATTTTTATGTGCTCCATTTTCATTTATGTTCAGTTCAATATATTGTTTTATTTCTCTTGAGACCTCTTTGACCCATGGATTATTTAGAACTGCATTGTTTAGTTTCCAAGTATTCAGACAGTTTTATTTTTCTGTCATTGACTTTTAGTTTGATCCTATTGTTGTTGAAGAATACATTCTGTGTTATTTCAATTCTTTTAAATGTATTCAGATTTGTTCTCTGGTTCATGATATATTCTTAGTAAATATTCTATGGGAATGTGAAGATACTGTATATTCTGCTGCTGTTAGGTAGAATGTTCTATAAATGATAATTAGATCTGGTTAGTTGATGGTATCATTGAGTTCTATATTCTCACTGATTTTTAGTGTAGTTCTATCAATTGTTGAGAGAAGAGTATCGAAATCTCCAACTATAATTATGGATTTGTTTATTTCTCTGTAAGTTCTATCAGTTTTGCTCTGCACACTTGCAGTTCTGTTGTTTGTGGTATATACATTTAAAATTACTATGTCCTCTCCATGGACTGACTCTTCTCATAACATCCCTCTCTATCTTTAGTATATTTTCTCTGCTCTGAAATCAACTTTATCTAGTATTACTACAGCCTCTTCTCTTTTCCTCTAATTAATATTTGCATGATGTAGGTTTTTAATCCTTTTAGTTTTTATCTGCCTCTTTTGTTATATTGAACTAATGTCTGCATATAGTTTCTATAGTCTGCATATAATTGAGGAATATTATTTAATCCCCTCTGCCAAGAGCTATCTTATTTTGTGTGTTTAATTTCCTTGCACTTAAGAACTGACACATTAAGGTTTAAGTTTTAATGTAATTTTTTGGTTTTTTTTTGTTTGTTCTCTTTTTTCTTCTCTCTTTTATCTTCTCTCTTACCTATTTCCTGTGTGTTATTTTTTAGAATTTCATTTCTATTTATGTATAGTGTTTCTAGTAAATCTTTTTGTGTTGCTTTTTAAATGGTTGCTCCTGCTAGTACATTGTATATACATAAATTACAAGAGTGAAATTACATTTCACTTAAGAGTTCAAGTGAAATGTAGAAACTTTATCTCTCTTTACATCACCATCTTCTGTTTACAATTTTATCAGATATTTCCTCTACATACATTTAGAACCACCTCAGATAGTGCCATAGTTTTACTTCAGTCATCACACATAACTGAAAACTCGAGAAGAGAAAGTGCATTATATTTACCTATGTGTTTGTTTGCCATGTTCTTTCTTCCTTTCTAAAGTTCCAAGATTTCTTCTTTCATTATTTCCATTTTATTTAGAGAACCTCCTTTAGCCATTATTTTAGGATAGGTCTAGTGGTGACAAATTTTCATTTGTCTTCATCTAAGAATGTCTCAATTTCCCTTTCATTGCTGAAGAATATTCTCATTGGTATAGAATTTTAGGTTGACTGTTCTTTTCCTTTATAACTTGAAATATTGTGCCACTTCTTTCCTTTCTCCATGGTTTTTGGTGAGACATCCACTGTCATTTGTATTGTTCTTCTTCTCTAGTAAGATGTAATTTTTTTCAGGCTGCCTTTAAGACATTTCTCTTTGTCTTTAGTTTTCAGAAGTTTAATTACAGTGTGTCTATGCATGGTTTTCTTTGGGTTTAATCTGTGTAGTATTAGTCTCTCTACTTCTTAAATCTGTAGGTTTTTGTCTTCTGACAAATTTCAGAATTTTTCAGCAATTATTTCTTCATTTAATTTTCAGCCCCATTCTCTTTCTCCTCTCCTTTTGATAACAGATTGTCAGAAGTTTTATATGGTCTCATAGGTCCCTAATACTCTGTTCATTTTTTTTTTCAGTGTATTTTAGTCTCTGTTATTCAGACAGGATAATTTCTATTGCCCTATCTTCTAGTTTACATTTGTTTCCTTTGCTCTCTACATTCTTCTGTTAAGTCTTTCCACTGGGCTTTTCAGTTATTGTATTTTCCAGCTCTAAAATTACCATTTGTTTCTTCTTAATATCTTCTGTTTCTTTGCTGAGAATTTATTTTTTTTTTTTTTTGGCTGGGTTTCTATTTTTTTTCATTTGTTTTAAGCAAGTGCATAATTGGTCAATAAAGTATTTTGTAATGGCTACTTTAAAATCTTTGTCAGATAATGCTAACATCTCTGTCTTCTCAGTGTTGGAATTTCCTGATTATCTTTTCCATTCAGTTTGATATTTTCCTGGTTCTTAATATGATTGAAAACTGGACATTTTCTTATAATGTTATAAAATCTGGATTGTACTTAAACCTGTTTTAGCTGGCTTCTTCTGATACCACTCCAGTTGGAGGAGAATGGGGCACTGCTTCATTCTGGCCAAGTAGGGAGAAGTCCAATTTTCCCAGTCAGTCTCCATTGAACGTAAGGCAATGTCTTCCTGTTTTTGCTAGGTGAGGATGAATTTCCATCTCCCCACATGGTCTCCACTGATACAGTGGGGATAGACTCATTGGGTGATAGAGAAGGTCCTGACTCTCTACTAGGACTTCTCTAATCATACTATTGCTAAGGTAGAGGGCTGCCTCATTACTGCTGGGTGGGAATGGAAGCCTAGGCTCCTTGTGTTATCTCCATTGGCATCCTTTGGGTGGAGAAAGACTTGCTATAGGCAGATGGGAATGAATGCAGTGCTATCTTACTTGGCCTTCTTGGACACTACCCAGGCAGGAGTATTGGTGTGTTTTGTTACATCTTCATAAGGGTAGAAGTCTAGGCTCCACACTTGGCTGTGACTGGCATTGTCAGGGTGGGGCCACAGTTTTTTGCATGATGTTTGGTTATAGGAGAATAGTCACTGTCTGAAAGTCTTCTCTTTCTAAGCTATCCCTTTTCTGGTCCTTTGGCTAAAGAGAGAAAGCTTCTGTTGGGGCTTGTCTCTTCTGCATCTGTTGGCATTTTGGGTTGCCCACTTCCTCAGCTCCAAGTCTGCGATAAATAACACAAAAATTAAACCCAAGAGATTTGCTGCCATGTTGTTACTTGATCTCCATATCTGAGTTGATCTCCTTTCTTCTGTCTTCTTTCCTTATATTTGTTTACATAAAATGTCCAAGGTTTTAGTTGTTCTTGCAGGGAATAGTATATCTACTCCATCTACCTGAAGTCAGAAGTCCAACTGCCTAGGTTTTTAAAACTGAACCTACTTACTAAAAATAAAAGTCACTATAGAACACATGGTATAAAGAGAATGTAATGGGACTGTTTTGTTTTTATTGTTGTTCCTTTAAAAAATGACTGAAACTAACTCATTTAAATGAGTGTCACTGGTTCCTTGAGATCAGTTACTGAGTTATCCTTTGTAGGTGATTCTGTGTTGTTGACACTACTTCCAAACATTTTTTGAACTCTACTGGACTTAATTTGAGAGAATGAATTGTGTCCATTTGAATATTCTCTTTGGCATAAACTGTGATCCTTTGAAGCTGTGTTTGATTTTTGGAAGCAACCCCAAGTGGTTCAAGAGCCAAGATGAATAGTAAAACAGATGACCAAATTGGGTTATGTACTTCTTAGTCTAAGTCTTTTCTAAGAGATTAGTGTGAACCAAAGCATTTTGTAGTGAAAAAGTAATTTCTTTTATATCATACAAAACTTCTGAAACACTTTAAATTTCTACATAATAAGCTTGATTAGCTCTGGGCTGATTTTTGCATGAACAGTGCCCTTTGGTATCAACTCAATATTTCTTTTCTGTGGTGTTGACATTGATGTTTTCTTGGGTCCTATGGATTTTGGAGTTTTTCTCTGTAAATTTTGACAGTATGGTTTTGGGTCAACTTGAAAATACTATATTTCATCACTGTTCCTTTCAAATACATGTTATTTTGTCCAACCTCCCCTTGAAAGTTCAAAACAAATGTCAGATCTTCTCTCTTTCTTTTTATCATTCCAAATGTGTAGCACAGTCTTTACAAAAACCTTTATGTTCAAATTCCCATTCAGTATGAGTCAGTGTTCTCAAAGCTAACCCTCAGCTTGAACAAATCCAGCCTCTGACATTTTCTACATTTTCATTAGCCCTTTGTACTTCATCATGAGCATCCTCATTACCTTTCTTAAGCCTTTCTGCCAGTCAAAAACAAAAAACAAAAAAACTTCCTCTTTACAGTCCCTGCAACACTGTAATTGTCCCCTTAGATGTCTTGTGTCATTTATGTTTGCTTAACTTCATGCAAAATTTAGTGTTAATTTTTGGCTTTCTATAGCTCACTCCCCATCCCCATTCAGTGAGTCTGTAATCCCATTAGAGAGTGAAATAGCAGTACTAATGCAAACAATCATTTTAAGCATATTTCTTCCATGCCCACTCGATGTTTTACCAAACTTTCTGAGAACATGAGCTTTGACACTTCATAATTGTGTGAAGATTACTAAATACACTTATTTGCTTAACTATAATGCTCTAACTCACGTCCATTGGATCTAAAATAGATAACAGACCTATTTAATAAGTAAGAAAGGCCCTTTGGCAAATTAGAGAGCTGCTAAAGAAATTTAATATATCCTACAGTTTGATTCTTTTGTTCCTTTTCATGGTTCCATTACAATTCACAGTTTACTTACTGGGGGAGAGAGTCGATTTGGCGGTTAGGGGATTGCAGTATCATTTTGTGTTCAAGCATATGATCTTTCAAAACTAATGATGTAGGGGCGCCTGGGTGGCTAGGTGGGTTGGAGCCTCTGCCTTCGGCTTGGGTTGTGGTGTTGGGGTCCTGGGATCGAGCCCCGCATCGGGCTCTCTGCTCGGCAGGGAGCCTGCTTTCCCGCTCTCTCTCTGCCTGCCTCTCTGCCTGCTTGTGGTCTCTCTCTCTCTGTCAAATAAATAAATAGAATCTTTAAAAAAAAAAAACTAATGATGTACTCTATGTTGGCTAACTGAACATAATTTTAAAAATGGGGGGGGAAAGCATGATCTTTCATATTCAGATAGCTTAGGTTCAAATCCTGATCCTATCAGTTTACCGGTACTGAAAATAACTTGGGAAAGCTACTTAACATCTCGAAGCCTTAGTTTCCTCGTTAGTAAGATTGGATAATAATAATTCATAATAGTTAACCTCTTATACTGTTGTAAGGACTAAAGGAGACAATACGTGTAAGATAAGTTTTAGCACATTGTTTGGCACTTAGTGTTTTGATAGTAGTCATTATTTATCAAATGCCAGTTACTGTGCCCATTATTAAGGATATGGGTAACTGGCATTACCATATTCTACATGGTAAGTAGAATATGCTGCTTGACTTCAAGGAGTTCCAAATTAAAGCATAATTCTGGGGTCCAACTGTCTCATCAGAAGGTAAAACTGAACCAGAAAAATAAGTCTACAGGCTATAATAGTTGTATTATATACACAAACCCTTTTTCACCCTTGAATACACCATTACCCAAATATTCTAATCAATGAAGAGATTGTTACGTGGTCCTTATTAATTTTCTCATGTAGATTTTACATCCATGTTCTGGATCCTTCTAAGTTTTTCTGGATGTTAACAGTTCTTTGCTTGTCTACATGATCACTTTCAATTAAACTGCTGGTCTTCCTCTTGTCTACTCTCTCAAGCACAGACTGAAGACCCATAAGTATTATGCCAGTAGAGATGACAAACAGTTTGAAATGTAAAATCAACTTTTTGTTCCATAGCCAGGCTAGTCAGTTTTAGTCAGCCTACACTGTCAGCATTTCAGACTCTAGGAAGTCATTGTCTCCAACTATGAAACTTAGCATTCCAGTGAGTGCATTCAGAGTATAGCAGCTCAAAATGTCATACGGTTTATCATGGTGTTCCTCTCCTGCCAAACAAGAGAACATGAGATTCCATGGAGGTAGAATAGAATCAAACTAAGGGGAAAAACTTGACCATCTAGAACAGCCCTCAAAGCTCTCCTTTCATTTAGATTTCTGAGAAGAGCATTGATGCAATAAGGAAATATACCTTAGCCCTTTATGAAGCTATCTTAGTTGTGTTTATGATACTATAGCTTTGCCATTGCTGCTTAGTTGCATTGGATAGTGTTAGATTGATAATTATTTTCACATTGTACTGGGATAGCCTGACTCTTTTTTTGCATCTTTTTCTCCAATTTCTCATAACTGAAATATCTTCACTATTTCTGAATGTAAACATTGTACAGGATAACAAGACAACCAATTGGGCATCTAAAAATATAATCAAATGGTTGTTTACTTTCCCATACATATTGCCGAATAACAATTTTGAATATTTTCTTCACTGAAATCACCTCGTTTGGAACCAATATGCCTCCCTTCTTCTCCAAATGATTTTCTATGATCACCGTCATTTCCTTATTTCTCTTAATGTTGCTCTTTTTAAAGAGCTTTTAAAAATTCAAATTAATGTGTTCCTTGAATCCATGTATAATAACTTTTCCTTTATTCCTCCAATCTGAATTTTTAATCAGAAATCTTGATTAGTCAGAGTTTCCTAGCTAATGAATTACAAATTTGTTACAAATAGCAAAATTCACAGGCTTTCTAGCTAATGAATTCAAAGGTGAAATTCAGTTTTGAATTCCAAATTATCTACCCTTAAAAATCAACAAAAAAGGTACGCATGGGTGGCTCAGTTGGTTAAGCAGCTGCCTTCAGCTCAGGTCATGATCCCAGCGTCCTGGGATCGAGTCCCGCATCGGGCTCCTTGCTCAGCAGGGAGCCTGCTTCTCTCTCTGCCTCTGCCTGCCTCTCTGCCTGCTTGTGTTCTCTCTCTCTCTCTCTCTCTCTGACAAATAAATAAATAAAATCTTTAAAAAAAATCAACAAAAAAGAAAATAAATACAGGAAGCAACCGCTCCGATACCTCTATAGAATAGGTGAAGTACTAGGCACAGCAGAATCTATGTTTAAAATGATATTAATGATAAGCATTCATTTCCCATGTGAGACCACAATGTTAAACCATACGTAATTATAAAAGGCAAGTTCTGGGTTACCAGCCCACAAACAGAACTGTTTGCATGACAGAAAAGATATCAAGTAGAATGACTCAAGAAATGGATGATAAAAGAAAGGTGAGAAGATCAGAGTGAACGAGGAACAATGATGCACACCATAGCATTTGAAGATGGGAGACCAAAGTGAGCATGCCCTCTCCCTACGACAGCCACCCCTAAGGACGGAGAAATGGTTATCATTGCCTTAAATAAGATACTCATGAATGTCTCTGAAAGCTTACGATGGGATGATCTACATACAGAGCTCACTTTGAAGACCCTTCCACATCTAGTGCGTCCATGAGTTACAGATACTCACAGGAATTTATCGCACGATTCATTTTCAATGTGACTTAAAGATTCCAAAAACCATACTTTTGATTTAATAATGCAGAACATGAATAAATATTGGTTAATCTCACCTGAAAAAGCTCACTATACACCTGTGACATAAAGGAAAACCAGGCTCTTTCATTCTCCCCCTGATGTTTCCCATAATACATCTCTCTCCCTGCTGTTAGTTAAAATAAAACATCAGGTAGAACTCCACTTTATTTTTAAGCTGTGACTTTTTTTTGTTCTTGAGATTTTTCAGAGAGAATTTTGCTTCCTGAAAATGGGGGTAAAATAATCTTTGGCAAGATACCATATGACTACGAATGTATTTAATGCAACCTTGCTCCAATATTAACATTTTCACAAACCACAGTAGGCAGACCCTTACTGTTTTTTCATTATCCTTTCCAGCAGTGGCTGAGAGCCCAAGTGATGCCACTTTACCAGATAGGTATTCTGTACGTGTGTTCTACTTTAATCACATCCTTTCAACACCATAAATCTTTGTCTGACAAATTATCTTCTCCACAGGCAGGCAGCCACATCCAGACTTTGATGGGGTCCCAAAGCCTTCAGCATCGCAGCCGGGAGCAGCAGCCATATGAAGGAAATATAAACAAAGTGACCATCCAGCAATTTCAGTCACCATTGCCTATTCAGATCCCCTCTTCACAGGCCACCCGGGGACCTCAGCCTGGACGGTGCTTAATTCAAACTAAAGGGCAAAGGAGTATGGATGGCTACCCGGAGCAGGTGAGAAGTGTTTATCATTGATGAATTTTCAGGAAATGTTCAGGGAAGTCCAGTGGATCCATGGTTTACCTTCCCTCACTCATATAGGCTGGGACAAATTAATGCTGTCAACATGTTGAATGGAGTGGAGCACTCTTTGTAGGGGTTTTACAATTATTTTCAGTGGTTAAACACTACAACATATAAAAACTGATAGCTGGTACAATGCCCATTTCACATAAGGAAAAACTGATGAAAGTTTTCCTGGTGTATCCTACCCCTTCTCCTATTCACTCTCAACTCTAATTTAGTGCTATAGCTTGGCTTTTGAATGATACAGAGCTTCAGTGGATTAGGCGTGTTTACCAAGGCCTCTGGTGAAACTGACGTTGTAAAAAGTAAACTATTTGTGGGAACCTTTTTGGAAAGTCCTATCTTCCAGTTGTTGTATAGGACAAAGATAAAGCTTTGCTTGAAGAAAATGATAAAGAGCAGTTAGAAGGGAAACACTTCTATCGCTTCTCGGCCTTTTGGGTAAGATCAAGCGTAGAAGGGAAACACTTCTGAAATGCCTCCCAAAACTACTAATAAGTACCTCGTAGCAAAAAAAACTTGCTGCTCTCCCGACCTATCTAAAATTAGGATTTACTTTTCCATTATAGAATCTGTTTTTCTTACTTAGAACCAGAAAACTGAATAGAGTCTTATCTATTGAATTATATTATGCTTAGAAAGTAAGACATTAAGATCTTAATATTCCCATAAAATTAATTTCTCTTATTTCATTCTTCAGATAACTAGGCAAAGCTCCTACTGACTTCACTAACTCCTTAATATGGTTTATAAAGATTTGACCTTATTATTGCCTACTCAAAGCTTCAGATATCACCCTACTTTATTTTCTGAACATCTCAGACATTACCATTCTCCAGTTTTTTCTTTTACACTGTTAAGAGTCATTTATTATTTGGATCCCAGCTGCTCTAGACATTGCCTTTACTTCTTAATACCCTTCTTGAGGCTTAGATTAGGTATTAATCATTCTCAGACTCATAGGCTTTTTTTAAGACAACTTTTTTCCTGTCCGACCTTGATCTAGGTCAAGTGTTGGATTTAAGATAAGGAAATCAGACAGGTGCCTTTAATCAGGTAATGATATGAGGTTTTTAACTCGCCAGACAGTCTTAAAAGTTAATAAAGTTTTCTTTAATTATGTTTTCTTCAATTATGTTTTACTGTAGGCACTAGAAGGTTAAAGATTGTTCGTATTTCCTCCACCCACAAATGTCATAACCTCAATGAAGTTCTTGGATTTCATTATTCTATTAGAAGCTACATTGAAAAATCCACTGAGATTGATGCCCTCTGTTTCACTGACTTTGAACAGTAGGTTTGAGCACTCTAAATTTAAAGACCTTGTAACATTATCTCCCAAAATACATAAATTGTATAGTTTGGCTAATGAGAGGATTACTAAATTCCACAGTTCACATACTTCTTAAACTTAAAACATCATGAGTCTTTCAGAGAAGGTATTTGTCATCGCTGACAGTTGTTTTGATCCACAGCTCTAACATCAGGTGCCTTTCAATCCGAGAGGTAAAAACTGAAACATTCAATGGCTGTGTTAAGGAAGGGACTTAAGTAAATTCCTCTCCGTTTCCCAGTTTTTTTCCTCCCTTGGTTTCAGGCAAAAATGCTTTAGAATGCTGAGATAAAAATTTACCAGGTGAATAATAATTATTGTTATTATCACTAATTTGATTCAGAACTTGTTCATAACTTGCTGACTACTTTCAAAAGAAACTAACATTAACTTGGTTTTTGTCTTTTGCAAATGTATAATCCATGACAAAGCATATTTATATTTGTGGAATATACACATACCAAAGCAGAAATCACTTTGGAGTGACCATGAAAAAGCCTAAGGAGCCTTTAATCAACAAGTACTAGTCTGCAAACTCTGCCACCTGTTCTCCAGAGTTAGGAATCTGAAGACATTTTCTCAAAATTTTTTCACAATTCAGTGTAACATTTGCCCACCACCAGTGGCATGCGAGATTCATACCGGCCCATTACTGTGTGCCTTTCCTCCCAACTCCACCTTCAGTGACCTCACACCGTAGGATGAGACTGTGGGCAAAGTTACATCAGGGAAATTGGCAAACGCTATATGCCAAGCTCTCCCCTACCCTCAGGCAGCTCCTAAACATCTCCCAGCACATCATCACCAACCACCACTTTGTTTTCTTTCATCTCTTTTTTCCCCCTAACTTCTCTACCTTTCCATTTAGCTCTATAGCATTCAAGAAAGAGAATACTAGGGGGTAGGTCTCAGAATTTGGAGTTTGACTCTCATGTTAATGTTTATCAGTTGTGTGAACCTGGCCAAGTCTTTAACTCTTTGGGGGTTTCTGTTTTTCTCCTTATAAAATGAGAACATTACCACCCACAAACAAAATTCAAAAAGTTTTCATAAGAGTCAAATGATACAGTTCTACACACACACACAGAGAGAGAGAGAGAGAGAGTAAAACTGGCACTAAGTATAGACATAGGAAATAGAAGAAGTAGAAATACAACATTTTAAGAATTTAAATATTGGAGGAAACTTCATGATTATCAGTCCCAACCTCCCTAATTTACAAAGGGAAAACCAAGTAAAGCAAAATAAAGCAAAATAAACCAAAGGGGGAGAGAGAGAGAGAACCTGAAGAAGGTTATGGATATCACTCTCATAATGAAAATATTGCCTGTATTTTTAACTTTCCTAAGTTATATTTCTTTTAAAAACTCAGACCTCTTGAATATGTCTGTGCGTGCACACCTTAAAGACTTTTGTCCCATATTTAGCAAGAAAAAAGTAGAGAAAAATATTTAAAATATTTTAAAGCTATATAGTTTCACTATACAGCTATATAGTTTCAAAGCTATATAGAAAATTACAGAGTAGTGATTGAAGTGCAAAGACCAAGGAAGGAACCGAAAATTTCTAATGTGGGTTTCAGTCATATAAATCAAAACACTATTTTAATAAGGCATTTCTGATGCCATAAAGAGGGGCGCCTGGGTGGCTCAGTGGGTTAAAGCCTCTGCCTTTGGCTCAGGTCATGATCTCAGGGTCCTGGGATCAAGCCCCGCATTGGGCTCTCTGCTCAGCAGGGAGCCTGCTTCTCTCTCTCTCTCTCTCTCTGCCTGCCTCTCTGCCTACTTGTGACCTCTTTCTCTCTGTGTCAAATAAATAAATAAAATCTTAAAAAAAAAGAGCCATCAAGAGAAAAACAGTTTTCTTCAATGATCACAACAATGCTAATTTGGTCAAGTACAGACATTTCCAAGCTTACAATGGTTTCACTAGGATTTTTAAACTTTACGAGGGTGCAAAGGTAAGAGGCATTCAGTAAAAAACTGTACTTCGAATTTTGAATTTTGATCTGTTCCTGGGCTAGTGATACACAGCTGAGTCCTCTCTCCTGCTGCTGGGCAGCGGCAGCAAGCTGTGGCTCCCAGTCAACCCCAGGGTCACAGAGGTAAACACCAATGCACTTAGAACCTTTCTTTACCCTTGCCATCATTCTGTTTCTCACTTTTAATACAGTATTCAATAAATTTCATGACATATTCCACACTTTATTATAAAATGGGTTTTGTGTTGATGATTTGGCCCAACTGTAGGCTGATATAAGTGTTTTGAGCACATATAAAGTAGGCTAGGCTAAGCTATTACCTTCAGGAGGTTAGGTATATTAAAAGCATTTTTGACTTATAATATTTTCAAATTATGATGAGTTTGTTGGGCTATACTCCCATTGTAAATTGAGGAAGATCTGTACAATATGGAAAAAACCCTAAATCCTTCATAATTTTTAAGTACAAAGAGACATTATAAACATAGTACAGAGAGATTACACAGCGTGATGAAGCACACTAATTTCTATTAAAGTTTGGAGATTTTACATTTAAAAAAGTAATCACTTATTGCAATGCTGTAGCTGAAAAAATATCCAATTACAAAGAATACACATTTTTTTAATTTAAGGAAAAGAAGTCTGAATGAAAAAAGGAAAAGAAGGGACAGTTACCATACAGTGAGTGTCTGCTACAGGATACACAGTAGTCCCCCCCTTATTCACAGGGGTTATGTTCCAAGGCCCCCAGTGAATTTCTGAAACCATGGATAATATGGAACCCACTATATGCTATTTTTCGCATACATACAAACCTATGATAAAATTTAATTTATAAATTAAGCACAGTAAGAAATTAACCACAATATCAAACAACAAATAGAACAATTATAACAATATGCTTTTATAAAAATCATGTTAATGAGGTTTCTGTCTCTCAAAATATCTTGTATTCACCCTTCTTGTAGTGATGTGAGGTGATACATCCAAACTAAAGTTTGTTCCTGATAGAGAATTTATTACATTTTAATTACATTAGAATTAGCCTCTGTGAGTTATACAAAGTGACCTGCATCCAACATATTCAAGGGAAAACAAAACAAAACAAAACTCCAAAACTTTCCCAATCTTCCTTGGAAGAAATTATTTTCGTATTTAAGAATATGTGGAGTACATGAAACAGTTGGCTAAGAGACAATATTTCAGACATTTCTTTAGATTAGATACTCTGGTCAGCTGCCTGATGGGCTCACAAAGGTGAGGCTTTCATCTGTTGAGGCCACGTGAAGAAAACATTATTTCGAGTGTGTGGTGATAAAAACATGGAAAATTCCATTTTAGTTAAATTATGGATTTTTAATTTAATAAGCAATAATTTGATAAAGATGGTTAGAAAATAGTTATTAAAGTTTTAATATATGTTATTTACTCAACTGAGACATCCCATACCTCATTCTACTCTAAAGTATTACTATTTATAAATATTTTCCCCTAGAATATTACTCTTCAGTAACTAAAATAATATTGCAACTATGAAGTTATAATCCACAGTTTTAAGCAAATAATGTGTAACTCAACACCACAAATTTTACAAATTGACTTTCTAAGTTCTGTACAAATAGTAGAATACAGTAAACACTGCAGTAGGAACAGAAGGACTCTCTCAGTGCTCCAGTAAATCTATGTATGATCTTCTTGGTTTCCTTAAGTAGAAAATGAAGGAAATGAAATTAATGACCTTTATAATTTATTTACAAACAAAAAGCATTTGAGTTTCTATTTCCTAGATACATACAGAGTTGGCTAATTTTTTTCCTGAAAGATCTAGAAAATGGTTCCTCGGAGGATTTTATTCTTCAGTCTTTATTTAGTCTATCTTTTCAAAAGATTTAATTAAAATTTTGAATAGGACTTGCATCTCTAATTCACAACAAGAGGTAGGAAAATAGAAGAATTTAAAAATTATTCTTGAATATTAATATTTGATTATATTATTAGATATTATATAGTCATATCATTATTTTATATAATACCCTAGTATATAACTATATATTACAATAAAATTTACATGTTATATATAATATATTATATATTATCATATCATGTCATATAAATCAAATCATGTCACTTTTCTGCTTAAAAAGCCTTAGTGGCTTTGAAATTTCTGAAATCAGATACATCCTTATTACGGCATAAAGTCCCTAGAGATGTGGCCTCTGGCTCCTCTCTTTCTACTCTTTCCTTCACCTATTTTTTCTCTAGTCATGCTGAACTTGTTGCTGTTGTTACTGTTGTTGTTGTTAACAGTATTTATATAATTTACATACCTTAAACTTCACCTATTTAAAGTGTACAATTCAGTGAGTTTTATATATTCATACAATTGTGCAACCATCACCGTAATGTAATATTTAAACATATTCATTATTCCAAAAAGAAACTTTGTATCCATTAACAGTCACTTTCCCTTCATTTCCCCTCAACCCTAGACAGTCATTTATCTACTTTGTGTCTCTATTCATTTGTCTCTACTGGGTATTTAATATAAATGAGATCATACAATATGTATGATCTGAGATTTTTGGTGACTAATTTCAATTAACATAATGTGCTAAGTATAGAATATTACTAATTCATTCCTTCATATTGCTAAATAACATTCCATTATATGGATATACCACAAACTGTTTATCCACCAGTTTATGTACTTTTGAATTATTTCCACTTTGGGGCCATTATGAATAATATTGCTATGAACATTCATGTACAAGTCTGTGTATGGGTAGTTTTTTTGGGGGGGTAGTTATTTAGGAATGAAATTACTTGGAAAAATGCTAATTATGTTTGTAATTTTGGGAAACTTCTAAACCCTTGCCTAAGGCGGCTTCCACATATTAAATTCCCATCAGCAATGAAGTATTCTAATTTCTTCACATTCTCGCCATTATTTATTGTCTGTCTTTTTTTTTATTATGGCCGTCCTATGAAGTAGTATGTCATAATGATTTTAATGTACATTTTTTAATGACTAGTGATGTTAAGTACCTTTTCATGCATTTATTAGCCATTCATATCTTCTTTGAATAAATGTCTATTAAAATTTTTTGCCCATTTTTATATTTTTTTAAAGTACTTATTTATTTGAGAGAGAGAAAGAGAGAGATAGAGAAAGAAGGAGAAGAGGGAGAGGGGGAGAGAATTTGTAGCAGACTCCACACTGAGCACAGAGCCTGATGCAGGGCTCTATCTCACAAACCTGAAATCATGACCTGAGCCAAAACCAGGAGTTAGATGCTCATCTGACTGAGCCACCCAGGTGCCCAGACCCATTTTTTAATTAAGTTATTTGGGTTTTCAATTTCTGAACTTTTAAGAGTTGTTCATATATTCTGGATATAAGACCTTAATCATATATATGATTTGCAAATATTTTTTTCCATTCCTTGGGTTGTCTTTTTACTCTCTTGGTAGTCTCCTTTGAAGCACCAGAGTTTTTAATTTTTATAAAATCAATCAACCCTTTTATCACATTTGGTTTCATATCTAAGAAATCAACACCTAATTGAAGATCATAGAGACTTACTCTTGTATTTCTTTAGAGTTTTGTAGTTTTAGCTCTTACATTTCAGTCTCTGATTTAGTTTGAGTTCATTTTTGTGTATGGTGTGAGGTAGGGATAAAAGTCATTATTTTGCATGTGAATATCCAGTTGTCCCTGTACCATTTCTTGAAAAGACTGTTCTTTCCTCACTGTATTACCTTGGACCTTTTGTTGAAGATCTACTGACCATAAATGTTAGGGTTTATTTCTGGACTCTCAATTTTATTTCATTGATCTATACATCTATCCTTATGCCATCTTGTGGTTTCTTGATTTTATAAAGACCCATCTATCTTAAGGGCACTTAAAATCATTGACTTTAGGGGCTGGTACAGTTTTCTCATTTTTCTTTTTGTCTGTTGCATGATCTTTTACATTACTCATATTTCTGCTAAAATGTCATTTGAGCATTTTAAATATCATTTCTTGGCTCTTCTCCCTAAAATAGTTCCACACTCCTGTTCCATCACTCTCTACTACCTTTCTTGCTTTATTTTTTTTCACAGTTCATCTCTCTATCTGAAATTATTTCTTGTTTACATGTTTAATATGTCTTCCCATTAGAATGTAAGTTCTGTGAGGGCAAGGATATTTTATCTCTCTGACAAGGCACCTGCCACTTAATAGGAAATCAGTAAATATTTGAGAATAAAGGCATAAATAATGATTTCTACAACAATTTTCATTTTCAAAGCTATAATGGTTTTTCCAAGCAGTTAATGACATAATTGGAGCATGCCGTTGAACAAATAGCATACCTTCTAACAGCTCATCACATATTTTAAGGAGCCATTATATCCTTTTGACAAAGCATATTTGAAAGTATCTTTTGTCATATATGCACATAGTTACCCAAATAAAAGTTAATTGAGTGCTAACTATGTGCCAGCCATTGTCCTAGAGCATCAATGAAGAGATAATGTAATAGATATGATTAATATAGGTGATTCAGGTGTCCTACTTGCATAAAAATCCATGTGGATGTGGATGCCTCTTCACTAATACTCTCTGATAATCCTCTCAGGAGTCAGGCCTAGAAATAGCCTCGGAAGCTTAATATTCTTGATTATAAGGTTTCTTCTTGATGCTTCAACAATTAACAACCCTCCAATAGATCAAAACCTCACCTTGAATTTCCATCAGTACAGATTTTTGAGGTGTTTCTTACTTCCCTTCCCAAAAAGATTTTCAAGCTTTTCAAAGTTTTCAAAAATCAAATTCAAAAACCAATTTCAAAGATTTTCAAGATTTTCAAATCTATATTTTGGGGTTTTTTAAAGTAAAAGATAATAAAAGTCAATTGCTTTATAACAGATAAGCAAGTTTCCCTTGATTTCTTTTTAAGTAGGCCTCTTGATTATAAGTGAGTCAACCTAATAAGAAGCAAAAAAAAAAAAAAGGTTCAACTCATATACAGTTAGCTAAAACTCCAGGGATAGGCAAGCTTCAGATGAGACTTAAAGTGGGCTCATGACCTCTCTATGGGTTGGTTCCTGTCTCAAAAAAAGGCTTTCTCATCATGGTAGAAAAAATAGGTCAAAAGCGCCAGACCCTCTCAGATTTGAAAGTAGCAGGAAAGAGCAGGATTCTCTTTCCTGGAATCCTAGTAGGCATCTCATTACTCCTTTTTGATTGGATTACCTGCCCATCTTATAAACATTCATATTTCTAGGGGATACAGTGCTTTGTTTTAGGCCTAGATAATATGATTCATCCAAAGTGTATAGGCTGAGGATAAAGAAGTGTGTGAGTTATTCAAAGAGAAATTAAGGTTTAGGATGAGTGGATCTTGGACAGCAAAAGCAAAGGTATCCATTAAAAGCTTTTATACTACTGCTAGGAAAGACACGGATAATTAGAACATATCATAGTAAACCGGATCATTACAGCATCACCAAATCTTTTGCTGGAATGCAATTCCCTAATCCTGATCCTAATCCTAATTCCTCCCAACACACACACACACACACGTGTTGTTTGTATGTGTACATGTACACACAAGAGCTACCATTTCCTTTATTCTTGCCACTAGGTTGTAGAGCATTGCAAGACCAAATTACTACCTTCTAGAGATTATAGATTATGACCTCACAGGGCCTCACTGCTACATAACAACCCATTTTATCGTAGACTGCTCTAAAATAAGACCTAGTATTTTAATTAGAGCAAGATGGACACAGATCAGAAGTATGAAGTCAAGTCAAATGATGGAAGCAGAATCTCAAAGAAGCCAATACACCCTTGACTTCCAGCCTGTTATTTATATTTTCAGCTAGAAACTTCATTCCTTGATATCATCAGTTTCTTAATAGAAAATTGAAATGCTGATTTTCATTAAATAAACTATTTATTAGCCTCTTAGTTCTGATCTTTTGCTAGAACACTGCATTTCCTCTTTGATAATCCTCTTTAGTTTCTGACTGCTTCTTGGCTGTGAGCGATTCTCTCCTCTTACATTTTATGGCCCTGTTACCAGGCAGGTGGAACTCCTTATATGTGAGATGAATACGCTCTGTGACATGCTTTATGGGACACAGCAGTCACAACACAACCTATTAGCCATACCATAGCATGCCCAAGGGTGGTCTAGCTTCAGATCAGAATTTATGGTTGTTTGTCACATTTATAAAACCACAGTGTCATCTTTATTATTTCTATTATTAAAAAATATATTGAGGCAGTTCTTCACATACTTGGCACATATGAAATTTGTTTCCCTTAGATTTTTAGTGCCTTCTAGATTGACAATAATATAACATAGATATAGTCAGTGCCTTGAAAGAGAACCACTAGAAAATACTCTCAGCAGTTTAATTTGTAAATAAAATCTGTTGCATACATTTCCTTTCAGGTTTTTATAGTGCCCTGGAAGTGTATATACCTTCCACATATTTCATTGTGCAATATAAAATTTTCACATTATAAAGATATAACCCCAATTTCAAATAATTTAATTGGAAATGTACAGATATATGGAGAAGCACAAAGGTAAAATGTTTAAACCACATTTTTCCTTCCTTACGATTTTCTAATTAACCACTGAAAACGGAAAAGGATTACAAGTTAAACTGGTATATTGAATAAAACTAAAATATTCCTTTGAGCTACATCAAGCTATTTTATGTTCATATCCACAGATGGTGAACCATATAAGTACAAAACTATTATAATCTGTTGTTGCTATTACCCTATGATAACTAGTTTTAACAAACCTAGCTCAATTAGAGGAAAAGTTATAATTAAACTTATCTTTAAAATAAAAATATGGGAAAGTACTTACAGTAATTGCAGTTACCTATAATTTAGAAACTATTCATTAAAGACTCTACCATAAAAATCACATTAGTGGATAGTGTTTTGCCCTTGTGTTGCAAGTGAACTATGTAATAGTTAAACATTGTATTTATTATTAAGAAATATGATAGTAAATTAAGGATAGTCTCATTAAACGGCCAAACCTAATTAATCCAGTTCCCAGTGACTCTTAATATATGCTAATTAAGCCAGGAACAGTACTCAAGTTTGCCTTGAACTATCTAAGAGCTAGGGATTAAAGGTATCTTGAAAATAAAAATATAGAGAGCATTTGTGTATTTACATTTGTCCACAAGCTAATTAATAGGCTAACTAAGCAAGATTGCTGGGAAGACATTACACTACTTAAGAAAGCAAACATTTTCAGTCATCTTTAAGAACTTTCCCAGTATATGTTTTGTAAATACAAAATATATGTGAATGTATTTCTTTAGATTTTTTTTTCTTAACTCCTTATTAAGGAGTTGGCCTGCTAACTCTTTGGCCTGCTAATCTCTGATAATACTTGGTTCACTTAGTTCCAGTATTTGTTCTGTACTTAAAAGTTATAAAATCTTTCTTTTTTACTTCCTTTCTTACTTCCTTCTTTTCTTTCCTTTTCTTTTCTTTCTTTTGTTCGTTCGTTCATTCGTTCTCTCTCTCTCCAAAGTGTATGTACCCACTAGGGTCCCAAGTCTTTCAATCATCTCGGGTCATCCCATCCCACTTTACATGGAAAGCTAGCATTTTCACCAGGGTCCTCATACATATCCCCGCTCAGGATCATCAACAATTCCTAGGTTTGGGGGCACCTGGGTGGCTCAGCCGGTTAAGAGTCTACCTTTGGCTCAGGTCATGATCCCAGGGTCCTGGGAGTTCCACTTCAGGCTCCTTGCTCAGTGCGGAGCCTGCTTCTCCCTCTGCCGGCCACTACCCCCTGTTTGTACATTCCTGCACTCTCTTTCTCTCTTCCTCTCTGACAAATAAATAAAATCTTTTTAAAAAAAAAAAAGAATTCCTAGGTTTGTTATCATCTCTCTAGGTCATTCCCGGCAGTGATTCCCCTTCTGCTGAATTCTTGATCTACATTGTGCATTCACTCTTATAATGGCTTCATCTATCCTACAGCCTTAGCGTGACATGGACCTACTCCCCGTGCCATCATTTCCCCATAGATCTTAACTCACAAGGCTCCTGTGTTTAACAGATTTTCACAAATGGTTAAGGGTTTGGGGAGACAATACGGCACAGAATAGTAGAATATTAGCCCTCACAGTCCTAAATATTTATCAAGTATTGCTTGTCAGTTTCTCCATAGTCTTGACCTCTTTCTGTTTTCAGTGTTCTCCTCTGTCTTCAAAGGCTTCTAGCTGCCTCTCCAGGAGCTGGTGCCAAACCCAAAACTTCCATTACTGAGTATTTCATTTTCCCACTGTTCCACCCTCACTTGAGCTCTGGTCAAAAGTTCTCCCCTTTCTTAAAATAAAAACCCTGCTATTTCTAAACAACAGAGTCATCTACCAAGGAGATGAATTGTGTTACTCTCCTAGAAAGCAGTAGCAACTTATTTAAATAGCCATATTTTCCCTCACTGTACATTTGCGAATTTTCTTTCACTTATTTAGTCTCTTCTACTTGGTCAGAATATATGTGCATTTAAAGTAGGTAACTGAAATAATGCACAATTTTGTTATTGTTATAAGTATATTTTAATTTTTTTAAACTGCTAATCAGAGTGCATTTCTACACACAATAATCAATAAATAGTAATATCTGCTTGCCCAGATAATTTCAGGATAGTTTCAGTCATAACTTATGCCTACAGAAGCACTAAGTATTTTATATTTTGTGCACTAAGTTAATATAGGCTAACCCTGAGAACTTAAAGTGAAATGTGAATCTTTTCTACTGTGATGCAGTTATTTGAAGATATTTAGCTTTCATATATATTTGATCACTTTTTTATATCTTTTTTACATAGTTTTGTGTGAGAATAGAAAAGAATCCTGGCCTTGGATTTAGTATCAGTGGTGGAATTAGCGGACAAGGAAATCCATTTAAACCTTCTGACAAGGTAAGAAGTGAATTTCTTATTGACAGTTTTAATTAGAAAAACATTATCTTTTACTGAAGGAGAAAAAGGTCAGAAAAAAATGTACTGGGCTTTAATAAAGTAGCTAATTATGAAGCCAATTAGACACACTTTCAGCACAGAGGGAAAAAAAATTCACTGCAGTGCCTGACAAATTCTAAGACTAAGGGAAGAAATTCAGCATTCTCTTTGAAAGCGAAGTTGTTTGTTTTTTGCTTTTTGTTTTGCTCATAATTGTATATATTGCTAATGAAAAGTATATATGCAATTTATAGCAAGTTGTTTCCAAAAGTTTATTTGTAGATTAGTTACCTGGGAAAATGTTTCCTCATAGTAGCAGAATGATTAAATAGTGCTTCATTGCCAGGGCCAGCTGACTGGAATCTCTTTAAGTAATCATGTTGATAAAATATTTCACTGATAGAAATATAGAACTGGAAGACCACAGAAAACAAACATTCTATGGGAAAATCAAAGTTAGCCATGGCAGAAAAATAAGGCCCTCCTCTCATGTTTACCTATTTGTCAAACCTTGGGTAAAAGTTCACCACCATCTCCATGCTGAACACGCTGGGTGCTGTGCATACTGACATCTGGCCTGTATGATCCCACTGTGGACCTGGACCACCTGAACTTTTTTATTTAAAAAAATTTACCCTGAGTTACATAACCTACCCTGCTACCATCAGTGTTTAATGTGCTTAGCTTTGAATCAATTAGTAATTATAATTTGATAATTGAAACTATATGCCTTTGACTTCATCAAATGTAGTTGCATTAAGTGACGTTACAAAACTTTGGGATAACGAAAAAGACAAAAATTAGATATGAGTAAAACCTCCATAGGTTCTCTGTTTACCTTTGAGTTACAACCTGGGACAGATTCTTTCAACTCATCACTATTATAAAAATTAACCCACACATCAATTTCTGATCATAAAACCTCCTTCTGAAAACACTTGGGTGTCCCTACTCTGGAGATTTCTATAGCCTGAAACAGAGCCATTAATCCCTTATTGTCCTTTACTTCTTCCCAATCTTCTTGTTTTCTAGCATTCTTTATGCTTTTCTTCCTTTCCTTTCTGGAAAAGAAGAAGAGAGGACTATAAGGTGGAATTATTCACACCATACACATTAAGAGGGTAGGAACTAGAAAGAAATCCCCAGTGGCTATAGATGGGAGTACCTTTCTTCAACTGGTTGGTTGGAGCAGCTAGCCTACCTAAGAAATGTGCATGAGGCAGCCCTATATAATTAGGGGAATGCCAGTTAGCAGTGTCTCTTCATAAGTAACTAGTGCCTTCTGTTTTGAAATGATGTTGAAGATAACCATTGATATAGTAGAATTAAAATACAAGTGTTTATTTAATTAAAAAAAACTGTCGATATAGTTTAAGACAAAAAATAGGAAAATTCAAAATTATCAGAAACATATGATGGCATTTTTAAAAGCCTCAAATCATTATGTTTTATTCATCTTGACCCTTCTCCTTGTCTCTGGTCTCACATTTTCTCTACCAAGTTCTTTCAATGAGAAGTTAATAAACATATCATTCTTAAGACAGCTAAAATCCAAAAGACATGTTTTCTCTCCTTTCTCACCAGCATATACAACTTTTCATTATATTTGTGGAAGGCACAGGGTAATAAATGTTTTAAACTAAGGATGAACAGATTGCTAAATAGTAAAGAGGTCCGAATGCTATTGCTTTTCTACTGTTATTTTCAACTAAAGGAGAGAATAAATGCAAGGTTTTAAAATTATTGCCTTAATTCTTCCACTATGACAAATATGAACATTTTAGAACTCTTAATTTAACTTCATATTTATAACATTTTGATTACTCGAGTGATACTAAACTATGATATTATAATTTGCTCTTTTGGTAAAATGCAACAGATATAAAGTTTGAATTGATAATGTGTCCCCTGGAAGATTTCCTCTCAAGCACTTTTCTTTGCCTGATTACTCTCTAAAACACACTTCACAATCTAAAAAGTGAATCTCTTTTATTGCAAAATTGATGAGAGTAATTGAAAGTTGTATATCTGCAGAAGATTCTCAAGACTCGTCTTAATTTATTGACCACTCTTGATGTCACGCCAAACATAGGGTGGATATTTATTTAAAGTATACAGAGGATCTGAAGACCTTGGGTCTGACAATTATTACAAAAACTTAATTCATTCACAAAGAAAGGAATTAATCTCTTGGAAATTCAGTGGCATTTCTTTAGCCCCATGTCCCATTCTTTTAGTGGTTGCATAAAATTTAGAGTAGAGTCCTGTGTCTAAACTAACCAAAAACACCAAAAAAGAAGAAAATGAAAATGAACCTAAAAAATATTCCTCTCTCCAATGCTGAAAAAGAGTCTGTTTTTCATGATTTGGCTAATTTACAGCTCAGGGTGAGGAGAACCAAATTAAACAGATTTTTAAATTGACAGATACTCCCTGAGTCAGAGTTTGATGTTTTATAAGGAGTCCTAGTCAAGCAAAAGCTTAAAGTTTAATATGATACATAGTCTCTTCCAATAAACAACTCATGGATTAGATATATTCTCAGAAGCACACTATATTATTTTACATACTACTCATGAACATTTGAATGCTTTGTAAAATTCTAAGTATGCAAGATAACTGAATGTCTTCGAGGCATTGAGGACTTTATATATAAAGTAGCTGGTAGATTTATTCCATCCTCTTCATCATGATTGATGAGACCCACCATTTCACCAAATGCCACGGACCATTGTGAGATAGGATCCAAACTGATTACCTGCTATATCATCAGACAAGAAAAGCACGAAGTATGAAGTAGTCATCCCAAAAGGCTGGGAGTTTGGGAATGAGGCAAAAGTGAGCTATGTTGTTCATCTGGCAGAAGTTCCCATTTAAATTCTGGAGTAGCATGAGATTATGCAGGGAACACTTAAGACAGTCCAAAAGTTAACTGAGACTTTAGAGGGAATTCAGGATTAAGCCAGACATGGGGACTGTTCTATACTGGACTTTGAGAGCTCTAACAGCATCTGGTCTTATAAACGTAACTACTCTCAAAGACCCCAAGGTTGTCCTAATTGAATACGGTCTTCTGGGGCTGAATGGATGGAGCACAGTTACTCCTGCAGCTCATGTCATTGACGGAACAAGGTTAAATAATCGAACAGACCTATTCACCTTTCATGGAGTTCATTATTTTGGGTTCGTTGCCCGGTGAAAACTGCTTTTACATACATGGAAAGGGAAAACTGCAGAGAACCAGATGACTATGGTCCTACTTAATGCTTGCCTCTGCCCTCCAGGAAAGTGGATGGAAGCCATGATCTGGTCTATTATAATAGGAAACATTGCTGTCAGGATAGCCATATGCTACAGAGAGATGAAAGATTTTGACCTAACAGATATGATAATAATAACAGTAATAAAAATAATAACCTTTTATCGAGTATCTATAATGTGCTGGTCACTCTGTTAGGCTCTTTACACACTTATCTGATCTTCCTAACAACTTGTGTTAGTTGAGTATTATTATCTCTCATTTTGCGGAGGCCCGGAGGGGTTAATTAACTTGTCCAAGGTCATTTAGGTGATCTGTGGCAGACAAGATTTGAACACAAATCGATCTGACTCTAAATCCTCTTCTCTTAATAAACACTATGATACATGCTTCTATCTGCAAATGCCACTTAGCAGAAGGGCCACATGACAAATTTATACCCTGTAGAGTTGAGACTAATATGATATTCTAATACTGAAAGTATTACAAAGTCCTTTAATTAGTCATAGTCTAGATATTTGTTTCAACAAGTCCTTGGAAGTCAGTATGTATTCTCTATTTAATCTAGATAATTAGAAGCGGACTGTCCACAGTGGATTACTAAGCAATTATATAACTTTTGGACTAAGGTATCATTATAGCTGTGATTCATTCTGCCAATGGAACAAACCACAATAATCTTTGCCCATTTTTAAATGTTCATGAAATAATAATCCATGTTTGCAAAATTCAAATAATTCACCAATACAATTTCCACCTGATGTTGTTAGAAAGAAGAGACTCGACTAAATGGATGACTGATACCATGTTATCGTAGTGACTTCATAAGTCAGCCCAAGACTCTGAAGATGAGTGGATTTTTAGTGATGCATTCACATTGCTCATCATTCAGGAACTGATATCCCTCCTTGCCTCATTTAAGAAGAAAGGACTAAGCTTCTAAAGTTTAAAGATATTAAAGAGGTGCACCTGTGTGGCTCAGTTGGTTAAGTTTCTGCCTTTCATTCAGGTCATGATCCTGAATTGAGCCCCACGTTGGGCCCTCAGCTCACTGGGGAGCCCGTTTCTCCCTCTCCCTCTGCCTGCTTCTCCCTCTTCTTGTACGCTCGCTCTCTCTCTCTCTGTCAAAATATGGGTAATATATTTTTTAAAAAGGCATTAAAGAAAACACATAACTCCTTTCTGTATATGCTCTAAAAGTATAGTACTGAACAGTCCCATGAACAATTATCTAGTCATAGTATCAAAATGAAAGCCATGTTAATGGGCATCCTCAAAACACTGGACATCAGGAAATATACAGACTAGGTCATTGGGACCAATCACTGATTCTCCACAGTTTGAACATAATAACTACATTCAGCAGATGCTATATTTCTACTGATTTGAGCAGTCTGCATGTAGACACAGAAATGATAGGAGAAATAAATCCATATTCTTAAAGTTTTTTCATTTTTTTTTGTTGCTGCTCTTAAAAATTTTTAAATGTCTTACTTTGCCTAAGGTACAGGTAAAATCCCGAGGGCAGGAAAAATACTGGAGTCATGGAAAATGTAAAATATAATTGCCAATAAACCCTGAATAAATGTCTCAGAATTTAGAATACCTTACTCTATTTTATCCTATATGACTTCTAAAAGATTGACTCCAGATGCCAAAGCTGTCTGTGAACATGACTTAAACATCTTTACACCCTTCCTTCCTCACCTAGAAAAACAATGGGACTTTTTCTTTGTGTGGAGATGGGTGTTGCATCAAAAAAAAGTTTGTATGTGATTAATATCAAGAGAAGAAGGACTAGATGTGCAGAATCAAAGCATTTACTTGATACCTTTACCCAGGAATAATAACAGCCAGAGGCACACTTGGCAGGGACAAGTTAGAAAAGCACAGGAATAATCTTCCAGGTTTGCTCAGCCTTGTGGCACTGGGTAATTGATAAACAAAAAGTTGCAGAAGATATGTTCTTGACTTACGAAAAAGCACATGCTATGTGTCTATTTCTTATCATGTGTTCTTCATGGATATAAAAATCAAGAAGAGCAAACACATTTGTCTAGAATGCCACATAGCATATGATTTATATTTATTGTATACATATTAAACTGCATATAACACATTTCCTTTCTTTTGTACAACTAGTAGATATGTGCAATTTATTTTATATATTTCTAAATTAATTTTACACTATAACTTATATACCTGTACTATCCTTAATCCTACTTCAAGTGATTATGTAATGCAAAGTAATTTGGAGACTCTATGAATTATGAGAAAGTAACAATCAGCAGCAAGGGATAGAGATAATACTGTTTACATACTGTATTTTGGACTAAGAAAGGATTAAATCATCTTTTTTTAGATATAAAACTAAATTTTTATTTTTTAATCTTTTTTATTTTCTTTTTTCGGGGTGGTGGGGAAAAGGCAAAGGGACAAAAGAGAGAATCTTAAGCAGTCTCCAAATCCAGCGTGGAGGTCAATGCAGGGCTGGATCTCATAACCCCGAGATCATGGACTGAGCCAAAATCAAGATTTAGATGCTTAACCGGCTGAGCCACTCAGGTGCCCCTAGATATAAAATGAAATTTTAAAAATAAATACCAAGAATAAATTATTTTACAACATAACTGATTATTTTGGCTGCATCTTAGTCAAATTGTAATTTGAGGTTTCAGAATGCCACTTGGAGGACATTAAAAGTGAAATTTTTTAAAAAATAAAAAGTGTATCTTTCCATATTCTGCTCTTTGTGTTGAAAAAAGCTTGAAACTATACAGAAATATTGATAGAAATGTAGTCTTCACAGTCCTCTATCAATAGGATTCCTACAGGTATTTCACTTAAATGAAACTTCCTAAAGGCATTGCACTGTGCTTTAGCCAATAGGATAATGTAGCTTCGAGACATTATAATATAGAGAAGACAAGACATGGATTCCACTTACGAAAGAATATAATAAAACTCAACACAGGCTTGGTTCTTCCCAAAAATATCACTGGGGTATATATATATGAAAAATATAAGGCAAATAAAAAGTACCATTTTAAATAAGAATACTGATTGGGATGTTTTAATTCAACAATATATTTAGAAAAACCATTGGAATTAAGATTGCTATCACTTTATGATATTTTATAACAATCAGTAAAAATTCTTCAATAAAATTAAAGCCCAAGTACATAGCTACTGTATTAGTAGCTGTATTAGTTGCTCGAGTTGTACATTATTTACGTTCCATCTGCTGCATCATTTTAGCCATTTAGCATGGAAGAAAGTAAGCAAAATATGAAGGCAGAAAATGGTGTGGGAAAAGATTTAGAGACGTCCAAGTTTGCTACTATTTACTGGAAAAGTGCCAGACACTTCTCAATCCAAATATGAAAGCACTTAAAATTAGTTCATAAATAATACCTTATGTGATAACTCACAAGAATTGACAGACCCATCAATGAGAGAAAGTTAATTACTGAGGGTCAAACAGATTTTTGGAAAGTGTGAAGTCTTTTTCCATTTACGAGGTTACTCCTATGTGATTTAAGCGCTATTCCAGGGTTTCATAGCATTTCTCGTTTCTTGCTTGAAGTTTATAAACCAACTAAAATTCTTGGAAATATGATAAATAAAACAGAAAATGAATAAAAAGGAATAGTTACCAGGTCCCTGCCTCTAGCAATATTATTTAAACTTTTTTTAACCCACATAATATTTGAGATATATCTCAAAAATATGTATTTAAAGACAGTATCATCCACTTTTCCTCAATTCCATCCCTAAAGTTATTCTATGCTGACTCTGGCCTCCAAAGAATCACTGGTAAGCAAAATAATAGACTCTATATATTCCTACCAAGCAAGAAGATACTGCAGAACTTTAACTCTTGTAGTTTATATTTGTCTAAAGTCAGTTCCCCTAGATGCAAAACTCAAGATGGGGATTATTATGCAAGCAGTTAATCTAAGAGACGCTCTTAGGTGAAATCTGAAAGAAAGGCGGGATGCAGGATAGGGCAGGGAAGAAACTGGGCAAGGACATGGGAAGTGTGATGATACAGTGCTCAAGGGAATGAGTGGTACCACAGAGTTGTCTCACCTTGAAGAGGGAAACAGCCTTGTGTGCCCTGATATCAGGTATTGGATGTAGGATATTCCCAGCGAAGAGGAGAGGGTATAACCTTCCAAGCATTTCACAGTAAGTAGGCTCCTCGTTGATGGTAATTTTCAAGAGATGTGAGCCATCAGCAACACCTGTAGGATGAGAACACCAATTTGATAAAGGGAATCTGGGCAGGTCCCCAAAAGTCTCTATTACACTATCATGAAAACAATATTTTTTTTCATCTTTCAATTTGAAAGCCCTTTAGGATTAGAGATTCCAACATGCTTGCATCCAGGAGAGGTACTGCCTAGAACCTGCATGCTTTCAGCCATGGTATCTAACTGAGATTGCCAAAGCAACTGGTATTTCAGTATGGACCCAGAAATTGACTATGTCAGACTTTTTGCAGTGAGACCCATTTAATCTGCTTTTGAATTCTTGTCATTTTTCTGATTAATTTTTTTCTTAAAAGAAAAAAGATACTGCTGTATTCTACAAATATAGTCCTAGTTTCCCTAAGAGATAGTAATCACTAAAAAAAAAAAAGAGAGATAGTAATCACTAAATGAAGCAAATCTATGTTCTTTGGTAACTAAAGAAAAGGTTTGCAAAACTAGATCAGAAGGAGCAGGGAAGTTTAGAGTCAACACCCTTAGACAGGAAAAGGAAAAAAAGAAAAAAAAGCCAGGTAACAAGAGATAAGATCATAGGAAACTAAGACAAGTAAAAAAGAAAACCAAATAACTACAAAACACTTTCGTTGTGTCATTTTTCTCTTTTGGGTATGTGAAGAAATTATGTAAAATCATCAAAAAGCTGATTCTTAAGTTCTGCAAATTCTGACTTAAATTCTCCCTAACATCCTTCTAATAAATCAAGAGAAAGCCACAGACAGATGATAATAGATTTCCAGAAGAGACTAAGATAAGTTAACCTGAAAGTCTTAGAACTATGCACGAAAATTAAGCTAGTAGATCAGAATTTACAGTGTATTATTTCTAAAAATAAAAAATTAAAAATATGCTTAAAATATTTTTATTTAAATAATTATTTATTTATTATTACTTAAATTATTATTAAATAAATCCAGAGTTAGAGTGAGCAGTGAGTAGATAATAACAGTTAAGGATTATTATATGAGGCACAAAATTGCAAATATGCATTTGGGTTTGGGTTTGTTTTGTTTTGTTTTTATTAACATATAATGTATTATTTGTTTCAGGGGTACAGGTCTGTGATTCTTCAGTCTTACACAATTCACAGCACTCACCACAGCACATACCCTCCCCAGTCATCTATCACCCAGCCATCCTGTCCCTCCAACCTCCCACCCCTCCAGCAACTCTCAGTTTGTTTCCTGAGATTAAGAGTCTCAGGGTTTGTCTCCCTCTCTGGTTTCATCTCGTTTCATTTTTCTGTCCCTTCCCCTATGATCCTTTGTTTTGTTTTTCAAATTCCTCATATCAGTGAGATCATATGATAATTGTCTTTGCAAATATTCATTTGTTTAATTACCTGTCACCTTTACAATATAATTAGTACAGCTATACATGGTCATAGTAACTAATTCTATTGTCTTAAATATAATGGAGTAGAAAACTACTTCCTATGTTTGAAACCTAGTTGATCAAACCCCATCATCATATACAAATGACATTCCCATAACAAGGTACTGTTATTTAACCCCAAAGACATTCATTAATAGGATGTAGGAAGCAACCTCTTTTAGTGTTGGACCAAACATTAAAGTGATTATAGAAGAATCATATCTTCCTTTTGTTTGTCTCTTTGTTTACTGAAGTATACCAAAGTCTCTTTGAATGAGAAAAATCATATGTTCACTCTATTTCCTCCTTGACAAAAAAAAAAATGTTTCTACCTTGACTCTGAATGGCAAATTTAGTGAGATACTTGGGCTTGGGAAGATTGACTTATTCCTTTACTGCAAGAAAGACTCCACAGTATGTTCGGTTTTGTATGACACAACAGCAGGAGTGGTTTCAGTCCTCTGAAGGACTCCATCTCTGAACTATAAAATGTTAGTGGTCAAGAACCACTTTTTCTTAAGTGCCTTCTGCCTGAGTGTGAATGGCTTCCCTTCCATTCATCAGCCACGTGGCCATTTCAGTGATTTACTCAGGGTGGTATCAGTCATCGTCCTATAAAACTGTACCACATTCTTAGTCCCAAATGTCTACAACTGCAGAGTCCTTTTTCCTTAACTTACACTTGTTAAAAAGTTAAACAGATAACAAATGAAAACATTGCCACTATAAAATTTCAAATAACAGAGAAATACAGAGTCTCAAAAGTAGGGGAAAAAACAAAAAACAAAAAAAACTTTGTCATTCCCCTATATACAGCTGATGCACAGCTTTGGCTGTGCCAAAATGAAGAGCCACTTCATGGGTCACTGTATTAGGAATTCACAATTGTGTGCCTTCTGGGTGTTGATCACTGGCCCTGTTGATTTCTGAGTTCCCTGCCACCTCTGAGCAATACTTCTAGCATGGTCTAACTATACAACGTTGTGTTAGCCATTAAATAAAACCAAAACTTAAGTCTAAAGGAATCAGTTTGAATCTAGCTTCCAAAATAATTCTTCACTTAGAAAACCTTTTTTTAGCATAAGTGACAAAAAGTTTTCACTGAATCTTTCACTTTGCAGTTCATTATTTTGCAATACAATCAAAAATTATACCATTGAATTGGCTTTGAAGAAGCCTGCAGTGATGATAACCAGGAAGCTGATTACCAATACTATTTTGAGAATTGCGACAAAGAAGAATCCACAGCCACCTATAGTCCCCTACTTCTGTTTCTAATAGTTTCTACTATTTTATGCTATATATGAAGCTGAAAAGAAAACCCATAAGGGGCTCTAACAAAATCAGTAAATGGTTCAAGGTCAGCAATCCAAAAATTCACTACTGCTTGAGGTGGCATATTAAATATAGGCTTTAAAGAATTCATGAAATAAAAGAAATGGATTTTTAAAAAATTTTTTCCAAAAAGGCAAAAATCTGAAAAGACAATATGTAAAGGAGTGTGATCATTTACCTTTAAGAGAAAATATGAAAATCAAATGAAAGAAAACTTTTTTCAGCTCAAGAATTCCATTAAGAGATGTACAGAAGGCAAAGGTACTCTCAGTCACAATGGACAAACATCCCAGAGATGTTTCATTGTTCGTTAATAATTGGAATACTGGAGCAATTAATAATAGGAAAATTGTAATGATGAAGTACCCAAAGCCAAACGTAATTTTAACCCTTACATTCAAATTTCCCCTACAAAAGAATAGTGCATTATGTCAGCATGAAACTATAAAAAATATTCTAGTAGTCAATTTGTCATTTCTTATAGGAATCTCAAATAAAGGGGAATAAATAGTTTACTTTTTGGATACTTTTAGCAAGTCAGAAGAGCAGTATCTTGAAAACTATATACGTTTATGTTATTTAGCTACTAAACATATATATATACTTATATATAATATAATATAATATAATATAATATAATATAATATAATATAAATAATATTTATATATATTAAATTTTGGCTACTAAACAAACCTTTAAAATGACCTAAAAGAAGGATGCAAGCTTAAAGGGCAAACAATGTATAGTTCATCCATTAAGATCATCTCCATTAAAAAAATGAAACAAGACGCGACAACATAAAAAACTCTTAATCTCAGGAAACAACCTGAGGGTTGCTGGGGGGTGGAGGTGAGGGAAGGGATAGGGTGGCTGGGTTATGGACATTGGGGAGGGTATGTGCTATGGTGAGTGCTGTGAATTGTGTAATACTGCTGATTCACAGACCTGTATCCCTGAAGCAAATAATACATTATATGTTAATTTAAAAAAAAAAAGATCATCTCCATTTATATTGCCATTAAGGTAGTTGCAATCGCGTAAGTCAATTTCTATGGGTTTTACCAGTCTCCTTGTTGCTCCAGTGAATTATTAATAAATTTTTTACAAATGTATACAGGTGATTTCTTTTTTAGTTTATGTTGTTTTAAAATGTGTGAAAGAGAGTTTAATAAATAAATATAGACACTATATGTTTATTCCTTTAAACATCTGTGCATAAGTTTTTTGAGGAAATTTTAGAGGATTTTGGTCAGTTGTAGCATATTTATATCTCTGTCTTTTGTGGGTCAAATTTCCTAGGCTTCTAAACAATTATTTCTGTTCATCGCTTACGGATTTTACATTTCATTGTTTTGTTGACTAAAGTTCATTCATACGCAGAAGCATCATATTCACTGCCAATGACACGTTTCCTTCCTTTCTCCCTCCCCACTCTCCTTTAGTTTCTAATGGCCATGGGTAAATCTCCTCTTTTGCTACATATAGATTCCTCATTTGTTGAAGTAGCGAATTGTTCAAAGCTTAAGATTTGACACTCAGCAATTAATCTTAAAATATTTTGTGATCACATTTCTGATTCATAGAGAGGAGAACTACTGATAACACCTTTATACCCTTGATGTGTCAAGTCTTCTACTAATCACAAGGGTTAAGTAAATGCAGTCTACTGTATATGTGCAATTCTGCTTTCATGAACCACAACATAGCTTCATATTAACCTTGGCCAACCCATGAAAAAACAAATTATTTGCACATTTTTGGCAAAAAATAAAAACCCAAAACAAAACAAAACAAACAAAAAAAACCTTTAAGATTATTGAATCTACAGTGTTTGTTCTTTATGAGTCAGTTTTTCCTCCAGAAACACTTTTTGAACTTTCATAATTTTATGAAAACATAAAAACTATATTCTATAATATTTAACCAATGTGCTCTGAATTGTAATGATAACAGTGTGCAATTTTTATTTGAGATATGGCCTTCCTTGAAACCAATTTCTTAGCATCAGCTACAGCCAGGATTTTTTAGAATTTTAAAGAAAAGCATATTTCATAAATTGAAGTTGCAGTTCCCTTAAGACAGGTTCTATTCTGGGGTCTACATTTACCGTAGCTGAGACTGTCACAGTCATTCACCTTCATCATTAAAAAGCCATATAAAGTTCCTTTCTCCTCTAAAGTTAGAATGTTAAATGTTGGCCTTGTAGACTAACTTTCTAAGTCCATTAAAGTTTACGTCCAGAGGTGTATAGACCACATAACCAGTAAGACAAGATCAGATCTTAAAACCTCCCATATGAAAAACCTCCCATACTCACTACTTTTCAAAATTACTTGTGAAAAGTAAAACTTTTTAAAAAACCTATTCGGGATGCTTTTAGGAAAACAAAACCATTTAGGACTTGCATAAAAACTGTTTTTTAAAAAAAATGGGGAAGAAAAATGAAATGGCAAGACGTCATGCCTCTTAGCAACACCTGGCCAGCCCTCTCTAGATTAGCTTTGGTGCAAACTTGTGTGGGTCCCTCTGTGATGCATGAATCTAGATCTGTATCTGACTCAAGCACACCCAGGAATTGGTGTCTGAGGAAAGCAAACATATATTCTTTGGAAAGGGCTGCAGCACATATTTTGTCACTGTGTTGTGGGATGCTCTCTAGAGGTGGTGCTAGGGGAAAACCATTGTGCTGATCCTGAGATGTCAGACATTAGAAAAACACTCAGAGATGCCATAAGCCATTAACTAGATTCTAGCAGCTATTACTGTAAAGAGCAAATGCTCCTGACTTGGAGCTACCAAAGGAAGTAGCCCCTGAAAGTTACTAAGAACCATCAGAAAGCCCTCTAGTTGGGACCCATGTCCACTGCTGAGAGTGAACAATAATTAGAACCATTGTCACTGAGAGCCACCACTCTAGAAAACCACAGATGAGATAGTAGAGACTTCCAGTTCTCTTCCTCTTGTCTTCCCTAAATAGGAGATGCAAATCCTCTTATCTGCTGAGCATTCAAGGGGAAGATAACAAATGTTGGCCTCTCAATATACTCCAGATTGAGGGTAAAGAAGACTTTCTGGACAGTAAATATGTAACAATTAGAGACTCAGAAACTCTCAATATGGGTTTTACTGGGTATAAAGACCTTGGATTGTAGCTCAGCCTTCAGACTTTCAAAAATTATGATAACATTTATTGATGCTACACTGAATGCCATCCACTGTTCTAAGTATTTTTGTATATATTTACTCAATCTAATAACTATGAGTTATGTGCCATTACTATATCCATTTTACTGATGAGGGAAAGTTAAGTACACAAAAGTTAATTACCTTGCCCAATTTTTGAATGGTGAACACAGGCTAATTCCAGAGCTATGTTCTTACTTCTTACACACGCAGGAAAAAAATGCCCCCCCAAAGATAGCCACATCCTAATGTCTAAAACCTGTGACTATGTTACATTACATGGCAAAAAAGAGTTTGCAGGTGAGTTTAAATTATGGGCCTTGAGGGGCACCTGGGTGGCTCAGTGGGTTAAGGTCTCTGCCTTCGGCTCAGGTCATGATCTCAGGGTCCTGGGATCAAGCCCTGTATCTGGCTCTCTGCTCAGCGGGGAGCCTGCTTCCCCCCCTCTCTCTCTGCCTACTTGTGATCTCTCTCTTTCTCTGTCAAATAAATAAATAAATAAAATCTTTAAAAAAAATTTTTTTTTTAAATTATGGGCCTTGAGATGAGGAGATTATCCTGGATCCAAGTGGGCCCAATCTAATCACATAGGTCCTTAAAAATAGAGAATCTTTCTTGGCTATGGTTAGAAGGAATGTGAATATAGAAAAATGGTTGGAAAGATATACAATTGCTGGCTGTGAAGATGGGAAAGGGGGACTATGTGCCAAGGAACGTGGACATTTACTAGAAGCTGGGAAAAGCAAGGAAACAGATTCTCCCTTATAGATTCCAGACAATAGTGCAACCCTGCCAACACCTTTGTTTCAGCCCAGTAAGACTGGTTTTGGACTTCTAATCTGCAGAACTATAAGATAATAAATTTGTGATGTTTGAAGCCACTAAATTTGTGATAACTTGGCAGCAGCAGCAAAAATGCTAATATATACTACCTTGTTGAAGAAGAGTTACTGAGGCATTTTCCTTCCTTGGGCAAAATGATTTTGCTATAAGCTTTGGTGTATATGTTGTTTCTCTTGTTTTGAATGTATTACCTGGTAGTTTGTCCCACATTTAACACTCAACCAAATGTTTCAAGAGACTGAGCATACTTTAAGTCTTGCAGCAGAGTCATACAATTGACCAGATGCCATGATATGGATCTTTGATACGTACATGATGGCTTTTTATCAAACAGTGGGAAGTTACTGTTCTAACGTTCAGAATACAATTAGTCTGATTCCTCACTGAATTCTGTCATCAGAGTCAAAGTATTCTTTGAAGCCTCAGAATAAAATGAATTTGTTGAAAGGGAGGCTGACACATTACCACAATGAGCTTTTCCAAAACTGTACCAAAGTCATCAATATTCACCATAACAGATACCACAAAATGGGTTCAGACTTATTTTTCTCATACAGCTGTATTTATAGACATCAATACAGTGAAAAATCAGGGCACCAGCCTTTGCAGGCAGTCTTTTGGGAAACATTTCACCTCCACAAATTATGAATGCCACAGACCCTTATCAAATATAACACTCATTGCTATCTGCTTCAACTAAGTGGTGCTATGCTGCCTGATAAGATAGATCTGTATATCTTTATATATATAGAAAAAAAAAAAACTATGCCGGGGGCAGTAGCAGTTTTTTGGTGATGAAATGTGATTGAAAAGAAATATTAAAACTTTAGAAAGCAGCAATAAATGCTTTGGAAGACTCAGGGCACCCTAAGAGTAGCTTCAAATCAAGTCTTCAGGGAGCGCCTGGGTGGCTCAGTTGGTTAAGCATCCAACTCTTGATTTTGGCTCAAGTCATGACCTCAGGGTCATGGGATCCAGCCCCGTAGCAGGCTCTGCGCTCAGCAGGAAGTCTGCTTGAGACTCTCTCTCTCTCCCTATCCCCATCCCCATGCTTGCTCCTGCTCTCTCTCTCTCTCTCTAGAATAAGTAAACCTTTAAAAACAACAACAAAGCAAATCTTCAGAACAGGGATTGAATCCCACAGAGCTTCGTGATGGATAAAATTAAACCTGCCACGTACATTACCCTCGTATTCTTTCAGCAGGCAGGTTGTGCAGCATTACCAGTTCTGTACAGCATTGCAGATATGATGGTCATAATTTAGCTCCTATGGTCTAGATTCATGCAAACATTATTAAAATCTCACAGAATAAGCTGGAGAAAAGCAATCAATATTAACTAGGTAGCCCAGATATTAACTGCTGGGATAAATAGAACAACTTCACCTCCAGCACCCAGAGATGTAGTGGCTTATTTTGGGCAACAGTGGCATTCTGCCTGTTGTACAGAGACCTCAATAGCAAAGAGTGGGACTACCAGAAGGACGAAGCACATACAGTCTCCTGGAGAGATGGCATGAGTGTTACGTGCCTCGTGTGTTAAGGGCCATGGGGATTATATTTGTTTTCATAACCAGTGCCATTCCCTGGTCTGGTGGATTCACCGTTGTGCCTTATGTTACTGTCCTTTTCAAACAACCCGTTTTCTTATTCCTTTTGAATTGACCATTTGTTACAACTGAATAAACAAAAGTAATGACCTGAACATCATCTGAATAGTGACACTTTTAACCTAAAAATTTTTTAAAGTTTTTATTATCATTTTCTTAAGGCTAAAAGTAGCATATAATCACTGTAGAAAATTTTAAAAACACATAAAGCAAAAAGGAAAAAAATTATATATTACATATAGATGTGTGTATGTATGCATATGAAGTCTCATTACCCAGTACAACCACTGCTAATGTTTAGAAATATATTCTTCCAGATATTTTCCCACACAAATATGCCTATAAACATATTTCAGCAAAAATAGTGTCATAGCATAGTAATAGCAGCATAGGGTATAATGTTTTATAACTTCCTTGTTTTACTAAGGACTAGTATACTTTTGTAGCTGCCATCTAGAACTTCATTTTTAATGATCACATATCATACTATTGTGTGAATTTACTGTAATTTAGTTAATCAGTTCTCTGTTATTAGACTTTTAGGTGTGGTTTCTAACTTTTATTTTTACAAATGATATTATGATGAACATATTAGTAAATGAATGTTGTAACTTGTCTAGTTACGTCCTTAAGATAAGTTCTAGCAGTTGAATTGCTGGTTAAAAGTTACACAGTTTTCTAAGGATTTTGATGGCTGTCTATAGTTTCATCTTTAAATGGGAAGGAAAATAGATTAAAATCAGAAAGATAAAAATCATTCAACAGCTTTAAGTTAATAACTTTCATAAAGATCTGAAATGCTAAATGAAAGCACACATAGAAGTATTTCAACTAGGACCTTCTTGTTAAACCATTCACATACAAATACATAAAGTTAATGGGTTTAAGTGAGAATCATTAAGTTTACAAATCAACAAATAAGACATGATTCCCTAAATAATAGGCAATGACATTACAATATTATCTTCTATTCTGTTAATACTTCTTAGGAACTAAAAAAAAAATGTCAATTGTATTGAGATATCATCTTTATTATTTAATACATATTGTTATGTAAATTACTTATATGTTTAATATTTTGTAACTGTTCGTTTCTTGACTTTTCTTCTACTATATTATGAGCTCACTGAAGCTAAAAATTATACTCTATATTTAATCTCTGTAACTCTAGTAATCAAGGCCTAGCAAATGGTAGGCATTCAATAAATGCTTGCTTTATACACATGGTCAACAAAATTAATTTGACTTTTTATAAAAACTAATCATTTTCAGAATTCTGTAACTACATTGGCAGAAACTTTATGTTTAAATTGCATATTGGAATTTTCTTGTTTAATTTGTTCATATACATTTTATATTAAAATTTCCAGTAATATATGAAGTAATACTGATTAAAATAAATCAGTATCTATATGTAATCCTGATATGGTTTTTAAAGTGTAACTGAATTTACAACCTGTCACATAGAAGACATTTTCAATGAAGAATAACTTAGGATGATTTCTGAATTATGTAAAAGATGGTTTAATACCATATTTCAAATTATTTAAGAAAGAAATTAAGACTATGCCATGGGATTAATTTATAAATCATAAGTGCACTTTAAAAACAAACTCAGCTTTTGTTATGCAAATAAAGATGTTACTGTTCTTAAACTTGACTTGAAGTTTTGGTACCTTGCTTAAAATACTATAATAATTTTTGAAGCTTACATGCGGAAACTTTTTAGATTGTTTTTATTGTTTTCTATATGAATGAAATTTTTTTAACTAGACCTAGTTCTTGATAATACAATCCTAACTCTGTTACTTCTGACTTATAGGGTATCTTTGTTACTAGGGTTCAGCCTGATGGACCAGCATCCAACCTGCTGCAGCCTGGTGATAAGATCCTTCAGGTAAGAGAGATAAGAAGCACTGCTTTCAAATGCCACACTAAAACAAATATGTACCCTAGTACCCATGTTATGGAGTGACTTGAATTAAATGATTGGCAATAAGTCCTTTTCACATTTCTTATTTGCCTTTATTTTGGGGCGTTGAGAGGCAATTCAGAAACAAAGTCATTCTGATATAATCCTAGTATTTGGCATATGGTAGATGTTCTGTGTATTTTTGTTTATATAAATGGTGTTTTTGGTAATTCAAGAAGAATTGAAATATACAAGAATCTATGCAGAGCTATCAGTTATAAGTAAGCGTAATGGAGTACTGAAACAGGGTATCTGTGTGACATTAGATGAGGAAGAAGGGACCAGTCCATATTTAATTTCTCAACAGTAAGCTTATTACTATTTGAATACTGTGAAATGCATGGTTGTATTCCCCTACTCCCCCTTCTCAGATACTTGAGTAAAAGTTGACCAAATATAAGGTGACTTATTAAAATGTACTGTCTGATGGAAAGGACTTTCTCTCTGACTTAAAGCTCAAAAGGGTCACTCCAGTAAACAGTTAAGTGAATGCTTGGTATAACCATTTAGCTCTCTTTATTCTCTCTGAATTCACTTCTGCTTTGTCATTTCCTATGTCCCAGAGAAAGGCTCTTAAGTATCAACAGTTTATTTAAGATTCAGTATTTTGACTTATGACCCTGAAATTCCCCACTATGTAACTAGGTGGAACTATCTGACATTTTAGATATTTAACCACTGAATCAATTATGAAATGGTTCCACATAATATGTTGAAGATATAAGGACAGTGAGAAGAGAGGAAAGAAAACTTCTAGTTAGACTAGCTCTGTAAACAGTTACAGCAGTGCAAGGACCCCCCCCCCAACTCAGCTTTGAGGAGATATTCTATCTTTTAATTACTGAACACTTTCAAAAAGTTCTAGAGAAGTAGAAACCTTATATAGTCATATATACTTATATTTATGTATATTATATATAGCCTTAATAATTTATTCTCAGAAATATTTTAAATGAACTAGCAACATCATGAAAACTCAAGTTTTCAAATATGATAATTCTCTGAAGACTATGGATTGCTCAAACCTGTGGCAATGTCACAGTAGAAACAGCATCCAGCAGATTTGAGTCCATTCCATGCAGGCAGAAGACCAAGCCAGCATTTGATCTTTAGAGTTAAAATTTTGAAACATAAAAGACACAATAAAATACTCTAAATTTATTTTTACCATTTGTTTATGGAAGTTCTATATTTTTTATTTCCTAACTAGCACTTTGATCTTAAGCATTTTATGTCATGTCTATGGGACTCACAATCCTTATGTATAAAATGAACTGTGGTTTATTTTATATCTGAAGTCCCCTCAGCTTAAAAATTCAACTGTTCAATGATTTTATAAACTTCCATGAAAAGCGGTCAAGAATAAATCACAATATATTCCCTAACACTGGGTAAATGCTGTTGTTTAGCAAAGGAAATGGCTAGCCTTTCCTCTACTGAATTTCAAAGAAATTATTTTGATTCTCTGAGTCTGAAAAAAACGTAGCCAGCTAGTATCAGATCTCTGATCTATTTGAGTGCCATGCTGGTTAGAGAGGCCTTCCATAGCTTGAGACAAGTTTGGGAGTAGCCTACATGACAGAGGTAGCAAAAGAAAGATTTTTCTCTCTGGATTCAGAAAATATGTATTTTTTATGCACACACACATATGTGTGTATATATATGAATGATATGTGTATATATATGAATGTTAAATGTATATGTTATATGTTAAAATGTTATATATCCATATATCTATAGACAAGTGATAGATTAGATAGATAGATGATTGATAGATAGATAGATAGATAGATAGATAGATAGATAATCAGTATAGATGAATATAGCTTTCCTGCAGAAGGGAAATGAGAATTCAGTTGTGTCTAGTTGCAGGGTTAAAATACTCTTTCCTGACTGTGCAGTTCTAGAAGGATTATATGGGGGATCATGAAAGTTAAGTATTTCTAGTTCCTAAGAGGTATACAGCAACAGCAAAGTACACAGAGGAATCAATTCCTGATGCAAGGAGTAGAAAGGAATTGTAAACTCAATCTGTTAAAAACCACAAATCTGCAGGAGAGCTGCACCTGGGTTGGTGCTTCACGCCACAAATGACTAGGAAAGATGTAACATTTTATTCTTGCTTTAGAACTCATTTGTATCTGATACAATAAAATCAAAGTCCATTTTCAGCAAAAGAAAAATGCACATAGATGGCAATCAAACAAATTACTGTATTTACAGTTTCACTCATACTAGTTAAAAAGCACAAGTGGCCAATTACACTTTCTGAAAGAGATAATAATGGCTAATTCTAAACTGAAATCATTGCCAATATCAGATGCTAAGAGAGCAAATTATATTTTTGTCTATAAAGTTATTGGCTCTTTGTTTAAAGAACACTGGAAAATAATGAGTTACCTCTCATTTAGAAGATCCTTAAAATATGTCATCACTGGAGCAAATTTGTTTACAAGCTTTGATGACAATGTAAGAGCCTAGAAAATCAAAGTAAAAGGAATAAACAATTACTACAACAACAACAACAACAAATAGTGAGCCTCCTAAGTGATGGCAGTTATTGGGTTTGATCTAACCCAATAGCAAATAGCAAAAGAGAAACTAAATAGCAAAAAAGATATAGGTTTCCCAAATCTCCCCCAAGCCTCAAATTTATTATAGAAGAGCTTTCTCTTTCTTTGTCTATAACTCCTGTTACATACTATCTCTTTATTCTGTTATGAGATCATTAACATGTTACTGGAATTACATAAAGAGGTGTGCATTAAGAGATAATCTTAATTAAAACATATTCACATGATGAGAGGCGCCTGGGTGGTTCAGTTGATTGAGCAACTGCCTTCGGCTCAGGTCATGATCTCGGAGTCCCCAGATCGAGTCCCACATCGGACTCCCAGCTCCATGGGGAGTCTGCTTCTCCCTCTGATCTTCTCCCCGCTCATGTTCTCTCTCACTCTATCTCTCTCAAAAAAAAAAAAAAAACCATATTCACATGATGTTTCTGTCATTTTGCTGTTCATTTTCCCAGAATAAATACACTATAATTAATGAACATATTCATATGACCTACTGTATTTAGTGAGTCATGTTGCTTTAAGACCCTTTGGAGGAGGAGTTAGCCCCCCTCCTGGGAGAAATGATCCCTCCCAACCCCACACTTCTCCACAAAGTCAAATCATACAGGGGTGAGAGGGAACAAGTGTAAGCACATGCATCATAAAAATATGTTATTAGATTGAAACATGTGAATTTGAATATTTGACCATTTTTGAAGTGATAATTTTGTTGGTTTAACATCGTAGTTTCTTTTTTCTAATGTTCTTTCCAGTTAAACAATTCAATCTAATTTATTATGCATTTTAAATTCAAAATATATTAAAATACAGAAAATCAATTAATTATAGTTACTCTGTTGAAAAGATGAATAGGCTGGAAAAAAAGAATTTATCGTACTTGATAGTTAACATGGTTCATAGTTATAGCCTAACGCTCATTTGTACAAATATTACACATTATATTTCATATTATATTTAGAATTGTAATATTTTATTATATCACTGTAGTCAAACCTTATTTTCTTCCTTTTCCTGCCCACCCCATTCCCCAGACAGGAGCCTAACTTTGGCAGGAGAAGAGAAAGTAAATGATTTATAGATATTTGTTAATAACATCCGGGTTTTGGGGCGCCTGGTTGGCTCAGTGGGTTAAAGCCTCTGCTTTCGGCTCAGGTCACGATCTCAGGGTCCTGGGATCAAGCCCCGCCTGCTTCCCCCTCTCTCTCTGCCTGCCTCTCTGCCTACTTGTGATCTCTCTCTGTCAAATAAATAAATAAAATCTTAAAAAAATAATAATAACATCCGGGTTTTACCAGTTATCAAAACAGAGTTTTCCCATATAAGGTATACTAATGTGATATCTAACTGAAGGTCATTTCAGAGTCTTCTCTTCTACTGTACCATAATTTCAAGTGTTTTCCAAAATACATTCCTGGTCGATGACTATATCTCTAAAATACCAAAATAGAATAATCAAAAGATAATGATAATTCGAACAAATCAGATATCTCCCCTTTTTTCCTAGTCTTAAAAAACCCGGGTTCTACAATTCATATAGACAAATCAAGAATCCACTCTGAATGAATGAGTCTCTGAAATTTTAGTCAACTGTTGGGAGGTTGTGTGGCTCAGAGTGCCTTATCAGGAGAGTTTACTTGTGATGGAGCAGGAGTTACTCCAGGCTTAACAGAGAGGAGAAAGGAGGGTGAGTAGAAGGAGGACTAGCTGTGGGTTAGCCTGGCAGCAGTGTTCAGGAGCACAGGTGAGAGACTCATGTCAGAATGAGTGAGTGTGGAGTTCAAAGAGAGAATACTGGAGAGGGAGACTGCAGGCATAAAAAAAGAAAACCCTAAGATTTTAAGGTTTTGCCCTGAGGTGGAGAACTGAAACCTGCAGGGGGCTTGGAATGGGGATCCAGTTGGGAAGGAGGTACTAAGGACACAGCTTTCAAGGCTGAAAATGTGAGAAGAAAGTTTAGAGTTCCCGAAAGTCTAAATGAAATGTCCACAGAAGCCTGAGTCTCCCGTACCCAGAGATGGAGTCCTGTATCTGTATTTGGCCACCGGATCAAGCCTTCCTTGTCTGAATGGAAGTTTGATGCTTCTTTGAATGACCAGTAGGTGTGGTTAGCTGCTAACAGTATTGTCCTACTTAGCTAAAGCTTACTTCTTCAACAGTCTCAAAGCAAGTGCTTCTGAGAAGCCATAATTAATGTCACAAAGTCCATGCACTAAATTTCATGCCTTTTACTCATAAGAAAGATTTTATTTCATACTTGGAATCTCTTACCTAGCTTTCCAGACCACCAAGGGGAAAGCCTCCGGATCCAGGCACATTGCCAGAAGCAAGAAGTTGTAGCCGACAGTTTCATTGTCCAAGAAGAGAGAGAAACTTCCTTTAAAAGATAGAACCAAAATTCAAAGAGTACAGCACAGTCATTCAGTCTAGACTATAGAGTGTTGCCCAGTGGCATCCCTTACAATATCTTTTTTGAAAGGAGTTCCTTAGTCCAAGAAGTTTCGGAGCCATCTCAGATTCTATCCCTTGTTTCAGGATTTCACAATGCATTAAGCATTTCAGAACCTGAGAAATCTTACAAACTTATATGTCCCAACATATTCAACCATACAGCCCTCTTTACTAACAACATCAATTAACTACCTCCACAGGATACACTTTGGGAAATGTTTCTTATAGAAACATCTAACTGGGCCCACAGCTTTATCCCACAGTGTTCGTGTTCATAATTATCATCATGAGTCATTTGGAATGGGTTAGAGTATATTCATGTCTCTGAGTTTTTAAAAATTTCTCCCAAAAAAGCTACAAAAAATCAAGTGAGAAATTTTCGTTATGGTTAAAATGAAGTATGGGACCCTTAAAAAAATGAACTTAAGCTATTTGGAAATTTCATTAAAGCATTTCCCAACAAGGTCAAATGAGTTAATGCTTTTCTTTAGTTCATCTTACTTGGTTCAAAATCAAAAACATCAGAGAGGTTGGGGGGAAGGTTGGGGGAAGGGGTCAGTAATCACATAATTCTTAATGTTCAGGGAAATTATTGCTTTTAATGATATAATACATTTGAAGAATAAAATTTTAAATACAATTTGATTAGAAGAAAACAAAAAATAAATTTTAAAAATGTGTATAGTTTTATATGCCAGAGTTTCACTGCATATCTTACTCAATTTATGAAATTCAGTACAGTGAACTAGTAAAAGATGGAGTAAATACATGTTGCAAATCAAAACAATAATACTATACAGAGTAAATAAAATGGGAAACCCAATAAAAACAAGTTAAGTTCATTAAACTGGCTCTAACTTCCATAATTTGGCTGAAATAAAAATAAGAATTAAGCACCTATATTGTGCCATTTATATCAGGCAGCAACCCTGCAAGGTATCTTCTGTTGACAGAGGCTAAAGGACTTCTCTGAGCTTCTTCCATTGTGCAGTAGTGATTCTACTGGAATAAATTTTACTGATAGCATCATATTAATCAGATTTTCTATTTATATATTTGGAAAACATGTATTAAATGCTCACTGTGTAGGAAGAACTGTGCCAAGCAACGTGAACAATGTAATAAAGAGTTTAAGTCCTGGGCTTTACCTAACCTAGCCCAGGAAGTAGACATACCCAAAATTATCTCAGCAGAAAATAAAAGAAGAGAGAAAAGAAGGTGACTTTCAACATTTAATAAAAGCAACTTCCAGTCTGTCTTCTTCTAAGAATAAGTGCTCTACCCAACAGAGACCAACATGGCTACACAAGCCCCCTAAAAAAGAGAGATTGATTTTGCAGTTCTGTTCATTTTGCAGAATATAATCATGTTTCTATTTCTTTTAAAAGAAATAAAGTATAGCTTGTCAGGGAATTGATTTGCAAACCAAGGTAGGGAATTCATTTGTTAGAGGTGTTCACTCAACATACTCGATAGGAAGAAAACAGGCATTCTAAAATCAGAGCGGATAAATAAGTAAATGTCTTCAAAATTACTACTTATTACCAGTTCCATGCCCAAATTTCTATACAAATAATTGATAAAGTCTGTAGTTGAGTCTATTCTACTTGCCATGTCTTTTTTGAGCCAGAATTCATGAAACATTCAAACTGCAATATGTGTGTGCACTTCAGATGGAAAAAAATTCTTATCTATGTTTAATTCTATGAAGATTTTTTTAATACTGCAGTAAAAGCCAGTAGAACTTCAAACTTTCTCACATTTAAGAAGCTCAATGTAAATTTTTCATGGGAACTCTCTAAGAATTTAAGGTCTGTAGTTCAGATTTTTGATAGAAAGGAAAATTTTTCAAATGATTTGGCTTAAACTCAATGTAGTATTGATTATGCAGTATTTTCAGCTCCAAATATGTGCCAGTATTTAATGAGAGTACTCTATCAGATTAAAACTCTGAAATGTGAATGAATTCCAGATAGCTAATGTGAAACATAATTATGATTATTTAAGATTCCCACTGTTCCTCATAATGTCTGGCTGTCAGAATCAAACACCAAGAAAGCTTGCCCTTGTAGCTCTAATATGGTTGCTGTATTTTTTAGTTTTCCCTCATTCCAAGAGCTACAGGCTTTTAAGGATGTTAATGTACTAATGCATATCTAATGTACAAAATACATGTGTACTGCCCCTTTAAATGTTTGTCCCTGAGGGTGAGTTTCAATCAACCAAGAATCCCACACCTAGTCCCTAATCCCATTTTTTTTTTTTTTTGGATTCTAAAGGAGTCATGCTGTCCTTCTTATTGGATAATACCACCAACCTTGTGGCCAAGCCTTCTCAGCAATTAGTTTTTAAAGTTAAAATTTTGAATAATAAGGATACAAAAAAATTCTTGGGAGAATTACAGCATCCTCTGTAGAATTTCTGTAGTATAAACATCTATAATTTACCCATTGAACAAAACAGTTAACAGAAGGAATGCAAAGATAAATCTTGGAAGGCACAAGAGGATGGAATCTAGAAACCAAGTAGGCTTTACAGTAAATTGATGAGGCATAATTGCGAAGTTCTACTTTTTGTTGTAATTGTAAATATGATTTTCATTAACTCACCATCTTTCCATGTCTAAATCATGCAAAGGGACAATTAAAAAACATTTTATGGCACCGATGTCAAGTAGAATTTTAAAAAGGCAGGATGTCTTCTAGAAACAATATAAAGATTATACAATAAAATGTTCCTTTATACTTCCAAATCAGCTATAGCCAAAACCCATTAGTTATATATTCTTGAAGCATAAAATTTTCAGAATATCTTTTCTTTCCTGAATTTTTTTCTTTTTAACTTCATTTTAACTTAATAAGCCATTTCATTTATTTCTCATTTTTCATTAAATTGCTATTTCCCCTAAAGTGCACACATTTATTATAATAGATTGCATTTATATAAAACATATGTGACCACTTTGACAATGTATTTTAAAATTTCATTAATTTAGCATTGATTCTTCAAATTATCTTTTGCACATATAATACTCATATATTCAAAATATCAATATGCATTTTCTTTTTTAAAATTTTTTAAAGATTTTTTTATTTATTTGAGAGAAAGAGTGAGCAGAGGAAGAGGGACAAGCAGATTCCCCACTTAGCAGGGAGTCCAGTGTGGGGCTTGATCCCAGGACCTTGAGATCATGACCTGAGCCAAAGGCAGATGCTTAAAAAACTGAGACACCCAGGCACCCCTACATTTACTTTTGAAAGCATCATTAGGTTTATACCCTGCCATCAATCAATATTGCCTAGTAGTGACCTTTACTTCCTCAGCTCTTTTTCTATTCACACACATAAGACAACCACAAAACATTACTCGGTGAAATATTACGATTCTTCTCATATTCATTTTTATTGGAAAAGCCCTACACAAACATAGTAACATAATTTTCTGATTTCCTTTCTGAACTGTCCAAGATGTAACCCAGATAGCCAAATTCATTTTAACAATATAAATTTCCTTTGCTCTTCAGTCCTAACAGTGGAAAGAGAAGGTTCTCTCGAACCGAGATTCTATCTCCTTTCATTCAAACACCTCTTCCAACCCTTTCTGTCACTGTTTCGCCCTGCAGCAGGCCCAACCCGATGTTCCATGTCATGAAATGGCTCAATTAATATTAAAAATTGAATTCATTTAATGAACCTAAAACATTCATTAATAACCTCACAACATTCAGTGAAACAAATTGTGCCAAGTTACTGAGTTGACTACTGTAACATAAATTCCCACCTAAGTCACTAGCTGTGTGAACCTGGATATCTCATGTCCTATCTCCGATCCTCACATTTTCATCTTAAGAAAAATAAATAAGGTTAACTAAATAAAAAAAAAGATAGTCCCTTGTCCTTCTATTCTTAGGATTTAATGAAAATTCAAGTAAGTAATAGTGAAGTAATATAAATAGTAGTGGGTTTATTTCACTGGTTTATAGTGTGCCAGGCCTAAGCCCTTGACATACATTAACCCATTTAATCTTTAATAAACTTTCTAAGATAACATGCTTTCTGATCTTTCACAGTGCTCCTGGTATTTTGAAGACATTCCCAGGCAGTCCTCAGTTGTGGCCTTTTTAAATAAGCCTCTTGAGATTTCTGAAAGCTCTGGTTTTCACATCCCAAATATTTCTGGGAACTAAAATTATAGGTAGAATCCTGATGTTTATTTGACTCAGTGATCTAAGTTATCAACCTGCTTATTTCCTTCTGGGAAATCAGCTCTGCACTTGAATCTCCAACTGTATAACCCTCATTTGTCACTACAAAGCATGAAAACTAAAAGCTGATGGTTTAAAGTGATATTAAAGCTAGTTTATACGAGGGATCTTTCTAGCACTGAATCAGAGCCCGGACAGTGGTTCGGAACATCTTGAAGCCAGTTTTATTGGAAACAGAGCCAGATACAAGACCTGACTTCAGCGAGCTTTGTCTTTTCCCTGCTTTTTCCCCTCCCTGCTGCAGCAAGCTAGGGTTCATTGGGGCCACTGGAAAAGATTTGATTCTCTTGGATTTTCTGCTACTTTTGTGAGCACAGTACCTTGATCCCCGTCCTGACTCTTCCCAGTTACCCTTCTGTCTGGATCTCCCAGGAGCCCCGCTGTCCTGTTCTCTTCCCCCTCCATGCCTCGGTCCCTTGCGATCCCTGTTCTTCAGTTTGGCCACTGAGCTCGAGCCAGCTTTCTTCCATCCTCCTGCAGGAAGGATTGGGCTCCCTTACCTCAGGCAGATTTTCTTAGATGCCCCTGGCAACAGCAAACACTGTCTTTCAGCTTTGCTCTACATGTCCCAAGCTGCAACCCCATCCAGTTCCCCTGGTTAGATTTCCCTTCTTTCACAATGCTCCTTTTTAAATTTATCTTCTGATAAATCTCTCAGCATTCCCTGTGGTGAATACCACATGACGGTAAAGCCTAACCTCCATCACTAATGCTGCCATCCTGATCTCCTTCCTGAACTCCAGTCTCTTGTTTCTAAATATATGATCAACTTGTCCCCTGCATGCATTGCCATGGCCTCAAACCCCATTGTCTTCCCAAGTAAGCTATTCCTTCATTTCCATTTTCCATTAGTGGTATCACAATCTGATTCTTGTTTGTTTCCTCTACCCTTGTTCACTTAAATGCCAAATTTATAGATTCTATCCTAAAAGTTTTCTCCTTTTTTAATCCATTTCCTCCCAAGTTTCCTGGCACTGTCCTAGCAGATAGCTTGACTTAGTCTTTCCACTTTTGAGAGAGAAAGCTCACATATGGCTACAAGAACCCAATTAAGCCAGAGTTAACACTATAATAAGAATGAGAGGTTCAGCATTCCTGGAGGTTCTAATTTAGGACTAAATGTTATTTCTACCAGTATTTTTGGAATGACTTAAGTTAATCCTGAGAGAAATCTGAATGAGAATTAAGATTTTGCAAGCACTGTAAAGAGCAAATCATGTCAGGAGATGATATAGCAACAATTTAAAGGGGGAAATATTCATTATTTTATCATAATCAATGAAATGTCAGTTCAGATCAATGGAAGCAACCATGGTCTTACTATTTCAGTGAAGTACTGAGAGAAATAATAAGAACGAATATTATGATATCATTATTCAGCCATATTCAGATTATTCAGTGCTAGCCTTAGTCAGGTAGCTTGGCCTCTCAGAAGTATATTTCTTTCACTTACAAAATAAGAGCATTAGCCTAGATTATGCTTGCTCTCACTCTCTCATCCTCTCACTCTCTTACCACCTCTTTCTATCTCTTCAGAAAAGTTCTGTTTAAATATTTCACATACTGGGCTATCCCTCTTCATTTTGAAGAAAAGAATCTACAAACTAACCCCACCTCTTATCAAGCCTCCCCACAGTAGCTTATTTTTATGGTTGTTTCCTATGCTAAAGCCTAGGGTCTAAGTTCACTGATATTTTTATTTTTAAATTCTCATAAAAACGATTACATACCAAGATCATCTTAAAACTCTTTTCTCTGCATGGACTGTTGAAAAATTTACTTGAAATACCTAACTGTTCACATGTCTAGGGCTGGAGGAGACTCCAGGCTTGAGTCCTAGATTCCTTGTGATTAGCCCTTCGCTAATCACACTCTTGCCAAGTGTGAGTGCGGGGGAAATTCATAAGGTGTGAGTATGGGAGAAACTCTTATTATTCACCTCAGAGAAAACAGCTTCCCTGAAAATTTTCCCTCTTCCCTTCCCTTCCACTGAGCTACCCTAGTGCTTTATTTATTTCCTCTGGTGATAATTCAGTTTAGCAGTTGTTGAGTGCCTAGTACAGGTAAGGCATTTTCTAAATTATTTTTAATTATGCCCATGGCTAATTTCCCTTTCTGGATGGTCACCTCTTTGAGGGGGGCCTTCCCTGTCTCATCTCTTTCTTATTCCTATCCCCATTGCCAGGCACAATGCCTTGAGCAGAGTTAACACATAACAGACATTTTTTTTCTCCCCAAATTTGTTTATTTTAATTTTTCAGTGTTACAAGATTGATTGTTCATGCACCACACCCAGTGCTCCATGCAGTATGTGCCCTTCTCGATACCCACCACCAGGCTCACCCACCCCCCCGCCCCCTCCCCTCCAAAACCCTCAGTTTGTTGCTCAGAGTCCACAGTCTCTCCTGGTTCATCACCCCCTCCAATTTCCCCCCATTCGCCTTCCCTTTCTTCTCACGATGCCCTCCATGATTTTCTTTATACTCCACATGTAAGTGAGACCATAAGATAATTGCCTCTCTTTGCTTGACTTATTTCACTCCGCATAATCTCTTCTAGTCCCGTCCATGTTGATACAAAAGTTGGATATTCATCTCATGCCTCCATCCTGATGGAGGCATAATATTCCATTATATAGACATAACAGACATTTTTGATTGAAAAAATGAAAGAAAAAAATGATAGAAGTGAAACACCCTTTTTTGAAGACCTTTTGATAAAAGTATCATTCAAAATTAACAACTATGATTAATTTGCTATCTGGCTTCTGTGCCACTTATGCTATTAAAATTGATATTATTTTGAGACTAGGTAGTTCCTAAAACCAGGAATGGTGAGGTCTAATGGTGGACAATATGCCATTCAGGACCTCCAAATCCTAGAGAATTCCTTTTCCCTGAAAACACTAAGATACCTGAAAATTCTTGGTGGGTTTGGAGTTCATTGCAGTTCTAGGTTTTGAGTTATCTGAGAGAGAAATCTGAACACTCACAAAGTGATTATTAAGGACCCCCAAGAATTCCATTATTAGAGTTAAATTTAGGAGTCCCTGGCTGGCTCAGTCAGTAGAGCATGTAACTCTTGCTCTCAGAGTTGTGAGTTCCAGACCCACCTTGGGCATTGAGCTTCTTAAAATAAGTAAGTAAGTAAGTACATAAATAAATAAATAAATAAATAAAGTTAAATTTAATTCACAATTCAGGTATGTCTTTTGGTCAATTTGAAGACATTAAGGCAGTTAGTATAATCCTCAAAAATACAGCAGAATAAGCATACATTTCACCCAAGTTTGCTATTTTCCTAATGTCAGATACAGATTGAGGATAAAAAGAAGAATGCACCATATGCTATGTTCTCTATCCCACATCATCATCTGACCAGAAATAGCATCACATGGAACTGAATTCTCTGGTTTTAACTACAACTGAAGCAAGCAATGTGGGCTGTGAAACAAATCCAAAGTTCTCCCCAACTACTATTTCCTGCCATCGAAACAACTGATGCCAATTTGATAAGCATTTCTATTAATTAACTGTTATTTTATATATTAAAGGAGATATAGGTGTGTGTGCATATACATACACACATATACACACATATATATGTATATACATATATGTATACATATACATATATATACACACATACATACATATATATGTATATACACATATACACCCACATATACACACATATACATATACATACATATACACACACATATACATACATAGAGAGAGAGGAGAGGATAAAAGAGAAGGAAATTCTTCAATTTAAAACAAATATATACTACTAGGAATATGGGCTTTCATTGATTTACATTTCTGTGTCCTAGTATTTTCCTTGTTAGATGTACTGTGGTTTAAAATGCAATATTTTGGGGTGCCTGGGTGGCTTCAGGTTGACCTGAAGCCGCTGCCTTTGGCTCAGGTCATGATCTCAGGGTCCTGGGATCGAGCCCCGCGTCGGGCTCTCTGCTCAGCAGGGAGCCTGCTTCCCCCTCTCTCTCTGCCTGCCTCTCTGCCTACTTGTGATCTCTCTCTCTGTATCAAATAAATAAATAAAATCTTTAAAAATATATATATGTATAAAATGCAATATTTTAGGATCTTCTTTTTTTTAATTATATCATTAGCCAACCAATTTTAACAAACTAGTGATAAAATATAATGTGTCAGATGAGTTTCATCTAAGTTATAAAGACTATACAGTGCTGCGATCTGCTGTTTTAAATTTTAAAAAGCCAAAGGCAGTGAAATATCTTGAGTGGTTATTTGAAATATTAATCATATTTTAAGAAAGCATTTAAAAGTAAAACAACAAAGGCAATGGGTTCCCCAAATTAGTATCAGTCAATTGAAAACTGAAAACATCAACCGATTAACCAGCTCTATTATCTGTACTTTGCCACAAAGACAATCAATTTGGCCAACTCTTCCAAATCAACTGAGTCCCAGATGCAAGGAAAACAATCACATAATTGTTAGTCATTAAATTTCCAAGAATTCCTCCTACCAAGTTTCAGTAAGTTTGTGTTTTATTTGGACCTTAATGACAGTGAAGTTTTATGGGATCTACTTCTTTATATATTAATAGTAAAAATCATCGCAATCAAGAGAAGCTATAATTTAATGCAGGAAAAAAAAGAGCATTCAGAACAGGGAAGCATGTGAAATGTCAAATAATAACCAGAGGAATCCCAAAATTTTAACCTTAAGCTAATTATGTTTAAAATGGATTTTGAATACACAGACTGATGATTCTTAACTAGAAGATGACAGGCATTTGCACTGTTACTAATATCAGTGTGCTTTACCTCTGAGGAATGGATCTCTTAGGTATATTGGATGCCATTGAGAACCACCAGTATAAATAATGAATATAGGGGCGCCTGCGTGGCTCAGTGGGTTTAGGGCCTCTGCCTTCGGCTCAGGTCATGATCTCAGGGTCCTGGGATCGAGCCCCACATGGGGCTCTCTGATCGGTGGGGAGCCTGCTTTCCCCTCTCTCTGCCTGCCTCTCTGCCTACCTGTGATCTCTCTCTCTCTGTGTCAAATAAATAAATAAAATCCTTAAAAAAATTTAAAAAAATGATGAATATACGTGCACTTAGCAATAGGGGAAGTAAAAATGATCTCTTTAATATAAAAATGTAGGGGTGCCTGGGTGGCTCAGTTGGTTAAGCATCTGCCTTTGGCTTGGGTCACGATCTCAGGGCCCTGGGATGGAGCCCTGCATCGGGCTCCCTGCTCAGCAGGGAGCTTGCTTCTCCCTCTGTCCCTCCCCCTGCTTGTGCTTTCTTTCTCTTTCTCTCTCTCCCCACCAAATAAATAAAATCTTTTTTAAAAAAACATAAAAAAATATAAAAATGTATAAACTAAAATTTTCAGTGAGTCAAAATAAGATCTAGTAAGACTGTAAGTGTGCAGTCATGTGTGTCATGAGTGAAATGTTTCACCTTGCTGATGGGATTATTCTTTCAGTAATTATATAGCAAGAAGGCAATGGTCCTGTGAACACTTCCAAAACATCTCAACTAAGTCCTTGCAAAAACAAAACAAATCAAAATAACAACCACAGAACAACTATCATATTTCAAATGTATCTATCTGTTATTCACCAGGGTATCTCTATGATTTGTACAGTGGCTAGGAACAGTCTTAGTTAGGAAATGCTAGATGATTATTAAATATTTGTTGAATTAATAAATTGAATCAAAGCTGACTGAAATTAATTAGTTGTTTCCATAGTTACAATTCTATTATGAATTTTAAAAACCTATAGTTTTTGGTTGCTCAATATTCCCTTGAATCTTATGATTAGAAAAAATGATGAGGTGACAAACAAGTACCTTGCATTGACTGCCCTGTTTTATTTGTGTGTTTACAGGCAAATGGACATAGTTTTGTACATATGGAACATGAAAAAGCTGTATTACTACTGAAGAGTTTCCAGAACACAGTAGACCTAGTTATTCAACGTGAGCTTACTGTCTAAATATTTTTTATAAATAGTGAAGATACGTCTAGCCAGACCTAATGTTCAAAAATAAATTTATACATAGAAACAAATTTTGCCAATTGCTGGACCAATGGCAAACATTAGTGCCAAATGTACAATATTATATGTTAGCACTGATCATCCTTAAAAATGTTAACTATATAAATATGATGTTCATGTGGTTATGTATTAGTTTTAATTGTCAGCCTCTGGCTGTGCATTGGTGCAGTTTTGTTTTTGTTTTTGTTTTTGTTTTAATCAAATAAGTTTCTTCTCAAAGTGGATTTCATATAATTTCGGAGCACGGAAGCACATACAAGCTCTTTACGAATTCTGCTCTCCATCAGAAACACTGCCTCAAAGTTGTATATGCCTTTATATAGAAAATACAAATATAAAGAATTGTAATTCCCATAAAATATTTCTAGCACAGGTATATGTTGGCATATATACAAAAAGAATATAGAGAAAAACAATATTTTCATAAACTAAACATCTCGGATTGAGAAAGAAACTATATCTTAAAATAAGACTTTACTATATTGAATCTTTTTCAATAAAAATTACATGATAATGCCTTATGAAAGTAACTGTACATATGGTATAAAGTGTTTATATTTGGTTCCATATTCATTTGCTAAATTCTCATAACACAGAGTGAAATATTTCATAAATTAGTCATTTATCTCTGGGACCGGAATAAAAATAGGACAAACTAATTTGTTCAATGCCTTTAGCTAATTACAATTCACACACACAGTTAAGAAACAGACTAAAGGTCATTACAGATAAATCTTTTTCATCCCAAATCTAAGCAGTGAATGATGGGTGGCAGGAAAGATATTGCTTAATTTCTTTCAAGTTTATGTTGATTATAAACTGTAGCCCATGTGATTTCTTTACTTGTAAATGTGGAATTTATTTGTGTGTTGCTTTATCTAATTTGCTAATTTTAAATAATTTTAAACGAGTTTTGGAGATTGATAAAATTTATCATTAAGAAAGACCGTTGTTAGAAAGTTATGGTGGGTGATTAAAAAACTTTGGCATTTAAATATGAAACTTCAAATATAATTTCTCAGAGCTGTGGTCTACCTGTATTATTAATTTCAGTGCCTGTTTTTGTGGGCAAAAATAGAGAAAATACTTTTTTCCCAAAAATGTTTCAAAGTATAAAATCCTGGGTTCTGTCTTATTTAGAGAAAGACAAGCATAATTAATAGATAATTCATTATTTTTACATTAGACTTGTTTTCTTCTATAAATGATCAAAATTCATTTTATAATCCTTTAAAAATATTTCTTTTATATATTAGTCATTAATTTGGTTCAAATATTAATTTGAAATTGCACGATAATTTCCCAGCGTTGGTTGTATGCATGCTCTCTCATATTTCCACATAATTCTTTATATATATATATACTTATATATATATATATATAATGGATTTAGTTTACATGCTAGTGTTTCAAGTAATCTATTAAGATTTTCACAATAGTTTCATGTACTGATGTCACCAAAGCTCTGAGAGTAATATTTGTAAGTTAACTGTTTTATGGGGACATTGAAAATATTGTATTTTTGTAGGGTCTATTAAAATGAGTGTCACTTATTAGAAGTACAGTGGTATTTTTTGGCAATAGAATTTGTCACTTGAAGGCAAATGATACTTCACTTTATAGATGATGCACTAATTTTGATGTTGCTTTATGTCAGGGTGACATTATACCATGATTTTATAGGGTTTGACATTTAGCAAATGATTAAATGATTGGCCTATTTAATACGTTTCCCAGAAGTAACTTTTAAATGCATTTTAATATATCGACAGTTTCTGATGAGAAATGTCTTTCAGAGCCTAATTTTCTTTGTCAAAAACTCACACCAAACCATGCTACCACCGTTTCCAGCTGCTATTATAGGATGATCATCATTAATCAAGATAGAGGCCCCCACTGGCCTCACAAGATCACTTAAAAGAAAAACAAACTCCCGGGTGTAGTGTTGGCAATGAAGCATCTCATCTCATGCCATCAGTTCTGTTTAATCTGTTCTGGGAGAGGTGGAAGAAGACCCCAAACAGAGGACCGCCCAAGTCTCGTCTCTTATGTCAGGTTTCCCCAGGAGACCCAGGGCTTCAGGAGAGGCTTCTGAAGCACCGAGCTACAAGGATCGTAGTAAACACCTCTTCCACTCCTGATGTGACACCATTGTCCTGGCCCAGGGCTCTCATCCTTCCTGTGCTACAGAAAATGAAAAGAAATGGGGTTCCTGACCCACTGGAAAAGAAATCTGATATTTCAAAGCACCTCCTTGTCAGTTGTACTGCTGTGCTGCATACTGAGAAAAGGCAGGTAATAATGAAAAGAGACGTGTTTTTTTAGATTGATTGAAAAAAATCACTAATTACTTGAGGGGTACAAAAATCTAATTTATTCCATAGGTGACCAAAACCAAAAATATATTAATTTCTGAGTATTGACTTTTGGAGTAACTGGCTTTGCTCCCTGAAATTAGAATCTGGGAATCCACCCTTTCCCAAAGAAAGAAAGAAAGAAAGGGAAAAAAGTTAAAGGTGTGCCTTTTTAAAAAAGAAAAATGATGACAACAAAGGAGTGAAATTCATGATGATTCCAATAGATTTGCCTCTTGGTCTTTGATTTTTATTGAGATCTTTCTGCTAAGGAAGCTATCTCAATCTGGTAGATCAGTCTCATAGACACAATGAAGGGGAATGGGAAAGAACAGGGTGGAAAGAACAAGCAGTGAAAAGTATTGGTAGAATTCCTGAAGATTTTGCAAAGCCAAATAGACATTAGTGGTCAATTTTTAAAACTATTTATATGGCTTAAAATACATGGCCCCCAAAGCTCTCTTATGATAATTCTCCCCTTCCAGACAGTATAACTCACCTTAACAAACAGAATCATTTCAAAATATAAGTGTACTTTTGACAAGGAATACTCAAAATCAGTATAACATACCGATATTTACATCATACTAATTTATTGCTCATTGAAACCTATAAAACATACGTGTCCCGGTTCATTAAAACTCTTAATTGCATGTAAACATCAAACAATCCCAGTTGTTTCTGGGTCTTACATTGGATTACCACTTTCAAGATGAAAAGCAGTTTTAAAGAGAGGATGACAAATCAGTCTTAATCCGTTTCTAATCTTGAAGATGACTGCACACATATTACTAATACAATTGCTTATTTAAAAAAGTAGAACTGAAATTCTTTCAGTGGGCGCACTAAATAGATAATCTGCCCAGGCAGTGGAAAACGAAGAAATTAGATGTACACCTCCAAATATTAAGTGAAAAGTATTTGAATTTGCCAGAATGATTAGATGAAGGGAGCAAGAAAAACGTTTTGCCATAAATCATCACTTCAAATATCTCCACCAAAATTTAAATATTTGAAAAACATTGTGTGTGAACTTGTCTTTTCCTTGGCTTCTAATGCTGTGCTCAGTCAATTCCTGCCCCCTCGTCTGGCACCCAGATCAAGAATGTGCATTCTGATATTCTGACGGATCTGCTGTTATCAAGAGGCAACAATGCAGCGTAACCAGATAAATAGGCATGCTGGTACAGGGCCACCCCTCTAAGCCTTGGGTAAATTCAATCAGACAATATGTTTGACTGATTCGTGACATACTGACCAAACAGCAGGTTTACGGAAACACTGGGTCAGTAAAAAGTCACGCAGATAAGGAAATCCAGTAAGTTAAGAAGATGGGTCCTTTCTCTAGTATCAAGACAAGCAGGGTTGAGTTTCCAGGAAAGTTCCTCTCACAGAAATGCTAGATCTTTTTGAGGCTCAATAAAATGTTCAAACACTGGGTTGGTGATGCGCCCTAATGATGTCTTATGGTTGTAGTTAACGGGTCATCTGGGAATTGGGGTGGGGGTGGGGGAATCTCCAGATTTGAGATCACCTGCATGAACTTTTTTCCTTAGCAATATAGCTGCTTTCCATTATGAAAAGCATCCGGCCTTGGCCCAGAATATCGCCCCATCGCTCAGTAAGACCGTCACCCAGGTATATACGATAGCAAGAAAATAGAATGTGGACTGGGGCAAAACAGATGTGCACTCTAGAAAGCATGTGGGTTACTATTATAGGAGATCTTGGGTGTCTGTTCTCCTGTGCATCCTTCAGCTTCATTTGATCTAAACTATCCAGAGAATGTATACTCTGAAACACCCCACCGTACAAAACTCGAAGCAGATGCAGTCAAGCTATGCAGCTGCATTCCGAACCTTCTGGGGGCATTTCTGTGTCTCGTATATAAAACTGACCTCTCTTCCTTGCTGCTGTAGCTGCTATAGGCCCGTCCCTCTGACTCCCTATGATGTTCCAAAGGCCGTGGATGGCTGCTATCCCACTGACACAAGGATGAGAGGCCCCCTTAGAGTTCTAATGGTCTGGAGACCCTTGAGTATCTACGCATGGTTCCAGCTTCCAGTTTGGGAAGGACTTCCTTAGGTGACCAAGAACTTGGAGTGGTAGCATTAACCCTGGTGCAAAGGTGGAGGGAGCACTTATATCTCTGACAACAATAAACCAAGCTTGTTTGCAAGGGTGAGGGGGGCAACGCCTTAATAGAACCATGGTTCCACTTCTGTTTTTAAAATGTTGAATTTGGCCATATTGACGACTCTCTCTAAGCCTGTCAGCTGATTGTTACCGGGACAGGTTCCAATCTTTCTCACCTTTGACACTATCTACAAGAGAATGGTTTGGAAACACTCCCCTGTGAGGGTATAAATTGCACAACTTCTACTTTGGAGAATTCAGAGATTTCTGATCTACGGAGGGGAAAAATACACTCAGCTTTTGATTAAAAAGAATAAATGAAAATCTAGGAATATTGAATTCCTCTGGACTCTTCACTATGTGATTATCATAATCTTCCAGGAGGGCAGTTCTAGGGGAAATAAAGAGAGAAAAAACTGAGGGGAGGGAAATAATTCACTGGTTCCAGTTTTAGAAGGTTTAGAAGCATTACTCCATCTGCTAGTTTCCCTAGTTGGATTTTGCTGTAGGGCAGTGAGCTCATGCTTTGTAACAACCCACCGAGCATGAAGCAAGATAAGAAATAGGGCTGGATGTAAGACAGGCACAAAGAGAAGGATATCTCCCCAGATTATGCTCCAAAACACCTTTTCTTGGCCTAATTTTGTTAATAGCAGCACCTCAAAGAGTGGAAGATTATGAAATCCAGGCAGTGTTTATGTAAAAAGCACTGAAATCCTGTGATTCTACTTAGTCTGGTATTGGAACCAATGTAGGCCTGCCCCAAAGAAAAAGCCATGGGCTAAACTTTTACAAATACTATTTTCAAACCAGCATAATTTCAATCTATGTGGGAATGATTATTGAGGAAAAAGTTAAATAAATCATCTAATCTTTTTATAGTTTAAAAAGTATATATATTTTTTTCTTAAAACTATCAATATTGCACAATTATATTAGTTGTGCCAGGCTTTTCTTTGTTTCTATTCCTCCCCCCTTCCCCCCCACCGCCCCTGTCTTTAAAATAACATGGGTCAGCAGCCTCTAGTCAGGTCTCTCTATACCTGGAGTAAAATATCTTAGTACAGAGACTTTTATTCTCACCAGAAAACTCCGTATTTCCTCCACAGGGAAACAATTACTATAGCTGAATCTCAGATGATTAAGGTATGTCACTCGGAATTCAAAACATTTGGGGGTATTTTATTGAAGAATATAATGAAAACAGTAAGTGCAATGTTTATAAATATTTGTTGAGCATCAACTATATACCAGGCTCTGCAAAGGATATAACATGGTCTCCTCTGCACAGAGTCTCACAATCAAGTGGGAAGATGAGAGAGCTTCCAGAAAAAAAGACAGTACAAGGCAATGTGGTGAGTCCCTTTGTCTCTGCTCTCAACCAACCCATGTATTGCAAAAGGAAGTAGCATCGGTATCTAGACAAATCTCTTCTGGGTTTGAGGGTGGCTATTCCATTGGGAGCTAAGTTCTCCATATGGGGTCTTATGGCGTTTGGGAGGCCATTATCAATGTTTACCAAGATGTAGGGCAATATATGACAGGCTGGAAGTGGCAAGAGTGGAGACTTACTGAACAGAGTAAGTAGCAACCACAATCCCTTGAATCTGTGGAAGAGAATTTTGCCAGTTGGTTTGTTCTAAAGAAGAGAGAGAACATAATGAAAAGTGTGGTTGTTCCACCTGGTCTGGCACTGTGTTTACCTCTATGCCCCTGACATGTTGGGGGAAAGAGATGGAAGTCAGAACTTTAAAAGGCATGGACTGTTGGATTGAAGAGGTTCTTCCGTGTTGCCTCCCCAAGGTTGTTCCTATGACCATTGTCTCTCATAGATTATCAGGGAGCAGGGGAGTCCTCAAGATCCAGTGTTAGAATGAGGCACTCAGAGATGCAATCAGCTGAATATTCATTCAGCGGGCTGCATTTCCTGTCTATTTATTTCACTTCCTTCAGTGGAATAAGGACATTTTCACTGCATGCTGTTTATCCTATCCCGTGAAAATACTGTTTGCATGTTGGAACATACATATTTACAAACCACAGATATCCCTTTATTCTCCCAAGGAAAGCTTTATTCCTCTGAATCTGGGAATTGCTTATTTTTTCTTCACACTGTCTGTACATAATCAGTGTTTTCAACACCTAGAAATCCTTAACTTTCCCTGAGTATTCCCTGTGCTTTTCAACCTCAGCTTTTGCCCACACCGGTCCTCCACCGTAATGTCTTCCTCTCCCCATTCCCTTTCTAAAGTATCAAAATTAGATGCAGCCTTCAGAGTCCAGCTCAAGCATAACCTCCACCATAAAACTTTCCCTAATCTTACCTGGAAGAAATGTATCTTATGACAATACAGTCATATTAATTTTTGGTAAATTTTATAGTACTTATCACATTCCACCAAAGGTCATAGCTATTTGGTGTTTGTGCTTTCTCTCCTATCAACTATACACTCCTTGAGAGGATCCGACAATACTGCAAAGTGGCATTCTAGACACAGGAGCTTCCAGAGGGCACATCTGGTTTTGCTCACCATGTATCATTAGTGCCTGTCATAGTAGATGCTCAATAAATGTTTATACAGTGATTAAATGGATGACAGGCCCCGCACATAAACACGATAAATACTGAATCAAGTGGGAAGTTGGTGTCCAGTTTGCACAATCTTAAACCATGGACTTTTCACTTTCTCAGTTCATTCATTATGCCTGATTTTTAATTTTTTTAATTTCCCTTTTAATCTAATTCTCCTTCCCTCCTGAGTATTTCTTTTTTTTTAATTTAATTTAATTTATTTATTTGACAGAGAGAGAGATCACAAGTAGGCAGAGAGGCAGGCAGAGAGAGAGGGGGAAGTGGGCTCCTTGCTGAGCAGAGAGCCCGATGCGGGGCTCGATCCCAGGACCCTGAGATCATGACCTGAGCCGAAGGCGGAGGCTTAACCCACTGAGCCACCCAGGCGCCCCTCTCCTCAGTATTTCTTCTAAGACCTTTTAGGATCTTCTGCTGGGCATCAGCAGTTGTGTTTAATTTCTCTTTTATGTGTTCTAAGGACCTGAACACTGTCCAAAAAGTTTAAGAAGTGGCTTTTGTTCATTGAATTGGAATACGTAGCATCTATCCTTTTGATTTGTTTGGGTTTTATTTCTCATCTTGGAAGAAGTCATGCATATAGATTCCAGAAATATTTCAGAGAAGTGAATGCATGAGTTTGCACATACAGAACCATGGTTTTGGCCTTAAAGCCATCTTAGAGATAATCAAGCCCAGCTCCCTCATTTTATCGGAGGCCCAAAGCCTAGAGAGGTGATGTGACTCTGTGAACTGAGAAGACAAAAGTGCATGGTTAGATCTGGTTTTAGACCCTTTTTAAGGCTCTTCTACCTGTACATTGTAGACTTGGTAGATTACTTTGTGCACGCTATTTTTTAAATTTGGAGGCATGAGGAATGGTTAAGAGAGTTGGGTTGGGAATGGGGTTAGGGAAAGGTAGTTGGGAAGAGGGAGTCCCCAGTCCTATTTTAGCTCTAAAATTTAATGAAATTTCTGCCTTATGCTGCCTCTTCTAGAATAAGGAAGAGTATGTCCACAGGTCTTTGGCTGTAGTTCAGTCTGATAATATTTACACGTTGCATGTTGGCATCTTTTCATGGACAGATTCCACCACCTGTATTCCTGAAGTGAAAGTGTCATATACTCCAGCCAAAATTATCAAGAAAAGCTGGGGAAAGCTATAGCATTAACATGATAACTATTTAGATAGATCACAGAAAATCTGGGTTACTTGATAAAACCACATCCCCCCTGCCAAACTTTTATAAAGGTCAGAATCTCATCTATTGATATCAAAGTAGAGAGAAAGCTATTTATACTGCCATTAGCAGTAACTTCACTGGATACTTCCATTATAGGGGGAATAAGAGTGGAATCTAGCTCCAGAAAAGAAAAACAGTGTCTAAGAGGGGAAAGCCCTCGGTTGGTAAGCTCTTAACCACAGTTCCTTTACTACCTCATAGGATTTTTATTTCCTTGGAAGTAAAGCATTTTTCTTCGCTTTCTCTCAGAAATCTTTCCCGTATTTTTCTATTTGAGTTGCAAAGCACATTGACTACAGAATTCAGTGAAATATTCCCCAACTTAAATCCATTTCTCATCTACTATTATGCTTATACAAATAATATTAATTACTCCATCTGACTCTGTCTTTTCATTTCTTTTTATGAGGAGAACTTTCTATCTCCTTACATGAAGAGAACTTGCAAGCTTCTTTTCAGGATTTTTAAAATTCTAGAAGCCATAAGTATACCTTGAAGGAAACTTACATCATTTTCTTTAAGAATATGGTGCCTCACTCTCCAGAGGTCTACACTTGGGTCTTATAGCCTATTGTTTATATATTTAAAGATGGAAAGAATGCCACGGTCTGTTTGAACCGTTTGAAGTGAAAAATGAAAAGTAAATTATTAGTTGAGAGGGTAACATTTTAGAGTAGTAAGAATATTTCAGAATAGTAAGAGTACTTTAAGAGTATTTTAGAATAATATAAGAGTAGACTTGAGGACTGGATGAAGGAGAGAAGTTAGTAAGTTATTAGAGAAGAACTCGAAAAGGGGAAAAGAAGGGAGACAAAGGACTGACAGAGAGGTACAGAGAGAAATTGGAAGACAGAAATCAGACTCAGATTCAGAACACACCCTCCAGTCTGTTGGTGACCACACCCTTCCTTCAGACAGCCCCAGAACTCCCTTTCTCTCCCTTTCCTCTCCTGACTGGAAGAGAGATCTTTCAGCTCTCCTTGGTTTCTGGCCTCCCTCCCACTCTTCTAGAAGAAGAAAGAATTCAAAATGAAAAATAAGATATACAGTAGAATTATATTTCATTTCACTGCTATTTATTTCCAGAAACTACTTTCATAATGTAGTGGATAATTTTTTAGACACTCAACTTCACAGTATAAGGAAAATCACCAAAAGTTATCCCATTAAAAATAACAGGGCAGCTTTCTGAAATAAAGGCTGATATCAAACAAGATAGTCATAGGTGAATTCCGGGGGGAAATGAGGAAGATTATTGCTCTATCATAAGATAGAAAATGGCCTTGACAGGATCTGGCTCATCTGTCTACCTCTTGGAAAGAATTAATGTTATTTTTAATTTCCTCCAGAGAAGAGGCTGCCACTTAACTCAGTAGCCCACCCTGATAAAGCAACAAAACATGTGTTTCATCCCAATAAGACCTTCCATCTAAATTGCTGGGCTTAAATCTGATACATACTATTCTCATCCATAGTTGGGACAGAGCCACGGACTTTTTAGGACATATCTGCACTTAGGAATAGCCGCCACTAGATGGAGCCCTTATATCTATATTTTAGTTCTTTGTCTTGGCAATTCTCTAGCTTGGAGTACCACACACTCTGGACAGTCCATTCTCATACCTGTTGTGCTTATGTAACTCTGAATAAGTAACTGAATAAACTGTTGACAAAACTACTAACACCCATTTCTATACTCTTTTGAGATAATCTGAAACAACAATTTAGGTTTAAACAATATAAGAAACCACATTAAGAGCTTTGAGCTTATTTTAAGTAGTTTCTGTATTTTTTGACTAAACCTCTCTGGTTGTATCCCAGCCATAAAAAGACCCAATCATAGGGGGAAAGAGAGAGAGACTGACTGCTCTCTAAGCCTTGGTGAATGTGTGATTTAGTTTTGATATTCCCAATTGTTCAGGTTATTACATCTGCCATTTTAATTGTCCTCTAATTTGCTTGTGATTCCCAAATATTTTGTGCCTATCTGCCATTATTTTAACCAAGTTTCCTTCAGATATGCTCATTCTAAATATGTAGGAAGATATTTGCTACACATTATTTACGATACATATTTTTAAATGAGCTCTCTAAAACTTAAACATTGGGATTTAAATGTGCCTAGCACAGGCTTCCTTACATAATTCTACAACTAGTCCAGTCTCAATGTGTGTATCTGTGTGTGGCTTTACTTCCAGATGACATCTGGAAATGCTAGGCATATAATATCAACTAATTTTTCATTTTAACTATGTAATTAGCATAATATAATATTTACCTAATTATAAAGTAAGGAATGCATTTCAAAAGATATCTCATAAAGGGATAATCAGATTCAGAGGATGGTTTAAAATCTTCCCCTTCTCCCTTCTTTCAGTCAGATTGCCTGGGTACTGGAGGTAGAGAGCCTCTGGCAGTTTGCGTGACGTGTCCTCCAGCTATTTTGGTTCTTAGATATCTATCTGGAACTGCAGAGCCTCTGATGGCTGGATCATAGTTTTACAAGCCAGATGTTACTGTTTACTTCTTCTAAGCTAATTATATCCTCACCCTCACAGCTTAGCCAGCATCTTTGTTTGGGACTCTCCTTTGTTAATTCCATCAAAGCCCTATTTATTTGTGGGTTCACGGTGTTTCTCTTCTAACCATTTAATCTTCTTCCAACCGCAAGTAAAAACAGAAGGAAAGCATGTTCTTCTTTTCTGATGTCTATGTGAAAACTAATTAAAACCTCTGGTGTTTTCCTCCAAAGGAAACCATTTCCTCTGGCCCCATGATCAGGAACCACGAATATAGTGTGCTCTTTATTAGGAAATTCATTCAACCTTCTTTGGGGATTGGGCTTTGAATATAATTCTTCAGCCGTACTTACTTATGGTGTCGTTCAACTTAGCAATTAAATATTTTGCACTTGATAGAATCACACAGTTTTGTTATGATCAAGACAGATTTCTCTAGCAGGTCATCACTATGATAGATACATTCTTTATAAACACATGAGAGTTGATGGCAAACATTACAAATACAGGTTTGTGACCATTTCCCAGAGAAATTCAAACTTGGGACTCTCTCTCAAACACACACACACACACACTTTTTTTTTTTTTAGGTTTTCTCATATTTCTGAAAAATGAGAATCACTATCCCTGTGATTAGAGACCTAGATCATCATAAACTACTCAAAGTTAAAATACTATACTTTCTTCTTCTTCTCTTTTTTAAACTTTCCATAAATACTTCCAGCATGTTCACCTACACCCCCACAATATATACCCATATTTAGAGGATTCATCCAGGCCTATAGGTGTGTTAGAATAGATCTAGCTTAGAGAGCTGTTTAAGCATTCTCTCTTAGGTCTTCCTCTGGACCATCCTGAGAGCTGCTCTCTAGCCAATTTGTGTGCTTATCCTTTTTAAAAAGTTATCAGTAATTAAAACAATTTATCTTTGTCTTGCTGTACCATTCATTTTAATCAAAATTATTGAGCAAGGGATTTTGAGAACAGTAGGAGACAGAAATAAGCCACCTCCCTCTCACTCCCCGCTCACCTCCCAAGAAACACAGTGTAGTGGGGAGACAGACACAGAAGGCCTAATACATGCTGTGTTGGTACAAAATATGAGGGGAGATGTATTATCACTTTATCTCCTAGTCTAATAAGATGGCAAATGTTTCCTTTCAGCTTTATTGTTTTTATTTATTTACTTATTTATTTTAGAGAGCAAAAGAGAAAAAAGGAGGGCTGGGGATGGAAGGGCACAAGGAGAGGGAGAGAATCTCAAGCAGACTTCCCACTGAGCTCAGAGCCTGATGTGGGGCTAGATTCCAAGACCCTGAGATCATGACCTAAGCCAAAATCAAGAGTTGGATGCTTAAATGACTGAGCCATTCAAGCACTCATCAAGTTTTATTGTTTTTATAATGTGGGTGTGGAAAAGTTTTCTATTCCCTTACAAAGGCAAGTTCCTGTCCTTCATATATATTCTTTTCCAAAAAGGACAATGTCTCAGGTGACAATGGGAATGGAAATAACTGTAATCCTCATCTACAATGTAACATAGCAGGGAGGAATATTCATTAGGTTAATTGAGTTGACTTTCCACTTTCACTTGGCTTTGTCCTTCCAGGGGATTATCCCCGTAAGCGCCAAAGTCAGAGGGGCTGAAGGGCATCTCATCCTTTCTGGAGGGAGAGCACTGAAGCTTAATAACAAAGGTCTACTGTGTCCCTTGAAGAGATTAGTCTGAGGAAAGGAGAGAATAGAACAGTGAACCGTTGGTGTTTCAAGAAATTTTCTTTAAATTAAATCATTTATATTTTAAACACAAGAAAAATGCACATAATTCTGGTGGACTTACATATTCTAAATACATATGCACTTACAGACAAGGAAAAGATCACACTCTTTACTGTTAGCAAACACCCCACTATTAGAAGAATGCTTTGTGTTTATGAATAGAACTGGACCCATTAAAGTTCAGTAAGTAAAGCAACTTGAACAGCACCTATAGTAAAATTTTCTAGGAAGTAAAACACCAAAGAGTGCCTGGAAGTATACAGATACAGACCAAATCTCACGCATGCCATCCAGAGAGATAGCTGAGGTGCCTGTCGGGCCTGTCCCCAGATCCTTCTCTACGGTCCTTTAGTGTGGGCAATTGCACAGGGCAACACCTCTGAGCACTAGGAAGCAGCAGCCATCTAAATTCCCGTAAATTATTCTGAAGGAAAAATCTCGTCAGGGGATGACACTTTTAAGAAAAAGAGCAAATACATTTTACACTGAACAAAATCCCAGCGTTTCTGTTTATTCTTTGAGGTTAAAATTAAGGCTTGTTTTTTTTTTTTTTTCCCTTAACCTCAGGTTAGAATTAGCCTAGAGGTGAAACAACAACTGTATAATAAAAGTGAGTTCAGAAAGTATATGAGTTGAACCATGGTCTGGAAAATTAGCTGCCAGATGATGTACTGGCTTTTCCCTTCGAGTCATTTAGTGTCTCTGTGCATCAAATTAGAAAATGTAAGTTTATTAAAACAATTTGCACTGAATTGTGAAGCATGCTTACAGTTCAAAATGAGATTGTGCTTCTTCAGCACTTAACCAGTGGGTTCCTGACCCTCAAGTACTACTTTGGGCATATTGCTGGACATGAAGTTTGAAAACTATTGGAAAAAGCCCAGTATCTACATATATTCAGTGGCCAACATGAAAAAGCCATCCTTTTTTTTTTTTTTCACTATTAAACAGAACTGCTTACTTAACAGTTATGGGGTGTGATGCCCTTGTTTTTTAGTTTTTTTTTTTTAATAAAAATTGTATATACTTCAGGTATAAAACAGAAGGATTCAAAATACACATTAGTGAAATTATTACTACTCAAGATAATTAACTCCTCTCCTCACAGTTACCTTGCGTGTGTGTGGGGGGAGGTGAGAGCACCTGATATCTTAGCGAATCTCCAGTATTTAATACAATTTTATTAACCACAGTCAGCATGCTGAACTCTAGACTTACCACATTCCTACTATGCAGACATCATCATTCCACTCATAAGTCAGCTTTTGTATTTCCAAATTCTTGTGAGAGTTGAAAGCAATAAACTTCCTAATAGTGCCAAGATTGGTTCTTTTGTGAATTCTATGCTCAACTGTGTGCTAAACTAGAGAAAATTCTGTGAAAGTTAAGTCTCTAACTCCTTACGGTACATGATACAGCAGGGAATCACTTACACAATCTCAAAGAAAACTGAGAGGAGAAACCAAATTGACTAAAAATTTTGAAGGAACCAAATTTAAATTCTCAATACATCATGATGTGTCGCAACAGTTTTAAATTCTTGTCTGAAGAATGAATGCATGTGGTAAAACTATTAAATACAATTGTGTCAGGGGGCCTCCCGGCCAGGAGGAATTCAACTTCATCCAAGATGTCTACCTGTGAGACCAGTACAAAGTTGCAAAGAAGCTAATCATTTTTTAGCTTAATCCACACCAATTAGTCTTCCTCCAGGCATCTGATTTTAGAGACCATATCAGAAATGAAAAGAAGCAGTGTCTTATTTATCATATGTCAAATTCAAAGGCATAGCTGCTTGTGAAGGCCCTACTGTGCTTTATTCACCTCAGAAAGAGATGCGCTTACCTGTCCCTAGATAAAGCAGTCTTTCATGTGGTTTTAAAGATTAGTCCTGTGTCAGGTTATTATAATGCTTCCTCCCTGCAAGAGCCAACCATAAAAGTCTCAAATCCTGAAATTCACTAGAATATTTTTCTTTTTTTGGAATATTTTTCAAAGAAATTATTTCAGCATAAGCAAGACCACTGTAGTCAAATCTGTTTATCAAGTTTGCCTCCAACCTCTGCAAGTGGAGGAAACTTCAGGCATTTTATGGGATTTCAGAATTCTCCAAACACTCCTGGAAAAACAGATATTAACGGGCTTTTGGCATTTCAAGAACTCATTGTTCGGATTATCAAAGGCTTTAGTAAGCAAGAAACTCAAACAAATAGAACAGCAAGTTATTAGTGAGAAAGCAATGAGCAGTTCTAGTGAAATCTATGTCCAGTGTACTTAGCACTGCACAAAGAGCTTATTTTATCCAGACCATTTGCAATTAGATGTACCCTAAAGACAACTATCCAATAATGATTTGTCTCTTACTTACTGGCTGGTGTTGTTTTTAGTTTTTCTGTGTTTTGGGAGGGTGGATCAGGGGAAGGGTGTCACTACTGCTTTAGAAAACTAGCTCTCCAGGAAGGATCAAATCATCTACAGCGTGACTTTCACTCATCTCCCCAGGACAATTGCATTTAAATATGGGCCAAAAGCTTAATTCACAGAAATGAGGCTTAATCACAGGATTTCAGAAAACAGCCTTTTGGGAAACTTGGGGACAGGATGGTGCAGTTGCCCTAGAGTTCTGAAAGTACTATGTGTAGGTCTGCCTTTCTCAGATTAGGCTGAAACTTCAAGTCCTTGCTAAAACTTCCAAGTCTTTGCTACAGAGTGCCTTGGAATCCTAGAGTCTGGTTTGATCAGTTTATTATCAACTCCAGAGTGACAGAGGAGTATACACAGAGAGGACTTGTATCAGGTGAAGTGAAATAATTATTTCCTTAATGAAAAACTAATTTAAATTCTAGACTACTTACACTAGCTGCTTGTTGGGGGAGGGGAACCACAAATTTAAAGTTGTAGTTTTTTGTTTTTTAATGTTCAGAAAAATGTTTCAAGCAATAATATATTAGGTGTGCAATACTTTTAACAGGTAGAATGTCCTGACTTTTGAAGGGTGAGAAGAGAATTGTTATAGCAGTCTGCCTTTCAAAGGGCAGCTTTGATCATATGGTTAACCTGACATTTGGGCTGAGGAATTTAACCTCACCAGGGATGAGACTGGATTTTGTTGAGCTTCCTTTATCCAAACTACAACATGCTTACTGCTTTCTTCCCACATTCCCCACATCTCAGCCTCCAGGACCAGCTACCAACAAGTCATTTTGTCCATTTTCATTGGTCTGACCACACAAGGAACATCCTGTTTCTTTAAATCTCCGAAGCTCAAATTGCCATATAGAAACCAACTCCCTATCAATTTTCTCCACATTTAATCCTCAGCTTCTTGTCATATTTTCATTTTTCTGCATTGGTTCCCATGGTAACGAGTCTATTGGCAGAGAAAGTGTGACTCTGCTTTTAGCCTTCTGTACAATACAAAATCCTTCTAGTGATCCTCAGGCAAGTGTCATATGAAAAGGCAGAGAGAGACGATGGTTCCCTAGGCTAATGCTTCTAATCCCCTACCCTACTGGATGTTCTTTCCCACCCTATTCTCAAACCGGGCCCACTGCCCAGAATCCCATCACCTTTTGATCCAAGTACCCTCCTACCCAACTACAGATGCCAGGACTGAACCTTCTTTGTTCAGATGGCTTCCTCTTCTGTCAGTGACTTACAGACAGAAATGTTTAGGCTATTTGGAGGCAACACGGGAGAAGCAACTTGCACCCATTTATTCTATAAAATATCCTCAGTACACATCTGAGATGTATACAGCCCAGGGAATATGTAGATCCTGAATGGAGCCTTAAATAGGTGTCTAATTTTAGGACAATGGGGACAATTAAACAGACTTTCTCCCAATGAGTAGTAAAGTGGCACATGAGGGGAAGGCAAGGAGTCATCCTAGAGAACTGAGCTCCTGAGGAAGAGGAAGAGATAACAAAGATGTAGAGAAGCAAAGGAAACCTGTAAATGGTGGCTCAAATGTCGCTACAGTTGAGACAATTCAGGGTTCAAGTAAGGAAAAGGTAAGAAACCTACCAAAAGCTAAGGAAATGGGGCAAAGTGAAAAAAGGAGTTTTTGAGTTAACTGTCTGCAGAAAGGGAGCCTGCAAATGAGAGAACAGCTTTCTGCAGACTTGGCCCAACTCCATCTACAAAATATTTTTCCAAGGAATCTTTCCCTTAATACAGATTATAATATTTTATTTTGAATTCTAGAATTCCACTGTGGCTTGGCAGTAAGTTATATCCCTAGCAATTCCAAATCTCCTATGTCCTCAGTACTTAGAAAAAAATCAGGAACTGTTCATCAGAAATTAAACAGTTCCCATGCTGAATGTGCTTTTAATTTAGTTTTTTTTAAAGTTAATGAATTCAGGGGAATGAAAATAGACGTTAGAAATAAAAATGTGGGTATCTCTAGTTAAGAAAATTATCAAATGTAAATGATTCTTTTTTTTGTTGGGTCTTAAAAAAATATGTGATACTTAAGCACACTGAAGTTTTAAAGTCAGCTGATTATATTGTACAAAGGTATTTTTGGCCCTTTAAAGGTTATTTTCCTACATTAAGAAAAGTTTCCTTATATTAAAAACTTTATTGTGACTCAGGTTTTGTGTCTCTGTATAGACACAGGTATATAGGTGTTTTTCTTTGCACACTTGTTTTGCACAGGTAAAATAATGAGATTAAATAATGCCCAGGTATGCAGGTCATCTGACTTTTATGGTAGCTAGATTAAGGAAAGCATCTGACGAATGGGCAAAAGAAATCACATGATATTTCTTTGTATCTTTCTGTCTCTCTTCCCCTTCCCCAGCACTCTACTAAAGAACATCTCCTATTTAGTCAGGAAATCTTATGTAATTTTTTGGAAAGTCCACAGGAAAACCAAGTTGCAAGTCTCAGGCAGATAGAACATAAAGCAGTTCCCATATTTGTTAGAATGGTAATTTATTTTCAGAATGTAATGCCAAAACAAATTTTATATTCAATACTTGTAGAGTCTTTCCACTCAGAGGACTCTCATTGGTCTTGAATGTGGAAAAGGCATCTGTTCAGGGCAGTGAGTAATGTTGTATGTTAAGTTTTACTCTAGGAAATTTGGTTTTAGCTTTGATGACACCTAGTGTCAATGGAATGCAATAAATGTTTTATACTGCTATCTGATGTTTAGATACTTCCCTTTAACATCCTCGACTACATTTTTCTCCTTGAAAACGCAAGCCTTACTGTTTTCTGTTTGGAATGAAGAGAAAGATAACTGATAGGCAGATAAGCTGATATTTTTTGTCTCAAAGCCAGTCAAGTTTCTTTTTGGACTCAGTGTAAAGAAGAGACTAAAGGAAGCTTAAGGACAATGGCATTGTCTTCATATAAGGAGCAATTTTTTCCTAGTTAAAAAATCAGAGATGAATATACTAAATTGTTTGTAAATGTCAAAGACCATCTCAAATAACCTTGTAAAAGTAAGGTTGTAAATGCTGTAGTTTCATTTTTCCCACTTTTAACCATCCCCCCCCCCCAGCAGTATATAAATAAACCATAATATGAATTATGGTCTCTTTCTATTCAGAGAAGAAATATTAACAGCAGCAATTCTAAATAGACAGTGATAGATTTTTAATTGGTCTGTAAAGAATTATATGTAAAAGGATATTAGATACCAGGTTTTTAGAATTTTAAGTATCCATGAAAATTTTCTCTCATTCCTAAAGTACTTGACAATTGATTACTTTGTATCTTAGTTATTGCTAAGGGGGGGGCACGACACAATCCTTTTTATTACTGTGTAAAGAAGTTCTAATTCCACCTCTTTATATTAATATTTTTCATATGCTAAACACACTTGCATACATACAAAGTATCCACTTTTCCTTTGAGATCATATAATTCAGTTAGTGAAATATTTCACTCTTCTTTAAGAAAAATTCCTATGCAGTGATGCAACATCGGGCCACTATTTTAGTAAGATGAAGACAGTCTTCTAGACTCATTCTTTTTCAACATCTGACTTCGCTACCATATGTGCAGGACAACAGTGACATCTTAAGGCCAAGTAACTAGAACTCCTTTAGCCAGAGAAAGAACTTGAATTGGGATCTGTTCTCAAAGAAATTTCATTATGTTATCAAGTAGTTTTCAAGTTCACAGTTTGCAACTGGTAGATATTTATAAATGCTACTTTATGACTTCTTTTGCAGTCTTTGTGAACATTTTAATGTGCACTGGTAAACTAACATTTTACATAGACATATTGTATATTAATGCATGCATTTCATTGCATAGTTTATTGACACTCCCCTTGTAAAGCTTTTATGGAAGAAACAACAAGCCACAGCAGTATAGCAAAAGAGGCTTAATCTTTATAAATTGGGGCCTTTTCTGTCTCTTTGCTAGCCTAGGTGGCTGTATACAAATTTGGGTGGGAGAGGGCAAGAAACACCTCTTAACATTTAAGGTTTTCTACATGGTTGAACTCTAGCCAATTCAAAATAAATTGCTTACTTTAGTAAAAAATTTTACCATTTTATAAAAAAAATTAAATCATGACATGTTTAATTGAAATGGCTGTATTGTAACTAATATTTTGAGATAATTGTGATTTTGAGCTTCAATTATATATAAAAAGTTGTCATTTTTGTATGTGCTAAAAATGTATCACAATTAACAATACTTTTTAGTTGAACTACATATTGATGTAAATAAAAACTGAATGAAGACATATTTACTACTTTATTAACATAGATTGTGAATGTACTTAATGGTTTTTTTGCAGTATGAGACCATAATGACCTTGAAAGCTGCTTCATTTTATGTGCAAAGGAGTCCTATGAATCTATATTTTAAATTTACTGAATCAGTGAAATTAATTACTTTGTCAGTTAATTTGCAAATGCAAGCTGTACTCTCCAGTTTATTTTATGTATTGACACTAATTGGTAAAGGTGTACAATGTGATTAGAATGCATTTTGAAGATGCTTTCTGTACAGATACAAAATACAGGGACTAAAATAATGCTGTGCAGTGTATAGCAGAGCCATTTTTCGGCTTTGGTGTACTCAACTTTTTCAGTATTTAAAAACGTGTTTTGAATAACATAAAAGTCTCTTTATTGTATAAATAATAAAATGTCACCTTATTGTAAAGTGTCTTTTGTTTAATATCAAAGCAGATTTCTTAGCCACAGAGTTGTAGTATGAAAAGGGCATGTTTTTTTTAAGCCAAAAACAACCATTATAATCAATATTAGAAAAATTATGAACATGTAGTATTTTTATTAGCAATGCATTTTTTCATAATATGAGCATGCCTCAATCACCCAAAAGCTGGCTAGCTACCTACCTACCTATCTATATAAATTAACATACACTCTGTTGACTGGCTACTTAATGGAATCGCATGGTAAGTTTTATAATGACTGATCAGCTTACCTCTGACATTTTTGGTGTAAACAGAAATATTTCTATTTTCTTTTTACTAAATCAAGTTAACCTGTAAAAAATTCCCCTTTAGAAAATTTCCACATGACTACAAGTTTAGTCTTATGAAGATTAGAAGTAAATTTGAAAAATAAGGCTCTAGAAATAAAAAAGAAAAGCACAAGTCTGGATTAGAACACACCGATGGAGTAGATAATGTATACAAATATCTGCTCAGTAAGTTATTAAGAAATTTTGAAGATTTCTATGTGGTATATGTTATTAGTTATTGTCTGTTGCTGATATCTATAGAATTAAAATAAGCTCGAGTACTTTTGTAAAGAAGAACAAAAGGTATTTTTAAACACACTCTGAGGGAAAAGTATGCAGATCTAACTCCTTCAAATTTCTTGAATCTAATAGTAGGTTACTGTATGGAAACTTAATAGTAAAAAATCATTTTATAAAAACTTACCAAGTTTTAAATTCAAAACTGTGAGAGCAATTTAAATAATACTTTTACTGCTTTCTCTACCAAAAACTACATTTCATGTAACATTTCTGTTACATTAGAAATTATGACAAAATGGTTTCATAAAATGTGGGGAAAAGGCAAGATTAGAAACATTTCACCTAGATTAAAACAAAACCAAGATAGTGACTGTTAATTTAAAACTTATACCAAGACCAACCAAATCACAGAAGTCTTATCATGGGTAAAGAAAAGCCTTATTTTTTTAAATGCCAAAGAAGAGTTTTGAATAAAATTCAATTTTATATCTAACAAAAAGGTAGAAATTAGATGATCATATTCAAATCAACTGGTCACATTAAATGTAACACAACAGAAATGGTGGGAAAAATCCCACTTCTACAAAAATGCTTTATCATTATAAAAATATCAAACTAACTTAAATAAAAATTCACTTTTGAAGAAACTGTTTCCTATCTTATAAGGAATGAAAGTAGGATAAATCTTATGCAAAACATTCAGAATAAATGCATGAACACTATGTGGTTATCATCATTATGAATGCACGATACCTTAGAAAAATGTTACTCATCAATGTAAGAAGTCTAAGAATTAACATAACCAAGATAATAAAACAACTCCAATTTAAGTAGGAATCCGGTCTCTCAAATATTCCAGAATAGCAGCTGTTCCTTTCATTAAAATGGCTGCTCGAGGAACACGGAATGGATTTCCATCTAGTAGTAGTGTTCTAAACAAAAGAGAGAATTAAGAATTTTAACATTTTCCATTAGGGAGGCTTTTCTTCTAATTTCATTTGCAATTTTATAAATAAATTTGTGTATTTTCTTCTTTTCAAATCGAAGCATTTCACTAGTTGGAATTAGAACTACAATAATAACCAAACAACATTAATTGAATACTTATTATAGGAGAGGTATTGTGCTGAGTAATTTATATCCATAGACTCTCTTAACTATCTTAACAATCCTATGGATGTAGACACCATTGATATTCCTATTTAGTAGGTAAGGAAACATAAGTTCAGAGAAGTAAGACAGGCATGTCCCAAGATCATACCGCTGTTAAACAGAAGAGCTGTAACGTGAGCCACCATTTTACCCATCTTCTTCTCAATCTGATAATGACCATATACTACATGGCTGAATTATATTCATACATTAGAATGAGCATACTTATTAGTTTACCAAGGACTCTAATGTAATCAAAATATGCCCCCTCCACCCTGATAAACATTGACAAATTCCTGTTCTCTATCTCCCTTGACCAAATACACACAGAAAATCTATTTACGTGTTCTAAAATGAGGTTGAATTAAGATTTGAGGACTGGTTGACTTGTTTCTTTATAAAATTAATGAAATATAAGATAAAGAGACTTTTATTTTAATTTTTAATAATTTAAGTGTTTGTATAAACAAAAGCCAAAGGATTCATACCTTATTACACAACAGATCTAAATGATATCTTCAATATTTCTATGGGCTGTGGGGATTCTTTTAAAGGCTGATTTTCTTAATTTATAAAAAGGAATTAATTACAGTCAATCCTCATTATTCACAGCCTCTATATGTGCTAATTTGCCTACCAATAAAAATTATTAACCCCAAAATCAATACAAAGGGCACTTTCGAGGTCATTTTTGGATATGCACAGAGCAGCAAAAAATTTGAGTCAATCACTAGGCACATTCTCAGTTGAGGTCAAAAAGGTGATGCTCTCCCTTCTTGTGTCAGTTCTCACACTGTAATCAAGTGTCCTTTCTGTGGTCTACTTAGCAGTGCAACATTTTTTGCATTTTTGTACTTTGTGTTGGTGATTTCACTGCTTAAAATGGCCTGCAAGTATAGTGCTGAAGTGTTGTCTACTTTTCCTAAACACAAGAAGACTGTTGTGTGCCTTACCAAGAAAATATATATACCAGATAAGCTTCATTCAGGCATGAATTATAGTATTGTCTGGTCATAGTTTAATGTTAATGAATAAATAATATTAAATATAGAAACACACATAGAACAAAGTTACATATTACATATTGAGTGGTTCATGAAAATGTGACCAGAGGCTCGAAAGAGCCTAACTTTATACTTCCCCTAGAAATAATGGTTCAGTATTCACTATTTGGTGTTCACAGAGACTTTATAAAATACAACTACTGCAAATAACAAGAACAAACTGTATTTGCTTCTTAGAATTCACTAATATGAGGCACCAAAACAGATGTTAATGCTGCCCTAGTAAAAGTAAAATATGCCCATCATATAGTTTTCAATAATTTACTTTTGATGCATTCTGCTTAAGTACTTGGCTTTCTATCGATTATCTCTTTATATTCATTTAATAAGCACTTATTGAGTGCTTACTGTGTTCTAGGCACTGGGACCACTCTTTTCTAAAGGAGGAAAAAGAAATGATACAAATGAATTCAAACAAAGCAGGATGGAAAATCAGAGGGAGGGACAAAATCTGCTTGGAGAAGAGGAAAAGTTTTCAAAGATGTTATTTAGGTTGATAACTGATAAAAGCAGGGTAGAGGCATTTGAGGCTAAGGTAACAGCTAACACAAAGAATAAGACCATGCTGGCCTTGAAATAAATGGTGATAGTCTGTAATCAGATTTAAAAAACCTTGTATGCATAACTGAGGAGTTTATATTTTCCTGACATTTTTTATGCAGTGGAGTTTCAGGTTATACATATACACGGTGATGACACAAGTATCAGAAAACAGTTACTATATTTACACATATATTATACCATACAAAGAAAACTTAAAAATATACTATTTGGTAAAACTTGAAAAATGGAATTGGGATTATGGATTTGGTTACCTGTTATTTTTAACAGAACATTAAATTTTTTAATTCAACTTTCCTATAAGAATACCTCAACAAGAGAAAAAAAAAACTTATAAGTTGATCAAATAAATGGAAAAACTTAGAATGGTATAGTTACCTTAAGTTCACACAATTACCAAGCTCTGGTGGAATTTGTAGGAGGTCATTATTTTGAAGGTCCAATGTCATCAGATTTTCCATTGCCTTCATTTTCTGAGGGTCCACAGATCCAACCTGATTGTTACTAATCAAAATTGTTTCAAGTGCGGGGATGTGATACAGAACTTCAGGTAGTATTTTGAACCTATTAAAATATGAACAGAACACCTAAATATATTGGAATCAAGGCAAAATCATTCCTCCAAATAGATGATCTTAAGTTTGATATCATGATATAGTTTCCTTTAGTGTAATTTATTTTATATTTGGTTTAAGTCCTATATTCAAATTTTCAAGAAAATGAACTGATTTTAGAAACCTTGAAATATATGTTAACTGGGTAGACTTGTAACATTTTCTATTTATTGTGTAAATCCAACAAAAGTGTAGAGTAAATTCTCCCATGTTTCTCTTTTCACATTTAGGAGACAAGGAAATCCTTCTGAGATTTTACATAAAATGTCCCCATGCAGGTATTCTTCCTTAGTCTGCTTTTACTTCTTATGAAACAGAATTACTACCAGTATATTAAGTAAATACTAGAAATTTATATTTTGCTGATAGAAACTTCCAAAATGAGTGCATTTTTGGTTTTTGAAAAGATGACAAACTAACATAGGCTGCTGCTTGCTCATCCAAAGCAACACTGAAGATGTTACAAAAAAGAAGGGAAGGCTGATTGCTCTCAGAGCAATACTCAGCAATTAATGCAACATTATTGAGGATCTCTTGGGGGACAGAGGCTGGGATGGTTTCAGTGTGAGATAAACTGTGGTATGGACTAGAAAAGACAAGGGGATGGACTGAAGGAGAGATTTATAGCTGTGGCCTTTTTACTTTCCTATACTGCCCTTCTTTTGCTGCCTTAGAAGGAAGGAAGGAAGGAAGGAAGGAAGGAGATAAACAGATAAAATCAATAGCAAGCATAAACTCAAGACAGCTCTGAAGTTCCAGAGTGACGGAGAGTTAATAACTAGGAGTACAGAGGGACCAAACTGCCTCAAAGCAGTCCTTCCTCTTCTTCCCACCAATGTGTGAACAAGGTAAGATGTAGCTCACCTGCTGACACAGAAGTTAGGGTTAGCTTTTGCCATCTTCCCTAAGAAATTACTTGACAATGTGACTGACAGCTCACTAGACAATAGAGAACTGAAAGTTCAGTTCACAAATAAAAATATCAGCGTCTGAGACTGTATACATTTTTAAATGCAACAATGATAGAAGATACATTTGAGAAACCATGAGCAGTAATGAAGCAGACAGAACAAAAATTTAGATAGGCAATATTTTAGACACATCAATGTGCCTTAGCTTCCTTAACTACAAATGAGAAATAATAATGGTACTAAACTTATACACTTGTTATAAGGACTGAACGATTATATTTCAGCTAGAATACAGTAAATAAATGTTAGTTATTAATATTTATATTGTTACCAGAATCAACTTGCATTATATGAAACAAATGACATAGTTGTTAAGAGGCCAACTGCTAGAGGCAAGCCACCTGGACTCAAACCCCAGATCTATAATGTACTATTTATATGAACCTCAGCAAAACATAAATATCTAATATTTACTTAATATACTGGCAGTAATTCTGTCTCATAAGGAGTAAAAGCAAACGAAGGAAGAATACATACATGGTGAAATTTTATAGAGACGCTCGGGATGATTTCCTTAACTTCTAATTCTCAATTTTTAAATGAACATAATGACAGAAACCACCTTTTGTGAGGATTAAATGAGATAATATTTTTTTTTCCTTTTTTTCCCCCAAATATGTTTTTTCAGTGTTACAAGATAATATGTGCACTTAGTCCTGTGTCAGCAGATAACAAGTCCCAAATAAATATTAGCTACTCCTAATTATTAGCAGTATCTTTAGACTGAGGAATAAAATCTATTAGTTGGCATACAAAGCTCTGACGGGACTCACTACTGCTCACATGCCCAAATTCATTTGTTATTTCTGCTCCTTTACTCCCTCACTTTATGGCCCAAGCCATAGCAAACATCTTGAGGTGTCCCAAACACACCATGTTCTCATATTTGTGCCTTAGTACATGCCAGTTACTCCACTTGGGATGCCCTATTCCTGTGTGTCTGGTTGATGTCTAATTTTTAGGTCTTAGTTTCAATGCTATCTTCTCTGCCTTCAGGCAATCTCAGGAAACACCTTTATCTATGCACCACATTTTCACTATAGCAATCCTAATCATTTATTTACATATCTGTCTTCCTACTACAAGTTTCTTAAAATTAAGAGGAACAAAAAGTCTACTAAACGCCAGCTGTGAAAATTCTAAGAAATGCAGTAGCACTTTCAATTGTAGGTCAAATAAGGTGAAAATAAACCTGGATATTTAAATAAAGTAAACACACGGGGTCTTTTTATTTGGCTCTTTTAGGTGTATTCTCTAAGACCTACAAATTCCCTACATAAAAATCCTTAATCATAGATCAGTTTGTTCTGTCTCTTACCTGTTAAAGGACAGATTAATTGTTTGTAGTCTTATCAGTGATTCCATTTCTTCAGGCAAAGAATTTAAAAAATTGTTTCTAAATTGGAAAGAAAAAGATGATTTACAAAGTTTGAAAATTTGTACAACTTTAATTTATAATTAAAGTGTTGATCAGGGCGCCTGGGTGGCTCAGTTGGTTAAACATTTGCCTTCGGCTCAGGTCATGATCCCAGGGTCCTAGGATTGAGTTTCACATCACATCAGGCTCCCTGCTCACCAGGGAGTCTGCTTCTCCCTTTACCTCTGCGCTCCCCCACCCCCGTGGTACTCTTTCTCTTTCTGATGAGCACACTCTCTCTCAAAGTCAATAAATAAAATCTTAAAAAAAAAATGTGTGGATCAGACAAAAAACTACATAGCTCTGTTAGTCCTTGATCTGATCTCATTAAGGCTGAGACCTGAGAATTCTGAATTAGTCAGCTGCCTCAGGTATTTGATTAGTGTGCCAAATCCTAACACCAATATACAACCAACCGATAAAGCAACCAACTCTTCAGTAATACATTTAATAGGGCAAAACACTGTAAACTAATCACTTATTTCCTTCAAACTGATCTCAGAAATACTTTTCACAGATAGGGCCTTTGAAATCATGCCTATAAATACCACATTGTCTGATTCTACAAATATTTGATTGGTGTTTAACACATGTATCTTGCATACAGACATGAAATTCTACTCTAAGCAGAACTGTAAAATTTTAAGAAAAGAAAATGAAATAGAAAAATGATAAGATTCTATACATTTAGAAATTTGGGGCTTTCTACTGCATAGGTATTAAGCAAGTCCATTTCTACTCTAAGTTTAGAATTTCAATTTGTACAATGCATATATTTTCTGAGATTCTTAGAATGAAGCACGGCAGTAAACTGAATCTCATTTATTGTTAGAAGGATCTGGGAACAATGTTCAAAGAAAGGTTAACAACAAGAAGGCAGAAGGGATTCTAGAGCCTATATAATTATTTATAATAGAAAATATTATGAGAAAATTCTATTAAACTAGATGGTTCTTACCTATTACAACTGGGTAATTTTCTCTAAATTTCTTTGTGTTCAGAAGTCAAGCCTACTAATATGTTAGTCATACTTTCTACACCTATATTTTTTCTTTTCTCTGTACTGTTCTCCAGTTATTGTCTTTATTAAGCTGTACCAAATATAGCTGGTAAACCAGAAATGGCTGGTTTCTATCCTTTTCCTAGAGTCTTATATACCTACTGATATCAGATATAAAAGTTAGAGGTGCCTGGGTGGCTCAGTCAGTTAAGCAACTGCCTTCGGCTCAGGTCATGATGTCAGGGTCCTGGGATCAAGCCCTGCTTCAGGCTCTCTGCTCAATGAGGAGCCTGCTTCTCCCTGTCCTGCTGCTCCCCCTACTTGTGCTCTCTGGCTCTCTCTGTGTCAAATAAAAAAATAAAAATAAAATAAAATAAAAGTGTACATTAGTCACTTAATTAGAAACCTAAAACTACAGACAATGGCATACACACATACACACACACACTGAAGACTGGGACAAAAATAAAGAGAGCAGTAATAAGTACATTAATTCATTCTCTCTACTCCATTAATACTGAACTACAATGTGGTTTTACACTGCTTTGCCAGTGTAACTGCCACCCCAAAACAGAAGCAATTCTACATTTAATAGGAGCAGAGTATTAGTAGATTTGCTTTAATCCCATAAGCCAAAAAAAAGTCTCTATAGGCAGAATAAATCCTCAGATGTAAGTAGCTTATTGTTATTTACCTATTGCTTGAGCAAAGCAAGAGGAGCCACAGCTTAAATAAACTAAAAGCACACTGAGTAATTATATATGAATAGGAAGTGAAGATAATAGAGCTTTAGCTTACAAATAAAGACTTAAAGGCCAAACAAATAAATATTTGACTATCTACCTCTGTGTCATTTATTATTACCCTCAAAGAACTGTGGCAATTCTGATCCTGTCACTTCAACTGAGGATATATTTAAATTAAACTTCCTATTACTTCTGCAGAGCCTTAAATATTTCCTTCCCTTTTGTTGCCAGTCTTTGTGGTCTTTTTCTTTCTTTCTGGCTTTGAATGTTTACTGTAATATTTTGAAACCATGCAGGTTGTTTTGAAGAGAAGCCATGCTATCTGCTGTGCCAGCAGATTTTGACAGTTTTATGCTATTTACTTTCAGAAAAGGAAAAACAGGAAACATTTTCCATGGTCTATTTGTAATTTTGCTTAAGCATGAATTTAAAGAATGTGCTAATATTTTCCACTATTTTAAATAATCATTTCTTATTTAACTTATATAAACTGCCTACAAATGATAGATATTTGATTAAAATATTTCCTAAATGCAAAAAAAAATTCCCTAAATGCTTAATTTTAGATTTGTCCTAAAATGTAAGTAGTCAATAAAGAGCAATTTCCGCACATACTTAGGAAACATGAGGGAAAAAGCAAATGTTAGGCAAAACTCAAATACAAGTTATAATGAAAAAGTAAAGCAATAACATTAATAAATACCTGAGATCTAAAAAAGTCAATTTTTGAAGCATACATAATTCCAAGGATATAAAGGAAAGCTTATTAAAACTGAGATTGACATCAGAAACCATTTCTTTCAGTTCCATAATTCTGAAACAAAAATAATTTTAAAATGTTAGCTCTTGAATTCACTGTCAGAACTTCAAAACTACAATCAGACCATAGGAGGAAAAATCCTATCTTATTTTTGCTAATTAAGATTTTCTATTCTGCCGGAAAAAAAAAAAAAAAGATTTTCTATAACTTACTTTTGTCACAAAAATTTCAATCAGTTTGTATTCTATAACATAGTAGTTTTCTTTTAGGCTGCATAGTATAATATTCTCTGTATCTGAGTACTTCACAATGTTTTTTAACTATGTCAACATTTTTAAAGTATAGCATTTTTTGTCCCAATTATCATTATATTAATCATGACTGCAAGAAAACATGAAGTTAATTCCTAGGTTTGGTAAGTGTCATGACTAAGCAATTTAAGTCAAAGACTTAAAGAGAAAGACTTAACTATTGCTAAGTAAGCCTAATCAACCTTAGTAATTTTAAAGCATGTTATTAACTAAAAGAACAAGAAATGTTAGATATGATTTGCCAAGAAATGAAACCATATGTAAGAAAGAATATCAACTACTGTGCTAAAGAAAGATAAGCTTGGATATGTAACTGATAAAACTTTTTTGGAAAGTTTTTGGATATATGTATTGAGAGCCATACTCCTTTAGGTAATTCTTCTGGAAATCTGGTCTAAAAAACCAGTATGTTTTGTTTTATTAATTGCCATAATCAACCTTGTAGTATATAGACAGATCTTAAAAGTACTGTTTACAACACAGGAAAACACTTATGACAAATAAACCAGTTATGATACAAATTGTATATATAATTCTAAAGGGTTTGAAACAAAACATGCCATGAATAGTGATGGGACTACAAATGTTCTGTCCCTTCATTTTGTCCAAAATTTTATGAATAAGTATTATTTTTACAACCAGGAAATCATTTAAGGAAAAGTATGACTTGTGAAAAAAAATTTAAGAAAGAGGAAAATGACTCAGAAACTCTTGAGATCAAGGTATGTCCTTAGTATCTTTTCTTTGGCCGTCTAAATTGCCAAAAATATGATGAAATAATGGAGGTAACAGAATATCATATTGTTTTGCATATGAATTACCAGGTTGAGGTAAAATGAGAAAGTAAGTAATAAGGTGATGTGTTTTAACTCCTTCCATCTTCATTTCCAGTTTTGATCCAGGATCCCCAACACAAACTTATCCTGAGAGCAAATCTAACTGAGAGCAAACCTGACTGAGGGTACTTGACAGTTCTCTGAGAACTGTCAAGTACCCTCAGAGCCCTTTAAACAAGAGAGATGAACTAGATCTCCTTTTGCTATGGAATCCGAAGTCAATTTACTTTTAAGATCTATATTCTCCAAACTAGGGCCTGCAAAATAGAAAGCAAGTTAAAGTTTGTCTGACTGTTTAAAAATTTTAAACATCTAAAAAATGTTTTTAACAGTCAAATTTTATATTCCCAATCACCTTTTTTTTTTTTTTTAAGTACTTAAGTGCTTACAAAGTGCTAGGCACTGGTTAAAAACTCTGTGTGGATTATGTCATTTAATTTAATTCTTATAAAATATGTACTTTACTATCTTTACTTCATAGATAGGAAAACTAAGAGCAGCTAGTTAACCTGTCAAAACCACACTGCTTATAGATCTGGGTTAGAGATACAAGCAATTGACTCCACTGTCCAAGTTCTTTACCATACCCTCTCTATTCTGTCTCCCCTACTGTTGTTTTATACATCAACTTTCTTTGGGTATATAGTTTACTGTAAGATAACAATTATTTTAAAAGTTCCATTATCATACTAATTTTCTCTCATAACCTAAAGATTTTGCTATAACTAATATCAACAAAGACATACTGAACAGTACAAGTACAAGCACATGACTTCTAATATTTGATAGTAAAGAATCCTTTTCTGGAAGGAAAATATTAACAGAATTATCTGTTTTTTATTGCTTTAACTATCAGTGAAAAATTCAGTGGCTTAGTAATTCATTAACATACAGCCCAAAATGAAAATTCCTATTAATCCACATAAAATTCCTATTAATCCACATGGACCTGGCTTTGCATGGAAACTTAAAACTTTTCCTCTAGTATTTCATTACATGGAAAAATTTATACTTTTAGTAATTCTTAATACCCATTTTCCATGTTTAAAATGTAAAAGAAAATGAAATCAAATTTTTAAAAACTTATATACCTCTCAGAACTGATGTTAATGTCTCAGAGAATACTTAATTGCATTTTGCTAAATCCCTCAAATATCAATAATGAAAAGAATTCCACATATGCTTTAAATTAAAAAACTATGAAAAATCATTATTCTTGTCACTGAGATGCAAACACAACTGAAATGACTCACGACTTACAGAAATGACATCATGAACAATTCTCACCTTTTAGGAATTTCACATAGCTGATTCTTACTGAAGTTAACAGAAGTGATAATGTTGTTTTTTACTGCATCAAATACTTCATCAGGAATTAAAGTTGTTTGTTTATCACTAAATGAAAAATGGTTTAAAAATGCATCATCCTTAGTAGTCCAAAAAGATATGATTATTACTTTTAAAGACCTTTAAAGATTTTATGAGTTTTCAAGGCAGCAAGGCAGTTGCTTATGAAGAACACTTTGAAGTAGAATGCCACAAAAATCAACAAACTCACAAAATATTAACCATTAAGAATTTAGACAACATATCATATCACAATACATGGTACCATACCTTCTGAGCATTCACATACTTAGTGTGAATAAAACTAGATATATTTTCAGAGTGTAAGATGTTTAGAAATCACATAGTAATGGATAGTAATTAGTAAGTGGATTCCTCTACCTCAGAATAGAACTAAATCTATAATTTTAAAACTGTTGTCATCCCTTTTCTCAGGGATTGTAGCTATATAGTTAATTGCAAGGTAACAATCATTTCTAAAAGTTCAACGCAGTGGCGCCTGCATCTGTCTTTGGCTCAGGTCATGATCCCAGGGTCTTGGGATCAAGCCCCCCATTGGGCTCTCTGGTCAGCAGGGAGCCTGCTTCTCCTTCTCCCTCTGCTGCTACCCCTGCTTGTGCTCTCTCTCTATAAAATAAAATCTTAAAAAATAAATAAATAAAAATTAAAAAATAAAAGTTCAACATTATACTAAACTGTTTCTCATAACTGGAAGCCAGTTTTTCTATCCTTTAGCATGTGACATGGTAGACAGGGTAGTGGCCTGAGACTAAACTATTCCTGGTTTTACCATTAAGGAGCTTTTTAAAATTCACTTTCTCTTAACCTCGTTCTGTGGAATTAGAATCTGAAGAGTTATTGATTGTTATGCAGGCCAGATCTTTTATAAATATAAGTGTAAATAAATTTCCTTTTCAGTAAGATTTTCAATAAAGCATACATTTAATCTTAAATGAAAGTATAGTAGTACTCTGACATTTGCAGAATTAACGATTTGTTGATGTTATAATTAGCCATTTGTCCCCACATTCTTCTTTTATAATTTTCAATACCTAATATATCATCCACTTAAAAATATTGTTGATGGAATACCAAATGAATGACTTTATGAATAAGAAAACAATTATTACATATAAAGTCCAATATACAGAAACCTGTAAGAAAGGCACTGTAATACAGATAGGTAAAAAACCTAAATTTCATAGTTTTTACACCTTCTACTTCTGCTGTAGGGCCCTATATTCTGTGTCAATAGCATCTTTATCTTTTCAATCAGAAATGCTCAAATCATGGGGAACTAATTTATAGTAATCAAACACTTAAGATTCACACTCTTTTAAAAAAAATTTAGTTGAAGGCACTTATGTCTTGTTACTGGGAATCATTTATATTTTAAATGGAATACTTTTCAATTAAAGTCTCTGAGGAAAATAAATTATAAATTCAGAATCATAACAACCTAAGATGTATGGTCTTCAGTGCTATCTTTAGAACACTTTTGTGATATCTACTATGGCTTTGTTTTTATTTTTTTTTAAGGTTTTATTTATTTATTTGACAGAGAGAGACACAGTGAGAGAGGGAACACAAGCAGAGAGAGTGGGAGAGGGAGAAGCAGGCTGCCTGCAGAGCAGGGAGCCCGATGCGGGGCCCAATCCCAGGACCCTGGGATCACGACCTGAGCCGAACGCAGATGCTTAATGACTGAGCCACCCAGGTGCCCTCATATCTGTGACTTTAAAAAGTGGGAACTGTATTGTAAAAAGTAGGAAATAAAATTGTATCAATATTACTTTATAGATTGTTTGGAAGATTAAAAGCAACAGCATATGTAAAATACCTAGTACACTACCCAGGACAGAATACAGACTCAATAAATCGTATCCATTCAGGGATGAGGGAATGAAGGTAGAGGAAAAAAAAAAATTCCAAGGCAGGAATCAAGTCTGTCTCACCATCATTCAGTGTATTATGACACCTAGCGTAGGATTTGAAACCTAGTAGGTTTCAAAAATGTCTACTGAATAAATGGGTATATTGTGTGGAAGAGAAGCATGCTAAGCTGCCATGCTCTGCTATGAGAAAAGAGGAATACAAATATAAATATGAAAGAGTACTACCTTATGTTATGGTGTCAAACAAGGAAGTTGGCTTAGAGTAGGGATTTCTACATACATCAAAGAGTGTCACACTAGAGGTAGAAACAGTGTGAATGAAACAGCAGATCTAAATTAGAAACTGTATCTTGACCTTTGAGAAGGTGGTTCCTACAGATACGTTAAGGAAGAGGCCATACACCAATGCTTACTGAATAACTCTGAATAATATAATATATATTATATTATATATAATATAATAACTGAATAACTCTGGTCACCTGACTTGAACTTCAGTCTGTATCCTTTTGTATTTTCATTACAATATCCAGACATGAACTAATCACTGTAGTAGCTTCGACAGTATTGGTTAATTTTATCATTGTTGCCTAGATAGTACTGAAAGAATACTTAACAACCTTTGCATAGGTGTCTTCTTTCCCCAATCAAATATATTTCCATAATATAAACATTTTTAGGCTTTTATCTCAACTTATATACCAATATTACAACTGTTACAGTTTAATACACATGTACTAGAGCATAATATTATTATGGCATAATACTTGGCTTAGATGTATTAAGGGGGTACAACCTCTCAGGCTTTGCCTGCTTAAGGTCTTCATTAACTAACTGATACTAATTTCTTATTTACTAGTAGAGACTTCCCCAATATAAAATCCTCTCTTAATATTGGATACTGAGTCAAAAAATCTTATCACTAAACAACACTTTCATCTTATTTTTTATAACAAAATGTTTTTCATTATAAAAATGTTAATATTAATAAACATATATCTCTTAAGCATAATAAACACAAATCACTGAAGGAATGGTATTTAAGTTCACTGACTTTTAATATGCTTTTATCTCATCACTGTTTTTGCACTAATTGCTATTATTTTAAGTACTAATATACTCTGATGAATTCTTCCTCACCAACTTTCCTTTTATCTGGAGGATTATTTCTCAAAGTTTCCTATATGTTTTTCAGTATTTAAGAAAATTACATACCTATAGTCTAATAGTTTTAATGTGATGATAGCATGTACATTGACTCTGGATTCACTTGGTAGTGTCACGGCAGTCTCAATAACAGAATCACTTTGGCTAGGTTCATCATCTGGGAAGAGAAAAGTTATATGAATCTAATATATATATTATAAAGTCATTTACAAATTCTTGAAAATATATAAAAATGGTATACATGATTTCTACATTTTATTGGTAAGAATGTCTGTAGTCATATACTTTTACTTCTAGTAACTCAAATCTAGGTCTAGAATTTAAGATTTAACAGAAAATAGATAAAATTACTACAATATGCCTTTAAAATCTTTTAATGAATCCTACCAAGAAAATTTAGGAGTAGGAAAGAACCTTCAAAGAACAACTACAATCTCTCAGAAGAAACAATGACACTAATCCTTTCTCTTAAGAAAAATAATATGGTCTATTAGAAGGAATTTCTTAACAAAGGAAAAATATTACTTCCCACAAATGTCTACCAAATAGGTATATACCTATCTTCTGAGTTAGGACATATGGTAACTAATTATCCTTGATCACTTGAAACTGAGGGATTTACATAATCAGGTAAGCTTTCGGTACATTATGTATATTAAGAGGGTTTGTTTTTTTTTTAGCAAATGCAAGACTTTATTTTCAATAGGTATTTCCTAACATACATGCCTACTCACATACTCACATACAATTAACCCCTTTACTAGTTTTCAAAGACTGTTTAACACTGCCATCGTATGATATAAAAAACAAAATAAACAAATCATACACATCAAAAAGAAATGGCTTTGTGACTTTTTGGCAAAAGAGACTTCAAACCATCTAGACAGAACTAAAAAAAAAACCTATTAATTTTCAATAATGTGAAAAAAATGAAGTGGTCCTAGCATTCATCATACGTTAAGAGTATAAGGCATATCAAAGAGCATAAAACAATTAGTAATATCTTTGATCTTCCTTCAGCCCAGTAGACATTTAATGAACATTTGTTGAATACCATGAAGTATATTTCTCTTGCATGGAGCTCATCAATTATTCACTAATCAATAATCATTAAGGTAGTAGTTCTTATGCAACTATCATACGGATATTTTGTTCATAGAAGGAGCAGAGAATAAAAGAGTATCAAATAGAAATAAAAGACATCAAGATATTTATTAGTATTAAGCAAATGCTTTAGTATTTAGAATTACACTAGCATTTTGGTTAAGTCATTTTAAAGAGATGTAATATATATTGCCAAATTACATTAGCAGATAGGCAACATTAAACCAGCAACAAAACCCAGCATCAGTTTTTAAATATATGTATATATTAGCATGACAATATATTGACATAGAGTATTTGCAACATTTTCCAAAGAGCCACCATAATAATCAGCATCAAGAAGAACATAAAGAGGAAGTCCATTATCACTTGGGAGGAGACTATACAAGAGACAGATATTTTTTTCATTATATATCCTTGTATTTTGGTTGAATTTTTTTACCATGTACATTTACTGACTTTTTAATTAAAAAACCCAAGATGGTAATATTCCCTAAGTTGATCTACAGATTCAGTGCAAGACCCACCAGAATCCCAGCTGACTTCTTTGTAGAAATAAACAAACTGATTCTAAAATTCACGTGGGACTGCAAGAAATGCACAACAGTTAAAACAAGACTGAGAAAAAAAGGGTAAAAAATTTACCCTTCCCAATTTCAAAACTTACTATAAATCAATGGTAATCAAAAGACTGTAATACTGGAATAGGATAGACAGATCAATGGAATAAAATTGAGAGTCCATAATGAACCCCATATTTCTGGTCAACTGATTTTCAACAAAAATGACAAAACTATTCAATGAGAAAAGAATAGCATCTTCAACAAATGGTGCAAGGAAACTGGATAGCCACATGTAGAAGAACTAAATTGGATCCTTATCTCATACCATATATAAAATTCAACTGAAAATTGATCAAGTACTTAAATGTAAGAGCAAAAGTATAAAACTCACAAAAGAAAATATATGAAACAATTTTCATAATAGGTTTTTGCAAAGCATTCTTATTATTTTTTTAAAGATTTTATTTATTTACTTGACAGAGAGAGAGAGAGATCACAAGTAGGCAGAGAGGTAGGCAGAAAAAGAGGGAAGCAGGCTACCTGCTGAGCAGAAAGCCCAATGCAAGGCTTGATCCCAGCACCCTGAGATCCCAACCTGAGCTGAAGGCAGAGGCTTTAACCCACCTAACCACCTAGGCACCCCATTTGCAAAGGATTTTTAGACATGAAACCAAAAGCATAAGCAAAAAAGGAAAAAAATAAATGGACCTCATGAAAATTAAAGATAAAACTTTTTGTATTTCAAAGGACACCACCAGAAATGAAAAATCAAACCCACAAAGGACTAGAAAATATTTGCAAATCATGTATCTGATAAGACATTTCTATCCGGAATACATAAAGAATTACTATAACTTAATAGTAAAAGGATTAAAAAAATTAATAATTGGGCAAAGGATCTCTCATGAACATATATATTCCTCAACAAAAATAGCCTCAACTCAAAATAGCCAATACAATATTGATTAGAGAACAACAAAGTTGGAAGTCTGACACTATTCAACTTGAAGATTTACTATAAAGCTGCTATAATTGAGACAGTGTGAAACTGACAAAAGAACAAATAGATCAATAGATAGAACAGAGAGCCCATAAATAGACCTCCATAAATACAGTCAACTCATCTTTGACAGAGGAACAAAGGCAATAAAAACAATGGAATATAGATGGTCTTTTCTACAAATGGTGCTGAAACATCAGGAAATCCACATGCAAAAAAGAATAGATTTATTCATAATTGCCAAAACTTGGAAGCAACCAAAATATGCTTTAGTAGGGTGAATAAATAAACTTTAGTACATCCAGACAATAGGTTATTCAGTGCTAAAAAAAAAATGAACTATCAAGCCATGAAAAGCATGGAGGACACTTACTACAAAGGGAAAGAAGTCAATCTGAAAGATTCCAATTACTTGAAGTTCTGAAAAGGCAAAACTACGAAAATGAGAAAAAGATTAATGGTTGCCAGATATGTGGTGATAGAGATAAGAGGATAAACAGGCAGATCACACGAGATTTTTAGGGCAGTGAAAATACTTTGTATGATACTACAATGGAGAATATGTATCAGTTGTCTAAATCCATATAATATATACAGCAAGTGCGAACTCCAAGGTTAACTATGGACTATGATTATGATGTGTCAATGTAGGTTCATCTTTGGTAAAAAGTGTACCATTTAGATGAATGATGTTGAAAAATGGAGGAGGCTATGCATGTGGGGGGAGGACAGAGGATATATGGGAAATATCTGTACCTTCCTCTCAATTTCGTTGTAAACCTAAAACTACTCTAAAAAATTGTCTTTAAAATTTTTTTTATTATTCTGATATAACTTCTAACTGATTCATATCAGAATAATTAAATTTTTCTGGAAGAGAAAGCATACCTGGAAAAGAAAGGGAACTCCTTGATTGGCAGGAAATAAGAGTCATAGAAAATTATGTTAATTTATTTGAAGGTCAAGGTGGAAAATGAAAATTGCTGAAGTATATAATTATCTTATTCATGTAACATACACTAACTGGCAATACGGTGCTAGGTTAGGCTGTGCATAAGCAACAAAGTCATGAGCTAAATTAACTGAAGTTGCTGTAGTCACTAAATTATAGAGTGTTATGCAGCAATACACTTGTATAGCTGACTTTTTTAATACTCTAGTGTATCCTACAATGATATACATAAAATAAAAATTGGGATATAGTACAATTTTAGTGAAGTATTAAAAATTAAATGGATATGGGACTCCTGGGTGGCTCAGTCAGTTAAGCGTCTGCCTTTGGCTCAGGTCACAATCCCAGAGTCCTGGGATCGAGTCCTACATAGGGCTCCTTGCTCAGAGAGGAGCGTTCTGCTCCCTCTACTTGTTCTCTGTTTCTCTCTGTCTCAGATAAAAATAAATAAATAGATAGGTAGATAAATAAAGATAGATAAATAAAAATTAAATATATAATATCATTTTCTCTTTTGGTGCACATTCATACTAAATTAATACATCCTGAAAAATGTGTTTTATCTTTATACTTTTTAGAATTTAGCAAAACTATAAGTGAAGCAGATATTCAAGTAACTATTAATATACTTCCTAGTCAATAACATTCATATACTATATTATAAAAGTCAAGTTTTGCTCTTTTTTTCAAAGCTAAAGCACTAGGATGCTTATTGAATCTTATATTTTCCAATTAATACGCTGTAACACAAATCAAAGAAATTAAGGATAAATTATTATTATTGTGAATTTAAGGATTTTTTAGAACTTCAGCATATTTATGACCTGTATAGATTCACAATTAGAACCATACCTGCCAGGGACCATTTCCTCTAATTATTTACACCCAAAATACATGTAAATTTACGTACTGTTAGCACTTCACTGCCTTTCATATTATCCTTCAAAATAGAAGAAAAAATAGAAAAGTACCTTTAATCTTGCTTCGCAGATATTTTAAGACTTCTTGGGTTCCTTTCTGAAAAGGTGGAGAGAAGATACATATTCACGAAGACGTACCTTGCAGCTTCATAGACCAACAGGCATGTTTGAATTTCAAATTTAAAAACCAGAACTGAATTCTAAATATGCTTACATTTATAATTTCTCTTCGTATGGTTCTCAAAGGATTTCCTTCTAGTGCCAGAAATTTCAAATGAAGTTTTCCCAATGAACAGGGTAGACTACAAAAAGATTAAACTAATTTCAGGGAAAACGAAGAGTAAGTTTAATTCAACCAATAGTTGACTATAAAACTAACAACATGAGAAACTATATATAAGTGTCAAAGAGAGCTCAGGTAACATAGGCCTAAAATATGTCCTCTTGAAATAAATGCTGAACACATAAAAGAAAAAGCAGATTTGTTTTGAAATTGTCATATTGTGATTGCTAAAAAAAAATGTGAGCTACAAAACATTTCCTAAACAAAAATTGTAAAAGGTAAATTTGAATGAATCAGTGATTCAAGACAGCCATATTAAAGGACACTAAATGTTTTGATTTCATCCTTCAAGCAAGCAAATGAAATTCTTCCCTAATAATCTAATATTATTTCCCATGTACAAAAGCACTCCTATCCCACAAACACTGTGATCAACCCACAATACCAATTTATTTTTAATGACATTATAATGAAATTGCTTCTGTTCTTAATCTTTCAGTAGCTTCCCATCTCTTAAAGAATGAAAACTTACTCTTTACAGGCATTTTAAGGACCAATTCTATACAGCCTCAATTTACCTTTCCAGCCCTAAATTCAATCCTGAACTTTCAAGATTTTCTTTGTGCAGTTTTGTCCCACCAAGTGAATCATTCTAACCACTGTACGTGTGCACTTAAAAATCATGGTCATATTTGAAGATCAAACGGTGGGACTAGAGTGAGGCATGACCCTGAAGGTGAGGTGCTCTTAAATTCTGTGCTCTAGGCACTTAACTTGCCTCACCCTAGTCCCATTCTTAATGATCATCTAAAAACATTTTTTCTTCCACAAAATCTGCCCTGATTCCTCTCAACTAATTGTTGATACCTGTATTTCCTTTAAGCCCTCAGAGCATTTTATATCTCTCCCATGACTTTACATTCATTCAATAAATTCAACAAATATTTATCAGGTACCTTTTATATATCCAGACACTAATCTAGGAGTTAGAGATAGACCAGTGAACAAAACAGATAAAAATCCTGACTTCTTAGTTTATGTTCTAAGTGGATTAGAGTAACCTGTAAATATATCTGATTTTATTAGTATTTTAAGCTTGCTGTCAAGGACCAACTCTAACCATTCTTTTTAAATCTGCATATGATGCTGGTTCAATAAATGTTTAGTAAATTCAATTGAGAAAAAAGATCTTTATGTGTTTTTTACAAATCTTAGTAACTTATTAAGTTATGAATTATAAGCAAAGGCAGGTATGATTTCTCATTCCTTTGATCTTTAAACTTACCTACTAATATCATTGTTGCTTAGGTCAAGCCTTTCCAAAGACTGTAGTAGTGTAATTTCATCTGGAACAGATTTTAACCTATTATCCCGCAGGTCTAGCACAAGGATAGAATTCAGATGCTTAAGATGTTCTGGCCCTAATATTTCAATCTGGTTTTCACCTACATGTAATTCCTACAAAAAGATGAATCGTTATGTATTTCTGTATTCAATTTTATATTAGATAATAAAAATAAAAACTGAAATCTTAATTTCAAATCACTGAAAAATACATGGAAAAAATATGTTTCTAATTACTAACATGCTTAAGTTTTCAATTACAAGTAAGCTAACTTACAGCTAAAAATGGTAAAAACAGAACATTTTCAAGGATTTTCTGATAATTTAAAAATAATTAAAGATTTAATCTGGCAGGAAGTTCAAAGTTTACAAATCAAAGCACAAAAATGATTTAGTAGTTACATTTATAGAAAAATAAAAATACAAACCCAAGAACTATGCTGATAAAAAATTTAAAGTTTTAAAATAAGTCAAAATGAGCATAAAAAGTTACAATCAGTTTGCTGTTATTGAACATTTTCATTAGCAGTTATTTTTTTTTAAAGATTTACTTTTTTATTTTAGAGAAAGAGAGAGGGAGAGAGCACGTGAGGAGGTCAGAGGCAGAGGGAAGGAGAGAAAGAATCTCCAGCAGACTCCATGCTCAGCGGGGAGCCTGACACAGGGCTCCATCTCACAACCCTGAGACCATGACCTGAGCAGAAACCAAGAGTCAGACACTTAACCAACTGAGCTACCCAGGCACCCCTCATTAGTGATTATTAAATACACTGATTTCCCATTAACAGAATCTATAATTATCAGATGTATAACTAATCTTTAATTAAATAACTGTTTCAGTTCCTTTTATCACTGCCACCATTCTGTTTAAGAGAAGCCCCTTTAAGTCCAAAACAAAGTATACATGAAGGAAAACAAAGCATGTTAAATTTAAAAGACTGTTAATGCTATATACTTAAAACCAAAAGAAAGTAATTAATTTTAAACAGACCCAATAAATATCAGGTAAAGATGAGAGGTGGCAATGTACAGAATTAGATACATATTACTTCCTAGGACTCCAGGTGTCCTACAGATTGGCTCTACCTTACTGTTAGCCTCATCATCTACTTCTCCAGTTATATACTACTCCCCAGATGAAATGGACAAATTCCTATACTTAAGTTGATTATTTCTTAAAAAAAAAAATCTACTAAAAAAAAAATCTGCTAACAATACCATTAATGCAGTCATACTAAAATTCTGAAAATATAAGAAAAACATAGCACTATAACTAATACATATTCTCAATGTAAAAGAAGATCAAAAATTTCATTTTCATAATTAACTTTTGGAAAATATATAGTTATTTAATAATCATCTAAATATTACCTTTAATAATCTACAAGAAGGAAATTCTGGTAGAAAACGTAATTTATTCCTCCGCAAATAAAGCAATTCTAGTGACTCCATGTTAGCCAATTCAGGAGGTACAGCTTCTAAGAGATTTGAGTTACAATCCAAATGCTTTAATCCTATAATACATAGTAAGTGAAAAATAAAAATAATAAAAAGAAAAATATTGGTTTATAATTGTATATACATTCAAAGAACATGTACATCTTCATGAAAACTTACAAACCCATGCCACTGTGTACTGCTATAATAATTAAGAATCCTCAATACTACTGAATGAAATAAACATAAACTGATATTGCTTTTATATTTCATTATAATTAAAGAGATATGACATTAGAAATGATGTCTAATAATAGTCCAAATCGTCTTTGTAATGGTAAAAAACAAAATACTCCAGTACTCTGTTAAGGTATTCTAAAATATACAAACTACCACTATGAGATATTATTTCTCTCAGTAATTATACATCCTTACTTTTTAAAAATATTTTATTTAGAGAGAGAGAGCAAAAGCAGGGGGAGGGGCAAAAGGAGAGGGAGAGAGAGAATCTCAAGCAGATTCCGCAGTGAGCTCAGAGCCTGACACAGGGCTCAATCTCAATACCCTGAGATCATGACCTAGGCCAAAATCAAGTCAGCCACTCAACCAACTGAGCCACCCAGCGACCCAGTTATTATACATCTTTAAAAAGAAAAAGCTTAAGGTAGTTAAAGACAGACATGCATGCATACTAGCTATATGAATGAATGTCGAGTAACTGGTTAGTAGTAGCTTAGACACAGGTATCTAAATTTGGCCAGTTGACTTTCTGTCAAAAAGCCTTGGATTTCTATGTTTGTCCTCCTATTCTTCCGTCTATCTATACTGCCTCTTTCTCCCTCCCTGCCTTCTTTCTTTCTTTTCTATTTTTGTTTAAATTACATGCTTTCTCTAACATCTTAGCTAATACCATGAACAAGAATGCATACTAAAGTTCAAGAAGGATGTTCTTACTTGCAGAATCTCTCTTACCTCCTGGATCTTTCTTTCTTAAAAAAGCATATAAGAAAACAAAAATGGAAAGAAGTAAAGGTCTTCTTTCCCTTAAGAATTCAGTAAGCAGCTTTCTCCCTAATACATATCACAAATTCTTCCACTTACGATGGCCACCACATATTTTCCACAATTCACTCTCAACCCTTTAGTTTGAATAGGTGATATACATTTTACAACTTTTTTGCTGTACTTTGAGCCTATTTTAACATAATGCAAGACCGAGTTGATACTGCCTTAGACTGCTTCTTTTAGTATTTAAAGAAGCTAACTGCTTTCAAAACAAATATAATAGCACTACTTTCAACAAATACTATAATAACTTATGTATTATTTGGCTACAGCATTTTTCAAAATGTCACAATTGGGAGCCAGGGTGGCTCAGTCAGTTAAGTGTCTGCCTTCAGCTTGGGTTGTGATCCCAGGGTCCTGGCTTCAAGCCCCACACAGTCCCCCTGCTCAGCAGGGAGTCTGCTTCTCCCTCTGCCTTTCCCCTGCTTGTGCTCTCTCTCTCAAATAAATATAATCTTTAAAAATAATAATAAAATAAAATAATTAAAAATATCACAATATGATTCACCCCAAACCCAGTAAATTCTATAAAGTTTGTTTTAAAAGTTAGACACTATGGGACGCCTGGGTGGCTCAGTTGGTTGGGCGGCTGCCTTTGGCTCAGGTCATGATCCCAGCGTCTTGGGATCGAGTCCCGCATCGGGCTCCTTGCTCCACAGGGAGCCTGCTCCTCTCTCTGCCTCTGCCTGCCTCTCTGCCTGCTTGTGTTCTCTCTGTTAAATGAATAAATAAAATCTTTAATAAATAAATAAATAAATAAATAAAAGTTAGACACTATAATTTTCACAATTGTTTGCATTTAAGAGCACTGACTGAGAATATAAGCTGTGCATAGTGGAAAGTGCAATGGGGATGGCGTAAAAGGATTCAAGCCCTTATAGAACTGTTGTGATTCCAGCCTTGGCTCTACAATATATAACATAATTTCTAAGCTGAGGTTTATAAACCTTTAAAATGTAAAAAAATACTCATTCCCCTAATTTACATCCCCCTAACATCACAACTTTGTGATGGCAAAACAATATATGCAAAAGCATTTGAGTTACAAAGAACCTTACAAAGGTCAGATATTGTTCTTGGGTCCAGTCATTACTAGTGAAATAACAACTAAATGTCCTACTGGTGATAGTTTAAAAGTCATGGCTATCACTGTCATGGCTAAAGGAAGAAAGCATCTGATCATTAATTATATAGTATATTGGAAAAACTGCTATAAATTCAAGGTATTTTTCTATTGATTTCTGTCTTTTCCCATCTCTCAAGATATGTTCATCCAACTTATGAAAAAAAAAATCCAAGCTTCTTATATATTAAGATAACATATTTTATGTTTAGCTCTACTTTTTAATACCTTTACTGAAAAATAGCAAATATAAGCAAAGTCTTAATTACCGGTATCCTAAGTAAAGTCTCCCCTAAAATATCAACTTGATTTACGGAAGATTTAACTTATGCACTCCTATTACAAATGACAAATGACTATTCATCTAAAATAAAACAGCAGAGTTTTACAAATTTATTTCAAAATGATCTATAATCAACTATACAAAATCACTCCTATAACTTACACAAGAGGGAGGTTTAAAAAAATGAAGAGAGCTTATACATGATTAACAGAAAAGCCTAGGCAAGGTAAATGGCGTACAGTTGACATACAGTATACTCACCTACCAAGAAATAATAATAGTTTCCCTTTAAACAAAAAAAATTATGATTATGCCCTCTAAATCAAGAATTCTGAGATAATGAAGTATAATTACTTAAAAGGTACTGAAATGTGCCTTCGATTTCGTTATCCCTTAGTATTAGTTCTAGAATATGTTAAATATGATGGTTCAATGGTAAACTTCAATATAACCACTACTTTAACCTTTTAAAAAAAAAAAATGACCATTTGGGCAAAACTAGACTATCTCCTGGCACCATGACTTATGGACCATGAGGAAGCTACAGCTATAACATAACCACAGGTAGAATCACCAATTAGAGAGGAATAACCTCTTAGTGAATGTTGAATGAATAAAAAGATAACACAGCTCAAAACCCTAATCAATATCTCAGGTATATAATTTTACCATAACTCATATAATATTTTATTTTCCTTTTTTTGATATGCCAAAATATGCTTTTGGTGATAACTGTTTAGGAAGTTAAGCTAGACAATAATGGTCTGGAGAAAATCTGACTATTTGCTATTATTTGCTTTACCCACACAAAATCTATTTTTTTACTTCCCTGTAACTAACAATATTAAAATTTATTTTTCTAAATATAAGTTGCACCAACTTTACATTCATGTAGTTTTAAAATAGAGAAGATTTACTTTTCATTCCACTTATTTCTGCTGGCAAACTCTTCAGTTGATTACTGGAAAGATTGAGTCGCACCAGACTGGAGAGAGAAGAAAAACTAGCAGGAACAGTTGTAAGATGATTGTTGGAAATATCCTTTAGAAAGACAATGAATGAATGAATCAATCAATCCATCAATTAATCAATTGGTAAATAAATAACTGATCCCTCAAAGAGATTCGAGGATTTTGAGGAGATTGCAACATAAAGACTATTTCAGAGGTGATATTTTTTTCTAACCCTCATTCACTGACAACTTCACAAGCTGTCTGTCTGTCATTACCTCAGTATTCTTCAAGACCATGAGCCCAGTAATGGAGCACAAAGGAATCAGAATGAATTCTGACTTCAGAAATACCTTACATAAAAGTTTCTGTTATTACTAAGTCATGTGATATCATGTATCATGTTTTTTATTAAAAATATCTATCTGTCCATCTGATATTTATTGAGTACGTAGGATAAATATATATGTATAGGTAAACTGTAATATGAAATGAAAAATGTTATTGCAAGAGAAATATAATCTTGCAAGAAAAAAATAAAGCTGAGAAAATAGATATTTTAATTTTTAAGGAAAAAATATTGCCTCTTGGTTCTTCTGCTAACCTCAGCAAGTCTGCTTTGACTAAGTCCAGAAGTTTACTCTCTGCTTTTCCTTCATTCACGCTTGCCTAATCAAAGTCTATATCTGTTTCTTTAAGTCATTGTTTCTGTTTCTTTCTTTAATACATAAACACAGTTATGAGAAAACATTTTTTGAAACTCCATTTAAAAGATAATCAGATAACTCTTATGACATCTGAATTAGGGGTAAGTACTCCACTAGCTATCAGCAAACTATTAGATAGGGCCAAATGCAATAATGAATTAAAAAAAAATGACTTAAGGGAACTTGTTCTCTGAAGACTCATTTAGTCTGACATTAAACAGTTGCATTCTCTAACTCTAAATCAATTAAGAAAATAGGAAAAGATAAAAACACTAGATCAGCTATTTTTTATAAAACACAGCTACAATTATAAATAAGACAAAATGACATATAATTGACAACAGGGAACAACAATCTACAACTCCAATACTCTAAACACTAAGAATGAACAGATTACTACTGAATAAGTATTATGTAATATCAAAAGTTACGGACACTAAATGCAATGTAGTATTCTGGATTGGATCCTGGAACAAAAAAAAAGGACATTAGTAGAAAAACTGGGAAAATCTTAATAAAATCTATAGTGCAGTTAGTAATACTGTAGCAATGTTAATTTCTTAGTTTTCAAATGTCCCTTGGGTATGTAAAATATCAAATTAAGAAAAGCTAGGTGAGGAGTATATGGTAAATCTCTGTACTTTCTTTACATTTTTGCAAATCTAAAATTTACATCAAAATAATTTATATCAAAATAAAAAATAATTTATATCAAAATAAAAAACTTTAAAAAGTTTTTGATACAGAAAAGATATTAATTCACAAATTCTTAAGATATTTTAAAGAACCCAAATCGACAAAATTACTAATGAAGTTAAACATTTAATTATTGCAGCTAATAATTAAATTAAATATAAAATATAAGTATATTATATATAAATTAATCAGTATTTAAGCTGTCATTTCTTCAATAAATATTTATTTAGTATCATTGCTAAGCAGTTTTTATATAACTTTAAGGAAAACTACTAGCTTAAATTATTAAACATGCTTATATTTCTAATGTTGTGATGTACTTTTGCTCACATTTATGATTGGATACTGAGTCCATAAGAACACAATTTTCAACTGAAATATCCTATCATTATGCAAATGACTATCTAGGAACCCATAAAAAGGAAACAACTGTGAAATGTTAGTTGTTTATTAGGTCTTCTTTGTAATCTAAACACTCTTCTTTTTTTATATACCAGTTGCTATCTTTTACCATTAGACTTTATAAGAAAATCTGATGGCTCCTTCTTAAGCCATTCATTTTACCTACCTATGACTTTAACTTTCCAAAACTTATTTCCAATCTGATCACATTAAAAGACAAAGACAGATACTGAAGAACAGTTAAGGATTGCTATATATGCTGATTTCAAACACTAGAACAGATGAAGGAAATATCAAGGAAGATGTATTTATAGAAAAAAAATAGAAGTAAAATAATTTATTTCCCCTTTAATGAGATATAAACTTTAAGACTAAAGTGACATAAGTAGTGTTTGAAAACATGTAGTAGGGAAAACAACAAGAACGTAAGAAAAAATAACTATATGGAGTATAGATTATATATTAGAACAACTAATCTAATCTAGCTAATCTTTCAGATCGAATATTTTAGTGGAATCTTACTCTTTCAGGGGTATAGTGGGAGGAAAAAGGGATACACTTTGGAGTCATACTAACTTATGTTAAAATCCTGAATTCATTACCTACTAGTTACATGGCTTCAGACAAGGTACTTTTTTTTTTTTTTTAAATAACCTATAGTTATATATCTGAATTAGGGGATAAAACTATGTACCTTGCTATATGTAAATCACAAAGCAAAGTGCCTATTATTTTCATTATTCTTAAAATAATCTGTTTTGCTTTATGGTTATCTCCATTTAGGACGTGACACAGATGGAATGAAAATTTTGCGAGGTGGACATTTTGAAAAATAGGGAAAAAAAGGCAGGCTTTAAAGTGTCCTTTGGACACTCAAAGGACAGGAGCGTTATAGAGACAATAAAGAAGGAATGGGTATAGAAATGGGAATTCATATATGCTAATGACACCTTTCCCCTATTTTGCCATAAAATCCTCTGAATAAGAGTCATCTTTATCACCCCCTTCCCACACTATTCTTAAAACCTAAGGTGATTTTATAAGAAAAAATAGGAAAAAAAAATTTAACAATTACTAATTTAGCAATCTAATTGAAATGCAGTTTCTGATAATCTAGTCATATAATCAGTTGTCCATGTTTTTCATAATTTCATATATCCAATTTCTCAGCCTGACGAAAAATCCCATCAGCCCCAAATTATATAAAAATCGGAAAATCACAACTTACCAAATCTTCTAAATTGAAAAGCTGTTCAAATCCCTCTGGTATGCAAGTTAGTTCATTATGCTGGAGATACAGGCCTTTCAAGTTTCTTAGACTTGTAATTTCTTCAGGAAGTATTTGCAGTTTGTTATGGCTATCGATTGATAAAATAAATACTGAGTGATTTGGTAACAACATAATAAAATATTTGTAAAGGTATTTTTGCTAACCAACTACATGAGCTCATTTTTAAAAGTGAAATACGATTACTAGTTCTAAAAACCTATCAAACTTCACATACAACTCATTAAGATTATAGACATTTAAAGTAATCAAATTGAGAATTCCAGAGAAAACAAAGAAATAAATTGGTTTTTTTTTTTAAGATTTTATTTATTTATTTATTTATTTATTTATTTATTTGAGAGGGAGAGAATGAGATAGAGAGAGCATGAGGTGGGGAAGATCAGAGGGAGAAGCAGACTCCCCCCCGCCAAGCAGGGAGTCCGATGTGGGCCCGCGACTCCAGGATCATCACCTGAGCCGAAGGCAGTCGCTTAAGCAACTGAGCCACTGAGGGGCTCTGAAATAAAGGTTTTTAACCAAATAATTTGTGAGCTTTTGATTGCTTCCTTATAACCTACTCTTGATTTTATACACAATGTGAAAGGATACACTGGGCTTTTAATTTTTCATACTGTATCTGAATTTTATTTTATTTTAAAGATTTTATTTATTTGAGAGAGAGGGAGAGAAGAGTGCTCATGAGAGCACAAGTTGAGGGAGGTGCAAAAGGAAAGGAGAAAACAAGCTCACCACTGAGCCGGGAGCCCGAAGCAGGACTCCATCCCAGGACCCGGAGATCATCACCTAAGCCGAAGTCAGACACTTAACCGACTGAGCTACCCAAGCGCCCCTGTATCTGAATTTTAGAATTCTCACACAGATATGGGCACATATACACTACAGTGGAGCCACAGCTTCTATGGGGATTATGTTTTTAAGCTAGGACTCAAGACAAAAAGAGCTATTTCTGTTAAAGGGCCTGGTATGTCCAGCTGAATGTAATACGAAACTCCACTCTTCTTTGTACTTAGTCTTAAATTTTTAGCTCAATCTTTCTGTAGAGATACTCGGTCTCATGTTTTAGAAGTCCCAAGTCACTGAAGATGATACATTCCCTAATAATTAAGAGATAACCTGATTTAATTTATTCTCAGATTTATCTCAACTATTCACTTCGGAATTCCATTCTATTTTCATGCCATCTACAATTAATTACTTAACAAATAACAGGGTGGAATAAGAAATATAATGGGGTAAAAATAACCTTAAGTTATAAAAAAATAAAACTAGTCGGAACAAAAATCCCAAAAGATGTCTTCTAAAATAAATAAAAACCACTAAAAAATTGTCAAAGATTGGTTATTAATGTTGGTCACTTAATTGAAATCTTTGTAGATTTCACAGGGAGGTAGTTGGGAAGAGATGTAATTCTAGTTACATATTTCCTCCATTCCTTTCCCCATCTATTTCCTCCAACCTAACGCTTATACTCGGAAGTGCTGGAAGCTAAAGCTAAAGCCATACCCAATCCATACTCCCTCACATATTCTCTCAACCCTCCCCATTCTTGTCTTTGCAGGCCACACCCATGACTTGGATTTGTATGAGGAAAAGGTTTTGATGTAGCTCTAAACAATTAGCACCTTTGATGTATAGATATTTTTGCTAATTTGTGGTAACTTTTTCAAAAGATGAAGACTGTAACTAAAGGAAACATTCTCCCTCAAAGCAATTAACTTACTCACAGAACACTGAGATAGATCAGTAACCACACCAATTTTATAAACCAGTTTTTCAAACTATGTTTTGAATACTTAATAAATCTTTTTATCTCTTAAATGAAATCTTCCCAAATCCTTCTCCCTTAATCTGTGTATATATAATATACATAAGGTACTTATTACTTCTTGGAAGTCTAGGTGTATATTGAAGGGTAAATAAAGTTAGCCAGAGCCTTAGCCACCTGGCTTCCCATAAACCTATCAACGAGTACCAGAAGCATATCCGTAGAACTCCAGGAGTCCTCAGAAAAGTTTAAAAGCTACTAATACTAAAACCATGACATTTTTCATCATTAATGAAAGAATTACTCCAAATTTTTTCTGAATGCTTAACCTAGATATTTTTTAAAATATCAAAGTAACTTAAAACCTGAGATATCAATAAAAAGGTTACTAAAATAATCAGTAAAAACTGTTACATAAAAATAAAAAGAGGATGCCTGGTTGGTTCATAGGCTTTTGCCTCAGGTCATTATCCCGGGGTCCTGGTATTGAGCCCCAGGTCGTCAGGCGCCCTGCTCAACAGGGAGTCTGCTTGTCTCTCCTCTCTGGCACCTGCCCACTCGCGCCCTCTCTCTCTCAAATAAATAAATAAAATCTTTTTAAAAATTAAATAAATAAAACAAAAAGTACTTAAGAAAATCAACTGGCTTTACATTTATAAAATCAAAAAGACATGCAGGCAATTCTAAAACAAAAATAAACAAAACTAATCTGAGAAAATGTAAATTTCTCACTCTGCTGTGCCTGGGTGGCTGTCGGTTAAGCCTCTGCCTTCAGTTAAGCATCTGCCATCTTAAGATGCCTTAAGCATCTGCCCAGAGTCCTGGGATCAAGTCCCAAATCATGCTCCAGGCTCAGTGCGGAGTCTGCTTCTTCCTCTACTCCTCTCCCCGGCTCTCTATTTCATTCTCTCTCTTAAATAAATATAGAAAATCTTTAAAAAATAATAAAATTCTTACTCTACTTTTACCACTTTCTGGGATAATACAAAAATATTTTCTAGTATTAGAAAAAAATTTTAAAGAATATTAGAGTTACACCCTTATGTTAGCAATAGTGAAATAAATAAGCTTAAATTTTACCTGATATTAAGTTTCTGAAGATTTTCTAACTCTCTTATAGCAGAAGGAAGGGATGTCAGCTGATTATCATGTATCTAAAATTTATTAAAAAACAGTCAATATCCATGAATAGACACTTCTCCAAAGAAGACATACAAATGGCTAACAAACACATGAAAAAATGTTCATCATCACTAGCCATCAGGGAAATTCAAATCAGAACAAACATTGAGATACCACCTTACACCAGTTAGAATGGCCAAAATCAACAAGACAGGAAACAACAAGTGTTGGAGAGGATGTGGAGAAAGGGGAACCCTCTTATACTGTTGGTGGGAATGCAAGTTGGTGTAGCCACTTTGGAAAACAGTGTGGAGATTCCTCAAAAAATTAAAAACAGAGCTACCCTATGACCCTGCAATTGCACTACTGGGTATTTACCCCAAAGATACAGATGTAGTGAAAAGAAGGGCCATATGTACCCCAACGTTCAAAGCAACAATGTTCACAATCGCCAAATGGTGGAAAGAGTCGAAATGCCCTTCAACAGACAAATGGATAAAGAAGATGTGGTCCGTATATACAATGGAATATTATGCAGCTATCAGAAAAGATAAATACCCAACTTTTATATCAACATGGACAGGACTGGAGAAGATTATGCTGACTGAAATAAGTCAAGCAGAAAAAGTCAATTATCATATGATCTCACTTACTTGTGAACATAAGGAATAACATGGAAGACATTAGGAGAAGGAAAGGAAAAGTGAATTGGGGGAAATCGGAGGGAGAGACGAAGCATGAGAGACTGTGGACTTTGAGAAACAAACTGAGAGTTTTGGAAGGGAGGGGGTCGGGGATGGGTGAGCCTGGTGGTGAGTATTAAGTGGGCACATATTGCATGGAGCACTAGGTGTGGTGCATAAACAATGAATCTTGGAACACTGAAAAAATAAATTAAAATTAATATGTTAAAATTAAAAATTTAAAAAAATTAAAAAATATTAAAAAACTATTAGGGAACTAAAAAGATAAATCAATATAAAAGGCAAAAAAAAGTCAGTATCTTAGTCTTACAATTAATCACATATGAGTTTGCCATTGTACAAAATTTTTCAACAATAATTCTGTTATTCTGATTCAATAATATTGTTGGAATATTGTTAATTTGTTCTATGTACAGAAGAAGAAAAGGAATCTGAAGTTCACTAAGCTCCTGTTCAAAAATCATGAAGTGGTTAAGTCATCAATTTTAAATATTACAATTAAAATCATTGAGTGGAATTTCAGTCTCAAATGAGAGATGAGAGGGTTAGAAACTATTACCACTTGATGGTATGATTTATGTCAACATATACAAAAAAAGAAACGAGAAAGAAGAGGGGGAACCTCTAGTATGTTCTCATATTATTTTCAAGATACAAGGAAACTTACAGAAAATCTAAGCCAATCCATTCATTTTGCAAATGAAGAAAATAAAAACTTCTCTAGAAATTTGACCAGATCTAACATTTTCAGACGTGAACTGGAAGATTTCTGATGTTCCTAAGTAAAGCACATCAGAATGCCATACACTGTGAAATAAACAACTCATGCTTTACCATATGACATGGCAACGAAACTAAAATATAGTCCTTGAATAAACACACAAAAAGTTAAGTTTAATAATTTAAGTCAGTATTGAAGTTTAAAAATAGTAATTTCAAGTACTGTTTTAATGTCTAGAATAATGAAGAGAAAAATAATAGCAATTAAAAAAAAGATGAGCAACAGCAACCACTTGTTAAATATGGATTCTGTTTGCATGCAATAATGCATTAAATTCTAAGAAGAATTTTTAAAAATAGGTAGTAGTATCAGTCCTGGTTTATAGATGGGGAAACTGAGGTACAATGAAGTAACTTTCCCAAGGTCACACAGCTATCAAGTGACGCAGTCAGAATTGGAAGCCTGATGTTCTGTAAGTGCACTCTTAACCATCAGGCTAGGCCTATCAATAATTTATTCTTCCTTGCATTCCACCAATTAAACACGTGTTTTCTGCTCATCAAAGCCTAAATTTACCTTCAGAGTCTCTTTAACTAATGATCCATATTTATATCAGTCAACTTACATCAAGAACAGTGAGCGCAGGCAGGAGTCGTAGGTCATCTGTAAGTGACTGAAGTTTATTGTTGGATATGATTAGTTTGGTCAAATCTGTCTGCTCCCACCATCGCTCAGCAGCATTGAATGAAAGATTCTGATTAGCTTCCTCAGGAATATCCACATTTATTCTCCAGACACACTGAGGTACTATTTCCATCACCGCCACACCAAAAAGAAAGAAAAGAAATGAGATACTAAGTGACATACTTTTATAATAGCCATTCAGTTTATCTATCAAAAAGCATTTTCTGAAACATTAAAACTTTTTAAAAATTCAAAGAGCAATAATTTACAACTAAAGTTGATTTAATTCAAAAACAGAATTTTATTTTATAAATTAAATCTTATTTTTTTAAAGATTTATTTATTTGTCAGAGAGAGAGAAAGAGCACAAGTGGGGGGCGGGTGGGCAGGCAGAGGGAGAGGGAAAAGCAGGCTCCCTGCTGAGCCAGGAGCCCAATGTGGGATTTGATCCCAGGACACTGAGATCATGACCAGAGCTGAAGAAGACATTTAACCATCTGAGCCACCCAGGTGCCACTTACTTTTATTTTCATTCAGCTATATTTACTATGCACATAGTCTGCATAGCACATTGTAGTAGATATATAAGACAATAAAGGGACTGTACCATTATGCTAATACAATAAAAGCATGAAAATCAACATTTATAAGGTGATGTCATAAGTTTTAAACAGGAGTATATACTGTCTGAGAAAGCACTGGTAATAGTAATGCTAATAAATACCAGGCAATTTTCTAATATACTCATTTAAGCTTCATAATAATTCTGTAATGCAGATGCTATTATTATTCTCATTTTATAGACAAAAATGGGGCACAGAATTTACCCAGGGCTAGATGGCTAGGAGGTAGCAGAAATGGGATTCAAACACCTACACAGCTATATTGCCTTGACTCTCAGTGGACATTTGGAAGGCATAACTAATTCTGGTAGCTGCTATTTTACCTAACATACAATTTTATTTCCTACTCCATCACAAAATATCATGTGAATTCTACTGCAGCAAACACAGTAACTTCTTAAACATAGCAAATAAGACCATATAAGTTGAATAGGGAGAGTCCAGGTTCACCACTAGTAAATAAATAGATAGATAAACAAACAAAATAATATAATAAAATAAATATAAATATATAATAAAATAAATATAATAAAATAAAATCCAAAACTCCAGAAGGTATTAACTTGCTATAGTGTTGATCCAAAACTATTTTAGAGTCCTTCATTCCAAGGCACCTGGGTGGCTCAGTCGGTTAAGCCTCTGTCTTCGGCTCAGGTCATGATCCCAGAATCCTGGGATCAAGCCCATCGGGCTCTCTGCTCAGTGAGGAGCTTGCTTCTCCCTCTCCCTCTGCCTGCTCCCACCCAGTCCCTGCTTGTGCTCTCACTCTCTCAAATAAATAAAATCTTAAAAAAAAAAAAAAAGAGTCCTTCATTCCTCCATAAAAGTAGGACTACACAGTAGTATGATTAAAACTTTCAGCAGTTATTAATCAAGACAACAATTGGTTATATACTGCAGTCATTGACTAAGATTTCAGAATGAGACTAAATGGAAAGGTGTGGTCAAAGTTTCAGGTTCAGGACACTGAAGTATAATTCAGGATTACTGATCTGATATAATGGTTTTATAGAAGCAAAGCAAAGTTTCTGAAATCCAAAGACTTATACTCCTTCAAAAAAATGGAGTACCTGTATTCATATTAGAATGAATGAAAAGATCTCTCTCCTACCCCTTCTCCCTGGTTAGGTAGTCTCTTTTTTATACTTCTACCAATGAATCCAGCTAATATTGTTATTATAGAATACAAGTCCATTCATGTTTCTGTTTGTGGATAGTAGTTTATTTTTAAAGCAAAGTAAAATAAAAAGAATTCACTCTCCCTAACTTTTTCAAGAGCAAAAGCACCATAAAATGTGCCATTGTTACTACTATTACTACTGCTACTACTACTATTACTATTATTATTGTTATTATTATTATTATTATTTTGGTATATAGGTATGGATGGCTGAGTAGGAATAAGAAATAACAAATCAACTCAGATTAGAATGTGAATTTATTGACACCAAAAGAGTCCATGTAAATGGGGATATTCCTGTATTTGACTAAATATCAATGTTACTCTTGAGAAAAAATTTTTTAAAAGTTACCAATATGCCATCCAGGTTTAGTCGCCAACAAACATTTCCAGAACAAAAAAAAAAGAGGCAAGACAAAACAATACAAAACACACACAAAAAGGCACAGAAGAAACTATGTGATATGCACAATTCTACTCCTAAGAAAATATATAGAGCATTTGTGCATCTATTGTTCTCTGATACCTATATAGAGGTACATTAAGACAATAATTACAAAGCAATGTAATAAAAAAATTCTGGTGGAGATGAAGGCAGGGAGCACAAGAAATTTATAGATAACATAATGAAAATATCTGTTACCCATCAGCTATACTAAATGAATGTTACAATGTTATCATTATTTCAGATTTTTTTGTTATCAGTATTTGTCCTTGTGGAACTATCAAGGGATGGATAATTGGTGCTACTATAGTGTTATTGAACATGTATCAATTTGCTTTTCCAGAAAAATTGACATACTGCTCCTTCTTTTTCCCATTACTGTTTGTGAGGTATTCCAATTTCTTCAAGAGCTCATAGCATCAAGATTGATGTCACTTTTCTTCCTCTACCCCAAAATAAAAACCACTAAAAGTTATAAAAATTCCTAATTATTGAGGAATTCTATAGAGTTATCCTAAAATAGCTTACCAATGCACAAAACAGATACCATCAGGTAAAGATAGTGTATGATATTTCTTTAAAGTAGAAAACCATGATCATTCCTATTAAGGTTTATATCCTCATATATGTAGATTCCATCTTCTAAAAGGTTGTAAATATATTAAACTATGATACACAGTATGACATCATGGATGTATCACTGACCAATATGTGTGTGTGTGTGTACATAAATATGTCAAAACCCACTAAATGGTACACATAAAATGGATGCACACATTGTTTGTAAATTATACCCCAATAAGGTTAAGTCAAAATAAAATAAACATAATGTAATATATCAAGGCAATCATATGTGTGCATATATTCACATATGTGTGCATGTATATATATATATCAAGCGAATAAACAAATATATGTATATATATACATAAATATACATATATACATATACCTACATACAGAGATATATATATTTCTCACAAGATGATAACTGTCTCAAACAGTACTACTTGATACAACTTCCTGCAATGATGGAAATATCTTACATGATGCACTATTCAATATGGTAGCCACTAGCTCCATACAGCTATTGAACACTTAAAATGTGGCTAAGATTACTGAAGAACATGATTTTTAATTTTATTTAATCTTGGTTAATTAACATATAAATAGCCATACATGACTATTCTACAATGAACAGAAAGGCCATTAACAAAGACTGAGAAAAGATTTCTTTGCATATTTGGGGGGGCATATTACTCTTTATTCACTGACAATAACTAATTATAGAAATAGGGACTACCGATGGGTTGATGACAGAGAACTTGTCTAATTTGGAGAAGATACTTAGAAGTGGGTATGGTTAAAACAAAGAAGAAATTTTTAAAAAATGTTTAAAATGGTGTTGACATGGAAGAATAAAAGAATGGAGCCAGTAAACTACAGAAGCAACAAATCATGAAATTTAAAAATCTTTTTTGACGGTTTTGAACAGTTTCATAGATATAATGATCACCCATAGTATATGATATTTCCTTAAAGTAGAAAACCACAACCATTCCTATTAAGGTCTAAATCCTCATACACGTAGATTCCATCTTATAAAGGTTATAAATATATTAAACTATGATACACAGTATGACATCATGGATGTATCGCTGAGCAGTCAGAGAACTAAGCCTTGGTTTAAATGGTGCAACTAATCAAACTGGCCAGTAATCCAACATCTCTGGTTACCAATTTCCTTGTTGATTAAATGAGAGACCCCCACAGTAACTTAAATGCTAGGATGCAGCAATAGTCATACAAAAAATCTTTTGCTAGGTGCAGAATAATATTTTAATATCAGCTTATCCTACAAATGCCATTCACTAAGCCCTCTACCCAATTATGAGGATTCTACAAGAATAAACCAGTAAGTCCAGCACTATGTAAAAGATCAGGGAAAGCTCATTGATAAACATTCCAAATTTCTCACAGTAGTTTATTCATGGCAATCAATGCTCCTTTTACATTAAAGAAAGAATCCCCTACTGACTATTCACAATACTGCAGTGTCACTTTCAGACTATCTTTAAAGTTCAATAAGAAACAAATACGCTCATACACTTATACACACATACCACCAGAGTAAAACTGAATAGTTATATAGAAAGCATTAACTCAGTTTCAGCTTGCGTATCTTTGTGTTTTAGAACACCTGAGTCATTGTTATGTTAGAATGCATGAAGGGAACTGTTCTCTCTTAAATCCAGCAGGATACTGTTAAAAAAAAAAAAAGAAAAGAAAAAAAAAAGAAACAATGTTTAACATATAAAAAAGAAAGCATTTTTTTACCAATCACTTTAAGAGAAAAACAAGTTTAAATTTATACTTTAATTTGAGGGTATATTCAGTTTTATAGTGAAGATAAAACTCACTGAAACTATAATTCCATTCTTCCCAATCTGTACTTTTTCTGTGACAATACCTATGACAGATGGCATTCACTTAACTAACGTTCCCCCACCCTCTCCTACTCAAGAAAACATGCTAAAATGCAAGTGAATGAACATATTAATATAGGGATAAGTTTAAGTTCTGCACTAATTTATTAAATAAATTTTGGAACTAACAGTAACTTGAGATATACTTCTCAAGAGACTGAAACAGTGAAGTTCAGAATTACTAGGAATGGCACTGTCAATCAACCATCTAGTTCCTTGTTTCATAATCCAAACAAGCAGATTTCCCTGGATTTCAGCATACTAAAAACTAAATGTTTACCTCAAGATTCTGCCATTGTATACAGATTAAGACACTTTCCTCTTGTTTTCATTTCCAGTAATGTTCCAGAATAGCTTGTTTGGATGATCCACTCAATAGTTTCTTTCTCAAATTATTATTAAAATCTGATACTTTGGTTAATTTTTACTAGGTGTTTAGATTATTAAATTCAATTAAGACAGCAAGTAGCCAAAATAGAGTTAAGTAGAGTAAAGCAGAACACAGTTAATACAGATTTAAGGATGGTTATTTAAAACTTGGGAAATACATGGTTTATGTTACACTTTTTGCTGTGTCATGAAAACTGTACATACTTTTTTGAAAAAGGCAAATTCTCAGTACCTTAAAACAGATGGCATGACATCTTCAGGCCTAGAAGCCCTAGACCTATTTATTTAATTCCACAAATGGAAACTAACCAAACTGCTCTCTGTAAAATAAGGATAGCCTTATACCCATATTTCTCTTTCAAATAATATGGTTTTCAAACAAATTTAATTGGGTTGTTTAGTAAAGTATCCACTTACCAATATTCTTGTCAGTTCAACAATGTGGCTTCCTTTAAAATTTACAGCATTCTTTTGTTCCAAACTCTGGTACCTTTTACTTTCATTCAATTTTTGATGTATCACCGGAAAACATTTTCTACACTACTATCCTACCAATATCATGAAACCACAAGGCAACAATCAATCCCTCCTTTTCAACTCCATCTTTTTTTATCTGGTCTAAAGAAAAAGTTACATTATCTATAATAAACCAAACAATGATATATTTCTGTGTACTTGCTTAGAAAAGGGGCTGTCATTCAAAAATTTCCAGAATGTTTCTAATATTCTTCTTTGAAGCTTGTTATTAACAGTTATTTTGTTTCTGCACCCCTGCATCAGGAAGTTACATAACTGACACTTAAGAATGATAACTTAAAAAAACTGCCAACAATATTTGAATGTTTTAGTAAATTACAGTAGTCATAAGATGAAATATTATAGTCATTAAAAATAATCTGATTATTCAAGTGACACCAAAAAATGTCCAAATAGAAGTCCAGCAGAACTCAATACAATACTAAATTTGTTAAAAATAAAAAACCAAAGGCAAATTATACATGATATTCAAACAAAAAACTTTAAAAGAAAAACCTTCAAAATATCAACAGTAACTAACCCTGAATGATTATTTTCCTTTTTTATGCTTTCTACAGATTATACGATTATACTTTTTCTATAATAGACACAATGCTTTTATAAAGAAGAAAATGATAAATGGGTATTTTCATAAAAGAACTATGGCCTATCAAAAGAAAGGGTACTAAAAGCTGTCAAGAGTACTCATTTCAGTTACAGGTAAAAATTAACGTGTACTGGGTACCAGTTAACACCCTATTAGGGTAATAAAATGTCTCACTGCTCTTAGACCTTCCACTAAGAAGAATCAATTCAAGAAGGCCACCATCTGGGGCGCCTGAGTGGCTCAGTTGGTTGGGCGACTGCCTTTGGCTCAGGTCATGATCCTGGAGTCCCAGGATCGAGTCCCATATCGGACTCCCGGCTCTGCGGGAAGTCTGCTTCTCCCTCTGACCTTCTCCCCTCTCATTCTCAGTCTCTGTCTCTAATAAATAAATAAATTAATTAATTTAAAAAAAAAAAAAAAAAAGAAGGCCACCATCTAAGAGAAAGAGTAAACATAATTTTAGCTTCTTTGGATTATATACATAAAAATTAAAGGCCAGGTTCTATTTTTCCAATATAGAAATAACAGACATGAGCAATTTTAAATTGCTACATAAATATAGCAGGAAGAAAGACCTGGAGTACAACACAAAAATTTTTTTTTTGTTTAACAAGTGCAATTCTTGATAAATAAATTTGAATAAAACTTATATTAAAATGTCTATGTGACTATAAATTGTTTGAAATGTTGCTTCTTCACATCTGGAAGAAACATAGATAGCAGATATATAACAAATGCAATTTAAATAAATATCTGTAACTCCTCACAGCATTCCAACACTTTCATATTTATTCGTATCTTTCATATAAAATATCTCATGATCTCTTATACATATGGATAGCAATCAGAAAAAAGCCATGTTTCATCACTGCTTTTGTACATAATTCATAATTTTACGTAATAACATTTGGAGATAAAAATGAGAAGACTTTTTTTAATTTTTATTTATTTGGAGCTAGAGAGAGAGAGAGAGCGCACAAGCAGTGGGTGGGGGGGAGGGCAGAGGGAGAAAGAGAATCTTAAGCAAGCTCCACGTCCAGTATGGAGCCCAATGTGGGGTTTGATCTCGGGACCTGAGATCATGACCTGAGAAGAAATTAAGAGTCAGATGCTTAACCCACTGAACCACCCAGGCACCCCAAGAAGACTTTTAAAAAAATGAGTATATTTTACAAAGTATAACAATGTGTAGACCAGTAAAAGGGACAGGTTAGTAAACGGTTATCAGAAAATAGTATTCATTTTTCTACAATTACTTTATGTCAAAAAAACAAAACCACTTATGTGACTTTCATCTATACGTCATATAACACAGCCTTTAAAAAATCCTAACAGGCCACTGGCCTTCTATGTATCACTTATTCATTGAACCCAAAATTACTGAACAGAGACATGCAGCATAAAAAGACCAAGGACAACCATGCTAAACAGTAAGAAAACAAACAACCCAATTTAAAAATGGACAAAAGATCTGAATAGATACCACACCAAAGAAGATATACAGATGGTAAACAAGCTTATGAAAAGAAGTTCCACATCATATGTCATTAGGGAATAGAAAACTAAAACAACATTGAGATAAGACTATATACTTATGAGAATGGCTAAACTCTAAAAACCTGATAATACCAAATATCGGCAAAGATGTGGAACAACAGGAACTTTCATTCATTGCTGTTGAGAGTGCAAAATGGTACACCCACTCTGAAAGACAGTCTGGCAATTTCCTACAAAGCTAAGTGTAGTCTTACCATGTGATTTAGCAATGGCACTCCTAATTAGTTGAAAATTAAAAATTAAACCCACATAAAAACCTGAGCACCAACAGCAGCTTCATTTGTAAGTGCCAATAACTGGAAACAACAAAGATGTCCTTAAAAAAAGTAAATGGATAAAATGGTATATCCAAACCATAAAATATTCAGTGATAAAAACGAAATGAGTTATCAAACCACAAAAAGACATAGAGGAACCTTAAATGCATACTTAGTGAAAAAAGCCAGTCCGAAAAATCTACATATTGTGTGATTCCAATTATATGGTCTTTGGGGAAAGGCAAAATTATAGGAGCAGAAAGCCTGGTGGCTGCCAATCTTGCCACATGAATAGGTAGAGCTCTGAGGAGTTTTAGGGCAGTAAAGTTATTCTATATAACACCATAATAGTGGATACAGGACATTATGCACATGTCCAAACTCATAGAACTGTACAATACTAAGAGTGAACAGTAATGTGATCTATGGACTTTAATTAATACTAATGTATCAATATTAGTTCATCAACTGTAACAAGTACACTACATTAATGTAAGGTGTTAATAAAGGGGAAACCATAAGCTGGGGTAAAGGTGTAAATGGGAACTCTGTACTATCTGTTCAATTTTCTGGAAACGTAACACTATTCTAAAAAGACTTGTTCTACAATCTAAAACATTGTTTTAAAAGATTAGTTGTTCGGGGGGAAAAATTTTCATTACTATTATTGTTGTTAAAGTATAGGATTCTGAGAAAAGATAGGAGGACCTTGTAAATTCTTAAGGGCAAGATTTCAAAAGATTTTTGCATATTGCACTAAGAACTTTATACTGAATCTTGTGATGTATGGGGAGTCATTAAATGTGAGTGACATAATAAGATCCAGGTTTTAGAAAGATAACTTTTGGCAATGACACTGATTTAGAGTGTGAGACTTAAATCCAAGAAGGCATTTAGGAAGCTATTACAATGTTTGCGGTGATAGCAATAAAAATGGTAACAATTTTTACTGTGTATTTTTTATGTACTAAGTACTTCGTGTACTTGATAATTAAACCTTAGTAGGCCCTATTATCACTACCACATTAGAAATGAGAAAATAGGTACACTGATTAAGCATCTCACAGTTACATGAGCAAAAATATGCAGATAAGGAGCACAGCTCCCTAAGGGGCTACACATGGTTCAGAATTAGTGGTTTGGGTGTCAAAGGTTGAATGACAAGAGATGTTGAAGGCTATAGATAGATAAACATCTTCTACATCATGGTAACAAGGATTTCTTTATTTATAAGCTACAAATACCATGTGCTTCTCCCATTTACAGTTTTCTCCTCTACGAAATACTATACATCCACTCATTCAACATAATTTTTTGAGTACCTAATATGTGCCAGGTATTGTGGTAGGCTCTGTTTACACAATAATAACCTAAACAACCCTGGTCATGTCATCATGGAGTTAAGAGTCAAAATTCATTTGCTCCCTTAAACTTTTAATAGACAAAATCATCTGGGTCATTAAAAAGTACATTCTAGTACACCATTTAGTATTTGGAAATATTCACTCACTTATTCCTTCCACAAACATTTAATAAGAATCTATAATGAACCAAGCACTGTTTTGGTAGTTAGTGATACAACAATGAGTAACAGAAAGCTCCTTGATTTCATGAAACTAATATTCTAGTTGGAGAGCAGGAAAGACAATAAACAAATATGGAATATAAATTCTGATAGTGAAACGTTATTAAAAAATTAAACTGGTAAAAACAAACAAACCAATCATAGTGTTAGCAATGGTATTTATTGATTAGGGCAGTTAGGAAGGGCCTGTTTGAGGTGTGACCTTTGAGCAGAGTCCTACAGGAAGCAAAAAACCCTAGTCAGGTATCAAGGAAAATGTTCCAGGCTCTGGGAAAAACAAATGTGCATGTACATCTGTAGTTTTAAGATATTTATGTTTCCACTGATCAAAAGCTTTTCCAGGTAGAGCAGAGATTTAATGTCATATACCCTTTGATTTGTTCTGAAAGTATTTGCTCGGTCCACTCTATACATGACACAATAAAAAGGCAATCATTAAAAAGAAAATGGAAGGTTTCAATCCCAGATGGCCTAAGACCTGAATATAAGTAGAGAAAAACATGAGAGGAAGAATGCTATATTCTCTCCCCACTTCCCACTTTCTCCCTTACCCAACAGACAATCACAAGTGTATTTGGCTATTATTCATTCATGGTATACACAAATGTGCTTGTTGATCTTTACTAGGTTTCTGAGGATGGTCCCAAATTTACTTCGTGTGACATCTATCCTGATCCTCAATTTAGCAAATATGCTCACTGTTCCTTGAGGAAAAGTAGGAACCGAACGGGCCTGACTGAACCAGTGAGAATGTGATGGGTGCCTGAATTAGAGCATGAGGGTCCCGACTAGGAGACTGTGGCAAAGATGGTTAAAAGTAGGCCAAGAAAAGGGAGCCTGCCAGGAGCAAGTGCTTTCTAATAGCGCAATCTGGTCGTACCTCTGGATCTTACCTTCGCTGAGATTCCGACCCGACAGGTTTAACTGGCCGCTCTTCCTCGCTGCCTTTAACAGCCCCTGGGGTACTGAAGCACCGACGTCTCTCCTCTCAGCTCTGAAACCCGCTCGGGTATCCCTCTCCGCCACTCCCTTCGGGCGCGACATGTTCAAACCCTAGAGTCCAGAGGTAGAGCCCCGCACGTGACGTTTAAAGGTGGCGCCGGCGTGCTACCCCGCCCCAGTCGTGAGCGCGCGCTCCCTGAGCTGTGCTCGTGGCCTTGCGCCGGGCCTTCGCTCTCGGCGGCGCGGCCCCGATGTCGTCACCGCCAGTGCCTGGGCTGGAGGGTAGAGGAGCCCTTCCCGTTGCCGGTGCCGGCCTTGTGTCTTGCAATTACTTCGCTCAAGTAAGTGGCGTTTAACGGGTTGAAGAGGGGCTTTAAGGGTTTATTGTTTGTGTTGTTACTGCGACTCTAACCTTCTCTTTTGCGCTCCCGCCTTGACGAGGGTGTCTGGGAAGGGATAACCTTCTCTCCTCGCCTGGCCTGAACGTGGGCCTTGACTAAAACTTGAGACCTGGGCGCGGTCTGCAGCCTCTCTGGACCCTAGTGTGTGTTTGTCGTTTGTGGCGGTGGCGCCGGGACTTTCCTCCGTGTAAGAAATAAAACAGATTTCTGTTCTTCGCGCGTGTACCCGGACTCCTAGAATTAATTCACCTTGCCTGCTGTTGTATTTAATTTATAGCCCAGGATAGGAGGTAGTATGAAATGGAAGGGCTGGCATCAGAGGAGAAAAAAGAAAGATTAATGATAAGTGTTCTCTCCACTAGACAGTTTACAGAGACAAGTGGAGATGCAAACTTTAGTGTAGCGAAAACAGCTTGTACGAAGCCCGGATGGGAATTCCAATTCCAGCCGCTTCTGTATCTTACCATCCGTGTAACTAACTTTAAGCAGTTTATTTGGTCGTTTTTAAAGCTTACTTTTTCGTGAATTTAGGGATAATTCCTATCTCATTCGGTTTGTTTAAATAAGTGAAGATAGAGCTTTAAATATGGAGTGCTTGGTGAGGAAAGGGGCTCCAGGATAGAAAATGAAAATTTTGTTAGTTACGTCGGTTTTCCTGGATAGTTTCTGTCTGAAGTGTACACCTGTATTGAGTCATTCAACAAATAATTAGGAACTCATCTTCTTCAATACTATGTTGAAGTGATTTTGTTTCAAAAGGCATATACCGGGGGCGCCTGGGTGGCTCAGTTGGTTAGGCAACTGCCTTCGGCTCAGGTCATGATCCCGGAGTCCTGGGATCGAGTCCCATATCGGACTCCCGGCTCTGAGGGAAGTCTGCTTCTCCCTCTGACCTTCTCCCCTCTCATTCTCAGTCTCTCGCTCTCTAATAAATAAATAAAAAATCTTTAAAAAAAAAAAAAGGCATATACCGGGAAATATCTTCCTAACCTTACATCAACTTGAGGATCGGTAGGATATTTGAAAAGTAGGATAGGATGACGGCCCACTGACAAATTCTGCAGCACAGTTTTGCCTGAGTCCAGGTTCTTGCTACCTGTAAAATTCGGTTTTTAACCCCCTCTCGCTTTTACTTCTTGGTTCTTTAGAGTTCTAAATTTCTAAATTCTAAAGATGAAAAGCAGTAAAGTATCAGAAGTTACACTACCAAGGAACAAGGATCCTAGTTTTTGCAAGGCCACTAGCAAGCCTCCTTCCCACCCCAAGTTTATCTTGACAGTAATGATTATTGCCACCTTCCTGAGCTGTAAGTGACAGCCATAAGTGACAGGTTCAGTGCTAATAATACCTCCTTTGCTATCTCTTATTCAGCACAATAACTAGTTTTGCAGGTGAAGAAATTGAGGCTGAAAGGGATTAAGGAATTTGCTGAATGAAGGTCACAAGTTTCTGTAAGTGGTGTAGCCAAGAATATGAACCTAGGTCTCTCTCCAAAGTCTTCTTTGTTAATCATGATTTGCCTAGTGGCTCTTATTTCATCATTTTCAAAGCCTTTATCCTAGAACCATTTTAAGGGACACTTCAATTACGTATTAAAAGAGGGGTTTTTTTTGTGTGTTTTTGTTTTGTTTTGTTTTTTAGAGAAAATTTTCCTCTTGTAGGATGCAACAGCCTACCTTTGGAGGAGGAATTGCTCAAGTATAAAAGTTTAGCCACCCCTTCCCCATCATAGATTTTTTTTTAGTTCAATATTTTTTAAAATAACATGCAAGGTATAATATTTTCATTTACTGTGCTTCTACTGAAGTTAAATATTTCGTTTTTGGCACATAATTTTAGTAAACATTGCTGCATTTTGTATAAGAGAAGCATAATTCTGTTTAATGGCAAAGGAATTCTGAAAATCCAAGCGACCACATATACTTGTGGTAAACTTCGGTAGATATACACTGACATATATAAAAAATTTTACTCGTATATATCTATAGTACATTGTATATACCTGTGCAGCAAATACAGATTAAGCAACTTGAATTGAGTTTCCTTAATGAGAGAGTATAGTTATATATACATATTTGTGGGACTTAACACTTTAAATGAATTTTATTACTTTAGGAAGAATGCATTGCAAACAAAAAACCCAACCCTTTTTCAAGTTGAGCATACCAAAAGTATTTTAAAAAAATGGGTTTTCGAAATAACATGAAATGGTTGTGTCCTGTACAGGGGTTGGAGTCCACTGTGTAACTACCTTTTGTAACAGAATTTGCCTAGCTACAATTTATTATATTCATTTTATTAAAGTAATGAAAGGTTTCCCTGGTCTATCTTCTTTGCAAAATGAAAAAAGAAAGTGAAAAAACAAAAAATGTATGAGCCTAAGAACTACATCAGCCAAAAAATGCTGTTCTGTTTCATAACGGAAACTATTATCAAAGTAAGATAGAGTGGCTTACCTCTACCATTACAGTGTAATAAGACATTTTCAAATATGTCCATATTACTCTTAAGAACATTGCTACATGTTAGATTTTTTTTCAAAGCTGAAAAGTACAATTAGGATAGATTTATATAGGCAAATTGAGAAACCGTAGTAAAGAAAAATGGCATTAACTTGTGCAAAATTTTTCAGCACATTTGTTTTAAAAATGTTATCAACTAAGAGGAAAGTGAATTTGCTTTGCAGACATTTCTAGAAGTTTTGTTTCATGTAAATTAAAAGATTTAGATGTAGCCTATTTTGAATTAGTATTATGTTTATCTTTCAGAATGGTGCCTAATTAGTGGGAATTGCTATTTTATGGTAAAGTTATTTATTGAGAGAACATTCATTTTTTAACACTATCATTGATTGGCATATTGGCATAACATGCTTAATGTTTTTTGAGTTGAATTTTTTACATTCTCATATACTTACTATTCAGAGTTTTCTCTATGTTTGTCCTTCTATCAATAAGTTGTTTTAAGTGATTAAAATCGAGAGCAAAATTATATAGGACAGGGGCTCTCCATGTTTTAAATATTCAACTTTTCAGGTGTTTGTTAAACATATCTTTTAGTTTCCTTTAAAAAGTTCAGTTTGCAGTTTCACATATTTTCCATTCACGCTCTAACTGCCAACTTTTAAAAGTAATCAGTAGAAAACATTCTATGCTATTTCGTTGAAGGCAGTACATTACATTTTTATTCATAGTTTCAAATGTGGCTTTGAATTGTATTTTGTTGGTGAGTGTGTGATACTTTTTCTGATAGAGAAAGTGCATTTTATTTTAGAGTAATTATTTGTATTTTTTTGTATGTTCCCTGTGCTTCTCTTTTTTACTTTTTTTTTTTTAAGATTTATTGATTTATTTGACAGAGAGAGAGAGCACAGTCGGGAGGGGCAGGAAGAGGGAGAGAGAATCTCAGTAAGACATTGCACCGAGTGGGGAACCCAACGTGCACTGAATCTCTCATGACTCTTGAGATCTTGACCTTAGCTGACACCAAGAGTTGTAAACTTAACTGGTTGTGCCCCTCGTTTTTACTTTTGTCATAAAGCAGTGAGCTTTCTCTAGGTAGTTTAATATTTGATTGAAATGTTGGGTCTTACATTTTTCTGTGCTTTCAACACAAAAGAATTTCAGTCCATCAGCTTTGGGAAAATAATCATTTTTATTTTCCTCTTTTGGAAAGGCTTTTATGGAGTGCCTGGGTGGCGCAGTCAGTTGAGCATCTGACTTTTGGTTTTGGCTCAGATGATGATCTCAGGGTTGTGAGATGAAGCCCTGCATGGGACTCCATGCAGAATCTGATTAAAACTCTTTTTCCAGGGGCAAATGGGTGGCTCAGTCATTAAGCATCTGCCTTTGGCTTAGGTCATGATTCTAGGGTCCTGGGATCCATGATTCTAAGGTCCTCATCAGGCTCCCTGCTCAGCAGGAAGCCTGCTTTTCCCTCTCTGTCTCCTTCTCCCTCTCCCTCTCCCCTGGGTTGTGTTCCCTCTCCATCTCTCTCTCTGTCAAATAAATAAATAAAATCTTAAAAAACAAAAAACCCTCTCTTTCCCTCTCTCCCCTGTAAAATAAATAAATATTTTTAAAAATAAAAATAAAATAAAAAGGCTTCTACATGCTAGTGTTTATCCTCTGGAGAATAGTGGAGGAACTAGTTTAAAAACGTATTTGTCAAATCCGAATTATTATTAGTTTTATTTTTTGGTTTATTTTCTTTCCATTGAAGGAAAAAAAAAGTTGAAATGAGTGGTTATAGAGCAGTCTTTTTATGTCATTAAATAAATGTTTATTGGATTTTCTAAAATCAGCTGAGAATGTTTCCCACTATTCCCAGTGATTCCCATTCCTAACCTTTAAAAGCTATTTTCTTGCTCATTTTTCCAAGAGTAAGGTTTCTCTTACTGAAAATATTAATTTTATAGGGTTTTGGAATTTGCCTGCTTTAAAGTAGTAAAGTAATACGAGAGAAAATTAGGGCACCAAACCCTAGAATGTACTTTATAATATCATTGTCTTTGTGTTAATACATACAAAACCACTATCAAATAAATCTGTTTAAAAATTGGTTTTAATTAAAATCCACTGTTTTAAAATTTGACTTTATATCACTCCCTGCTGATAATTTTGTGCTATTGAATTCAGCTTACAACTTCATTTGCTTAATACTTCAAAAAGAGAGAGAAATCACATGATTATACATCGCAAATATTGTTCTCTATCAACAAAGCTCCCCAACTATTTCTTTTTTTTTTTTTTAAGATTTTTTAAGACAGAGGGAAACACAGTGAGAGGGAACACAAGCAGAGGGAGTGGGAGAGGGAGAAGCAAACTCCCCACTTAGCAGGGAGCCCAATGCAGGCTTATCCCAGGACCTTGGGATCATGACCTGAGCCAAAAGCCATTTAACCAACTGAGCCACCCAGGCACCCCTCCCCAACTGTTTTAATAAGATAGTATCATGATCACTGAGACTTTATTCTTAGTGTCAACTTCGGTTGATAAGAGAATATAAGAATAATTTGGTAGTTTGTTGATGATCACAATCAATAGATTTTTACTTAAAAATTTGATACTCAAATTTGAAGGCAGAATATACTCATAATTGCAATCAAGATAAATCTAGTTTAACTTTCCGAATAACTTCAAGACTGTCCACAGTTTTTCTCCACATCAGTTTTTTTCCCCATCACTTAAAATATCACAGTTGATATACTCAGTATGAAAGGTACCATCATTGGGATGGTGAAATACTAGTGAACATTTAAATATGTGATCTTTACAATGCAAATCTGTGAACCCAGTTTGTTCTTCATCTTTTAGAGATACACGTTTTGCTCTCATCGCTGAATTTGTTTACTGTTAATACAGCTTTGATTATTTTCCACTTTAGAGATTCTGACCTTTTTTGCTTTTAACTCATTTCCTAGAAAGTTACCTTTCCACCATCTCTTCCCTCCAAAGTAATGATTTGATCAACATCTCCACGTGTTTTTTTTTTTTAAATATTTTATTTATTATTTGACAGAGAGAGAGAGAGTCACAATTAGGCAGAGGCAGGCAGAGAGAGGGGGGGAAGCAGGCTTCCTGCTGAGGCTCGATCCCAGGACCCTGAGATCATGACCTGAGCCAAAGGCAGAGGCTTTAACCCACTGAGCCACCCAGGTGCCCCTCCACGTGTTTTAAACTTCATTGTGAGCTAATTCCAGCTCATAGTTCATAGCTTCAAGTGACTTGTGGCAATTGGGAAAAAGCATTATGGTCTTCAGCTTTATTGTTTGTTAGGAATTGGATTGTCAAGTGTACTTAGTAACATTTTCCTTTTTTTTTTTTTTCCCATTCTTTGGTCATTTGATGGTCTGTTGCCCTGACCCATGTCACAGTACTTTTAAGATTAATCAAGCATATGTGCAATTGCTTATGACTTTTGAAAATAAGAATAATCTTTTCTAAAAATATAGAAAAGTAACTGAAGCTTTACTAGAAATTTTTCCATGGAACATTTGTGGGTTTTTTGTTGTTTTGGGGGGGGCAGATTTTTGTTTTGTTTGTTTTAGAAAGAGAGAGAGAGAGGGAAAAATGGGATGGGGGGAGAGGGAGAGAGAACATCTTAAGCAGGCTCTATGCCCAGTGCAGAGCCCGACGGTGGATCCATCTCACTACTCTGACATCATGACCGGAGCCAAAAATCAAGAGTTGGACACCTAACCAACTGAACCACCCAGGCACCCCAAAACATTTGCATTTTAGGGCGCCTGGGTGGCTTAGTTGGTTGAGCAACTGCCTTCGGCACAGGTCATGATCCTTGAGTTCCAGGATCGAGTCCCACATCGGGCTCCCCGCTCCACGGGGAGTCTGCTTCTTCCTCTAACCTTCTGTCCTCTCATGCTCTCTCTCACTTTCTCTGTCTCTCAAATAAATAAATAAAATCTTTTTTAAAAAATTGCATTCTATCAAAAAAGGAATGTTTTGGGGTGCCTGGGTGGCTCAGATGGTTAAGCACCTGCCTTTGGCTCGGGCCATGATCTCTAAGTCCTGGGATTGACTCCACATCAGGCTCCCTGCTCAACAGAGAGTCCACTACTCTCTTTCCCTCGGCCCCTCTCCCTGCTCATGCGTGCGCGTGTGTGCACTCTCACTGTCTCTCTCTCTCTCTCTCTCTCTCTAATGAATAAATAAAATATTTAAAAAAATAAAAAGGAATGTTTTGCCATCATCTATCTGTGCATACTATTGGTAAAGTCCTGCTATGAAAATTTGAAATCTGTTGGTGTTATGTTTCAGTTGCAGCAGCCTCTTAAAGAAAGGGATCTAATAATAAGTGTGTTTTGCCTTTTGACTACCACTTAACAGCTTACAAAGTATTTTCACGTTTGACAATAATGCTCTAAGGTAAGACATTGAAAAGATAAGGAAGTTGAACACAGAATTTCCTGTAATGGCATATACCATTTTTTGAGTGCCTATATGCTGGACACAGTGCTAGGTACTTCGTATCCATAATGTTTCTAATCTTAAAAACTCATACCTTTGTCCTCATTTTTCACATAAGGGAATTGGGGCTCGCATGGCTAATTATAGGCAGCACCTATTATAGTGGTTGAGAACATACACAGAGAAGTGAAATGGGGGACTTGTACTTTTTTTGCACTTAGAGTGTGAATATTTAACATTTTGCATTTATTACTTTATAATTTTAAAAATATGCCATAAAGCCTATATTAAAATGTGAGATCTTAAGAAACTCTTCTCCGTATGAATATTAGCTGTTCTGATTCATCTTGTACATAAATGAGTCCAAGGCACAATACCAGCCTAAAATAGAGGGATGGTGTACAAGGGAATCCAGGTGAGGTAACCATTCGTTTTTCAAAATGAAAGACTTTTGTAGAGTAAGGATAATAGTAGAAGTTAATATTCATCTTTTCTAAGCATTTGTATTAGTATTTTCATCCTTGTAACAACCTAGTGAGGTGAACATTATTATCATCCTCATTTTCAGATGAGGAATTTAAAACACAAAGTAATGAGCCAGAGCTCACAGTTATTTTAATTGGTGGTAGAGCCCCTTTAGTTTGACTCTAGACCTGCATTTTTAATCACTATAGTACCTTTTAAGTGTTGTAAGGATTAAAAGGCATTTTAAAAGCCTTCAGTTAGTGTAGATCCTCTCGTTACTGAGTCGAGTACACTTTCTTTTTTACCAATTTTATCAAACTTTAGAAATGATTTTCCTTCATGAAGAGAAAGCTAATTTTATACCATAGGAAAAAAAGGTTAAAATGGCATAAATGTCTAATTCCTTGACTAGAGAAAACTATAAAGTGTTAGAATGCTTGCAATTCTTAGAATAAAGATACAACTCTACTGGATATATATATATAGTTTTTAGAGATTGTGAAACAGTCCCTCAAAGTAATGGCCTTTTTCATTTGAGGCTCCAAAAGAATCTTAATATAACATAGAGGATAGTATTGAATAGTCAGTATCTGGAGCTTCTCCATCCAGATACTTATTTTGAGCCCATTCGATCCAAAAACCAAACAAATCTGTACAAATTGTGGTTTTCCAAGTAATGCATATGCATTATAGCTGAGAATACTGTGCATTTGTGTATAGGCAACAGTATTTTAATGTTCATACTACCACTTTTTCCCTCTCTGTTAATTTTCAATGTGTTCACAGACCCTGTGATATCAATTAAAAATATGCATTTTCCTGCTATTGGTAGACAATATAAATCAGACAATATAAAACTAGTAAGTAAACTTTTTTTTCTGTTCTAGTGTGTGTGTCCATCTGCCCATCTGTATCGGTTCCCTAATGCATCTTGTCTTTTATCCTCTTCCCTTCATTTAGGTAGAGGAAAAAAAGGGGAGCATGAGCTTTACAATTTAATATTAGAATAGATATTAATATTTATAGAAGTCTAATTTATAGAATTAGAAATATAATTATCTGATTTATAGAATTAGAAACTCAAATTAGGGTAGATCTGCAGATAATTTTTTTTAAAGTTGAGGATTTGTAAGCCACAGTTTATTTCCCAGTCTTTCTTACTGCTTTCTATAGCCATAGAGGAAAAAATGTATAGCCAATACTTTGAGAGTTTGTCTCAACCAGATTTCCTTGTAAATCTGATAAATGCATTCTTGCCTTCATTCAGCAAGCCTTTGCTGACTATATTATGGGAGTGAGGCATTTGTGAAGTTTTTAGCACATGGATGATAGTAAGTTTTATCAAATACTGTCTTTGTACTAGTATGTTGTTGGGCATGAGGAAACATAAGGCTAATACATTGCCTTCACTGTCCTCAAAAAAGTGTATTTGCAAGAGAGGAATTGCTGCTTAACAACTAATTTGATTCAGGTCCTGTTGCTTTGCAGATTTGCAAAATTGTGTCAATTAGGGTAACTCATTTCTATCAGTGTGCACAAAGGTGGTAACAATAATAGCTGACTTGATTTATCCAACTGGGAACATGGTATCTAGTGGGTAGAGTGATTTTACATATACATATACATACACATATTCTATCTTTTAATTGAAGAATTTCCAACTAAATATATGAGATCTTTTTTCTTTTGCATTGGAAATATCTTTATTATAAGTATTCTTTTTCTCCCAGCCTTATTTGGATGTGAATGACATACAGCGCTAAAGTGTACAGCATAATGATTTGACCTACATATATTGTAAATTTTCACAATAAGTTTAGTTAATATCCATCATCATATGGATAAAAAGGAAAAAATACATTTTTCCTTGTAATGAGAACTCTAAGGATTTACTCTCTTAACTCTCATATGTATTATACAGCTGTATTAAGTATATAATCATTGTGTTGTGCATTGATTGCATCTCTAGTACTTATCTTATAACTGGAAGCTTGTACCTTTTGGCCACCTTACCACCTTCCTCCAATTTCCCCTCCCCCCATCCCTGCCTCTAGTAACCACAGATCTGATCTCTTCTTGTGTGAGTTTGGGGGTTCTTTTTTTTTTTTTTTTTTTACATATAAGTGAGATCCTATAATATTTGTTTTTCTCATATGACTTGTTTCAGTGACCATAATGCCCTCAAAGCCTACCCATGTTGTCAGAAATGGAAGTATTTCCTTTTTTTTTATTGCTGAATGATAATACACTGTGTGTGTGTGTGTGTGTGTGTGTATACACATATGATAACTTCTTTATCCATTCATTTGTCAATGGACACTTAGGTGTTTTCCATGTCTTGGCTATTATAAATAATGCTGCAGTGAGTGAACATTAGGTGCATATACATCTTCAACATAGCGTTGTTTTTTTGTTTTTCCTTCAGATATATTCTCAGATTGTTGAATTATATGGTAGTTCTATTTTTAATTTTTGAGGAACCTCTGTACCATTTTCCTTACTAGCTGTACCAATTTACAGTACCACCAACAGTGTTCAAGGGTTCTCTTTTCTCCACATCCTCCCCAACATTTGTTATATCTTCTCCTTGTGATTCTAGCCATTCTGACAAGTATGAGGTGAATATCTTATCATAGTTTTGATTGAATTTCCCTAATCATTAATGATGCTGAGCATCATTTCATATACTTGTTGGACAAATTCTGTTTAGGTCCTTTGCACATTTTTAAGTGCGATTATTTTTTTTGCTCTTGAGTTGTGTGAGTATATTTTGGATATTAATTCCCTATCAGATATATGGGTTTGCAAATATTTTATGCCCATTTTGATCTTTCATTTTGTTGATAGTTTCCTTTGCTATGCAGAAGCTTTTTAGTTTGATGTAATCCCACATGCTTTTTATTTTCCTGTTTGTGCTTTTGGTGCTATATCCAAACAATTATTAACAAGTCCCATGTCAAGGAGCTTTTTTCCTGTTTGTTTTTTTCCTAGAAGTTTTATGGTTTCAGGTTTTTAATCCATTTAAGTTTTTAGTCTGTTTTGAGTTAATTTCTGTGAGATATAAGGTATAAGATAGAACTCTGGTTTCATTCTTTTAGACATGAGATCTTTTAGAGGCTTGAGATTGGAAAGTACTAAAATTTGTTCATTACAACGAAGATTAGTATTGTATCTGAAGATTTGTGTAAAGTATTATTTTCTGATATTCCTTAACAGAATATCAGTATATTCCTGCCGGTATCTCAGCAGTGTAGTAGTGGCAAATCCCACCTGTAAGCTTTAGGACTCTATTATGGGGAGCCTGTAACTTATTTTCTATATTCCAAAAGCCTTTCAGAAATCATGCACTATAATATGCAGATATAGGCCAGAATGACAGGTTACTTTTTGCTTTGGATTAGAAATAGCATTAACCCTTGGTAAGACTGGTAATATTTATCATTCAAATATAGCTGGAGGCCTTCCCAATCCACTTCCAAAGATAAGCTATGACCCTTCCCTTTGCATATTTCTTTCACTTCATTTCCATATGATACTGACAGGATCTCCCTGTAAGTCTCTCTCTGAAATACAAACTGGAAAGCATTCATTCAATAAAGAATGACTTCCAACTTTTCTTGAAAGTTTCAAACTTATTCTTACCCTCAAGACCTTTTTTAATTTGCTATTTCCTCTGTTTTGGATTGCTCTACCCCCAGAAATTCAAATGGCTTGCTTCCTCCTTTTATTAAAGTCTCAGCTCAATAACACATTCTCTCCTGTCTTTTATCCTGGTTCATTTTCATGACAGAACATTACTCCTGTACATGTTTGTGTATGTGTGTTGAAAGTTTGCCATACTGAAGTTATGGGAGATCAGGGACATTGCCAATCTTTTTCTGTTGTATTCCTAGGAATCTTGTATTTTCCAGGATTCCTAGGAAAATCCTGGAACATACCAGGTGCATAATATTTGAAGGAATTTGCAAGTTTTTTAACAATCTCTTATGACACTGGGGTTAAAGTAAAGACAAATATGATACTCATCTCCAGATTCTGTATTTCTTATAGTTATATTTAATGAGGAGCCTAAACAAATCTGAAGTGATTTAAAACTACTGTAGATTGGATACACTTGTTTTTGCTTCAATGTATTTATTTGTCTTTAGTTATTTCTATAGACAACAGACAATAATAAGTCAAGGTAGTAGTAATTATTTAGTGCAGACCTATTATTAGACCTAAAAGGATTTTCAGAATTATGATTCAGTTCCTGACTGAAGTAGATTCTTAGAAATGAGGTGAAATTTCTTCAAATCACACTTAATAAATGACAAGATGTAGTATTCTAAGCCAATCTCCTGGCTCTAAGTCTAGTATTTTTTCCACCTGCCAGATGAGTTGAAAATAAAATATTCAAAAATTCTCCTTATTAGAATAAGACTCTTTTTTTGCCAGATTATTTCTCCATTTGGAGGCACCATCTACTGGCATTTATTATTTATTTATGTTTATTACACGTAACTGGCTTCTGATGATTTAAAAGATTTTGTATTATCACAGAACTCTCTTGGTTTGAACATGTAATTTTAACTATGAAATAATGGCAAATATATGTAGAATAACATAAAAGATTTCTTTGTATCCACCAATAAAGAATAAAAAGATGCTAACATTAAAAAAAAAAAAGCAGAATGGACCCTGCTTTTGTGTTGTCTTTTTATTGTAGAACATTGTGGCAGGCTTGGCACATGGTAGGTACTTCTAGTAGGTTTGGAACTTGTCAAATGACAAAACAAAAGAGAAAACAATTTAGTAATGAGTTTGATGTCCTTTATTACAGGGAAGACAATCCTTGGATTGGGGGATTACAGTGCCTCACAAGCAGTTAAACACTCTTCCCAAAAGATTTCAGACAAGAGCATGTTTTAGAGAACATTAGGAGAGGCAACACAGAGATAGGGCATGATTGGCCAGGAGATTGAGGGATTTCTTTATAAAGTTACCAATCCAGGGCTCCTGGGTGGCTCAGTTGGTTATATGTCTGCCTTCAGCTCAGGCCATGATCCCAGAGTCGGAGGATCAGCCCTGCATGGGGCTTCCTGCTCCCCCTCTTTGCTTGTACTCTTGCCTTCATGCTCTCTCTCTGTCAAATAAGTAAACAAAAATCCTAAAAAAAAAAAAAAAAAAAGTAAATCCAGCAGGTTCTGTTCTCTAGGTAAGGTAAGTTAACTAAAAGTGAGGTAGAGGATTGTGATTAATGTATGTTAGGTTTCTTGATAGGTGTTTTCCATTATTTAGATTTGTGACATGGGCCAGGACATTAGGGCAGCCTCCCATTTTGTGGCTCCTGATACAAATTAACTTTATCAAATTAAGAATCTATTATTGGCAGTTACCTGTAATTGATTCAAAATGAGAAGGTAAATTATTTGACATTTTTTATATTCACAGATAAACATTAGTGAGTGACATGCCATTTGTTGTAATTTGTAATTTTCCTGAGGCTTACATTAAACCAACCTATCCCTTGTTTTTATAACAACTAGCAGAAGTGATGTAGCTAGTAAGTAAACCTAGCTAATTCCTTCTACATCCAGCTCTCAATAACTTTGTGTTCTAATCTCTCACAAATCACACTCTTCATTTTTCCATAGATGTATTTACCAACAAAAATACTCTGTAAGGCTTCAGGTTTTAGCCTCCAAAATATTCAGGGACATGTAAGATATTTAACAATTGCCTTAGAATAAATAGTTCTGTCATTAAGGCGTATTTATTCATGTGTTTAACACATTTATTGGACATTTACTATGTGATAACATTGCACTAAATCTTAAACTGACCCAGAAAACTCAACCACTTTGGAAGGGGATAAATGTCAATGTAACAAGTAGCGTAGGTACAGAGCAAAGAAGAAAGAGGAAGCCCTAAATCTGCTTGCAGAAGTTGTGGCAGTGAGGGCAGGCCCCAAACAGAGCATGATAGTTAGATAAAATGAAGGAGGTCATTAATAATTTGTATAAGGGCACAGTGAGATTAAAGATTTTGTCAAGTTTGGAAAACTGCGACTCTTTGTATAACATTGGATGAAAATAAGAGAGTAGTTCAAATGAGGTTGAAAAATTAAGACAATCTTTTTATAATCAAAGCTTCAAAATTATCTTAAGCAAGAATATGCATGTAAATCAAGTTTTCTGTAGGAATTTCAGATCATATACTTGAATATATTTAGGTGTTGTAAAGCGTGCTTTTAAAAGAAAGTCAACTTGTGAAATAATATTTGCTTATTAAGCAGTAGTAAGTATAACACAATCTTCTTTCAAGGTTTTAGTGACAAAACAGATTGGTTACAAATTTAATGTTACCGGGGCGCCTGGGTGGCCCAGTCGGTTAAGCGTCTGCCTTCCCCTCAGGAAATGATCTCAGAGTCCTGGGAGCAAGACCCACAGCAGGGAGCCTGCTTCTCCCTCTGCCTGCTGCTCCCCCTGCTTGTACTCTTTTTCTGTCAAATAAATAAAATCTTTTAAAAAAATTTTTTTAATGTTACCAAATGTGTATATAGTAAGAATCAATAAAATTTTATAGCGATGGGGAGGAAAATTTTGGTTGCTACGGTGGAAATTTCCTTAATAACTGGACAGATCTGTAGATGATCTTGTGTGAAAAAATAAATATTGGGGGCATTTCTAATAATAGTTGCTAAGTATACAGTTTTTTTTTCAGAGGAGTTAAAGCTTGTTTCATAAAAAGTTAATGCCTTCCACTTCTTTCGAAAAAGGTGGGGGCGAACTGGGGTGACGACTTCCATTAGACCACGGTGCCTCTCGTGTTTCGCAGGCTGCAGGCGAGGCTGGCTGGGCCTGCGCGGGGCGGAGCCGACGGTGACGCGCCCGTGTGCCGCAAGGCATTGTGGGGAGCTCGGGCCCGCGAGTGAGGTGGTTGGAAGCGAGGTGGGGGCGGCCGTTTGTTTTCTCGTGGTCTCGAACTCGCGCGTTCTCATCTCCCCCCGCCCCTCCTCCCGACAAGCGGCGGGGTGGAGGAACGGCGGCGGTGGCAGCAGCGGCTGTAGCATCGGACACCCTCCTGTCTACTCTCCGGCGAATTGGTTCCTCTTCCCCCTCCCTCTCACTGTTTGTTGTGTGTTTGATGTGTTAAAGCAGGAGCGAGTACGCGAGCAGCGCCATGAGCAACACTACCGTCGTCCCCAGTACTGCGGGCCCAGGCCCCAGCGGCGGGCCCGGTGGCGGCGGCGGCGGTGGCGGAGGCGGCGGCACCGAGGTAATCCAGGTGACTAATGTCTCCCCGAGCGCTAGCTCTGAGCAGATGCGGACCCTCTTCGGTTTCCTAGGCAAGATCGACGAACTGCGCCTCTTCCCGCCGGAGTGAGTATCGTCCACCATCACCGTTTTTACTAACTCCTCCCCATTTGGGGCCTAACCTACACCATTTCCTAGGCCCTGGTTGGCGCTTCTCTGGACCAGGTTGCTTTAGTTGAGGCTGGCTGTTGTACTTACTTATGAAGGAAGCTACTTGTTAGGCTTAATGCAGAGAAGCAGGGCCTGCGTTTTGGGTGTTAAAGAGACACAGCCTTTTAAAATCTCGGGATTTCGTGGTTTTCTTCTTAAATTGTGACAACGTGGTCGTTCTTTTGAGCAATTAGAGCAAGGCAAACCGCACTTTATGTATTTTGTATATAGTTTTAATCGCTTTTTAAAAAAATCAAATGTTTGAGTTCTTTGAAAAGTAACAATTATTCATTCTTATGTTAATTTGATAACGAAGTTTGTTGTCACTTCCCTTGATTGTAAGTAATGCCGTTAGCTGATTCAGGTCCAGTGAATATAATAAAGAGTTGATACTCCTTGACAGATGATTAATTCAGTGATGCTGAATACTTAATTCTTATACTCACAAAAATGGCTTATAGCTAAAACATTAGGTTTTCTTTTGTTTAAATATACCATACACATATTTTCACAGTTCTTGTGAAGGAATTCTATAGAATGTTAAATTTTTAAATTTAGAGTGTATGGCTTCTTGTTTTTATTCTGTTGTCTCACATTCTTACTGAAAAAGTACTAAATGAATGCATTAATTGCAAAGAAAATATAAAGCTTTTAAGTAAGATGTGGTAAATGTTAGAACATTTAAAATAATAAAACTGGTGTGCTCTTTGTGAAGAGTGAAAATTCAAGTGTTACTATAAGTAAACATTGAGTACCCACTGTACATTGAGAGTTTTATGATGTCACTTAAGTACTAAACAGGAAATTGGAATTCTCAAGGAACCTACTGTTGTGATGACGGTAATAAATCATTAAATACATTTTTACTCAGTTAATAGATGTTCATCATACTGCAGTATTAAACATTTCCCGTATTTCATCACTTTCTACTTAAAATGCTTTTAGATGATTTTTAATGTTTTCAAATGGATATGTTGTCTAATTTTTAGGGGAATATACATGTAGAGAAAGGTTTCAGAGTTACTGATTTTCACGAAGTATAGAATTCTGGAAACATTTTCATTGTTATTTTGAATGGAAACTTGACTGCTTTTACTAGTGAAGGACAAATAGCTTTCATAATAAGAACATACAAAAATATTTTGCTGTTACTTCATTTTCTGACAACATGCCCTTTATTAAGTTCTTCATGAAATTAATAAACAGCAAAAAGGCAGAAAAATGAGAGTGACACATGTGATTATTATAATTATGTTGTTACTCAAAGTACGTGACATACTGGACTGATTTATGAAATCAGTCCAACAAGTTATTAAGAATTTTGTTATAGTTGCTGACTTTAAAATGTTTATTTTGAAGATGCTCTTTTTATAATGCATTTATAAAAAGATGACAAGTATAGGCTGTTTACTGGTTCTTCTTTTACCTAATGAATGATCAAAATCTTAGAGTCGTGATAAACCAGAGTCTGGCTTTTTTTGCTGTGTTGTCAAAAGTAGTTCCATCATACCCAGGATAACTGATGTGCATCAGATAACATCATTTGGGGTTCTGTGCCTTAAGAGGATTCCTTTCCCCCTGTATTGGGAAGAAGAGATAAAAATTGACACATCTTTGTTCTTTGATGCCTTCATAAATGTTCCCACCTACCAAGTTTCTCATCTGAAACTGTACAAGGTTACAGTTTAGTGGTGCTAATATTATCTTCATGGCCTTCTAGATTTGACTAGGATAGATGTAGAGTCCTACTTTTGTTCATTTAATGTTGGTTTTTTTTTTAAACATTAAGTTTCAATTGCTAATCTGACGTGCATAATTTGGAACTACTTTGGACAATTTCTTTGAGCTTACTACTGTTTTCGAGAGCAGCTTACAAGGGATAATGTGCTGTGAAGTCCTAATTAGTATTCCAAAAAGGTTAATCATTCCAAAAATCTACTTTTTTACTCCTAGAATAAGATTGAATGATTCAGAATATATAAAATTCGAACTATAGTAAACATGTTTGCCACTTAATTTTTTTTTATGGCTTGTTTGTATCTTTCCCCCCAAAGGCACTCATATTCACCTAGATAATATGCCTATGACATGCTTGCTTCCTTTTGTTACTCAGATGTCACCTAATCAGAGAAACCTTCCCTCATCACTCTGTGAAAATAAAACACTCCTGCTCCCTTCCCTGTTCAATTTAACTGCTTTGTTTTTCTCTAAAGCACTAATCACCAACTGACGGTTAAGTTTAGCTTCCTCTCTTAGAATATGTGGCCCCTTATGTCAGCAACATCACCTACGGAGCATTTTTTAAAGTACATATATGACAGCTTTAACCCACACCTACTGAAGTGCTGCTTTCAGTTATAAATGCCTATGAACAGCTTTCAGTTATAAATGCCTACACCTATGGGGGGTGTAGTGGTGATCCTGGGATCTGGGATTATGCCAAACAGTTCAGTGTCAACCTTTTCATGAAGGTTTCTCCCTTTGTTTCATTAATGAATCTCTCTTTCTTGTTTCTTTTAAGCCAAAAATCACTGACCTGTAATTTCACCCAGTGATCATACTGTTTAACAAGAAATAATATTCTAGGGTGCCTGGGTGGCTCAGTTGGTTAAGCAACTGCCTTCTGCTCAGGTCATGATCTCGGAGTCCCAAGATCGAGTCCCGCATCGGGCTCCCAGCTCCACGGGAAGTCCACTTCTCCCTCTGACCTTCTCCCTTCTCATGCTCTCTCTCACTCTCTCTCTTTCCAAATAAATAATAAATAAATAAATAAAATCTTTTTAAAAATTAAATAAAAAAAAAGAAATAATATTCTAACCCTCTCTTTGGTATGACAGCCCTTAGAGCTATTTGAGAGCCTCTGTTGGTGTTCCCCTCATTTATTCCCTCTCTTTCTACAGGAAAATTTTAATTCTATTTGTTCCTAAAAGGCGTTTTGGAAATTCAACATTGTTTATCTGGTATATATGCTAGGTGCTTTCCTTTTTTATCTTAAACCTGTTTAATGAACAGGTGAAATGAAATTCACATAAGTTGTTTTGCACTTCCAAATCACTCTACCAGTGTCAGAATTAGTATTTCAACCCCAGTGTTGTGATTGTCCTTTACTACTTGGTGAAGGATTTCCTGGGTTTACTAGGAACTTATGAGTGGAATCATTCTTTTACAGTAGTAAGTATTCTTTAAATGTTTGGTTTTAGTGTATTTCAGAATGGAGAATATAACGAGTGTTTAGTGGGTAATGTTAATGATCCCAGTGAAGCATATGTCCAAGTTATGCATTAAATGAAGTTTTGCATCAATTACTCAACTTATTTAGGTAATTATTTAGGTGACCAAAAATAGATTATTTTTTATAGTGACCAAAAGACTTGTATAGGCAAGTAGCCATAAACCCATGACTATAGGAGACTGTAGTGCAGTATATATTTGATATTTGAAATCCTTGAAAGTTAATTCACTCACAGACTGACATTGAACTTCTTTGCTCATCCAACTGGAAAACTAAAATTACAAATTTCTTTCATAGAAAAAAAAAACCACACTCTTAATAACCTTAAATTTCTAAGGAAATGTCTGTAGACATTCCAACAAAAACTATGTGAGAAGAAAACTATAAAAGTATGGATGCATCACAAATTTGAGTGTTATTCTTACACAGGGGCATGCTAATCTTTTCTGTATCATTCTAGTTTTATGGAATGGAAGTGCTCACTATGGAAATGGAGCACCAAAAATAGATATTTTAATGATGATAAGTATAAGTAACTATAATTTGTAAGGTTATCTTTAAAAATTTTTTATTACATGCAACATTTTACTATCTTTCTTATGACCGAATAAGAACACGGTGAAAGAGAGGGTATATTAGGTGAACGGAGTCACATTTTCAGGTGAACATTGCCTTTGTTTACAATTATAAGTTCAAAATTCTCCACCCAGAAATGGTTAACACAGTATTAAGGTGGGAGTTGAAAGAGTGTTATCAGCAGTCTAAACCAAAAGTTCTCATACTTTAGTTCTCAAACTTTAGTTGGCATAAATATCAAGTGTGGATCTTAGGAATCAAAGTCCTCCTGTAAAAGAATTCTCACATTCATTGGGCTTGATGGAAAACAGAAGTCTGAATTTTCCATGTGCATCCCAGAAGATTGGGAAACAACCCTTAGAGGACACTTTTATTTAAAAAAAAAGGAAAAATACTGCCACTCTTTACCTAAAGGCAAACGCATCATATGGGGCTTGCACTTTCCTATCTTGCTTCTTATCAACTGCTCTACCTGATCTATATTATTTCTTAAAGGTAAAGAATAAAAACTTAAATTTTTAGAAGTGGTACTTGTACAAAATTCTAAGGTGTGAAAACTTCAGGCGTCAGTCTGAAAGTAAAATTAACATGCTATCTTACTAGCATATGTCTTCTGTTAATAAATTCTGAGAACATCAAAGAATGTGACTTTGTGTCCAAATAGTAATGGTTATAAACAAGGTTGTTTGAAGTGGAGAGAAATGAATTATTTGCCCTCTGAGTGGTCTTACTATGACTCTTTTTTCCGTGGTACTTAATTATTTATGTTTTTACTTCCCTACCACGGTACAGTTTTGATATAACCAATAGCTGCAAGTGATAGTTATGACGTGAATGGATTGAAAAAATATGAATAGTATTAATTGCCAAATTAATGGAATACACTGAGCATGTAGGCAGTATTTCCTGGTTTTATTTTTAAAAGAACTGTTCATTGTGTTGATATCCTTTAAGAACTTAATATTATAGAATCATTTTCTTCTTGAGTCAGTTAACAGTAGTGTCAAAGAAATGGTAGAGATCACTTTTTTAGAAATTTAAGTGTCTGTTACTTCCCAAACCATTATGTTAGGTGTTAAAAATGAAAGCATCATTTAAAGAGCTTTTTTAATTTTGTGGTAAAAATGTGGATATGTGAGAAAAGGATACAAAGTGCTACAGCTTTAGTTCTAAACCTGCTTGAAATAGCATTCTTTCCACTATATGGGTGTGACATTGTTAAATTTTAGACCAGCAGTGCTTCATTAAAACACACCATATCCACATTAAAAAAAAAAAAAAAAACTTTGTATCTTTTCAAAAACATTTAGCAGTAAGCTTCCTTAGCAAGGTGGCTTAAATCCCATTTAGACAGTATTGTCTACTTTAAACCTAGATTTGGATCTGTGCTTAGTATAGGGGCAGTGCCTTTCAGGAAACATTAAAAGTTCTAATGGGTTTGAGTTCTTGGGCTATATAATAGCTTCATATTAGTTTCAAATTATGAGGAATATTTTCTTTGTAACAAATACTTAATTCTGAAATAACCAGTGTAACAAAATCTGATGTAATTACATTTTTATGTATACATGAAAATCTAATTTTATTAGAAGAGTTGGCGGTAAGCCCTCTTCTAAAGTCATTCAGATTTATTATAGGATTTACCTTCTCATTATTGAATCTTAAGAGGCAGTTGGCTTCTTATAATAAAGCAGTTGTTCTTTACCTTAGGCGCATATTAAAATGGTCAGAGTATTAAAATAAAGAGGAGGCATTCTGTACATTAAAGATCTTGATTTAATTGATGTGGAGTAGAGAGCCTGGGGTGTTGCCCCCCCCCCCCCCCCAATGCTTGTGAATCTCATGCATAGCCAGGGTTGACATGATTACTACTGCTTTAAGGCATTAGTTTTCAAACAATTTTTGGTTTGGCGTTATGGGAGCAACCCCCAACTTTAATCTCTTTCACAGAGTTTTGTGGCAGAAATTTAAACCACCTGTATTTAAAAAACACAAACAAAAACAAAAATCCTGCTGAGTACCTAATCTATCTGTCTTACCCTGCTGTGGGTTCCATTTTAGCACTTTTTTACTTAAGAAAGCAATTTGCTGAGGGATTTTTTGTGTAATAATACTAGGGGGTACTATATATCTCGATGTGTGTACACATTTCTTATTTTGTTTTTCTGAAGGCGATTTAAGTAAGATACCCTTAATTATTTATAATGCCTAAGAGTTATGCTGGAGGTGGAAGAAGACAACACTTAGTAGGCAGGTCAAGAAAACTCCTTGATTGTCAAATAGATGTACTTTCCCACAGTATTTTTTTTGTCCCTGAAGTAGAAATTCTCTGTGTTTTTTACTCGGAAAAGTTACCAGTAGTGAAAAGTTTTCTAAACCAAAACTAATTATTTTTACTTATAATTAAAAATAGCTGGTATTGGTATTACGGAAAAAATCCCGACACTTTTGTGGTCTGTTCAAACTCCAAGATTATAGTTTCAAACTTGTTTCTGCTTGATACACTGTAAGTTTATCAACAGTGATTGTTTTTGTCTATATGCAGTTTGTGAGTTCAGTGGGCAGTACCTTATTTGAAATGTCATTTTCTTTTTAAGTGGTTAAAGTAACACATGTGGTATGTATTTTTATCTGCCTGTTTTACTTTTGGAATGCAAGTGTTGGTTTGTGAGTCATATGTTTGTGTTTTAGCTGATATTCTTTTTCTCTTTTTTTATGTTATATGTTTACCTTTTAGTGATTCACCTTTGCCAGTCTCATCCCGTGTCTGCTTTGTTAAATTCCATGATCCGGACTCAGCAGTTGTGGCACAGCATCTGACAAACACTGTATTCGTTGACAGAGCTTTGATAGTCGTACCATATGCAGAAGGTTTGTGCTTTGTTTAACTACCTATGAGGGCATCCTATGATGACCATCTACCTCAGTATAGTTTTAGAGTGAGCGTTAGTAGCATGTTAGAAATTTAAGCTATTAACATTTTGAAACCCTTGTTATACTGCAGTCCATATTTTTACTTGCAGATTTTTTTAATTCTAAAAATTAGAAATCAGACCTGTTTTTATAAGATATTTAACTTTTTTTTACCTTTTTTTTAAAACATTTTAAGTTTGTTAAAACCGTATCCCTAATTATAATTTCTTAAGATATATCTTAGTTAATTTAATGTTGAGTTTTATGAAAGTCCTGAAGGTGAACGGTTCACTCCATGCACATTTATGTAGAAACCTTCAAATAAATGCATGATGTTATTTCTGTTTTGAATAAATGATAGGTTAGTTTTATTTATGTAGTGCTTCCTCTCACAGATAACTTTTAAAAATATCCCACATTGAATTCCAGTATACCAAGGGTTGCAATGATTTTGGTTTTTATGAAAGATGAAGATTTCCTATAGCGTAGGTGCCAGATGGGCACTGGGTGATTTGTTTTTATGCCAGATTTTCTTGTTCATTTTTGCTATATTTTCTAGATATCTCTAAATAATAAATTCTTCTCTCTGTTATTTGTGTGTGTGATTTTTGTAGTGGAGAAGGCAAATGCAAAACTCTTCCAGATGACTGAAAAACAGTGGGTCCTCTGCAGCTACAGGGGATTCTAGACATTAACTAAAGGCCAGCAAGCACTCAAGTCCCCCAAGTGTTTTCCTGGTGTAACCATTTGTTAACTACATTTTCTCTCTTTTTACATTTTAGGCTGTTAAAGTAATTTGACAGAAAAATAATGAGCAGGGTTTTTGGAGCTAAAAAAGCCACTGTGACAAGACAGCATTATATTAATTCCATTTTGTAAAATTTTCTGAAACATTTTATAATTAGTTTGTTCCCAGTGTACTGCTACTTTATTTGCTTTTTGGTAACTATAAATTTTGATCAAAGAAATCACTGAAATGATAAAATTACTGGATTTTAAGCTAATAATTTAATATATATGCTGACCAGAATTTAAATGCTTTCCCCTTAATGAACTGGTCAGTAGAAGCAGAATTTTGATATTGTTAACTTTAGATGCTATCTCAGATCTTTGAATACCAATGTGAACCTTTACACCATGCCTTGTAAAAGTTTTGAAATGTCTCGTCCTTAAAACTTAGAAAAATTGCCTTTGTGGTTTTCTGAAGAAATTAAATTGCATTCATAGATGGATTAAGGCATGCTATATAATAATAGTACATCTATCTCCGTGATATTAAAGTGTGTGAGCTCTATTTTTAAGGTTTTAAAATATATATGCTGGTAAACGTTTGAGTTAGTGTGTTTTGATTAAGCAGTTTTCTTTTATATCAGTGTGCCTGTTGTAGGATAAGACCACCAAGAGAAAATTTACAGAATTCAAAGTTAGGATAAGTAAAATAGAATTTTTGAAACAAAGTTCAAATCATGTGAGTAATGTACAGAGCCTTTAGTTAGGCTTTGAATTTAAAGAATTCTTATTGGCTAAGTATCATAGTTCCCAAGTCCTGAACATAATACAGTATATCATATAACTGGTTTTCATGAGTATTTTTAGTCTATAGTAACTTTCCTAGATCTGTTTTGTAAATGAAATGTTTAGGAATGTATATAGAATTACAGAAATATTTAGTTCCAGAATCTATTTTTGATTTACTTAATTATTGGTATGGTATGCTGTATTAATGTTACCACTGCTAAATAACTGATGTACTCAATCCCTTTGTCACCATTCACCCTAGTTTTAGCTCTTACACTTTGGTGTTGGCTCTTGGTCAGTGTTTTAGAACAATAGACACAAAGTCTACGGTAAGGAATAGTCTTAATTGGTAAAACTGAGATAGCTGGATTTGGAAGGAACTCTTAATAGTAATGGATTTGGGGGTTATTTAGGTTCCTTGGTTAATGTTTGTTTCTTTTGTCTGTTTCTTTTTCTTTCATTTCTACACATTCATGCAGTATTTCATGGTTCTATCAAAGCAGCAGTAAAAAAAATACTCTTGACGCATGAAAATTATCTGGTGAGGGGCCTCATTGCTATTTTTAAATTGTAGTTTTATTTTTAAATAGTCTTTTTTAAATCAGAGGATCAGATGCATGACTTTTTTTTTAATGGATGCAGATCTTCTATCAGGTGTCTCACAATAAATTCAAGAGGATTTTAGTTTGCCAGAAATGTTGCAAATGCACTAATTTGAGTAAGATGTTGATACTTAATATTATCCTCTTGAGACATAATTTTGCATGCAAAATTATCCCATAATCTTTGTAGGTTTGTTAATATTGATGCATTAATGCCCTATATCTAAATGATCTTCTCCCCCCACCCCTCCATAACTCTTGGTATCTAAATTGATGACAGCTCTGACACAAGCAAGATAACAGTGCTGTGTAGTATACATTTGTTTATATTATCGGCACTTCTCAGTATAGGTGGAAGGAACCATTACCTTTATTTAACAGTGGTTTTTCTTTTTTGTTGTTGTGTTTTACAGTTCTTTTCCCTGGTTCAGCCTGAACTATATACCAGGCCCTGCTGAAAATACCACCCAACAGTTTTCTTCTGCAGCTTATCCAGTTTCTCTTAAGTGCCCTGTACATATTGTATGTTTTATGATGAGATGCAGTTTCTTAATATGTATTACAGAAATACTACTGGTATTTGCAAATATGTAGTTTAATTGTATTATTGAACTCTCATTTTGGGGGCTTGGGCACATTAACAGATTAATCCATCTGTATAGGGCTTTTGCTGTTGGATAGAATTTAAATTGTCTACATTAAATATTTGTTTTAGGGCCCTTAGATTTTATCTGAATACACAGATTAGGCTTTAAAAACAGACATATACATGTTGTTTTTGGCTTTAGGAGTTTGGCTACGTTAGCTTTTGAACTGACACTATATGTAGCAGCATTTTTGGTATGGTTAGCATGGCACATGTTGGAACATAAAGCATTTTACTATACAGGTAAGGAATGTGCCATGTTGTTTTACCTATTCTCTCTCTCTTACTCACTCACTTTCACACACATCCTGTGTGTATTCAGAGACCTTCAGAAACATTCATATTCATTTTCATGAGTCAGCAAAAGCCCTACGCTTGATTCCAACAGAATATTTCCTTTACATACTTTTCTTCTCTTAATTTTTACAAAATTTGTATGGTAGGTGTAAAAGAAAATCATAGTAACTGTACCATATTATTAACCCCTAAATCAAACTTTTTTTGTCTTGTGTATCTTGATTTTTCTGTGTGCTTTATAGTGAAGCAGCCGACACGAGTCGTTGTTCATAAAACAGCTTTTGAAAGTTGAGAGCACACCCCTGGAGAACCGACTGTGCTTGCTTACGTTTGGTTCATGACTTAAAAATCGAGTACAGGTGATGAAATCTTGGCAGTGTTAACAAAAAAGTAGTGTGTATTGTGCTATTTTTTTTTTACTCTAGAAACTTAACCATTTGTAGAGAAAAAGGAAACAAATTTTCACACATTGAAGTTTCATTCTGACATAAAATTAATGATAAATAATCATAGAAGTCAAGCTTTATATTTTAGCGAACATAAGTACTTTCAACAAACTCAGGTGGTGTATCAGGGAGACTTTTTCTGGGTGTTTTTGTGTGTTTTCTGTCTTGCAAAAGAGTGTGTTCTAATGCAAGCATGTTTCTCTGCAGGAGTTATTCCTGATGAGACTAAGGCTTTGTCTCTGTTGGCACCAGCTAATGCAGTGGCAGGTCTTCTGCCTGGTGGTGGACTCCTGCCTACCCCTAACCCACTTACCCAGGTACTACCAGTTCCATCAAATTCTTAAAGGATAGAAAGAAATGCAGAATTGTGGATAAACCTAAGCATACTTGAGCTTTGTAAGTGCTATAACGATTAGAGTTCACAGAGGAGTGATACCACATGTTCACAGTATTGCAAAAGGCTGTATTGTTAATCATAAATACTGAAGAAAACCTCATGGGAGTTTGCATTTTAAGAGCATTCTGATGAAAATCATAAATCTGTTATATTTGGTTTGCCACTAGCTCTCAAAATAACCCATAAGGAACCATGTAGGTGGGGGATTGGGGGGGGGGGCTGGAATTTGATGAGACATAAGACTTTTTCTGTTAAACATGCTATTAAAAATAGTATGTTCATTTGGACTCAGAAAGAAAAGTGAAATTCAGACTTTTTGGTTTTTGTTTTTTTTTCTTTCTCGATGCCCTTTGGGCTTTTGCTCTTGAGGTTTGAATTAAGTACATGGATTGCAATAAAAGTGAATTCTTAATGGAGACTTTTAACGTGGGGAAGAGGAAATAAGTTTGGATAAAAATTTTGCTGGGTAGTGTTTCTAACCTAATAGGATGCTATAAAAAGCATAATTGTTTTAAAACCAAAAAGCTTTTTAAATTTCATGTATTATTCAGAGAGATTGTAACTGGTCATTGAGTGGTTTTGCAGAAAAGAACAAACAGCCTCAACTAGAATTTTGTAACAGCATTTTTAAATTGTATCATTTCGCCTGTCTGAATAGTTCCATTAACTGTTACGTCAAAAAAAGGATGAAATCAGGAATTCCCATTATTTTGAGTATGACTTTGTCACTTAAGTCTTCATCTTTTACTTATAAAATGAGTATCTAGGTAAATTATATGTTGATTCTTTCAGCATATAAAATTGTATAATAACTAAGGTAGACATTTTATAGGAACACTGTTTTAATTGTACTCCGTAAACAGTTGTTAAAGTACAGAAGGTTTGGTACCTTTTATTTACTAAATATTAGAAGCTAGAAGATCTTTTAGCACAGTTCTTATGGAGAAAGTTAGACTGCCTCCAATAAGACTATGCATGGTTTGCAAATCTATTGATTAGAAATGTCAGGCAGGAAACAAAAAAGAAGAAAAAACATATGGTAATTTGAATAGGGAAAGTTTAATATAAAGAATTACTAGTAACAGGAAATTACTTAGTGGTATTCCAATGACTGTACAGTAATCGCAGGTATAGGAAGCAACTAGTACGTCTAGATCTGAGGAAGAAAGAACACAGGAAACACATAAGATGAAGGGGTTCCTATTCTCCCTTAAGGCTAAGTTTCAGACCTTCAAAATAATGGATAGTACAGAAGTTCTCTGGAGTGCCCACAGAACTGGTAAGAAGCTACCCAAGAGGATGGTACTGAAACTCACTAAAAAGGTGAAGGCCACTGTGTATCCCACTGCAGTAACAATCAGAAAGTGAACATAGGAACCAGGAAGAGAAACCTCTTCCACAGTGTCCTTCTACCTCCCCATACAGATAAAGCTTAACATCATGTAGTTGTCATAGGAGAAATGCTCGTAAGAGTGCTACTTTCATTATCGAGAAACAGGGCAAAGAACAATGGATTTGGAACTGAGAAGCAACAAATATAAATTGTTGGCACATGAATATATAAATTTTTTTTGATTTTTCTAATTTCTGGTTTTAGGGATAAATGTGCTATAATGAGCGAAAATGAGGGTGTTGTATATTTTAAGGATAGTAGGGAAACTATAGCACTTGGTCCAGACCCCCGTTTTTGTTAATTTTGATTTGACAGTCATGCCCATTTGTTTATTTAGTGTTATCTTTGATTGTTTTCAAGCTATAGTGGCATATGTATGTGGCTGAGTAGTTGCAATAAAGCCCACATAGCTCAGACTTAAATTGGTTATTATATGGTCCTTTAAACAGGAAAAAATACAAATATCAAGAATACAAATTAAATTTAAAGTAAATAAAATTTGAAATTTCACAGATTGGCGCTGTTCCATTGGCTGCTTTGGGAGCTCCTACTCTTGATCCTGCCCTTGCTGCACTTGGGCTTCCTGGAGCAAACTTGAACTCTCAGGTATAAATTAATACCGTTCAACTTTGAGCTCATTTTTATAATCAAAGAATTTGTTCCATTAACTCTTATGTTTGCATTTCCAGAATTGAAGAGAGCTGATTGCTGTAGTATAGTAATAGTGTTTTTGTATGTAAAATTGTTAATTAGAAGTTTAAAAGGTCACTGCATTTTTAGCCCCTTAACCATTAAAAGAATTTCTCGTTTATGTAGTTCAGAGTGTTTTTTTCACAGGAAGCCAGTACATCAGTATGTTTGGAGTCAGAGTAAACAGTCATGAAAGGGTGGGAATGTGGTTTCATAATTTGTTTTCTTGTTACTTGGAAATTTTTGTTTTCTCTCGTTGTTATTTTGCTAGACTTTTTTTCTGAAGTCCTAACTTTGTGGAAATCTTTTATTACACTGCACTTGGAGTTTTGTTTTATACATTTCTTTGAAGTATTAGCTCCTCAGTCTCAAAATAAGCAGTAAGGTTTTAGGTTTCATAAGTCTATAAAACCTAGACTTTTCAGCTAATATTCATATTTAACTTGTTAAAGCAGCTGAACTTAATACGATATATTCCACTGGCATTGTATTTCTGTTGGTCATCGGTGTGCCTAAAATAATGTAACTTTTTGTAGATTGGCCAGGTTGTTCCAGGACATTTCAACATACTGAAAAAATAAAATAGCAGTCATTTACTTTATGTATTCTCACTGTTGTTATATTTTTCTTTTTACAGTCGCTTGCTGCAGATCAGTTGCTGAAGCTTATGAGTACTGTTGATCCCAAGTAAGGATTTTTTCTGTGTTTTCATTGGGTGATACATATATAGTATGTGAATGTCTGGAGAAATTATTCTTTGATAGTTAAGAAGAAAGTTATTTCAAGTTACACAATACATAATTCTGTTTTCTAGAAACAAGGAGAAAAGTGCAGAGGTAAGCCCATCTATAAAGGGTTTGTTTGGTTTTTGTTTTGTTTTGTTTTTTTTTTCCAGTATAAGTTGAGTCTTTCTGAACAATTTGATGAATACCTTCTGCCAGGATGACAGGAAAAGAGCTAAATATTATCTTTAGTTGATTCATTTAAAAAATTTGTATATACTGAATACCTACTATAAGTTTGTACCTTCATAGCATTTATACTCTAGTCAGAAAAGGAGACATTTAAATATAGTTAAGTATGTGCATCCAACAAGAGGAAGTAAACGGGCTATGAGAACTTACTACAAGGAGAACTTAAGATCAGAGAGGCTGAGCCTGAGGGGCATGAATAGGAGTCAGGGAGACAAGTAAAGGAAACTACCCCAGAGCAAAAGACTAGTACATGTCACCTAATAACAACATCTTTTTTTAGGTGCTTTGAAAGATTCTCTTTGTGCTGTAACTGTTACATTCTCTACTTGATATGAAACAAAGTCATGAGATATTTTACTTGCTAATTTCTTGGTATATTATGAACTTAATGCTTTTCCTGCCTGGTGAAATTCACTACAAATAAGTGGGAGAGCATGGGGGAAGGGAGTACAGAAACATTTGACTGTAATAGTGCCTTTTTTCTTAAAAATTATCTGATAAAAACTTTAGCTTGTACCTATCACCCAGCATGCAACACCAGTACAGTTGAAGTTCCCTCAGTACCCATTCTTGTTTATATTGATTGCCCTTTCTCCACAAATAATTATCTTACATTCGTTGCTATAATTTTTTTGTCCTGTATAAACCTTTAAAAGGTCCATCTTTCCAGTCAGCAATTTCACGAGTAACTTTGGTGTGCCATTGGTCTCTGCTTCATTTTCTGTCCATCTGCAACCTTAGAAGTAGTACTCTTCCCCAGGAAAATTCTGCTATAGAAAGTTTTTAAATCGTATAAAATAAGTTCTATTAATCAAAAATCTTCAGCATCTTTATATTCCCAGGAATAACATTTTTCAGTGTGTGTTTATGGAAAGTTAATGGATGTTCTCCAAAATAAAATAGGTATTTTTTCTTGTTCCAGGTGTCTCTTAATCTTTAAAATGCAGATTGTAAACATTGAAAAGGATGCTATACTGTACATGGTTTCACCAAAATTAACATGAAATATCCCCTTTTCCAAGTAGTATCTTATTAAAATGATGATACATGAAATATTTACATTTATTTGTAATACTCTTGTGCATTTCAAAATACTTCAGATCTCAGTTCTTTGTTCTGTTTCAGGTTGAATCATGTAGCTGCTGGTCTTGTTTCACCAAGTCTGAAATCAGATACCTCTAGTAAAGAAATAGAGGAAGCCATGAAGAGAGTACGAGAAGCACAGTCCCTAATTTCTGCTGCTATAGAACCAGGTAAAAATATGTTAGGCAGTCGTGTCGAATCTTAAACTATATGATTGTTGACAAAACTGATTATTGCATAAGTTTGGGAATATGTTGAGTAATACCATAATCATTTTTTAATTTTCCAAATTCTGATAAAAGATCATGTAGTAGAGTGATCCTGGGTTGAGGGAGGGGATGTGTCACCTGGACATAATTTGAAAATACCTGGAGATACTTAATTGTCATGCTGGTACCAACTGCATCTCTAGCGAGTAGAGGATCAGGATATAGTTAAACATCCTACAAGGCACCCTACCTCATCCCTCAAAGAATGATGCATTCCTTAATAGTAGTGCCTGGATTTATGTTAGCCTATGTTGGGATACCCTAATTGATTTTAGTCTTTTATTTGACCTGGAGAACCTACTAAGGATGCTTCTGTTACGACATTTGTTTAAAGAAAAGCAGATACCTAAAAATAGCACCTTAGTCTCTGCAGATTGTCTTTTTGAGGTGAAGTGAATGGTTATCCTATCGTCTGCCTATATAGATTGGATATTTGGTCCTGGATTATTTTTATTTGACAGAGAGAGATCACAAGTAGGTGGAGAGGCAGGCAGAGAGAGAGGGGGAACCAGGCTCCCTGTTGAGCAGAGAGCCTGATGCGGGCTCGATCCCAGGACTCTGAGATCATGACCTGAGCTGAAGGCAGAGGCTTTAACCCACTGAGCCACCCAGGCGCCCCTACTTCTATTTCTTAATAAATGGGAAGGTTTTAGATATGTATAGTATCAGGAAGATAATTAAAATGTTGGATAAATTAATGCCAAGTGCTTTATGTCTGTTATTTAATCAACATAATTAATTAGTCCAAGGCCACAAGGCAAGGAGTAGAAGTTTTAGATGCACAACTGGATGTATGTGACTCCAAAGCTTGAACACCATGCTGTAACTTTTTGTTTTCATTGAAAACTAATAATTGGAAATACTAAAAGTGGTTCATTTATGAATTCTCCCCAAGATTTTTGTTAGTTATTGACATTTGCAATAACTGAATCCAATTAATGAAATGATCTAAATATGAAAGAACTCAGTCTCACTTTAATTGTAGACCCTGTGTGAAGAATGCAGTGGCTTTAAGTCCCAAGTTAAAAGAATTGCTTATGTATTATTTAAAAACTAGGAAATGGGAGTCAAATCATCTAGATCTGTCTCCTAACTTACTAGGAAAATAATAAAATTCCTAAATTTAGGGAGAGGAGGGTCAGACAGATTAAGAGAACTAGCTTTCTAAAAGCCAATTCTGTCAGAGTATAGTGAGAACAGTGAACAAGTCATGACTCTCTAGAGTTGAAGGCCAAATATTGAGCCTATTAATCAACCACTTTAAAATAAATATATAGGAATTTATGTAGCAGAGGTGCATATACTTAAGTGGTAAAGAAGGAACATTTTAATGGACCAAGAATTTAAAATATATTTCTGTTTATTATAAATCTGTTAAATATATTTATCACACATTTGAGTGCTGGTTGGGGAAATGGTAATATTTGACACATGAAAATAAAGTTTTAATCTGGGTGAATTAATAGCTATATTTGAAAGTAGAACCTAGGAATGGAAAAGGGACTCATTTAGAAACCTATAAAGAATGAGAAGAATAATTCTTTTAATTGTTTATGGACAGTATGTCACAGCCTTCCAAGTCTGGTACAAATGAAACGGTCAAAGGAAACTTTGGTTAGCTGTAAATCAGATGTGTAATTTGGATCTACTGAAAGCCTAGAAAAAGGGATCATATAACATTTAAGGATGATACATGAAACCTGAAAATTAAGATAATGAAGAATTTCTTAGAATAACTCGTGAGTCGGCATAATCTTCTACTTGATGATTTCTAAATCCAGATTCCTTTTTTTTTAAATCTAGATAAGAAAGAAGAGAAACGAAGGCACTCAAGGTCAAGATCACGTTCTAGGAGGAGGAGGACTCCCTCATCTTCTAGGCACAGGTTTGATAGATTGTTGTTGGTAGTTAATTGTACCTTCGATAAAGATAATTTCTGTATCTCAAATCCTCCTTAATTTGCTACTTGTTAACCTACTTAGCTCTTGGTTAAAGTGTGTTTTAGTAACTGTTACCTTTAGCAGAGTGTGTGAATTCACATGTGGGCACATGGAGAAAAGGTATGGGCTAAATAGATTGATTGGTACTTTAAAACTCCAAAATCTTGGGATGGGTGGAAGGTACTGGGACTGGAGCACTAAATTGAGTTAGTTCCATGGAAGAACACTAGACATAGACTTGAATTCTAATTCTAACTTTTCACTTGACTCCTGAGACTTTTCTTTCAGCTTACCCAACTAATGCATGAATATTTGTAAATGACGACTTTTGGTATTATCACCACACGTCTCGTCTGAAAAACCTTTTTTAAGTATTAGGAATCTGTCGTGTTCACAGTGGTAGATTCAAAGGTTCTAGAACTTTATTTTCTCTTGAAAACTCAGATCTTATCATCGGCAGCAAGTTTGTTTTTCTTGAGATGATAGGCTTCATGCATTTTTTTTTTTTTTCAAGAAAATGTCTGCCAGTACCATAGTCTAAACAATCATAGTTTGTCCTACTTGTTTTTTCAAGTAGAGATGTTATTTCATGGGAAAAGCCGTTAAGGTTACAACTCAATCACACAGTTGTGTTTCTTGATGACAGTCATTGAGCTTTTATATGAGAAGTGATTTATGTATTCATTGCACAGAACATTACTCAAGGGCCTAGATTTAATATTTACTATTCAGTAATACTAGGTTAATAGCATCCAAAGAATCAGATTGAATTAAATAGTCTTTTTACTGCTTCATCAAAGACCTCTTTAGTGAAAATGGCATTTTTTTTGTTTTTTTCTTTTACTGCAATTGCATACTGCAAATGCCAGTGAAGAATACAGGTGACTACTAGGGCAGATCAGTACCTGCTACCTTGATTGGTACTAAGAAGATGATAAAACCGTTTCACACCACCATTGCTTTTGCACTATTAGTTCCTATGTCAACACAGTGAAAAGGGCAAATAATATCGTGGTTTTTTGAAAATAATTTTGACATTGACATTGTCGTTGTCATTTCATAAGTCCACTTGGCTGCTATAATAGAATACCATAGGCGCAGTGGCTTACAAACAACAGAAATTAGTTTCTCACAGGTCTGGAGGCCAGGAAGTCCATGGTTGAGGTCTTGGGAAATTAGGTGTTTAGTGAGGACCCTTGTTTATAAGTCTTTTCACTATATCCTCACACGGAATGGGTGAGGGATTTAGATCTCTTTCATAAGGTAATTAATCCTATGAAAGCTTATCTCATGACCTAATTACCTCCCAAAGGCTCCACCTCAGTATCATCATATTGGAAATTGGGTTTCACATAAGAATTTTGGAAGGGACACAAAATTCAGTTTATAGCAGAATATTACAGGGTTGTCCTTTTCTTCCCCCGTGCCTCCCATCTTCCCCCAGCCTATCTCATTCCTAAATATGTCTTTCAAAAAACCAAGTCTGGATCATGTCACAGCCTTGTTAAACTTTGAGGAGCACTCTTATTGGCCTTAACAACATGGTAATTAAAACCTTAGAATGGCATTCAGGTTTCTTTACTATTTAACCCGATTTATCTTTCCACACTTGTCAGTTGCCACTCCCTAACAGTTTACTACAGTACTGTTTGCCTGAACGTACATTTTCTGAACGCTTCCATGTTTTTTGCTCATAATGTTCCTTTCTGCTTAATGCTCTTTCTCACATTTTCATCTGCACCTGAGGACTCCTTTTTGTCTTTTTTTTTTTTCCAATTAATTTTATTTTTTCAGTGTCCCAAGATTCATTGTTCATGTACCACACCGAGTGCTCCATGCAATACATGCCCTCCTCAAAACCCACCACCAGGATCCTTTTTGTTTGCTTGCTCTCAGGATCACCTAATATGTGAAATATTGGTACTACTAACAATTCTAATTTTCAAGGACCGTGCTCTTATATTTTAGTTTAACACTTAAAATGTTTGAGAACCTAAGTCCTTTTTTTCTGTATACACCAAGTACATACTAGTGTTCTCAGATTTTAATTTGAATTATTTTAATACAACCAATGGGAAATAACAGTGAAACATTTATTTCCTTGAACTGAGTGTTTTTGGACACTTGTAATAATACATCATAGTGGAGGATTATTATGGGTTATAGTATCTTAAGCATCTTGGCATGTAAAATGACCATTACTTTCAACAAAATTTTAAAATACTTATTTCGTATATTTTTCTGATTTTTTTAAAGGCTTTTATAAACTAGTAAGTGTGTTAAAGTAGCTCTGCAGCACATTACTCTTAAAAGAATAACTTTCAGGACCTGATAGTGAATAGATGGGTGTGATACTTCTCCTTATTAGATTTTTGAAACTATCTTTTTTTAATCCTTTGTTTAGAAAGAAACTTTAAGAATGTGTTTATGGTTTATTGTTTCTATACTCCTATTTTTTGTGTATACATTAAAGGTAGGAAAAATAACTCAGTTTAGCTAAAATGATGGTCGACTTAATTTTCTTAAAGCCAGTATACTCAAAAAATGCGTAGTGTTTAATTCTAATAACATCAGTTTTTATTTTCCAGAATTCTTTTTAACTCTTAAGAAGAAAGTGATGATTCTGATATTTCACAGTCACTGTCACCCAGTATATACTATTAGTACCTTTTACTGGAGTCAGGCACTGTAGTAATTGCTCAAGAGTATAGTGTTGAATAGACAAATTTAATAATGTTGATAGACAATTTAATGTTGATAGACATTTAATGTTGATAGACAAATTTAATCCCCATTTTTATGAAGCTTACAGAAAGGTAGGTAAGCATTACATGAACATTTCCGAAGATCTAAACATGTTATTGAGAGGGATTGTTTTAGTAGTTCCCAAATGATGGTCAAAAATAGAAGATGATTGGGGTGCCTGGGTGGCTCAGTGGGTTAAAGCCTTCGGCTCAGGTCCCGATCTCAGGGACCTGGGATCAAGCCCCACATCGGGCTCTCTGCTCAGCAGGGAGCCTGCTTCCCCCTCTCTCTCTGCCTACTTGTGATCTCTCTCTCTCACTGTCAAATAAATAAATAAAATCTTTAAAAAAAATAGATGATTAAAATGAAAGTTTATTGATTCAGTAAGAGACTAATGGTGGGTTTTGAAACAGTGCTTTTAGAGAAGAAGACAGCAGAAGCCATATTAGCACATTAGTTCATATATACATCTATACTAAAGCACTGAGCCGACTTTTTTATTTCATTTTAAATAACATATTCATAATGTAGGTGCTATTATTTTTATTTAATAGTCTCAAAGAATGCTCTCCATTTGCTGGCTTTCAACTGAGATTTGGACATAAATCTTTTTTTTTCCCCCCAAATATGTTTATTTTATTTTCAGTGTTACAAGATTGGTTGTTCATGCACCACAC